>LR991023.1:25982984-27182984 GCA_905163495.3 Cosmia trapezina
ACTTATATTTACCGTTGGAATGTATGGGAGAACATGTTTTTCAACTATATGTTAAGTTTGTTCTTGGAATAATTTCATCCAACTACGGAATCTTTCATTGTGCGTAGTCCGACACGCACTTGTTCGGTTTTTTGTTTATACATTGTGATCGAATTTACTTTTTGAAATGGGAATCGCAGTGCGGATTTACGATGAAGGTGAAATAAAACCCTTGGTAGAGATTGTATTATCCTCAAGTCTCAATTTCCAAAGATTATTCCTAGGAATTGAACCTTGAGAACAAATCCGCAATCGTCTACTGCGCAATTTGGATCATCATAGAAGGCGCTTAGTCTAACGCCTGAGGCTTAAATATTTAGGAACTATACTTCCGACACTATTATGAATTGGAATCATTGAATTGAAAGTCTAATAAAATCTGATAAACAAGTAACTAATGGTTTGTATTTTGACTAATCTTTCGTTAAGTTTACCATGTCTGGGAACGTACTATGGTGTGAAAAAAGATCATGGATCCATAATGGTTCCGTTGAGAAAAAAGGATGGTGCTCTGGTGGTCTCAATTTAAGATTCGTAAGTCTGCACCAATAACTTTGTGAGCTCTTTGCTTCTTCTTAGTTTCCATTTGCGCATTACCGGCTAGGGTAGGCCGGCCGGTTAGGGTAGGGCGTGGTTGGGCGACCGCCCAGGGCGTCAGGGTTGAAGGGGCGCCAAAGGCGCCGTGATAAGGCACCCCTACACCTCTGGCGCCTGCAGAGTACTTTTATAATGAAATCCCTAACAAGGACAATTATTAATAATTAGTAAGTAAAAAGCAGTTTGTTGAAAAGAAAACCTAGCCTTTTCAAGGCATTATTTGCTCTTTTTGCAACTCTCCAAAAGTGGAGAGGGATGCCGCAGAAATCTCGCCCAGGGCATCTGTACCTAATGCTACGTCTCGCACAGGGCATCTGTACCTAATGCTACGTCTCGCTCAGGGCATCTATACCTAATGCTACGTCTCGCTCAGGGCATCTATACCTAATGCTACGTCTCGCTCAGGTCATCTATACCTAATGCTACGTCTCGCTCAGGTCATCTATACCTAATGCTACGTCTCGCTCAGGGCATCTATACCTAATGCTACGTCTCGCTCAGGGCATCTATACCTAATGCTACGTCTCGCTTAGGGCATCTATACCTAATGCTACGTCTCGCTCAGGGCATCTGTACCTAATGCTACGTATCGCTCAGGGCACCTGTACCTAATGCTACGTCTCGCACAGGGCATCTGTACCTAATGCTACGTCTCGCTCAGGGCATCTATACCTAATGCTACGTCTCGCTCAGGGCATCTATACCTAATGCTACGTCTCGCTCAGGGCATCTATACCTAATGCTACGTCTCGCTCAGGGCATCTGTACCTAATGCTACGTATCGCTCAGGGCATCTGTACCTAATGCTACGTCTCGCACAGGGCATCTGTACCTAATGCTACGTCTCGCTCAGGGCATCTATACCTAATGCTACGTCTCGCTCAGGGCATCTGTACCTACCTAATGATTTAACCGGCGCTGCGTTTGCGTTTTGGTTTGCAAGAATCTTTGTCATTTTGGCATTACTAAATACTTACTTCCATTAGTAATGTTAAAGGTCAGTTTTTGTAATAACACATCTTTGCAAGAAAAACGTGCTATTACGAAAAATGCAAGAAAAATGCAATTTGACAGGAAGCAACATATAAAGTTAAAAAAAAATATGACAAGTAAATTAATGTGTTTTTACGTTAAATAAGTTATCCTTATAAACTTTAAAAAAATACACAAAAAGATTCTACAATCAATTATGAAATTATCGAATAATAAAAAAAACACCTTTTCCGAAATGTCACGTTATTCTCGCAAAGAGGCGCGATACATGTGTGTGTAGAAACCAGGCATGTTAGAAAGTAAAGTGTTCTCCCACCTGCGCTTATTACTCCCTGGTAATTTCCCAGAGCACTTGGCGCCATGCCAGGAGAACTGAGATAAACATGTAGATGTAGGTACATAATGTCTGCTCATGACAGATGGGTGCTTAATTACTTGAATGTAATATAAACAGAACCTAAAAATAACAAAATTAATAACTAAAACTATTCACAAACTAAAACAAGGCGTCGAAAAATTCCTCCGCATCCCTGTCGACTGGTAAAGTACCCAAGAGGCTGGCGGCATTCCCACGTTGTATGGCAATGCTTAGCTTCTGGCCAAGGTAAAAGCCAGCCCTTGGATCACGGGAAGCGTGATACATACAGCCGTTTCGAGAATGAGCACTTGGACCCCACGGCCCGAGGGTTTCAACCTCCAACGGCTCGAAAATATAGTTAAGTACCAATAAGTTTATTATATTTACGCCGCTTGTGGTTTTCCGCAGCCGCAGCAGCGGAGCCAGCACAGCACGCCGAGCCAGGAAGATGGGATGGCGCAAGAGTATCGACACACGTTGCATCCCACACTATTGCCTATACCCACCTTCCATTGAACTAAAGACATGCCGTCCGGTCTCTTGCCATCGTCGCGTGCCAAGCCATAATAAGCCATAATTACTTAGATTGTATCAGGTGAATTCAGGTGACATAAGGCTAGGTAGAGTGATGATCTTCGCAAGGTGACGGAAGTAGCTGGATGAGAGATGCCGAGAATCGAGATGAATGTGGTGCGATTGGAGAGGCCGATCTCCACCACCACCAGGAGACTGCTAAGTATAGTCTGCTAAGCTTGTACTCATCATTATGAACAATTTTTACTGTGGGACCAAACCTAAAATCGCGAAAAAAAATTCAGCTGTTCAGCACGTTTATCTACATCAAACTAGTCAAAATGAACAGCTGATTTTTTTTTCGACTTGGAACATGTTTTAAATTATATCCCGTATAACTACAATTCCAATTTTAACTCTATATAGTTATAGGCTTTTGTGAACATGATATTTATTCAGATTTGTTACTGTAGTTGTAATGGCAATCATGTCATTTGTGTCATGTCGTAGGTTTTTATTTTTATTATTTTATTGATCTTCTAAATAGATTATTTTCTATTTTGTGAATATGAGAACGTTGCAGGCCTAGTAGACTGTATATTTGTTGACTATTTTCTATTTTTTTAAGTACCTGGTACTTGTTGAAAGGCCTACATTATTGTCTTCCCATTATACCTATTAACACTGTTTTTTGAAAATATTGTAAATGCCTTATTTTTAAAAGAGTAACTTTGGAGTTTCTTGCCAGCTCTTCTCCATAGGAAACGACTAATAAATTGGAACCGTGCACCTAGCTTCTGACGTTTCATAAGTGCCCAGGTAGGTTTATGTGAAATAAAATATTTTAAATTTGATTGATCATCTGACATTCTCTAACTATAAAGAATTTTGACACAAATAAAAGTCTACAATGCAATGCAAGAGATCTTTTGCCTTTAAACTAAACATATCAAAAACCGGTCCAAATCTAAACGGCGCTTATCTTAATTGATCTAAATTGCAAAAAAAATGGAAATGTCACTGGTTACTAACTGACATTTAGATATATATATATAAGTATGTACGTAGATACTTATGGACTTATTTGCATACAATGAGTGTTATCTGAATAAAATATGTAAACGGACAGCAGCCGTTATGGGTTATCCGGAAGATAATCTTGGACTTGACCTCGTACTTTCATGGTGCTTTTTCTTTTTGCATGTACTTGTCCATTATTTTGGCTCATCACTGTCTGTAACTACCTAATTGATGCTACCTAATTAAGTGTTACTTAACTTCTCAAACGTCAGACGTACAAAAGTATACGTAAGAGAAAACTTTTTATAATATGTTTAAAAAGGGAGTGATACGTAGGTTCGAACGACGTTTTTGCAAAGGTCGCCATTTCGAAAAATGTTGCGAGTGGTACGCCAGTTCGAAAACTCATTAAATCGAAAACCGCTATATCGAATGACGTTATCGCGAAGGTCGCCAATTCGAAAAATTTTGCGAGCAGTAGGTACGCCTGTTCGAAAGGCATGGTATCGAAATCCGATGTTGAGTTAATTTGTCTGGGAATCGAACTCACGACCTCAGTGAGACGAGGCACAGAGAGCATGGTCTTTTGATTTGGTTTGGGAAAGAAAAAAAAAAGAAAAAAAAAAAAGCAAATTAACTCAACATCGGATTTCAATACCATGACTTTCGAACTGGCGTACCTACTGCTCGCAAAATTTTTCGAAATGGCGACCTTCGCGATAACGTGTTTCGATATAGCGGTTTTCGATCTAATGTGTTTTCGAACTGGCGTACCACTCGCAAAATTTTTCGAAATGGCGACCTTTGCAAAAACGTCGTTCGAACCTACGTATCAGCCCCGTTTAAAAACGTGCATCATAATTATATAAACATAAAATACCATCTTCCAATGGCGACCGCGGTCTTACAGCAGTTGTGAACCTATGGGGTTCATTAGTAGATAAATGACGTTTGACGCCATGAAAAAATAAAATTTTCAGCACGCACTTACTTATTCATTTCTTGCGGTATTGGTGTAAATGCTGAACTCTTTGCTCACCCAGCACATAAGTCTGGATATCTTCCATGACAAGCCGTACCAACTTTGTAAATATATATATTTGTTTCTATGTAAGTTAGTATAAGTTTTTTTGTTGTATTTTTTTCCTTACTAGAATATAAGTGATTTGGTCGTAAGCACTGTATACTTATGTTTTGAATGAATAAATAAATAAAATAAATAAATAAATGTTTTTTCACAAATACATGCAGTCTGTTTCAATACCTACTTATAAAATATCTATATGAAACCTAATCTTACCAAACCTAACTACATGAAACTATCTATATAGATTCATGAAGTTAAGTTTGGTAAGATTAGGTTTTGGGTTTCATATATTTTTTATGTACTGAAACAGACTGCATGTATTTGGTTTCAAAGGAAAAACCTAGTGTGAGAGTGAGTGCTCATGCTTTGTTCAACGAAATCTCCAAACGGCTGGTTGACAATTCCTGTGATCCAAGGGCTGGCTTTTACCTTGGCCAGAGGCTAAGCCATAGATCGTGGCAATATTAACAGTCTCTTGGGTACTTTACCAGTCGACAGCGATACGGAGTAATTTTTCGACGCCATATTTTAGTTTTATAATAGTTTCAGTGAGGATAGGATATTATATTTTTAATTTACTTAATTATATACATATTTGTATCATAACAGCATAATCAGCCTTTAATGTTCCCACTGCTGGGACATAGGCCTCCTCTCAGGGAGAGGGATTTTTAGGATTATATTAAAATAAAACAACCAGCAAATCTTAGTTTATATCATTTATCAGCCGAAGAATATCAGGGAAACACCAGTGCACACCCAGGTGCGGCACATTATATGCCTTATCATTAAGGACAAGGATCTAAACTATAAAATAAACAACACGCGAAATTAATTTTAGCAACATTTTTTTATTAATTTAAGAATTCCACAATGGAACAAATTTTTCATCAATACAATATCTAGACCTAAGCCAGATTGTAGGATATTGTGTTGTGGGTACTGTATGTTCATTTAATTAGTTTAATAATCTATTTTACTCAAATTTATAATTAGTGCACAAATGGACAATTATAATACCTGTATTAGAATCCTATAGCCCGCTTCGTAACTCAGCCTACAATGGGAAACAGCGGAAAATTATTTTATTTCGTTTACTTACGACGATGCAAACTGTTGTACATTTTGAAAAATCGCTTACATTAAAGTAGCTATTTCCCAGAGTATACTTTTTACAATAATTGATCATACTTATTCGTGATCGGATACATGCGCTGGAATTTCGGTGATCTTGACTTTTGTAAATGTGCCGCCTACGATTTCTTTGTTAGCAATGATCGATTGTACGAACCACAAGTTTAAACATTGTCGCTGGTCGCTATGATAAATAGTTATTATTTGATATAGATTATTTTCGATTTTTTACTAATCAGAATGTTAGAAGCATAGTCATTGAAACTTATATACTCATTGAATTAAAAAAAAAATCGAAAAAAAATAGCAAAGTGCCAAAAAAAGTCGTTTTTGGTTGTCATATTCGGCAAAAGCTCTTCTAAACTTTAAGCTAGCAGCATGTATCCGGTCATAAAAAATAATCTCCCAAGAAACTTGAAAAGCTGAAGAATAGCCCTGCCTTAAATAATTTTTAAAATGATCTTTCTTAAATCAAAAGAGAACATAAAACTATAGTAAGTAGGTACTTATATTGAATGTTTACGACCTCATTAAGGTAAATAACTTCCTGAACACTGCTTCAATTTCTGGTGTAAAGCATTTTCACTGACAGAATCTTCAGGAGATATGTAAATATTTAAATTTTACCATAATGGCCTCTTAAAATATTGTGAACTTTTAAATGAAAAATGGAACAGCCATTTTGACAGAAATCGGTTTAATGAGGACATGTGAAAAGAATACGAATAATAAATGCAATGTTTATAAATATGAGTAATACAAGTAAATGACCTTCTAAGTAGGTATACATATGTTATTATTATTCTGAACACAAAATTATGTTATTTTGGAAATTGAATGAAACAGTAAATGATCGGTTTATAACAGTCGGTTTGGTAAACTCATTCATTTGTGAAATCGTTTTATATTAATTTGTACTGAAAAAAAATAATTTCAGATCAGGGCAATTCTTCAGCTAATACAAGACCATTTTTCCCGAAGCAAACATAACAGTTAATCACTACGATTACCACATAAATAACAAAATACGCCAAAATGTTTACCACACTAAAAAATTCGCTAGAACTCGGTAAGTTATTACCGTTTTACATTTACGCACAAATTAATTTACTAATTACCGGAAAGAGTCACGCGTCCCTCAAATTGTAGTAATTAATTCGTATATGGCCTTTGAAACGGCCTTTGAAGAACACGAGACTCTAAAACAAGCATCGCATGTGGTCTAACCATTTGCCAAACGTTACCCGATGTCGGAGACAGCATTAGTAGTAAGGGATTGCCAACATTTGTGTAGCGCCGTCCTTGTCACCCCCGTGCGAGCAGGCGAGACTAAAGATGTTCAAGCTACCCTGCAATCCCCTACTACGAGAACGCTTTGTCATATACCATATATATATATACATACATTATGATTAGTCTATGTACACTCAACCCGCACCGTTCTCCACTACACCAATCGCTACATTACCCTATAATATAGTACAAAAAAATGAAGTCAACTAATAATTTCTAATGTAAAAATCACAAGTAGTGCTATTCTTACTGTTAAAGAATTATATATTCTTCCATATATATAAAAAAGTCGCTTAAAAAAATCACAGACAATCACTTTTCCTTTACAGACATAGACCACCAAACCGACGACCGTTTTTTTTTTTCTTTAAGCATTACATCGCTACGTACAAAATCCTACTTAGTTTTACAACCATCCTGGTTTACAATCGATAAGTCACCGTTTTTTAACGTTCTATTTTGACCACGCGTATTGTATACCCTCGCATTCGAATGTTAAAATATGCAACTGAATGAATGAAAATATATCAAACGATATCCACGTCGCCCTTAGTCCAATCACCTATGCGGGCTGCTGTACATCATACATCATTTGTTTTTGTACTTTCCACGAAATAACCTACACTAAATTATTTTTACTGATGCACAAAAAATACAATTTTGGCAACGTTTACATAAACAAACGGGTACCATTTATTTTTTCCCAATAATTAATTTGTACTGGCAGTAACTCTTTAAGACTTCAGAAATTTGTACTTTAGTTCTTTGCAGACAAGAGTGCTCGTTGCTTTTTTTTATATTTTTTAATTTTTGCATATCAATAAGAGTTATATCTCGTACACTTACACAAAGATGACACCAAGAACATATAGTTTTAAGTGACACCGAGACTTACCTCATTTGAACTTAACAAGATGAAAAGGTTAAACACGTAAGTATATTTTTTATGAAATATAATGTTTTATATACAGTCATGAATGACTATAATCATTTTATTTTGAAACATCGAAATTATTCTGAACGTACGATGATAATATATTTAGAGCCAGTATTTATCATGAAAAGTGAAGTAAATGGAATATAATTACTCAATGATCAAACCCATTTCCTCGTGCATACCATCGCGACAGTTTTCACCCATCTTCCGTTCAGTCCGAGAAGTTGTGATTTTATACTAGTGAGGGAGTGAGCATAATTTTACAACTTACATAATATTAAATGCGAAAGAACATTAAGTTTTTTTTCATTATCAAATTCGTAGAGATCCTGAGGTACTCTCGCGATCAATTCAATAATAGTGCACCCTTAAAATATAAAAACATTCAATGATTACTTAAATATTTCCTGTCCAGTTAAGTGCAACTATTTTATGAATATTAGGTACTTAGATGTCAATTCCTTAAATAACGTACTTAAATGTATTATAATAAACATTAAACACGATGGACGGGTGTAACTTGTCGAAGTAAAATAAATGGGAAAATAAAAGTAAAGAAAAGGAAATGAAAAAATAATAAAAACAAAAAAAATAATTTTGTTACATTTTTTTAATTCGCAGAAACCTAACAAACAATAATTTCTCCATTTTTTCTTTCGTCTCCTTAAAACATAGTAACATCTATGAAACACAAAAAAAAGTAACTGGGAAAAATTAATAATAATAAAAATTACGAATAAAAATTTATACTCCGGAGAGTGAAGGAAGGTACAATTAGATTACGTTGATATTGACTTGTGGCCGATCCCCCGCAAGTGTGTTGTGCTTACAAATGAGGTACATCAATGAGATTATTACAACTAACCTAACTATCACTTATAACTAGCTTAGACCGTCAACCCAGCTCGTTCCGAGCTCACAGAGTCGCTAAACACTGACGTCGATGTATATCCTCTATTGAGCATGACACTGAGTTGAGAGCACTGACTACCTTGCAGAGATTCAAATAAACGTGCTTCATACTATTAACGATAGCTTTCCAACAGAATTACATCCTTATTTACATTTTTAAAACTATTTTCATAAATTCCAAAAATGTAATGACCAGCATCAAGAACAAGTATTTAGAAAAAATCTGACAAGTGATTTAACATTCATTAGATATCATAAAATAGATCTGCGGGACAGTTATAGAACTTGAAAAATGACTATAATTGAATCCTGAGGTAGCATATTTGTACTTTAAAATTTATTAATATTTTTTTTTAATTTTTCACATTAATCTTAATCGCTATTTTATATTTTTCCATCATATAAAAAATCTACTTAAAAGCTTACTTACGAACTAAATTACATCCTCGAGGTAGATAAACGTACATAGTTATAACTAAGAGGCTATGTAGAAAATTACATTCAAAGTTATACGTTGGTTTGTTGTGTATAACTTGTTCAGCATAGTGCCTCCACAGGCGATGAAGCCTGAATGTAAGGTCCCTACATAGCCCATGTGACGGCAGAGGGTCACCATACCCGTAACAATCTTTGGCTTTACCATCACGACATCTCGCGATTTTATGTACACAAAAGAGAAAAAATTAAAAGTAAACTTAACCACAAATCTTACAAACGAAACTCAAAACGGAACCAATTGATGTGCTTAAACTTCAATGCAATTTGATCCAGCAATAATACCTCACAGCAAGCAACTAAAGTAAAGTTATTTAATAATATTATACTCAATTTTGACTCAAAACTATACCTTTTACATCGCTTGCTTGAAGCTGTTGTATGGCGCATTGTTGGATCCAATCTTATTACTGACGCCATGGAGATCTCACAAATGTTGGCCACACATGCCGAGCACTGTGAGATCCGCATGATGCACCTTCTCTAGACCATTACCTTCTAACCAGAGCTACAGCCACATATAAAGGGAGATCGGCCAAGTCCAATGAAAAAGGGATTGCAATACACCGACTAAATGTGAATTTTTCCTATCACATCAAATATAACATTACAACACTATATTAGGGACCACTAGTAACTTGTCCGCTAATTAGCTTTAACAATGTGACAACTTAATTTAGACGTGTTACCCAATATCCCATGTGTATACTGAATTTTGTACAACAATCATTTGAAAGTAATTTTATAATTACAGTCACAAACAATATCGTGGAACGACACAAACATGTTGCAGAATCAAAATTGACAAGTGATGTTATTGTAATCTAAGTTTTGTACCTTATAAAATTTAGAAAGAAGCAAATCCAATTATTGATTTCAAAATTTCGAGCCCCAACTGCCCATCGCTAACATTAGCAACCGTCCATAGACATACTCATAATCCCTCCTTTCACTTAAACGAAAAAAGCTAAAAACGTGATGCATTAATGCAATTCTCTTTTACGTATCACAAAAAACATTAAATGTCAAAAGAAATCACAACTATGAATTTTGAATTCATAAGAGAAAAAAAAACGAAAAGACAAAAAATAGAACAATATTTTTCTCGCCAAATAAACATAAATGTTAACAATTTGCAATTGAAGTAGCAAAAAACATTTTCTTAACAATAATACACTTAATAAAGAATGCCGATAGTAAAATGAAAGATAATAATTTTTATACAATAGTTAATATGGATTCGGTCAACGTAAAGTATAAGTATGTGGTTCCCTCTAAAGCTTCTACAGACCGTTTCCACCTAGATGTTACTGAAGGCACTGCGTTTGTGGATGTTCAACGCAATAGAGCAAAGTACGATATCGATCATTGTCTTATAAGACTGCAGCACACTGTGTCACATCGTGCATCGTTGCGAAGTAAAGCAACCTAAACTAATCGGTTAAACACCACCCTACCAACTCCAAGAGAGGTCACAGACATTAAAATAAAATAAAAGGAATTTTCTGTGCGATAATTCTCAAAAATCGACATTTGTTCCCCGGGCTTTTTCCCCAAACAGCTATGTGCATATTTTTCATTTTTTTTGGATTTTAATAAAAAATATTTATTTTGGAAACCATAACAGCTATTCACTCGCTCATTCATAATGCCCTTCTGAGAAACTTACGCCAATCTGTTTGTCATCTATTAAATCAAAATATAGTTTTATTGTTTTTATTATTATTATTAACGTTTATATAGAAAGCAAAGCCTGTGAACTCTTGCCACTTCCTACTACCCTCCCATAACCCAACTTTGAATGATTCAGAAATCAATACAGATTTACTCTTACTGTTTTTGGCGATCTTTTTTTATAAAAAGAGATTTTCAATAAAAATATCAATTTAAGTATAGTGTACAAATAGATTTTAAAATAGCCTGTTTATTCGAATCTAAAAATATTCAGATATCAACTGTATATTAGCTTCTTTTCGGTCTATTGATACTAGTAGTCGATTTAATTCTATTCATATATCATAATACACATTTATTATTCGGGGAGTGTAATGTAATCGATAAAAATTTGCTACTTTATAATATTTTGCTAACAGGTGTCTCTACTAAAAACTATTTCACTTGCACAATTTAAACTATCTATCTGTTTTAAATATTCTCAATTAACGACACAGTTTGTATTTAATATATGAATAGAACTCAATAGTTGTTTTTTGTATTTCATAACAAAAACGAGGTAACCATTCCAAGAGAACTAAAACGCTGTCTTACAAATGGTACTAAACAACAGAAACTAAATATTTAAAAGTCACTGAGCCTTTATAAATCTTTCTCGTCATAAATATATTCAATAAGACGTGTATCCTAAAATATAAATATAATAATAAATATGAATGCAACTTATTCCTAAATATCAGGAATATAACACACAGTCGCTACATTCACACTTAACAAAAAATAAAATAAATAATACGATGTGAACTTAACTTGAGGATATTTGGCACTGTACCATCTGCTTTATGTAACTTAAACCATTTATTGCAGCCGAATGTATACATATGAAGTATTACTCTTGAGCGTCGCCGATGTCAACACAACAAATATAATACAATGACACCGACGACACCCCTACATTTATCATTTAAATAATTATCTTCTTTATAGAATCTCAACTGGTTGCACTTGAAATGACTAGGAATATAAAAGTAGTAAGTGGCCTTCATATAAATGCACTAAGACAAAAAAAAAAAATCTTTATATAACGGAATGTTAAAATCGACACCATCCCATTGAAACATATAATTATTTGGTCTCAATAGTAACATCCGCCCCGGCGTGCCTGTTACCAGCGACAATGATGGACTTGTTACACATTCATGCAACGAACCGTACATGCAATTTTTTTAATAACACGTTTTTTTTACCTAACTACTTATGTATCTAGGGCAAATTGTACTTTGTACAAAACTAAAACCGTTCCTCATTCACTGTACAGTAAAAAACTGCTGAAACTCTACTTTTCGGTATATTTTCGCACTTTTTTCCGTTTGTTTCCTGATCGACAGTGTGGCAAATGTGAAAAAATAAATTATACAGCCTGTTGTCTATTGTATCACAGATAAGTCGAATGCATAACTAAAGTCATATTTATCTAGTCTATTGTCATTATGTAAGTGTAATCAATAAAAGTAAAAAAAAAGTAAAACAGAGGTAGTTTTGCCACAGAGTGTCGTTATACGCGTGTTTCAACCTAGGCCAAGGCGGTTTACAACATTCTCCTATTATTTACATACACTTAGCCTATGACCATCAGTCTCAACAACATTTCTAAGATTCCCTAGCTCAGGTATTTTATATAAGCTATGTCATAACTCGACCGAGAGCACAAAATCAATCGTCTATAAAGGTAACTTCTTCTCACAGTCAACTGGACATATTACTAAAGTTTGCAAAAAAATATTAAGGTACTTAAACGAAATGAGGGTGCAATAAAAGGTACGATATTTTTCAAACATGGTACCAGACAGAGACGAGTACTGAGCAACCATTCAAAGTCACACATGAATATTAAATTAAGTAACAATTATCGCACAATTTCAAAACCTTAAAAAATCTTAAGATCAAATTCTGAGGTAGATACTGATTACATAATATGCATCAACGAGGTATATTATTGTACGCGTGTTATACACAGTTTGAGACTCGGCACGGACGACCATGAGTTGATAACATAGTTGATACCGTCTTCGTAATCCAATCGTTAGCCGACAGTTTATGGTAACGCATTCAGAGGTAGATAAGACAGTCGCCCGGGCCGGTCTTAAATAGCAGAGGTAGTTTGGTTGAAATTAGATTGAGAACAAAACTTCGTGGGTTCTTACTGCGTATGGTTATGGAGGGGGCCTTGGTTGGGGAGGTGGGGCGTGACCTGATGGCGATGCTCGCGCGCAATGTGGCGCCGCACGGTGTTGTTGCGCGTGAAAGTGCGCGAGCAGTGCGGGCATGGCACGCGGATGCCCTGGTGCCGCTGCCTGATGTGGGCGCGCAGATTCGTCTCGTATCCGTAAAGTCTCTCGCAATATGGGCATTTCAGCTTTTTACCTGGAAATTTTGTTGGCACGTGTTAAAATGATGCTCGGTAAATCAATTATTCATCCTTCATTATAAGCATTGCTGGATTGCTGTCTGTAGTCATGGACAAGTTTGATTTTGGTCAGCGGGTGGTGAATGGAGAAGATAAAATTGTTAAAATTCAAACTCAATCGTACTTCCAAGGGTTCGTCCTAAAACAACATTATTCTTACCGTCAGCAGTAGCGATTCCACCAGACTTGCTGGTGATCAGTTTGGCAGGCCAGATATCGGGGCTTGGTTTAGGCGGCACAGGCGACGTCTCCATTGGCTTATCGTGGTAGTTAGCGTTCGGTAGCGATGTTGCCGGTGGCGGAGAGTTGTTGTATCCTGGCGGCTGGTAGTCGTTCTCACTCTTTATCCGTAAATCTAAAAAGGATGGAGATTGTTGTTAAAGCTATGTGAAACTTAAAGCTTCAAATATTTCTACTATTCTACCTGCATTAACAACTCATAAAAGATCTACAGCTAGGCATGCGAACTGGTAAAGCTGTGTATTTTTCTGGCGAAGAAGTGGTCGCGCCCAGAGGGGCATAAGAAGACACCCACAGAAGTAGGTACTCTAATGAGTGTCTTAAAAGGTGACCAAGGTGTTAAAGAGCATGCAACATCCACCTGTTGTAAAGTCATACTGCGGTCACCAATCCTTCGTTCGCCATGCGTGGTGATTATGGAAGAAGATGATGATGAATGATGATGAAGTTAATGACATGAAAATACCCTGATGACCGTTCATTGCAACGATAACAGACCTATATTCAGCAGTAAATGTTAATGAGCTGATGATAGCTTGAAAGCCTGTTGATAGCTGTAAAAAATGACCGGCCAAGGGTGCTTTTGATTGAAGCTCCAATTTAGTAATAGAAGCTTAGTTAGTAAAAAGTTGTTAACTTTAATTCCCTCTTCCAAATCATCACGCAAATACATAATTTTCTAAAACCTACCTTCAGCACCTTGGTCATTGTTTAAGCGTTCAGGCATGTCGTCGTTAGCCGAGGCGTTGCGTTCGTATCCGTTGTTCTTGATGGGGTTGCCAAGGGTCGAGGTGCAGTCAGGCGGGTTCTCTTCGTAGCGGGTGCCAGCACCCGGAGAAGAGCGGGTGTCGGGCTCGTCTGCTACGCTGCCGCAGTGTGATGAAGATGAGCTTTGCCTGGAATTGACAACAGTTCTTGTTTTAGACTTGTCTATAGTTGAAGTAGTTGCGGACACTGATACTGATCCTGGGACATATTACAGAATCACACAATTGAAGAAAATATTGTAAAAAACATGTTCTTTCAAACATTGATATACGTCACGGTCAATTCTACAACTGCAAATTTAAATTTGTAAGCCGAAAAAAAGATTTTTTATGGTGATAAAATTATGAATTAACAATTTTCGGACTTTTTCCTTTATTTGTGCTGTGAGACCTTGCTGCTTGCCAAATTTCATGATTCTAAGTCAACGAGAAGTAGGTACCCTTAGGTTTTGATTTACTACCGAGTATCAAAATAATTATGTTGCACAAATGGCCTTATCTTTTTATTGCGTTGACTTAGAAGCTTATTTTTTTAGAGCTCCGAGGGACCATAGACCTTCGTAATTGATATTAATTTCAACATTGACACCTGCACGCGTTCCTGAGAGAAACGGTCTTGATAGGCTGACAGACAGACATACAGATGGACAACGAAGTGATGCCTTATGGGTTTCGTTTTCCCGTTTGAGGTACGGAACCCTTTAAATGTCGGGAGGTGTCGTAGGACACCCGGTTGGAATAAAGTTACTTACGCTGTATTATGTATTAATACAGAACCATCTAGTATGGTCTCAAGTTTCAAGTGTTAAAAGTTTTTGTTTTTGTATTAAAAAAAAAAACGGGTCAACAGCCGCATAACGCATTTTCGTCACGTCACATTTTCTGGCAGTTTACTCCTACCACAAGCCACGTTAAGAACTTTATTCCAAAAAAAAAATACATACAGATGAACTTTTATATAATCTCCTCCTTTTTTGAAGTTGGTTAAAAAATTAATGAATTTTGGTGATGTTGAAATGAAATGAAATATTATGTTAATTGTGTTACACATTTTTGAAACGTGAAATAAAACGATAAGCATTAGATGAGCATTGAAAACATTGATAGGTAAATACATATTTCAGGATGCGTCATTTCTAGGTCAAGTTCGATACTGTTTATCAAAAAATTTAAATAATCAGACCTATTCCAATATTTTATTTACCGAATTTTACTTCAAATATTCAACAGTACTTACTTAATAATATCGACATTATAAATCTGATTCATCGAGAGAGCTGGTAAAGAAAATTCATCAGTTTGGAATATATTTATTTGATCAACTGGTAACCTCGAAAACGATACTTTGCTCCCAGGTATGCATATAATGCGTTACTACGCAAAACTATACAAAAAATATTATTGTCTCCAAGGCTAAGGTAATATTGACATATTAAAATCTACACTCTATTATTATTAAGAAGTGCGACCGTTTTCAAAGGTTTCTAGTTATAATTTCTTGCAAAATGACATTGACTTTCAATCCTTACGTCGGACATGTTTCTAAAACCAAATCAAATTTTATATATTGGCAACTCCAAATTCTCAAATTTTTAAAGGAATATTAAAGCAAATCTTATATTTTTGTTATTTTTGTACCTGTAATTCCTAGCGTGTGGGCTCTGAGACGGAGATGGCTTGGGCGGCGCTGGTCTGCGGTGCCCACCGGCGTGCATAGGCAAGTGTGCTGGTGGGGCATATCGCCCCATGTTGCCACTGCCATGGATCGGCATCCCATACTGTGGCATGATCGGAGCGAACGTGGCTGTGTGCGAGGACGGAGCCGCTGACTCCTGCACCTCACAGTTCCCTGAACCTGACACCGGACTCGTCTTTATGCGGGCCTGATGGCGGTCTCCAGAATTCTGCTGGGTCTGTTGCTTCACCCAGTTATCCTGTGACATCTCCATCGACAGGCCTTTGACCTGGAAACGCAATATCCTAAATTAGGACAGCTTTGGATTTGATCGACGCACCTGAATAAATTATCGGGTATTGATATTATAATACCATTGACGTATGTGTAAATACAATTCACAATACATATGTGTAACTTTGGCCTTAACGCATGGATTTTTTCAACAAGTTTTAATTTATGTATTTTCTGTTTCAAAAATATTTACATTACGCTCTTGTTGTAAACGATACCAGTTATATCTGTAGATGTTTTTCATTTTATATGTTTTGATTGTTTTTTTTTTTTGGTCTTTGGCTGGCGTAGTACTTTTGATAATGAGCGCGCCCCCGCGGACATTTTATAGGGATTATCAAATCATACAAGTAAAACAGGTACTAGATTAGCAGAACAGCGTCCAAATAAGTAAATTGAAAGTGTTTGATGAAACTTCGCGGGGTAAGGTTTAACCAGATACTTGTTTGAATGAAACCCACCTGCAAATTCTCCCCACTCTTGAGGAAGCTGGAGAGTGCATCCTGGCTGACGTGCACCTCGCCTTTGTACATGAACTCGAGGAGTGCCTGCATGTTGTCAGCCGTGGTGGCCTCCAGAATGACGTAGCACGCGCCGGCATGACTTGGGGGCGCTGAGTCGAACAACTCCTGGAAGTGCTTACTGCATGCTGCCAGAATCACCTTGTGAGCTTTGAATTGGCGTCCTGGAACAAGAAAATTTTGTGGTAAATCTAAGTTTTCTTTTAGAAAAACTAGAGTAGATTTCTGTGTTTTATTGGTAACAGATAATAAATCGGTACGCAATAGTCTACAATGTAATCCTTCCAAAACAACGTTAGTAACATATAAAACAATGATGAGTTTTAAAAGTAGTCATTCTAGACTAAAAGCTAAAAAAATCCAGAACAAAAGATAAATAATCAAATTCCAAAGCCGTTACAAGAAATTGAGCCGCTTCTAGATGATTTTTGACTAATCCTGATGACCCTATTGTCTATTTTTATACATAAGAAGAATGTATATATTAAACAACGTAAGTCCCAGCCCACGCGATGCAATAAACAATAAACAAAAGTCAAGGTAACTGGTCCCAGAGCAATTCCCAGAAGCGTACGAGGGGAACTTCTTAACTATGTGTATTATATGGATCGGGTAGAGAGTTTATTTTCATTTTATATTTAGCTTATGAGTAAATTTCAAAAGTCAAAGTCAAATCATTTATTTCAAGTAGACCGTTCTTCTACACACTTTACAATTTAGACACTTCAACCTAAGAGAAATCGTTTGGTCAGGAGTACCGCATGCACTGGGTATCAGTTGGGTCAATAATCCCCCATTTCACTAAATTGTGCTTGCAGAGGCCTACTTGGGTCCGCAATCGATTGTAGGCCATTAAAAGGCACTGAAAGTCAGAATTTACATGAAAATATAATTTATTCTAGGTGCCTTACCCTTCCAAAATATAATTTCGAATGTAGAAGAATGGGCAAGAAAGTCCATAGTTACTCTTACTGTCATTGCAACACGAAGATAATGCAATGCAACCCTTGTTTTGACTGAAAATATGAAAATAAATTAATCTATCACCTGTACCTTTGGCTCACAAATTTAACTTTATTGCAATAATTTATTTTATCAGAAACATTACTGTTACAAAGTTAGTGTAGGTAAATGGTTAAAAAAGAGTTATCTCAAGTATTTCTAACGTTTAACCTTGGCCCACTGAAGTAAAAATAGGTCAATACGATAATTACATTGTTCTAACCTGACATTAATTAAACCCTATCGCAGCATCATTTATACTGTCTCAAAACTATAGCAGCGTTAATCTTGCGTCAATGTGACTTATTTTTAACCGACTTCTAAAAAAGGAGGAGGTTCTCAATTCGGATGTTTGTATTTTTTTTTTTTTTTCATGTTTGTTCGCGCATGACTCCGTCGCTTGCCAACCGATTTGAAAAATTATTTTTTAGTTGGAAAGGGTATACTTCCCAAATGGTCCCATTTTTGTCAAAATCCAGTTCTGATGATGGGATCCTGGAGAAATCGAAGGAACTCTTCAAATATTTTAGGCACACCTATAGTGATGTGGGTATTTTTTATAGTAGCTCGTGCATTTGCTCTCGGAAAGCACCACTTGGTGAAGTGGAACTGATGATGAAGACCACCGGCTACCGGAACTACTCAATGATAAATATTTCACGGGTTGCGATTCGATTACTTTAATATGGTTGCTAAGCAATTTCCGCTCGTCACACAATGCGTGTGGTGAGTGGTTGTTGAGGAGTTCTCCTGGGTCTTACCAGCAGAACTCCTCAACAATTAACGTCCCAGCATCGGGAAAAGCAATATTTTGTAACATGTGATGAGCAATTGACATTAGACTATACTACTTATACAAATTATAAACAGACCCACTAAAAAGCGAAAAATAAAAAAAAATTAACAAAAAAACAAAACCGTCTTCCAAAATCACTACAAAGTGAAAAATAACTTTGATTTCGGAAGTCGGTGGCAAAAAAAAAGAAAGTAAATAAAAAACGAAAGACACCGACTTCCGAAATCAAAGTTATTTTTCACTTTGTAGTGATTTTGGAAGTCGGTTTTGTTTTTTTGTTAAAAAGTTTTTATATCAATTAGGTACTATTCTAATAGGTAGATCAGAAAAATACAAATGATATCAGTGATAATAGCGTTAACACAGACGCAGCATTCACACAACGCTCACATTATTATTTACGTTTCAATCGTAAACATAGTAACTAGTTCGCTTTCAAAATCATAGATGGCGTTACTATAATCTAGATTTCGGTAAAGCTTTAGACTGAGCACGTTGTTTGTTTTCCTTACTTTTCTCGTAAGTTTCTTTTAGTTTACGATTTCGTTGAAAGTGTAGTAGGTATATCACAATTGTATTTTGGGATTAGCGATTACTGCTCAAGGTTATGGTGAAATATAGGTATTTTTTTAGTTCAAGTCTGTGGAATGTCATAGGGCTCAGTATTAGGTCCTTGCATGTTCAGATTTTTTTATCTTGTCTATTGTATCGATATAGGCCACGCGTATCTGCCGGTCGCACTATAGATAGCCGGAGTACTTATACTATTACGTCATTACTCACGGAGCGCGGAACAAAATACGGTTAGCCTTGGACCCGCGGTCGTATGCGCTACGGAAGGCCGCCCGCACGCACTCCGATTACACGACGATCGATAGCAACCAGCAATTGTAGTTAGAAGTTTGCATTTTTTATAAGAATTATTTAGTTGACGGCTGTTAATTACTTTTTTGGAGCAGCGTGAGTCATTGATCCTGATGAATATTAGGACGTTACAAGTTTAATCAGAAAAATCAATGACTTTAACGAATAGTTTTACAGCTAACATCCGTTTGCATAAAGTTCATAAATAAAACCAAATATTATCTGTCTAAATAGTTGCTAAAACAATACAAACCGCTTAGCAAAATTCTCATAGGTAGGTACCTATATCTTAAAGTAAATACATTACAAGTGCTTGCATATTCATAAACAAATGTAGGCATAATGATATTCGCGCAGTTTTTTTTGGCACACAATGACCTTCAATCATTGCTTTGAATGCCGTTTAAACGATCCTTTGTTTATTTTTTCCTATTTTTATTTATTTTACATCTAATTGTACAAGTTCGTTAGAATAAGTATTTGAAAACTAGTTTTGAACTTTGAAGTTCATCACTCTCCTGCCCTTATGCCAATTTATTTGGGGTCGGCACAACATGTCTTTTTCTTCCACACTTCTCTATTAGTCTTCATCTCGATAGTCACTCCCTTTCTAGCCATATCATCTTTCAGACAGTCCATCCGTTGTTCCTTCTTTCCGTCTGTCGTCAGGGACATTTTGAGTATGAATACACATTCATACTCAAAATATTCCTGACGACATTTTGACATTTTTCCATACATCCGCATCACATGCCACCATAACAACCGATTTCCATTTTTTGGTTTGAACTTTGAAGTTCCTCATTAGAAAAATTATATCATTTCCATTTTTTGGTTTGAACTTTGAAGTTCCTCATTAGAAAAATTATATCATTGGAATGGTTTTCTTTTATAAAAACCTCATTAACCTTACATTTTTAATAAATAGATTTAATACCATTTTCATATAATTTTGTTTTTTTTAATCACCATCATGATAATGATAATTTTGTAATAATAAACAATAAGCTAATGACTATCGATTTGTGTTTAAAAAAAATGAGTTTCAATTTCATTTTTGCATTGACGGAACCTTAAAATGATCATTATGTTTCAATTAAAATGTAAGATTTGTGCGTACCTACAGTTTATTTTATATTTTCACGTGACTTTGTGACTTTATAGGAAGACTCTTGAACTACAAGATTAAACATAGAACACGCAGCTTGGGTCATACATTTTCCTCTAAAAATGGAACAAGAGGAATAATTTACTAGGTTTTTAAACCATTATTTACCTTAATACTCTCTGATAACGTGATGAACGCATGTGCCTTTTAATTAAGAGTAGGTACATACCTACCTACTTGGGTATTTGTCCCTATGCTATAATAGGTATGGGCTCTACGGCCTATGCCTTATATGGTATGTGGCTACACGCAGAGGTACGATATTGACGTGGAATTTAAAAACCAAATAATTAATTTTAACATTCTAAATAAGGATTGTAAATAGGAAATTTCCTTGTTTTTCTCCCCCCCCATCTGGGCTTTTGCACTATTATTTTCGAAAATGTTTTACTTTGTGATAACATCACTATTACCTACTATTTCATTCCTAAATCTAACTTAATTATTATTTTAAGTCTGTTAACATAAATACGTTATTAATAAGAACGAAAAAAATATTAAAAAATTTGTTTACACGGCTACATATCAAGCTATTTTGCAGTATTAACTGCCCTCTCATTGTACGGAAATCTTATACAACGCGCGATCAGCATATACTGGAATAGTATTGCTTCATATGTAGCCGTGTGTTCAACAATAATAGGCCCGCGTTAGTTTACTGCCCCAGAAAATTGCAATAAAATGTATCATGATTTATATATTTTATCCACGCCATTTATCAACACAATCGCAAGCATGTAACCAGCCTATAGACGAGGCACAGCATGCACGGCCGTATCGCTTCTACAAACACCGCCCACGGATTTATTTCAAATACTTCCTCGTTCTTCGATCTATTTTGTTAGGTTATAATGCTATAGTACTCGTTTAACTAACAAAACATTAATAGAACATCAAATTTGTTACTTGTCTATAGTAAAAAATACTTTAGATATTATCAATAGTCATTTATTTCTTAAAATTAACCCATACTATTGTTTATAACAGTAATTTTACGAACTCCAAGAAATCTAGAATACCTAGGTTCTACGAGTGCTACGAGATTTGTAAACGCTACGAAATCTCGTAGCACTTTGCTACGCATTTTGAACACTAAAGTTGAATGAAGGAAAACATTTTCAATCGCATTTTCGAGCAGAATCGTGTGTTTTTAATCAGTTTTTTTTCCTATCGTGTCTGTTTTGTGTGCAGGCGGCGACTGAACACGTAGGTACTCTTAAGCGTAGTCTATTTATATTCTATTTCGCTCTGTTGTAGAATATTAATAGGTTGCTGCTAATGAAGGCAATGTATATACCCGCTGAATTAGTCACTACCTGTTATAAAGTTATCATAAATATGGATAATATTGTTATTTGATTATTATTATATTCAATAGACAAAAAACAACTGTTTTCATTGATGAAGTTTATTTCTTGTCATGATACTAATTAAAACAGGATAAAAATAAAACATTAAACATTAACATTTAAACATTTTTAGCGGTCTTTTAGACTAGTTTTAGTTTTATTTTTAATTTTAGATTAGTTTATAATAGTTTTAGATTAGTTTTAGTTTATATTTAGTTTATATTGTTAAATTGTAACCTATTAAACTGTTTTATGATGTTGTTATTACCCTTTAGTTCTCCATGATAATAAATTAAATATTAAAACAAAATGTGTTTTCAGTTTTACACGTTTCTTTCTTCGTTCACAAGAAGGGATAAAATAACCTACAAAATGTTTACACGCTGTATCGCCGTATGTACCTACTACTATAAAATAGAATATGCCACTACGAAAAGTAGCACCAATTACTAATCCGATCTATCTACTGTAATCTAGTATCAGACAGGTGCCTTCAAGCCCTTTGCACGATACGAAACCACATTATATAATTGAATACGGAAATATACGTTCTAGCTAGCTGTGACCCGCGACTTTGATCACATATAAAATTCAACTTTATTCGATCGGTTCAATTGTGGAATTTAGAAAAATCCTATACTGGTGTTTCGTCCTCTTCATTTCTCAGTCCGAATAATCTTTCAAATACAGTGCTGTTTTTTATTTACTTAGAAATAAGTACCTTTTATAATTTGTTATGTGTTAAATTTGTTGAATATTATGTGACTTAAAGTCTGTGGCGAATAAACCTATGTTTACCCGACTGCCCCATTTTCTTTTGTTTCTTTCAAAAGTCATGTTGTAGTTGCGTTGCGCTGTATGTTAGTCACGATACTAATCTATATAAATAAAATACGGAAATATTGTATTTAAGTACGTTTTATATAACATATTTTAAGCATATCTGTGTAATATATGTAAATTGATGGATCATGTCGTTAGCCAACTAACAGGCTCAACCTTGAAAGATTTTGTATGGGTATTTAAGTGAATAAAGATAATACATAATATTATGTATAAAAATACAGTGGCTACTTTTAAAATAGCGAATGAATATGTGTAGGAAATTTAATTAATGACGCACTTGCAGGAATCTTTTCAATAGATCTCACTCTCTCACTTAACTAAAACACAACCACGCACAATGAAGGGTTCAGTTATTGATATGAATTTATCCCAAAAACAAACTTAACAAAAATTTTTTTGTGTGTCAGAAATTACAAATTAACAATTTTCGTACTTTTTCCTACATTTGTATCTTGCTTGTTACCAAATTTCATGATTCTAGGTCAACGGAAAGTACCCTATAGGTTTTGATTTACTTGCGAGTGTCAAAATATGTCGCAAAAATGGCCGTATTTTTTTATTTCGTTGACTTAGAACCTTGATTTTTTTAGGACTCCAAGGGACCATTAATTTACGTATTTGATATTAATTTTATCTTGATACCTCCACGCACTACTGAGAAAAAGGATCTTGACAGACTGACAGACCGACAGACAGACGGACAACGAAGTGATCCTAGGGTTCCATTTTTCCTTTTTAGATCCGGAGCCCTAAAAATTAAGTAAGGTTAGAATTTTGTGTGAAAAATGCATTACATGCATTGCATGCATTTTTTTGTTCATAATGTTATTTTTAAATTTTGTTTCATAACTAACTGAAAAAAGATACCTACGTACTAATAAAACTAAAATAAAATTCCTCGTGGGAAATATAAAACCTTGAAAATTATGTTCACAAAAAATACACATGTAGTCAATTATCTCATCAGTTACCTACTAGAGTATTCCATTCCTGCAAACAGTTTTTTTTTAAATCTGTTACTCTTATATACACAAACTCCAATCAGAAAATGCCTAAATCATATTTTTAATTCTATTGACGATAGCCAGACTTCTCACTAAAAAAAAAAAAAAAAAGTTTATTTCAATTACAAAGTGCTTTGACATAAATGTGTTCGAGATCTCCTTTTAAGCAAGAGTTGCTTGTGTTAGAAGACTCCGCTCTTCCACTAGGATTAGCTATAATTGCAATTGATAACAAACTGAAAAATGAAATAAAAACAAAAACAAAAACTCTAAATGAATAAACGTTTTACAAATAGTTTCATAGGTATCACCAATTAATTAAGTGTTACCAGAATCAAAAATTATAAGAAACGTGACGTGGCACTTGCCGTTTTGAAGTTTCTACCTTCCTCATAGCACACAGCCAAGTTTATTTATAGTATGTAACCCTATTACAATTCACCAATAATCTCATTTCATGCTCCATCAAAAAGCTCAACATCATCAACGCATATACCACTGCAGTTTCACAACGCATGCGCCCACCGGGCTGCGCCTGCGTCGACGACGCGGTTTAACGAGGAAATGAGCGAACGACATTGGTCGCTCGCGCAGCTTGCAACACAACTGACATTGGCCCCATTTCGGGACCTACAAACGTTATCGTGCATGTGTGCAGGCTACCGCAGCTATATATCTACGTTATTATAATTCTAATTTAGGTTTTTATGTCAAATAGAACTCTTTTTAAGAAAGACTGAACAAATATTCTTTTATAAAAAAAATGTTTCAGATTCTTAACGAGGTTATCATGAATTAAACGCTGAAAAAAACTTCGAGAAAGGTCACGTTGCGTCAAATTCTAGGTCGACAACGTACACTTGTAATAAATAACCTTTATTAGTCTTAGGTTACACGTTATCGAATCACTAAACATTTAAAAAATAAACATCTATAGTTCCAAAAATATATAAACGCTGGATTCCATTTTTCTGTTTCATTTAATTACAGTGCGGGCCAACAAAAACTTGCCACTTACAAAGTTACAACTAATAATAATATCTAATTCAGTTTTATCACACCAGTTTATTTAGTGGCACGGTGCGTCCCAATTCCATCGAGTGTTAACCCAAACATGCTGTTCTCATCATTTGAGGGCCCCTGTGACCATACGACATTGCAACGCGGAGCGACGCGTAAATAGGTCAGCAGCTACTGAATAGATTATAAGGATGGTTACGAGTCGCTCTTTTATGTAGAATGTAGAACATCTTTAAAAATTCAATGATATCATACAATTTTCAATGACAAAAAGTTATTGATTGAATTGTAACGTGTGTGTGCCGTTTATTCACAATGAGGTTAGTTACAATATTTGTTTATTCGTTGTCTAATAGTGTTCTTCAACGTATACTGTGTGTACAAGTTTTTATTTTTGTGGAGCTAGTTTGATTTGAGTGCCAAAAACGGGATTTCAATTGATTTTAGTTTTTACAATGACAATTATTCAACCAATAACACGAAATTTGGACTTTTACTGAACAATAAACTTCTATCCTTTTATAGCCCGTAAATGTCCACTGCTGAACATGGGATATTCCCATAGTGGACGTCCCTAAACAATCAATGGCATTATTATTGCCTTGTCTAGTAGATTGATATTTGCAACGTGTTTTGAAAACGTGGAAATTTTTTCAACTTTTGCACAACAATGAACAAGGAAGAATAATAATTACATATTCATAGAAATGTATTATTCATAGTCAGAACGTAATTTTTGTTTGTCAATCAAATTTAGCTAGTTTTATTGTGTTGCATGTTCTGTCGAATAATTATTTCTGATAAATCTTCAAATCACGTGTGAAAGCTATTTTTTAATAGTATTGTCATGCGAAACACTAGGGTGGTGATTTTGCACGGCAGTGTTTAACATTTTCATACGTTTTTTGAATTCGTGGGTTTAGTTGTCATGAAGTAGTGTCGTGCATTCAAATTGACACAGCCCTTAACAAATAGAGATAGATGCGTCTTGTTTGTATTTCAATTTGAATTTGACGTTTTATAGTTTCACAATGCAATGATCAGTCTATCGCAATAATTACGTACGAATATTTAGTCAATCAACAAATGCAAATATTTTTTCAAAATCTTTACCATATTTTTAAGAGACTCAGCTCAACTTCATTAGAAGCCAGCTTTAAAAAAAAATAGAATTCCTCTCAAAATTGAAAAGTCAATGAAAATTGAGTAAAACGTAATAAATTAATAAACACGCCGATATTAAAAAACACGATGAGAAAAAAAAACCACGAAAATAGCACAAACATCTGCGATTTCCCCAACATCCGGGAGCGAAAGCCGAAAATTCGGAGCGAATGCGAAATCAAATTGAAAATTGAGTTTCCCACCCGTAGATATAAGCTTCAAAGCCCGGATGCAAGTGAAAACGACATCACGGGGGGAAGACGACTAACCCCATTCCACGGTCCCGACGCACACTCACACAGCCTGTATTATATGACAACGCATCCCACCCACTGGGTGTGCCTCCCGAATTCAAGGTCGGCGCGGGAGGCACACAGGATCGCGAGAGCGAGACAGAAACACACACCCCCACTGAAAGTGCAAGCGAAATGCGTGAGAGAAAATCAATCTTGCACGGAGTGGGGCGGCTGGAAAACTAGGTGAATCGTTTCGGACGTTCGGTTTTTGTACGTGAGGTGATTGTTAATAGTATTGCAATTACAATTTTAGGATACGTTTTAGGCTTAGCTTGTACAGTATTTGGATCGATAATGGCATTGGTGGAACACTAGACCGTTATTTAGAAGGCGGTCGAAAGTAGGTGACGGTTAGAGACCTAGATTTGGTCTAGCAAAGCGGCACAAAGGCCGACATTTTAATTTACATTCTTTGGTCGATACATTTATTATAAAATATTTTGATAGACAATAGTAAAACGGAAGTTTACAAAAGAAAATCAAGGAGAATGTTATAGAAAGACGTTACAAAAACATCTGTGACGTGACAGTCTTTGAGTCAGGTACGCAGGATGCTTTGTCTCTGACATTTCTTAGGAAACTGTGCACGTTTGAACATTGTTGGAAATATAACAAAAACTATTTTCCCGAAAACCTCTTCTAATTCTAGATAATGTGTGTTACCTAATTATGTACTCAAATCAAGTACAGTCAGTTATAGCAATTAGCAGACACAACCTTGCATAAATGGCGGAGATTTTTTAGAATACGAATCGATAGAATTTTATAATTCTTTTATATTTTATATATTATAGGTATTTAAATAAAATACAAAAGAATTATAAAAATCTATCGATGTACCTAAATTTAACCCAGAAGCACTGTGCCTAAACCTAAACGAATGGAAAATGTGTCGCCGAACAGAAAATTAACAAAAAAGCGGCCCCTACTGCACACGATCGATCTCTTTGATTACCGAAACCGCTCAATCATCGTGACTGAACAATTTTGGCAAAGGTAAATTTAACCCTTCCACCGCATCCCTCGCAAATCAATAGGGGTACATGCGATGGGGGTAGAAATTAGGCCTACACTAAATATGCACAACTATACAGGAGTTCCAGGGACCGCTAGGGGAGAGTTACGTGTATAATGCACTCGAGTATAGACTGCGGGGAGGGGGTGCCCCGCTGCGGTATTAGAGAGGGGTTACCCCTCCACCCCTCCATACTGATGTTTGGCCGACCGCAGCAACACCTTGATTTTTCGACCAAACCTGCGTGATGAAAGTTTTTTTTTCGATATTTTCTTACCAGTGTGCGAGTTATTAATACCTTGTTAGTTTTTATAGGTTTTTTTTATTACGCACACTGTATCGCATTTTAATTTATGTTTATAACAACAGAGGTCGTATTGGTTCGAACGAGTTTACGTACTTAAAAGTTTTTTGTGCGTAAAATATAAAGCTGTGGGCGCGTACGCCGATCGTAACTTATCTAAATCATCGTTCATATTCGTTGTTACAATAGCTTGGAAACTAATATAGCTCACTAGCATTCCAATAAAAACACTGTTTCTTCCGTTATTATGCTTTTGTTTTTCGTAAATTGTACTACAAGTAATTTCTTGGGTTAATTTCTTTGGCCGCCACTATACGACTTTGTTTTCTTCGTACACAAAACGTTTTTGTTCAAATATAATACAGGACCTACAAGTACATTATATACAACTAAAAATAGTTTTTTACTTTAATAAAATGATGTTTCGTGTTTTTTAAGTACAGTAACATTTTAACTTTTCATTTGTAGCATTAATACCTAACGCAAGTAAACGAGATTCTTGAA
This sequence comes from Cosmia trapezina, assembly GCA_905163495.3. Taxonomy (NCBI): domain Eukaryota; kingdom Metazoa; phylum Arthropoda; class Insecta; order Lepidoptera; family Noctuidae; genus Cosmia; species Cosmia trapezina. Next base: position 26,011,333 of record LR991023.1, read on the forward strand.
AAACATATTTTATTAATATTCACGATACTATTCATTATAGTCAGGCAAATTTATTGAACAAACCAGTTGTAAATATTTAAACATTCGACATTCGACATTTAAAATTTAAAAAAATTTATCAAACGTTAGTTACAAGTTAAAAATTCAATAGAAATATGAATTATGAAATCTTAAAATAAAATTCAAATAGATTAAGCATACTTTGCCGAACCTAAGCCTAGCCCATTGGAAAAATCATGAAATCTTTCAGCTGTTACTATCTCACGGCGGCGGTTGTAAGTGACCAATAGGGGAAATGGGTTATTAGTATGGTTCCAACAATCTGTGGCTCACCATATCATTTCATATGCACAGCTGTCGCCACCAAGGCTTTTCCCTTAAGCCCCCTATTTAACTTCTAATCGATGAAATCGTAATGAAAAAAAAACTGACGATACAGATTTCATCGAAGTAACCTTTTCTGTCAACGTGTGTGTAGATTTCGATATTGCAAAGATAAATTGGAAGATGTATAGAGGCCTTAATGTAGTGACAACTAAAAGTTGTGTTAATGATAGATTTATTGCCACAGCTGGAAGACCTCTAGGTAAAAAAGAATTTTGTGTAGAATTAAAAAACATCATTTTATACGAAAACACACGTTTTCTGTTTGACGTTAACGAGTAATTCAATACTTATTACCCCTTTGAGCATCCATAACCCTTTACAGACAAATTTCATTAAAAGTATATTAAACAAAACATTTCCTTTTTAAGGAGCTTTAATACAATTTCATTACAAAATCCGTGTGAGGACACAAAATCGATAGTACCGTTGGAATAAAGCTATAAATATCACATAAAAGTTTCGAACAACACGTAAAACTGAACAGTGGCGGGTCTTATCAAGTATTCAAGAACCGAAACTGTAACCTTAACTGTAACTGTTGTCAGTGATATAGGGATGTCAATAAAATCACTAAGTAATGGCCTTGCTGCCTTGGTTTCGAGATAAACCTTGAATGGGACTGTTTTTCGGATTTGAAATGGAGAAAAACATTTTTGATCTAGGTGATAAAATATCTTCATCCATACTATATAGTCATGATAGTTAGTACCAAATAAATGTGATGTTTTTATTGTTCTCTGGATTCTTTCCCTTTGAGTGTCGCACGATACACCATTGGATCTTAAGGAAAAACTTTAATTAAATGTGTACGTATATTTTATTTATAATTATATAAACGTATATACATATAAACGTAAAATACCATCAAATGGCGACCGGGGCCTTACAGTAGTTGTGAACCTATCCATAGACATATTTGCTAGAAATCTTCAATCAAAACTTCTAACACTCTATCATGTCATTGAACAACGTTCCATTTTTGAAACGTTATCATTTTCAATATCTAACATTTGACTATTTTTGTTCAGCTGTTGTCGAAAACCTTTATCGCAATTTTATCGCGTTTCTATGATAAAAAGTAGTAACTAGATATTGCTATCTACGATATACAACATTTCGATATTTCCTATGCTGTACTCGAAAATCACTAAACTAGATATCCACTGATGCATTTTGCTTTTAATAAAGAAGGTATCTTTAAGGATATTTTTATTATACCTAGCTCAAACAATGGAGTCAGAAATATTCGTTTTGGTAATGTAGAAACGTTTTCCACACAAACGAACCTACCAGATGGTAGGCTCGTAAACCGAAGGTATTTGCCACCAGCAGTCAACATAAAACAGTTCGAGCGTAAATTTGAATAAATGCAAGCCCAATTCACACCAGAGGGTGAAACCATAAAAATGATGCAAAAAGAATGGGCGATCCCTCCACCCACCCCTCACGGTGACATACTGTGTATCTGTGGCTATAATTCCTTTGAAAGGGACCAAAAATCTTTTTGCTATAGGTGTACTTATGAACGAGAATTCAATATCAATAATAGATAGCTATGTAGCACCCACGCAGTAGGTACGTCTGCACTGAAGGTGTCTGAAAAAACTGAGCTAGCCGAGAAACCAGGCTAAAATCGATTTCAACACAACTCCAAACTGGAAATTGAAGTTTAAACATCTAAATTACCAAGTATTGGAAACTTGTCCAGTTGGAACACTGAGCACAGTAGTTTCTGTGTTCGCAGCTGGAAAACAGAGACAGTGGGAGGGTGGGTGTTCTGGGGGTTGTCTGGGGGGTTGGTTGCCCCGCGACACATATACCGGCCCGGTCGATAAGGAAAGCGGGCTGAGTCGATGCGTTCCGCATAGACTTCGAAAACGCAGTGAATTCGACTGTTAAAATTGAATGGGATTTTGCTCGAAAGTGAAAGCTTCTGGGAATACACTCTCGATTTCTGTTGAAAGGAAAACTGTGCAAGTAAATAGGATTTTTTAGCTATGTTTATTAAAGTTAAGAGATGATTGGAAATTATAGAGATCGTAATTTATAGTGTATTCAATATTCTCTACAAGCTTAAGTGTACTCAATTACTCATCAAGTCTGCATAAGCATCGTACATTGTGGACTTTAAAACAACATTATCGTTATGTTTTAAAAAGGTATTTGCAATTATTTAAATTACAAAAGAATGAAAATATTCTAAATATTAATAAATCTTTTTTAAGATTTAGGATACCCAATTAAATAGGTTAGGAAAAGGACTTGAATTCCCATGAACTTAACCTTCAGCCTTTTGGAAGAAGCTGCTCTCAGTACCTAAAAGCATTTGCGTGCTCATTTTTACTTTTCAAAGTTGCCTATAACAAAGCATGGTTATTTTTAATGCTGAATACTTTGAAACAATCCTTCGCATAGGTACCTAAAGTTTTTGCAAGCGACGTTTCTATAATAAGACTAGGAGGAGGAGCTCGTGGCTAAGTAATAACAGCCGCACGGGTCGATCCATCCGGTTAAGCTACGCTTGCCGAGGCTGGTCCGTGGATGGGTGACCATCTTTACAAATCGAGACTCCTCCATGCCTCGGAATACACGTTAAGCTGTTGGTCCCGGCTGTCATTCGTGTTTCTTTGACAGTCGTTACGGGTCGTCAGAAGGCCGAAAGTCTGACAACCAGTCTTACCAAGGAGTATCGTATTACCCAGTTACTGTGGGTTGTGGAGGTCAGATAGTCAGATAGGCAGTGGCTCCATGTAAAATACCGGTATTCCTATCCGGTTAGACTTGAAGCCGACCCCAACATAGTTGGGAAAAGGCTAGGCAGATTGATTGTTTCTTTAATAAGACTAATTTTTATTTGTTCAAAAAAGTATTAGCTAGCGAAATACCGAATTCGTACAGAAATCTGGAACGAAATACAGTGTTTTATCAATTTTCGAGAACTAGGAAGTATCTTGAAAATAACGAGGACACGAACCAGCGAAGTAGAAAACAAGAATCATCCCCCTTAACTCGAAAGGTAAGTGGCACAAGAAATCCAGGCTTTATCCGTGTCTTCAGAGATTTCTTATATCTTCACGTTTTCAGGAATTGTGACCATATTACGACTGTATTTATTGTTAATCAGTTATTAATAGATTCATTATTTAGACGGAAATAGATTCTAGAAAACCGGTTTTTTTTAATAACCGTTAACTCTAACAATTTCTCTTATACATCTAGTCACCTGCATCCGTTAAGGGGGTGATTCTACCCGTCATCTTAAACAACTGTTGCTATGAAACTCATATCCGATTTCTAAAAAAAAATTGTTTCATACATGCGTCGAAATAGTCTGTTTTTTTCCACAAATCGGATATGAGTGTCATAGCGAAAGTCGTTTAGTATGACGGATAGAATCCCGTCCTGGACGGATTCACCCTGTATGTATAAAGAGAAATTGTTAGAATTAATGTTAATAAAAATAAGCAGCTAGTCACTATTCTACTTTTAGTCTTATCAAACATACGAAAAATGTTCACAGAATATAAGAGGCAATTTAAGTAAGTACATTTTACACTTGACGAGTTTCTATAATAAGGATTGGTATACACGTGCGGAATTACCAAACCGGTTTTGAAAACAAGTTCGCATCGAGTTTTTATATATATGACATCAAAATATTGTAGGCAGAATTTCGTGCATCTGTGTCTATAGTAGGTAATTTTCAATGATTTGAAACATAGCCTTCAAAACTTATGGGCTGAATGCTAAACTTGGTTCTAACTGCGAGTATGTACAGTAATTTGTCAGGGTTAAAGGCCCCTAAATTGCTTGTTCAGTGACAAATTGCGACGCTCTGTAATAACTCGTGTAGTCTTGTCCTTAAGTTTACTCTCACTAGTTGCAGGGGTGGTATAAGCAGCTGACATTGTTTGCGGATCGTCTTTTATTTCTATTCGGATGGTGACATTTTTTTGTAAAGATTTTATGAAAAAATATGCATTGTTGTGATAAGAAACTTAGCAAGTTGGTGAGACTTGATTGAAACTTATTTGGTCCTTTATATTAAACGTTAAATCATGAAATAAACGTAACAGTAAAACCCCATTAAAAGGCAAAATAAGAAACCATTATCTAAATTAATTCCCAATGAAATCCAACGAGCTCTTCATAATTATTGCAAATGGCCACGTTAAAACTAAAATGTCTTGAAGAGGAGTCGCTTAAACTATAAGCCTTCCATTTTGGCAGGGCCATGAGTGCAAACTTCCTACCCCCTCCCAACTCTCACGCACCAGGGAGGGAGACAGCCCGCTGCCTTTCCTCACCCCCTCTTGCGTCTAGCACTTGTTCGGTACGACCTCGAAAACTTAGGCGTAAAGTTGGCGTATGTAATATTAGTGACGAAGGAATAGAAGCCTATATTTTTCATGTGTGGCTTTCTATTTCCCAGGAATTTTAAAGGGTATTTTACTGGTTAAAGGTCTTGTCGCCTTTGAAACTATGGACGAAAAAGGTTAAGATTGCAATTATGAGCTTGGCTTAAGCTGCCGTTATAAAGTTTTAGATCGATAACTTCAAGTTACGTGGTGGTAAGCGTGTTCTATCCAGATTCACCTTTCATAATATTAAAATAACCTAATAAAGGAAAAAGACTTCCTCCAACATAATTTAAGATTTGATGACATCAATTCAAAAAATAACTCGATATAAGACATCCAGCCATCTAGAAAATTCATTATCTATATCTATAAATAAAAAGAGAAGTCCTGACTGACGACTGACTGACTGACTGACTGACTGATTGACTGGCTCATCAACGCCCAGCCCAAACCCTTGGACCTAGAAAGCTGAAATTTTGCATAGAGGTTCCCTCTATAATGTAGACAAGGGATAAGGAAGAGATTCCCGGTAGTACGTTCCATTGGGATGTTTTCCGGCATCCACGCGGGCGAAGCCGCTGGCAAAAGCTAGTAACATAATATTTTAATCTAACATTACATAACTACAAAATTGAGTGCGAACTTGAAATTCTTTCGCGAACCTTGTTTCTTCATAAGAATTACTAAGGAAGCCCCGCAAAGTATTAACCCGTGGAAGGTTTCTACACAAAAACGTGTTGCAATTACAACATCATTGTTAAGTTTAAGGCCACCAGTCTTTGTTAGAACTGATGAATTTTCATTCGATGTTTTCAGTCCAGTTGGCTGATTTTTTTAAATTCTTTCAACAATGGTTCGTTATTATGCTTGAGAATTTCTGTCGTGTTATCATTTGAGTTATTTAAGCTTTATATGCTGAGTTATTAACTTTTGTGTAGTAATTTTTAACTTTTATGAGATTTTAACAATGTAATTTTGTTTTAGATTATCTGATAAGTACATTATGGTTATCATGAGCCCAAAAATGTAGGAGGATGTTATGCTCTATTCGACTATAGTGCTTATAATACAGTTGAAGACACATAACACAGTTTTCATCACTGTCATTGCATAAAAGAGTCATTTATTTATTTCTAAGTCACGCCTTTGTTTTCAATTTGTTTAAATTATTTTTACTTATTTGTATGTATAAACTAACAGATTTAAAATAATAATTATGTACATGGTATATAAAAAAGGAGGGTAAAAGATCATAGGGCATCAAAAAATTCGTCCGCATCGCTGTCAATAGGAAAAGTGCCCAAAAGGCTGGCAGCATTGCCACGTTGTATGGCAATACTGATTCGCCTTTGTTACTTTAGCTTTAGCTGATGTGAAAGGAGAAATTGTTTGACTACCTACTATACTGCTGGCAAACATCTTGCAGTTTATGTCTCAATACTATCAATAGAATTTCAAATAAAAATAAGTGTCCGCAAGGTACTATTTTAGGCCCTTTACAACGTATTAGCTGACTACAAAATAACTTTTTAATAGATTAAAATCAAAATCAAAATCAAAAGTCCTTTATTCAAATTAGGCTGAGAATCAGCACTTTTTGAACGTCAAAATTACAGTAAGACAGTCTCCACAAAACGCCCGCCCTTCACCACTTCCTAGTGCTTTAGCTGGGAAGAAGAAGTAGCGGAACAAACTCCCCAGCAGCACAGCTGTCTGTTCAGTTAGAAGAACTAGATTCTATACAATAGTACCTATGCAAAATAATTTACGCAACACAATACATTAAATTATATTTTTGTCAAATAAAATAAACAATTTTAGTACTTAACTCATGTAACCTGTAATTGATATTCTAAATACATTTCCTGCCATAGCGATGAATGTTCTTCCAAACAATTCCATAGTCAAGATTATACTCTGTTCGAATTTAAACAACTTCACAGTTTCAGAGTGAGCGCACGAAAGACGTGTCGCTATAAATTAACAGTCAAATTTGAATAAATATACCTGTACCACGCATGCACGACTAACGTTGCCAGTAATTACAGGGATAGACTGATATATGTGAGCTTTAAAACAATTTTTTTTAAGGCTTGTCCGCCGTAAAAAGCGCGCTCACTGTCGGACTGCATAGAAAAGAAAGAGAAGCGCGATGACACAACGCTTGCAAAATATGAAGTAATTACCGATTTACAAAATCTAGGTCTTGGACTAAAAAAAAATCACATGAAATCATTCCTTATTATTTTGTTAAGAACTGTATAAATTTATGAACACTTTTAATGAAAACTGTAGGAGTAATATGGTAAAAACTCGAAAAAATAGACAGAAATAGACCTGGGTTTAGCCTTTTTTTTTCTTTAGTTCTACAAACTAAAATAGATTTCAGGACACATGAAATCACTTCTTCTACCTAATTGTTTTTATTTTTTAGGTTTGTGTAAAAAACAAATGTATGTGCGTCATTTTTCGCGGGAATAAATAGTTTTTCTTTCTTTCTTTCTTTTCTTTATGTATTCTAGATTATTGTGTATTTTTTTTATCAAAACGGTGCTATAGTTACTGTAAAAAATGGAAACAAAGTTACTTATTTTCGCCGTATTTTAGGGAGGACAAGCCTTAATTATTAGCCATGATTGTCCGACTGCTGGGCAAATGTCTCCCTAGACTCTTCCACCTCTCTCTGTCCAGAGCTGCCAAGGACCAATCTTTATTGAAAAGCAATGTAAAAGATTTTGGTTTGGCTTTTGGCCGCAGGACGTGGTGTTCCGTCGCTTCCGCGGACAAGTACCACAGGACAGCACAAAGTCAAACTAGTGCAAAGCGAAGTGCTACTAACATAGTTTTAAGCTTTTTTTATTAACACAAGTTTTATATTCAAATATATATGTTTATGTTAAGGTATTTATCTGTGGGCCTGTGTCGCCTGAAATAAATGGTATATTTATTTAATTATCGAGATTACGTGTACAATATTCAGATTTTGATGAAAATGTCGATAGTTAAGGGAGATTAAAGTGTAACTACGAAGGTGCGTTGTGAAGGGGATTTAGTATGGTGGCCTCTAATTAGGATACGTCACCCCATCTCTACCCCACTGAGGGGCTGCAGGATTATAATTAGGGGAAAGAGCGGGTTACACTCACTTTTCGCAAAATAATGACGTATTGGGTTTGATGCGTGCAAGAGTAGAAATGTCAATGTCTTCTCTAAAAAAATATATAAAATATTACGGACAGGTATTTGCGTGATTTCGAAACGAGGGAGCAGTTTTTCAATATTGATACGGAACACGACAAAAATGTTACAGTTTTTAATCAAATCAACTTTTCCCTGATACTTTTTTTTATGCGACATCTGTTGGTATCAGCCAGTACTTTGACCTTAACCCTCTCGAGCCTAAGGCCCCTTGTGTAAGCGATTTATTATGGTCTGGCCTTTGGCGTCATGGGCACAAGTTTGTGATCAAATAATTTTGCAAAAACATTTTTTTGTCGCAGTTAGCAACCGCTGTCTCGGTGAGATCCTTAATTAAATTCGAATTTTTCGTTACGTTTTTGATACGAACGTGAGTTGTTAAAATCCTTTTATTTACGTATTTGGTTGTCATGAATGTTTTCAACCATCTATGATTTAATATGATGATCGAATTAACATAATTTCGCTCAAGAAATATGAACTGCCTAATGCTATTTCTAAAATTGTTATAATAACTTAAGTTACACGCGGAACTTCAATGAAAAATTATCTATTAGTACAAAAGTGTGTCGCATTTTTAGATGCCTAAACGAGCGACGTAACGTATCTTATCTGACTCGCAAACACATTACGTGTAAACTAAAATAATCAATTCAACGTAGTACGAACATGTTTTTTTAGAATCTGCAAAGATAAAAAGTGAAATGCATTCGTCATTTTGTTTTTGAAATCCGGCTACAATTAGATAACCCTGTTTCATTATCAAGAGCCGACACGTGTAAGTTTGGAGGCCAAATTTTGTGTACACTGTAATAAAATGCACTTGTCGTGTAACATAATTTGCGAAATTTTTTTCGGTTTTACGTGCACTTGATGAGCGCACTAAACCGGTTTTTGCTGGCTTCAGTCGCAGGGTTGACTGCAAATTATTGTTTATTTTTTTGCCATTTTTTTTGCAACGTACTTAACTATCTACTACTACTACTACTACCTATCTGTTCAGAGTTGGAAAAATGTTAAAGAAAATCTAATCTGCGTAGATAAAAAGCGAAATGCATTCGTCATTTTATTTTCGAATTCCAGTTACAATTAGATAACCCTGGTTCATTATCAAGAGCCGACACGTGTAAGTTTGAAGGCCAAATTTTGCGTATACTGAAATAAAATACACTTGTTGTATAACATATTATGCGAATAATTTTTTTCGGTTATACGTGCACTTGATGAGCGCACTAAACCAGTTTTTGCTGGCTTCCTAAAACTACGTGCAGCCGCAGGGTTGACTGCGAATTATTGTTTATTTTTTGGCATTCTTATTTGTAACGAACTATCTGTTCAGCATTATGTTTAAAAAAAATCTAATCTGCGTAGATAAAAAGCGAAATGCATTCGTCATTTTGTTTTTGAATTTCAGCTACAATTAGATAACCCTGGTTCATTATCAAGAGCCGACACGTGTAAGTTTGAAGGCCAATTTTTATGTATACTGAAATAAAATTCACTTGTTATGATATTTAGCGATTTTTTTTTCAGATTTATTTGCACATGATGAACGTCACAAAACCGGTTTTTGCTAGCTTTGTATGACTGCGCAATCGCAGGGTTGGCTGCAAATTACCTATTGCGGTTTTTTTTTTCATTCTTTTTTGTAACGTCTGTCAGTTATAAAAAAGCAAATCTGTTCAGCATTGCGAAAATGTTAAAGAAAAATATTCACCTATTTCCTCGTATCGTATCAGATTAGATTGAATCGCCAAGCGTATACAATTCTTAGAATTCTGTAATATTTTAGTGTATTTTTAGCAATGGTTTTATTCGGAGTGTTACAAAGAATACATACATATATATATATATATCCAAAAATATTCGTAGTACTTAACAAAGTACTACAAATATTTTTGGATTGTATATCAAATCTTATTTGTTTGTAATCTATGTTCGTAGTGTGTGTAGAATCTCGTCTCGAATCAGATGGGATTGTATTATTTGAAGTGTGATTTAATTTGCAACAAAATATATAAAATAGCGCCTTCTCCTTTTTCTTTGAGTGATGTTACAAAAATCGAAATTGTAACATCCACAAATTCCAACCAATATTGAGAAAAATCGATTAGATTTTGAGAAATTCGATTAAATATATGCATTCTACTTATCAAAGATCTATTCGTAGATACTAAAGTAATAATATTTTTTAAACCCACAACCCTCATAAAATTCATGGCCAAACCCGCAAAAAATGCCAATATGCATCAGGCTGGCGACAAAATTGATAATGTATATCGCAAACATTGCCAAAAAAATATTATATAGAGGCAATTTATCGCACGACGGTGTCAACGACCTGTTTATCGCTTTAGCAAGATTTCGCGGACATGCATGCCTGTACAACATTATGTAGGTAGGCACTAAGTGACAAATAGTGATAATAAAATTTGCTATGTTACGAAATATAATAATAGTACATTATAGTTTTCAGGGATGTGAATAAGTGGTAATATTTGTCCTATATGCCGAATTTTTCAGAAATTTTAGTTCGAATAATATTCCTCCTCCTTCTCCTTAGTCGTTCACTCTTGACGGAGTGGTCGTGGTTGATGTCTCTGCATTTTCCTTGGCTAAAGCAGCCCTCGCGATGCTCTTCCACTTATTCCTATCTTCCGCGAATAATATTATAGAAGTTGAAATTGAAACTGGCGAAAATACTGAACTTCCAGTTTTAACTGCCACGCAAAACTCAGCTGACGACTGTCATTCCAAACGTGAGCTCTTATCAGATGGCATTACGTGTGCCATCTGACAGTTGTGCTGTTCTATGTATACAGTAATTCATAAAAGAGTTATCATTATTATTTTAAGTGATGGCGAAGAACCTAATGTTGTAATTCTGGCTATAAATACTGACAATTGAAAATACTGTGAAGTAAGACAAGACAAAATAGGAACTAATGGAAAGACGTAGCGCATTGATTGATCGAGTAACAAAGTTGTTAACCTACGTGCGTAGTAACCATTTTTCTCAGTTGACTAACTAGATAAATAAAAGATAAATAAGAGATAAGATACTGATTAAAAAAAACTACTATGCAAAAATGTACGCAACTGTGCACGATGAATCAAAGGACCTTGATCTGAATGTTTGGCTTCTTTCAGATGGTAGTTACAATGAAATTAGTCACAAAAAAACTAAGGTTCTTGGTGGAAATTACTTTGCGAGTAAAAAACATTCGGTTTCACATGGATTCTATGGTATTTTTTTGGATTATGACGGTGTTAGAAGAAATCAACATATTTTTAGTAAAGTAAGTGATAGACATAATTTTAATACAAGAAATATAATTAATGTATATAAAATATTTTAAAACATTTTAAAAGAGTAAGTGTGGAATTTCTTGCCCATTCTTCTCCATACGAAACTATCTTCCAGAAGGGGTGACTAGAATCAATTATTTCATAGTTTTGACGTTCATAAGTGCCTTTTATGTGCCTATTTGAAGTAAGCGATTTGACTTTGACTTTGAACAGGTTATTCCGCAAAATTGAGAGTAAAGGTAACGTACGTAAATAAAGAGATTAACTAATTTAAAAAGCCACAAAAAACAAACCCCATAATAGACATTAATGCACCGCCAGCCACCATTCATGATGATACATATCATAAAAATGCCACGAAGATAAAACATATGAATAAGTACACAATTTGGTTCCAAAAATAACTCTAAATGTCAAGGCCAAAAAAAATGTTCAACTTTTAACAACTGTTTGTGATCAATGGCTACTTAATTACAAAGATGATCGTTCGAAAGTCCCATTAAATAATCAAGCAGAGTTCATTTTAAACGTAAATTAGTTATAATTTGATGGTTTGACATCCGGCAGGCTACGGTCGAAAAGTTTACGATCTTAGAACTTCATAAATTATGAAGTTGCTAGCTTAGCAACAAATTGAATAGCGAAAAAAACTTTGGTGATTTTTTTGGAACACCAAATATTGGCTAAATTGACTCATGGGTCGAGAATTTCTAGCTGTACTTTTTAAATATTGTGATTTTACTTCGAAAGGAATGAGTCGATGATTTAGAAATCTATAGGAAAGAGTATAATAGACATAGATTACAAATATTCCGGAGTTAACAGGAAAACATAATAAATTAATGTGGTTGACAATGGACATATTGATTCATTTAAAGTTGAAATTAATACTTTCCTCCCGATATATACTAGTTTCAGTTTAGGGCCATGGGGTTGGCATATCCGTGTGCATAAAAACCCCTTCTAATAACATAGAATAAAAAAAATAAAAAAAAGTTTAGGGCCACTTGGAAATATTAAATATTTACCTTCTCAAAAAAACTGTATCATTACCTTTTCCTTCATTCAAATTGTCATTCATCAATACACTGTTTGGTGCAAAATGGCTACATATCCGCGTTTTTTTTTTTCATACAAAAGTATTCAAATTAAGGACATTCACGTAAAGGCCTCGATTTGTTGTCGAGTAGACTGAGGCAATTAGCAAACTAGTGTCATTTTTGTGTTAGCATCAGCAATTGTTATCTATGCGCCATTGGCCTCGGCTTTTTAATTCACGGGTTACACTGCAAATTCGATATGTCATTTGTTTTTGTTAGATGCTATTTAGTGTTTCTTTTTTATTGTTTTTACCTATTTTTGCGATGTTATGTTTATTGACAAAATGTACTGTTTGGTTCCTAGTAGTATTGGTGGTAGAATCGATTTGAAACCAGTAAATAGATTCCTAACAACTATCTTTCGTTTCCTTCATGAAGCTTTTTTCTGAAAGTTAAAGAAGAATTTCCACTATTTTGACTTACCTTCGCAGTACAGAGTGACGTCGGCGAGACTCTCCGAATTCCATAAGTTTGCAAACGAAGTGGCCAGGTTTGAACCGAAGCTGTTCCATTTTAGGCAGTACTGTTGCTGCTGGGAGTCCATGCCCGGGCCGCCTCTTATACCTGCCCTGTAATAGAAAGCTTACGTCACTACTTGATTTTGAGGTACCAAAAGAAAACGGGAGTTTCATAGAGAAACATTTTTCGGCCCGCATATTTTCACATAAGTAATCTATTTCATTTTCATTTCTACCCAATATAAACCTGACTCAGTTAATACGTTTTTTTTTTGTACAAAACCAACAGCAAAATGAAAAGCTCGTTTCACATGACTGTCGTTTCATATTCCATAAGACTAAATAAAAGATAAAGTCCAAAGCACATATATATTTTATCCATCACCTCATCCGGAATCCTCGCAAAACAAAAAAAAAAACCCGATAACGGAGATATTTTTTGTGGAAACAACGTATTTTCATAAACAACAGAATCGGGTTGGTGCGAGCAGAACTTAACGTTAAAATAGTCTAATAAAATAAAGGGTTATTTCTATAATTTCATTGTTCGAGGCTCGGTTGGGCTGGTCGAAGGTCGCGGGGTGAACAACCGATGCATGATCGATGCTACCCGCCCGCTGAATACGTAATACCCTGGATTCCCACGACTGGGCCCCGGATAATGTTAAAGGAGCGAATTTATTGAGGGCTATTGTGGGCGCAAGTGTACCTAGCTAGCTACTCCAACGCGTTTTTGACTTAATCTGGCACTTCATTTTCGTTAGTTTTGCTTGTGTTGGAACTACATTTGGTATTAAAAGTATATGACTGAGGACATAACATACTGCTATTACCTGCTACTGCTCTTTGTTAGGTTAGAGAAGTCTCTGTCTTCCCTCACAAAGGGCAGTAGCAGGCATTTGGTATTAAAAGTATATGACTGAGGACATAACATACTGCTATTACCTGCTACTGCCCTTTATTAGGTTAGGGTACTCTCTGTCTTCCCTAACAAAGGGCAGTAGCAGGTAATATCAGTATGTTATGTCCTCAGTCATATACTTTTAATACCAAATATATTTTTAACGGACCAAGATGTACATTCGAACTATCTGCATATTTTCATGTATATACTCAGCGCGTAATGAAAACGTGATTTCCTATTTTCTTATTTAACTCCACCTTATTTTGGAACCAATAATAGTTGGAAAAATCTCCATCAACTTTAAATCCTAAAACTTGTTTTTCATTTACAATAGTATCTAAATCTCCATCGTTTGTAGGTTACAAAACTGCCGAAAGCAATCCTTTAGCTACAGTAGTTATAGTAGTAAGAGCTATACATCCATATGCAAGTATAGTAACAGGTGCAGCTATGTAAGTGTTCAACTATTGATCGACCCATTAACCTGCTTCTGCTGGCACTGTACTTCGAAACTTACTATTAATTAATAATGGCGCTGCATAATTCAAGACTTTTGTTTCCTTGTCACGTGTCTATAATTACTGTGTTTTCCGGCTTTCAGTTTCACGTTTAGGTTTTTGTTTATGTATATTTCTATGTATGAAGATTCTTTGCCCGAATTTGAAATAGTTTCCTTCGTTACAATTCAGTTTATGAACAACTACTTCATTATTTGCAATGAAGGTTGTCTAACGGATTCGTATTCCTAAAATTTATTTAAATTTATTTATTCCTTGAACTTAAATACTGGTGATGTTACTAAAAAAAAAACAATAAATAGCAATTCAATGCATAACACAATTCGCATTCAGAATATAAACTTCTACTGCCAACTGAATTCGAACCATAATATTGAGGCTAAGTACTAAGACCTACATTCAAAAGGGTTATTCCAACAAACTGTTATTAATACGAATACAGAAGCTGTAAAATTTAATATTCAAATGAATCCAAAACGTGGCAAAACTACCCTTTTAGACGATAAGGATTTAGTTAAATTTTTAATGAGGATTAGTTAATTGTTGGAAGATAAGGTTTGTGATGTAGGAAACTGGATATATGAAGCAGAATCCGTAGATGCAAGGGAAATATAGAAAAAAGATAATTTTGCTGTGAAAGAAGACGCAAGTCATCTTCCGCTTGTTGCGCATAGTGTGATAGTTGAAGAATTTATATAATAATATGTTTTGCGTAAAACAAAAACTTAACTATACCAAGGATAGAAGGAAGTTGGTGATAGTTTTAAAGCAAATAATGAAAACAGGAAGAATAATCACGAGGAAATATGAAGGGAAACGAAATTTACGAAAAAAAACTAATTTGGAATAAGTTTTAGCGAACCTGAGTGCTAGGTGAACCAGTCAAAGAAACGGAACTAATATAGAAACTACCCACATTTTAGAAGTACAAAACACAACTAATGTTTCAAAGTGAATCTCCAAATTGTGTGCCAAAGTTGTTATTACTTAACCTTTTGACAAATAAGCTACGCGACATGTTACGTCAAATACATTTGACATTAATTTGTCATTCAGTAGGTAGGTACCTTGATTTCTTGTGTTTTTTATTCATGTTCTCTCTCTTCAACGTCTTCGTGGATTTTTTGAGATCACAAAGTGAATATTTCAGTTTGAAGTAAGTAATTCAATTTCCTAGTTCTCAAAGTGCCTTTGGTTTGATATTAACGTCACACAAAATAGTCGTTGAAAGACTTCAAAAGTTTCGTTTCCTACTTCAGCAGAATGAACAATACAGTGTTTTACATTTGCATAATTAGGTAGTCACCGAACCGTGATACGTTTACTAAACACAGTACGATCCAGTCGTCAGCTTCGCGGATAACACACTCCCGCACTCTTTACCGGAGAGTCCGGGGCAGGTTATAACGAGCGTCTAACAAAGGTACGCACACTGCACCGACCATCAATACGTTATCGATTCGATTCCCATCAGCTCCGTTACAGCCTAACTGTATATTTGCATGCGTGCAGTCACTGAGCCAGTTAACTTTGAACTACGATGGCTTTATTAGTGTCCCCTTTTTGGGGAGATTGGAAGCGAACGCGAGGCGTGGAGTAGGCCTAGATAGGCTGGCCAAATTGGAATTTCGGTTGCGACCCGGTTCCGGCATGCAGCACACGCGCAAGCGTACTAGCCGCGCGGCGAGAGGCGCGCGCGGGGAGCGGCTGCACCGAGTTGCGCAAACTGACGCAGCGGTCACTCTGCAGCCGCGCCACAGAGTAATTGAAATCGAGTGACACCAGTATGTTAATAGCTTTTTTAATGTATCTTGATGACATAATTAAATGTGTTAATGCTTTATTTGAATGTATAATGATAGCTAGTTACAGCAATTTTGGATTTGAGGCTGATCGGTGTGCTTATTTTGGTTTACAATGGGTAAATACCACGACTATTATAATATAGAATGAAAGGTTACTTCATCCTAACAATGCCTTAAGCATTCATTGCAAACAATATAGCTAGTCCCTTGTTGCATGTTGTGCAACTTGCGAAACGTTGCGTTTTCAAAGGAAAATTATTGAAAACTTTGCAAGAACTCATTTAAAAAGTCGATTGATCTACATTAATTTATAGCTCTATAACTCGACCTATATATTGTTTGTTTATACGCCTCAATTAGATACGATTTATGATCGAGATCACACGTAAAATTATAACACGACCTTTTGATATCAGTACATACTTTGATTATGATATTTTAACCATCGAAGCTTTTTGTTTTTATTAGCTTCCAAGTCATAAAAGTTTTAATAGTCGTAACAAAACTTTCATACCTTCGACTGGCTGGTTTTTGTTTCTTCATGTTATCACTTCCAATTTAAAAAATTGGTACAACTGTTTTTTATAAGTTATTACTCTGTGCAATGCCCGGGCCCCTAACGGTGCTTAAACAAAGGCCTGCATCGAACGGCTCGTAACTATTGCACTGAGTTCCCACCGCCCTTCGCCTCTTTGCCCTTTCCCCCCTCATCTGTACAACTATAAGTATAGAATGTACTGAAAATTGCTACGCCAAGCTACGAAGGTACGATTTGCTTTATTGGAAACTCGTGTAAGGCGAACGTTTGAAATGATTTTAGACCTTAGAAACTGGTGCTTCTAATGTTTTGTCGTAATAATTGTGTGCTTTTGTATAGTTCAATTTTAGTTAAGAGTTAATGAATTGAATTGAAGGTTTTAATTAGTACGTACTTAATTTTTTTTTTGCAGATCACTTTGAACCCGTAGTAAATATCCATGGATGACCTATATAAAATGTATGTTCAGTCACTATGAAACTACGTATAGTAAACCTACCATTTGTGTCTCCCGCATTTGTTACACTGAAAACCATATCACACTGTACACACCCTAAGGTCTACGGTCCCATGAATCTAGGCAGATACACAATTACGGCACTTAAAACTTCCTCATACAACGCCCAGCTTTCTAGGTCAACTCAGTTGGACGACAGTAGAAAATGCATTTTGTTGTAAAGTTGGTAGCACACTCACGGACCGCAACGTTACCGCATCTGTATGCGTTTTGTGCGGCCAAAACGGGACTTGGTTTTGCGGTTACGAATTTCGTAGCACTACGTAGAACCGATTTTACCGCTGCGGTCAGTGTCTAATTTGTGTGTTTTATTGAATTCCGGAAATTCGGTTGATGTTATTTGGTGTCCAATTTATTTTGAAACTCATCAGCTAACAATTTTGGAGTTTTATTCCAATTTTCCCGGTCTACTGCGATTGCTGGCCAATCCTTCAAAAATAAGTCCAGATCCAGCTCATCCCGCTATCTTTTACTGGGCCTGCCGCGTGCAAGTTTTAATTAAGGAAAATATCATACCATAGGCAATTCGATACGCCTTAAAAAACTTGAAGTGAAAAAAAATCAGAACGCAAAAAAAAATCAGAAGATCAATAGACTACCAATCAAAAGTTAAAACAATGAGTTTCTTCCGACATAAATCGATCCATGACTAAAGCATAAATAATGAGTAATAGCTCCCCAAAACTGGCGCCCGGATATCCAAAACACCATTTAAATAAAATTATACTCTACACGTGCTTGCATTGCAAGACGGAGGCGGCGCCTTCACACAGTAATGTATTTTATAATACTATTGTGATATTATGTAAGGTTCGATTGTGCGGATGTAATGATAGCGTAATTCATCATCATGTCAGTTTTCTGCGTATATTATCAATTTCAATGGTAATCGTTGTTTTGCTGCTGAAAAATCACAAACATCTTCAAACGTGCTTCAGTATAACATGCTTCATAGGCGTGACATCTTTTGTCTTCCACTACTTGCACGCTTCCACCTAAGAAAGGTGCGGGCCTGCATCGCTAGGTGCGGCTTTCGCGCGTGTGTACCAGGCCCTCAGATTCCCAACGTACGTTGTATTACGCAAGTCGATGTCGAAATCGGACGCACTACAGAACGGGTTTTCTAAATTCCCACACGACAACTAGATGCAATGATGAAGTGCATGCCAGTTTGTTTGTGTGGGTATCGAATTAGTTTTTATTTGAATTGAACAGGTGGTGGATACAGCTTGCTGGTTATTAAAAGTTATAACCAATAAATAACTGTACTGTGACTTGTGGGGTTCTTAACTTTTATGCGCTTTATGTTTTGATAGCATAACCATAGTAAGTTGTATATTATGCCATAAAGTGTTAGGCTATTTGCGATTACCAATAATTTGTCATTATTACTACTAGTATTTACCCCAAAATTCCAGAAGAATAATCGATGCACTATCCTTTATTATAGCTACTATTATTTCGACAATAACTCCGCTTAACACACTAAAAAACTCACAAACGAATACAAAAATTCAACGCAATTCGCAAATAACGGATACGATTAGTAAAATAGTCAACACAAAGCCTAAGTCACTTTGCATTGCAAACAAAAAAAAAACTTTCTAATGCAACGTTTTTCCGGCGCAAAACGCGTTGCGCGCGGGTCGCGGGTCGCGGGGCCCGTCAAAATAGAAAGTTGCATGACACGCGTTGCAATGCGTACGCGCAACGCAATGCCACTAAAAAGCAGATAAAGGCTTGCCTATGACTTTTGGCGATAAAGACTGTGTAGTTTCAGAAAAAAAGTACTTAATTGAACCAGTTTTGACACTATCTGGTTATAGTGTTAATCTTTGAATGCACAGCTATCGAAGAAGAAACACGAATAAATTTTGGCAAAAATATTAAGTTTACGAAAATTACGATACACACACACGACACTCGCCTCCTAATTAATAAACCAGGAATAATGTTAAACCAGTATTGACTTCAGTCGAGGTTTAATTTTTGGCATAACTTTTCTCTTGGTTTATTAATAGGAATAGGTGTAAAATGTTAATCTAATACATCGGATTTTGTAAATAATATTTGAATTATGTTCACGGCATTTTACTACGATTGTAATTAATATACAAACAAACATGACGCTCGTTTTTTGGCTTCACCGCAGTCGGGTAATAAAACTGTGCCTGGAATGCTAACCATGCCATTATAATGTTAGTAAACTACCTTCATTCACTCTCAGACCACCAAAAAAGAACAAAACAAGATAAAAATCAACTCGTGTGCTTCCTGCATCTATGCGTACGCGCAAACGCGAACCAGTGCGTGCATTATGAAATAAACCTTTCACTCACTGGGACTGCAGTTCGAAAGCAGAGCCTTTCTCTTATATAACGGTACCACGGGATCATAGTAAACGATAATTATAATTAGTTTGTTTGACATGAGTAATTACCTCAAATTTTTTAAAAGGAAAAAACAATTGTTATTATGCAAAAGATAGTGTGACTATTTGAATAATCATCGTTTTTATCATGTTTGCAATTAATCTTTGCGTTTACGTAATTTACGACATGGTTTTGTATGGTAATATTTTTGAGGAATTCTTATTTCTTGTTTTTTTGTTATGAAAGATGACGAGATTTTAATACGTACCTATTCGATAGGTTTATTTCATCTA
Source organism: Cosmia trapezina (assembly GCA_905163495.3). Taxonomy (NCBI): domain Eukaryota; kingdom Metazoa; phylum Arthropoda; class Insecta; order Lepidoptera; family Noctuidae; genus Cosmia; species Cosmia trapezina. The sequence goes on from LR991023.1 coordinate 26,031,093, forward strand.
AACCATACCTAATACCTAAATTTACAGAAAATTATGAAAAGTCAGAATTTTAAAATGCTTAAAACCTCGCTCACGGCGACTTTTTGTAGCGATGTCGTCGCGCGTTTGCATCGATACAGTCGCGATGCGGTGCTAGCTGTTTGCACTCGCCTACACCACGATTCGATTAGAGTTCTGTCGCGCGTTTCGTAAAAGCGCGACAGCATTTGCTACAAAAAGTCGCCGTGGGCGAGGGCCCTTACGTATACTCCTCTAAACTGTGTAGATGTTATCTGAAGTTACACAAACAGTACCAGTATCAAAGACTAGCCTGAAAGACACACAGACAGACAGAAATAAGATCCGCGTTATGTAAAAGTAAAAATATACTGTATTAAGTTGTGTACGTAGTTCTAATACGGAACCAACACATTGGCGGGACCTTTAGTGAATAAATCAAATTGGAAGATTAGATTCGCGCAGCTCAGGATAGCTTTGCGTACGACCAAACCTGTTTTGTAAACCTGGTTGTGTTTGAACGATTTGTTTACTACGTTTTAAAAGTTAATTAGTAATATTGTCACTATCTTCGTTTTATTGCAACTTCATAAAAACATGTTGTTTTTGTAAAATACGTCGCAATACGGAAAAAAAATGTGGTCATGCTATCTTCTTCCGCTGATCTGTTATAATTAAATAATCATAAAATAATTGGTAGGCTGTTTACATAATCGACTACCGATTATTATATGGCTTTTTATAACCAATCAGTTGCCGCCTAATTGGTGGTTATAAAGGTAACCGAATAAATAGATAATGAATAAATCGGCAAAGCACTATTTAAGTTTTGGAGGATTATCGCAAACAAATACCTACCAAGAAGGATTTAATAGGACCACCTACTACGATTTTAATTGTTAATTCTTAGAAAGAGGGAGATTCTTTCGAAATAAACTAAAAGAGGTCAAGTTAATCAAATCTTTAGGGATTTTGAAAATGGCAGGAAATAGAAAAGATTCCACTAAGGCTATTTGAAATGATCATTAAAAATGTGAAGCTCATAAATTAAATGAGTGCTGCTTAGGACTCCTGTTGCTAAAGATAATGAGTCAAAGTCCTAACCGTCATGCATGATCATCACAAGTATATAAGAAAGCCTATATAATGTAGAACAGGGACCTATTCCTTAACATAAACCTACGCTAAAAAGAACAGGAGTTACACAAAAAGTTAAATAAAAATTTTCACAAACAAAAACATCTAAAAAAGTAAAAAATAATAACTGTATTGGCCCTTTGAGTTTAAGATAAGTTGTAGGTAATATTTTGATCCAAGCGTAGCTCGTCGCGTCGGGGGACGGCAAATGAAAATAGGAATTTAACAGCAGATAAGCTTTCTAACAATAGCATACATTCATTATTGTTAAGTCTAAGCCTCGTCTGTTTGGCATTTTAATACATTGTGATACTAATGTTAGAAGCAGAAGCTGCACCTTACCAGACAAATCTTCCTACTAACTTCAGGTGTAACTTACGAGTACCTACCTAAGTCTAACAAAATGTAGAAACGGTGTAAAACGGCCATTAATCATCACGCAATGAAGTACTTCTCAAAATTTATGTCTTAGTATTAAATGGCAATGAGTACCTTCGTGTTACTCAACGCTAGTAAACTAAAGGAAATTGTCTTGTCATTAATCAAATATAAGCCATTACAAGTTCCTAAAGTAATAAAAATTACGTAGCGAACTTGAACAGTTATTGCTGCTATTCATGGATGACAACTTTCATTCAATTGCATCATTTTCGTGAATTAGATCGTTTGAAAGTTTAGTGTAGATTTTTATCTTAATGATGTTTGTGTTATTGATTTTGTGATGTAACAATAAAATAAACGGAAGCATATTTATGGGGATTTAGGAAGTTTGATCTACCTACATATTTTTTTTAAAGTGCACCTTCGCCTTGGTCTAGCCGATTCTCAATTTAAATGTCTTCTATTGTTTATCCCACGGCTTATACACACACGAATGTCACAACACAATCAAAGTCATCCAATGGTCCAAATTCAAGTAGGTAAAGTTATTGGCATCAGATTTACCATAATACAGTAAAGGGGTAAGATTCGCAACCCCTCATGTGCCAATTTATTCACAGTGTGTTTCTTCAGTGAACAGTAACTCTTTCTTATATTTTCTAATTCAGCAGATCACTCTTTATAAATCCCACAATAATTCCGCATAAAATTATTTCGAGACTAATAATACAACTTCCAACAGTTCCGTGTAGGGTGTCCAAAATAATGCAACAACCGGACCTCGGTCCCTTTTGTAAAGAATCTAATCCTTGACCCGATTTCATGTCCGAAACCAGATGGAAAACCAGTTTATGGGACTGTCCCACACAGGTTAAATTACGTATTGTTACCACAAAATAATAATTAGAATGTGCAACGTAATTTCTTGTTCCAACAAAAGTTTGTTGACAACGCAATTGTTTACATTTGTCAAGCGATTTTAGACCTTACTAATACAGGTGTAAGGGCATGGAGCTTCCTGGTTTTGTGTTCATATATTAGGGTTATTCTTAGGAACATTTAGGGCTTCTTTGGTCGACTATATGGTAGTACTGTGTTGGTCAATTAATGTACGTGCATTTTTATGCTCATACAAACCAAGATCCTATTGAATCGCATGTGCAAAAGTGATCTTATAAACGATTTTACATAGGTACTGAAGGGTGAAAATTTTGTTACATCAGAATAACTTGAAGCCAGTATTGTTACCAGTATGTTATATTTATATGTAAAGCTGTAATAAAAATGTTATTGACGTATTAATTGCTATCGTAAAATGAGCCATAATTTATTTACTGTTTATGATTATACGAGTACTAATTATTATCCATACGATCTAATTATGACTATGTTAGGGATATTTCATTCCTTTTATAGCTTTGCTATATACCTGTAGGAATTTATTATCGGTTTCAAGGTTTCAAATTCGATAAGGCACTGCAGGTTTTTTCCTAATGTATGTTGCTTTTTGGGTTAAAAAAACAAAATTCAAATATATATTTTTAAAGGGAAACATTGACATAAATAGGTGAGTAGTTAATTTAACATTATTCTTCTATAATTTTCCTCATAATAGTTCATAGTTTAACAATATAAATGTGCAATGGTATTTGGTTGGTTGGTTTCCATTATGATTTATTATAACGACTACTGACCTATTTTATTTAATGAAAAGATCATTATAATCGTAGAGACCGAACAATGATAATGGTACTTATATTGTTTTCAGATTTGCGGTACCAGTTTTTAATGTCAAAAAAGACAAGAAGGAAGAAATATTTTACGTTCGACAAAACTCATGGTCATTCTCTAATATTTATTCTAACTTTTCTACAGTAATATTATACAGGGTGAAAATAAATTCATGGGCCTAATGATGAGTACAATGACCTCTTAAAAGAATGCCCATGCATTTAATTTCATCCTGTACAAAGAGGTAAAGATTGCAAGTAGGAGGTAATCTTTAGAAATACTGTTCCGATTTTGAATTTTTTTTCACTGGCTAGATAGCTACACTATTGCCGAGTGTCATAGATGTTTTATAGTATGGTTGACTACCACGCGTGGGAAGTCACGTGCAGAAGCTAGTCCTACAGCGATTAATTAGAGTTTCAAAGTTATGTACCTAATTTTACATTAATATTTTAATGTTATACGCGTGTAAGAGATTATAGATAAATATCTTTAGCAAATTGTAAAGGAAATGATATCACGCTCTTAATCAATATTTCAAGATAGTGCATTTGTATATTTACAAAAAATGCAACTTTGTAATCTTTTTAATATTGCATTTCGTTACATGCGTTGTGTATCTTTTACCGACTTGTCCTTCTTAATTTTCGTGTTTTCATCCAAAGATATTATAACTATACGTATTATAAAATGCAACGACTCTCTGTTTGTTTGGTAGTGTGCTTAAAATTCCAAAATTAACTACTTATCCTATTTTCGTATTCATTTAACATTCATGGATTTACTTTTTCTGTTCAAAATTAAACATATTTTATTGTGGTCTTGATACTTGTTTGTTTATTCAGATAGGTATACGTTCTCGGAAATTGTTGAACCAATTTCAATGGAGGGGATTACAAGACCTTTTTTTTTTTTTTTTTTGAGGGTGGGAAATCATCAAATAACTTCTCCCGCTCTGGGTGGAGCGGAAGGGCGTGTCAGACTTTTACTGACTAAAACCCACCCGTGTTCCTTCAGTTGCCTATGCCAGGGCCGCGGTATCTAGCTCGCCGTTGATGATTTCCCACCCTCAAAAAAAAAAAAAAAAGGGCCGCGGTATCTTCTTCAAACAACCCGCGACCCCAGCGGCGTCGGCCCTATTGGACCCCGTCACTTGCTGACATCTCTTTGAGGCGCGCGTGGAACACAACGCGCCGTCGACTCGGGCCTGCCGGTCGATTCTGTAAAAATCTCACCGTGAAAACTTAAGTGAAGTGAGTTTGTTTTTGCTAGGAATTGACACTATTGACAGCTCACTCCACGCTCACTTCACCTAAGTTTTCACGGTGAGATGGTTACAGAATCGCACTGCTGCAGTGCAATTCTGTAACCATCTCACCGTGAAAACTTAGGTGAAGTGAGCGTGGAGTGAGCTGTCAATAGTGTCAATTCCTAGCAAAAACAAACTCACTTCACCTAAGTTTTCACGGTGAGATTTTTACAGAATCGACCGGCTGGTCCTTACCGGACGGCGAGCTACCCGCTGCTCACCGTCCGCAGGCCCGCGCCTACGGTGGCCGGAAATCGCCCCGCGATTCCCGCCGCCCAGGGCGTCTCCTGCGGCGACTGAGGGCGTGAGGCTGCCACTCACGCGTTCCGCCTCCTCCAAACGCAACTAAACGCAAGTTTTAAAATGCCTAAAAGTATAAGATCTACTGCAGTAAACAAAATCAGAAAAATATATGATATTTTTCAGGATATATGCTAGTTAAATAGTGTGCTGAAAACATAATACAACTTATTTGATACGAGAAAAAAAATCACAAAGATACCCCTCTAAAAATTTCTATTAACAATCCATCATCTGCCTAGTCTTTTCCCAACTATGTTGGGGTCGGCTTCCAGTCTAAGCGGATGCACCTGAATACCAGTATCTATTTTACATGGAGCGACTATCTGACCTTCTTTAAACGATTAAAAACCATATTAATAATATTATACATCATCATCATTATTTAAACTTTTTGTCACATTATTCTACAGTCAATATGTTAACGTAATAGGGTTAGATTTAATTTTTTAGATCAATCAATAGATTTTTTGTAAATAGATAATCACACTAATATTATAAAGGAGAAAGTTTGTGAGTGTGTGTGTGTGTATGTTTGTTTCTTCTTCACGCTGAAACGGCTGGACCGATTTGAATGAAGTCACCAAACCAACCAATGGTTTGGTTTATTTTGGATTAACACATAGGCTACTTTTTATCCCGGTCTACGCCGGTGAAACCGCGGGACACAGCTAGTTGCTTCATATTTTTCAATAAATTACCAGCGTCGTGTCATAGCGCTTCTCTTTATTTTCTATGCAGTCCGACAAGGACCGCACTTTAGGTCCTGTAGTCCCCTTTTAACTCAACTTCAACATTAGTCATGCATGAAACAAAATTCTTAAAGAGTAATTCTTAAATGCAAAGTTATGTGGTACATAACAATGTACAAAGCACATTGTTTTGTATATTTTGACGTAAATTGATGACGTCAGCAAAATCTGCAAGGCCAAGCGAACAATCTGTTTGAAGCAGTGTTTCTGAATATTCAGAAAACACCTGTGTAATATCAGAAATGTGTTCGTGAAATGTAAAGAAAATAAGTCGGCTTAAAATTGTGAAAAAATTTTTTGCTGCTTTATTGATAAATTGCTTGATGAAAAACTGTGATGATAATACAGCCGCATGGGTCGATCGATCAGGTTAAGCTACGCTTGCCGCGGTTGGTCTGGGATGGGTGATCATCTTTAGATACTAAGACCCCCTCCGTGCCTCGGAAAGCAAGTTAAGCCGTTGATCCTGGCTGTCATTCGTGGATCTTTGACAGTCGTTACTAGTCGTCAGTAGACCGAAAGTCTAACAACCAGTTTTACCAAGAGTCGCTCAATGTAAAATTCTCGTATTCAGCTGCATCCAGTTTGACTGGAAGCCGACCCCAATATAAATAGTTGGAAAAAGGCTAGGCAGATGATGCTAGGCTGTATGTAACGGCTGGTAAAAATTATTAGGCCAGCATTGATTGCACTAAAAATACTGTTGTTTTTTTATTGCATGTAAATAATCACTACATATTGCAACATTAGCATTTCGAAAGCTTCACAATAGGTGGGTACCTTTAGCCCACCTATCGTAAAAACAAATTCAAGCTATAAGTTATAGGCTAAAGGGCTTAAATTACAATAGTCAATAGTGCACCGAAGCCATTACATAATCAAAACCCGAATACAAACAACAGCTGTGGCGAAGAGCATCATAAAACCATTCAATCATATTTAATTCCCTTGTCTTTATAAGTATATGTTTAAGCGGCGACATTGTCAAGCTACAATCCAGAATAAGCAGACTTCTTAAACAAGCAGGCTTTCCGTATAATGAGAGATCAGCTTACACTGGAAATGTATAGCTTGTTATATGGTTGTACGTACATGCAAAACGTATAAAGCAACAATATTTCATACCTACTTATGCGCTTTATTGGCTCAAATACTCAATGAACCGACGTTTATTTGGTATCGAGACTAGAATTGTCTATAACTGACGGACTCATGATTTTAGAGTACTCATCTGCCTAGCCTTTTCCCAACTATTTTAGGGTCGGCTTCAGTCTAACCAGATGCAGCTGAATACCAGTATTTTACATGAAGCGACTGCCTATCTGACCTCCACAACCCAGTTACTGAGTAATACGATACACCTTGGTAAGACTGGTTGTCAGACTTTCGGGCTTCTGACGACACGTAACGACAGTCAAAGATCCACGAATGATAGCCGGGACCTACGGCTTAATGTGCTTTCCGAGGCACGGAGGCGGAGGGGTCTCGGTATGTAAATATGGTCACTTATCTACGGACCAACCGCGGCAAGCTTAGCTTAACCTGATCGATCGACCCGTGCGACTGTATTATAATCACAGTTAGAAGTACCTAACACTAATGCAATGCCTAAAACTAAATTGTTGTTATGCCCATTTAAAAGTGCACTTTAAAACGGTTTTTTTTTTTTTTTTGAGGGTGGGAAATCATCAAATAACGTCTCCCGCTCTGGGTGGAGCGGAAGGGCGTGGCAGACTTTTACTGACTAAAACCCACCCGTGTTCCTTCAGTTGCCTATGCCAGGGCCGCGGTAACCTCTTCAGACAACCCGCGACCCCAGCGGCGTCGGCCCTATTGGACCCCGTCACTTGCTGACATCTCTTTGAGGCGCGCGTGGAACACAACGCGCCGTCGACTCGGGTCTGGTCCTTACCGGACGGCGAGCTACCCGCTGCTCACCGTCCGCAGGCCCGCGCCTACGGTGGCCGGAAATCGCCCCGCGATTCCCGCCGCCCAGGGCGTCTCCTGCGGTGACTGAGGGCGTGAGGCTGCCTCTCCCTCACGCGTTCCGCCTCCTCCTTCGCGAGCATCACTGCTTCGCAGAAGGAGGTGACGGCCTCCCATGCACTCTCGCTCCGCACCATGGCCTGAACCAGGCTCGGACGCGAGAGATCGCCGCCGCCGATCGCCTCCGTGAGAACACGGCGGAACGGTCATATTGGATTTTCAGAGGTAGAAATCCAATCAGTCAACTCAGCCTAACGCGCGCAGTCCACTGCAGAACAGGCTGCGCGACAACAGCTACTCCTGCACCTTCCACATTCAATCTGTCTCAGACAACTTCTTAAGGTTGAAATCCAAAGTGTGCTTTTATTAGGCTTTATTCTGGATGTCGCGAAGTGTTAGTGAAAACAGGAAGCAGGAACAAGTCAGTTTTCTCGTGCCCTTATGAACATGTGTTTCTACCGCTCATCTTGGTGTTAACTTCCTATCTTACATAATTATGTTTTTATTTATTTATTTAGGATCTCCAATAAAGGATGTACACAAAAAGTATCACATAGGTGTACTTCTTCACTTAAAGGAGACCACAGCATGCATAATAGGATCTTGTAGATAGGTAATACTACCGATGTATGCTATTATGCTGGCTTAAGTCTTCATCTTCCAGTCCTCAAGTCAAAGTTCAAGTTCTTCTAACTTAACAGACAGCTGTGCTGCTGGGGAGTTTTTTGCGCCCCTTCTTCACTAGGAAGTGGTGAAGGGCGGGCGGTTTGTGAGACTTAAAGAAACCATATTTTTAATTACCGACGTAGATGACTCAATCAGAGTTCTATTTAGAAAAAGATTTCTGTCATTGTTAAGAAAAACGCGTAACAGTTTTCGTCCTTAGCAATTTAAAAATTAGGGTCGATTGTCATTTGTTTTGGAGGGCAGACGTTGATGGTAGTAGGCGTGAACTTTATATAAAAGTAACTAATGATCAATTACGTTACGCTATATCGTGCGTAAAATATTATATCACTTGAAAAATAACGTTTACCATTTATTTATAACATTGGTTTCGAGTAAAATCGTGTTAAAAGTTAGTCAATTTTAATTATTCATTTTTATACACGGAAATATAGTCTTGATCATTTCAAAGGCCAAAAAAAGATTTATTATTAATTAGGACAATTGTTACTATCCTTGTAAATATGTTGTTGGTGTTCTCTGCCCAGTAAATAAATAAATGATCATCACTATCAGCACTTTACTGCATATTTTTAGCCATTCTTCCCTTTTTGAGTCATGATTGACGTTATTAATTATTATGACATCCAATGCACGCACCAAATTGTCCTTCACATTATAAACAATGTTTATTGTTCATTTGGGATTTTTAACCGCTAACTCCCCATTACGATAACGACATTGTCATAACAATTCTGCAAAAACTTCATTTGCATTGAGATCTTTATTTTCATTTAATAAATAATTAAGTAGGTATATTCGAAAATAAACATTTTATTGTTTTTTTTACAGTTTTTACTTGAACTTGTGCCATAAAAAACAACGACAAATAAAAACATAAACAGCTTTAAAGTGTTGCGTGCGAGAAAAATCGATCTCCCTGCATGTCGTAAAAAAGTGTAAACATACCCAGTCTGCTAGACCAAACCATTTACTCCAATCAATAAGCAAAAATATTGAAAATCTTATTCTAACTAAAACAAATAACGTCATACGAATTCCCATCACCAAAATATTGGGAAATTTCACACGCACACACACATATGAGATAATAGACACCAAGTAGGCACTATAGTACATACTGCACGCGCACTAACGCAACGGCCTTGGTTGCTACGTTACGTAAGCGTCGCGCCCCAAAGGACCTCGAAGGGTGTCCTTGGTCCTCCCATTCCCCCCTCCCCTTCCCCGGGACCTAACCTAGACAAGGCCGTTCGGAAATGAAAATAATATTTGGTACATTATTAGTAAATCAGTGGGTGGCTAATATACGTTTAAATATTCTATCACATCAAATATGTGTTTCATGTTCCTACGTAAATTGCTAATATTTTTTTAGTGGTGTTTTTAACGGATTTTATGGGATTATTGGATTGAATATCAATCAGGTAGATGTAATTTTGAGTGATAGAACAAAATAAACTCTTAGTTAGCACCGGAACATCTTTGGACTTTCATGTTGCCAATCCACAAATAAGAAATGTAATTTTGAATAGGTTGGTGTATGCCTAAACCTTTTAATATCGTACGTTCCCTCTCACGATTCTGGTTGAAGCATTATGTACTATCGGCAAAACTTAAGCATGCTCAGTTTAGAAAACATTTCTGCTGAAGCGCAGCTAGACCACACCTTCCTGGTTTCGCCAAATTAAAGGCAATAATGTATTTGTGAGTATGGGGCGTGTAACAAAAATAACGACAAACATGATCAATAAATCAAATCAAATTGGTCAAAACGCAAAACTCATAGATAAACTCTATCCGTCTTATTACAAAACAAGGTTCATCTCCAAACCCAGGTTTAAACCATGGACCCTTTTTTGAATTTCGAACTTTATTCCGACACATTAAGATGTCAGCTTTACAAAACTGACTACCGGACCGGACTAAGTTTTCAGTTTTGTATAGATTTTGTAATAAGACCGTATATATTTTATAGGATAGAAAGTGTGAAAGTGACACTTGTTTTCGGAGCGAGTTTAATTCAACACATTGACAAATTAAGCTAAAAAGTGGTTGTAAGACCTCAGAGTACACTGAATTCAGTCCAGAAAAGCCAAGTTACTTGGTTAAGTTGGCAAAAAATGTGTAGCTTATCTAGATTAGAGACTTATTTGACGTTTTTAATGAAAAACCTTATGAATTAACATGAATAAAATTATATTGTCAATCAAAGCCAGGCCCTCAAATGATTGTAAAAACAGTTGTTTTCTCGCAATTTAATTACATAAATTGATTGATTTATGAAGATACTTGATTTTAAGCAAGAAAATACACTACAATAACCGACATAGTTACTAATTATATTTAGATCCAACAAAAAATTATTCAAATCAGTGCAAAGTGCTCACAGATATTTTTTTCTATCGATCAAGTTTGATCGAAACGGCTACAGGTTTTAATATGAACGATGTAAATCAGCCATAAATTGGATATTATTAACCAATATGTTATTATAGTTATAACAATATATTATAATGTAGGAGGTTTTCTGAATTTAACTGCAGATAAATAATCAACTGTCAAAAGGGCGTGGCTTTAACAGTAAAACCTTCACAGTTTGACGTAATGGTAACGTTATAAATGCATAATCAAAGTGTTAAATAACATGGATATAATGATGTACTTAGCAATAAGCAAGAACTATGTTAAAGAAAACTATGCCATGGACCGCCATGAGAACGAATTATTCCATTACTGGAGGAAGTCAACATCACCAAAGCGGCTATCTACAATATATGCCAGGAGCGTGCCCTTAGCTTTTTCGGACATATTATGCGTTCATCTAAGCATGGTCTGGAAAGGCTTATGATACTACCGGGCCGGGTGGAGGCGCTCAGAACACCGGCAAGATGGTCATACGCGGTCTAGAAGGTTGTTGGTGCCAGCATTTACCGTGCGGTCCACGCTGCAGAAGACCGCATAGCTTGGAGATGCGTATGTTGTCGCGATACTCAGCATTGAGGGAACGACAAAGAAGACGAAGAAGAAGAAGAAGTATGATAAAGCAAACCAAAACCAATAATACTAAACACCAATAATTGAAGAAACATGAATGCGAAAATACTATGTAAACCGCTGAATCAAGTCTAGATGTATAGGTTATAGATAAGCCAACTTGTTTGATAAATAACAAAAACAGTTCTCTAAGAATGAAACAAGAGGAAGGAATAGCAAAACAGTTTAGTTTTGCTATTCTAGAGAGGAGAGAAGATAAATAATTAAAGATATCACCAGTCGCCATGACGACATAGTCAAATAAAATAGATATGATTACCAACAAGGCAGAAGTAAATATATAGCTATCCCAATATTTACGACTTTTTACGGTTTTACGCAGACTAAAGGCTCTTACAGACAGAGGCGATATCGCGTCGCGACGTGTCGCGTAGTGGTGTTGCGACGCGATAATATCGCAATATCGCTCGCGATATCGCCTCTGTCTGTAAGAGCCTTAAGATGTTTCGGGACTTCCCGACTATTTACGAATAAATCATTTCATGGATAAGCGCTAGTTGAAAAAACCCAAAATGAGGAAAACAGTGTGAAATGTCGTATTACCATGGGCACTAAGGGCAACCATGATCATTCCTGATTTTTCAAAAGCTCTAATAGTCGTGTTGTGGAGGTCAGTAGTATATGTATAAGTAGTTTATCAGCCATCTCGTTACCATAACACAAGCATTAGGTTGCTTAGCTTGGGACTAGATGGCGTTGTGTGAAATGTCCAAGGATATTTATTTAGTTACCTACTCAATGAAAAATACTGGTATTCAGCTGCATCTGGTAAGTCTGGAAGCCGACCCCAATAAACTTGGGAAAAGGATAGGCAGATGACGAGTCTAAATGATAGAAGTTTTAAAATATTGACGGTGATATTTTTATTATTTCTCTAAAATACGTTCATATTATGGCTACTGATATTGAATTTCAACGCACTCTAAAATGTAACGCGTTGAAACTAATCACTCTTATCATTGTGCGTTGGGCTTGAGGTTATCTTTCGTTGCAAAGATACCACGTGTGTACAGAAATTGTTTCTAAGCAGTTCGTGGAACCAGCCAATAATTTGATTTCGTAATTTTTTTTTTCTTAAATCTTGCTTGTTCTAAAACGTGATGTTTTGTTTTTATCTTTTAAATCTGTGTTACAAAACGTTTTAACCTGCAACACCATTTGCGAGTACTATCCTCTAGAGATATTAAAAAATGGAACCGAATTTCTATGGAATTATCAACTTTATACGTAGTTTAACCGGAACTTAGGTAATCGGAGAAAATGAAAGAGACCCATAATATATGCAGTTTCTTCACCGTACCGGGAACAGATGACATTACTATGGGCCGAATAATCTCGTTTCTCGTTGACGTCGCGGTCCCGGTACGGTAGACAAACAGTCTTAGTTTAGAAAATCATTCATAGACTTTTGTCACGTATTAGAAACGTGATCTAGAAATCTAAATAATACTACGTTAAATATCAATGAACTGCATAAGTAATGATCCGATTATTTCATTTATCAGCTGTTCTAAAACACATAATTATTAATTTGTCTGTAGATATTAGATAAGTATTACAATATAAGATAGACAAACGTATAAGTTCCTTATTTATTACTGACTGAAAATCGATTACCTACCTTAGTAGGTACGGTCAGTAACAGAAGTCGGTTAACACTGCTACTTTTTGACATCATCTAAATTAACACAAAATTATTCGATAACCCGCTTTTTAGCTATTCATTTATTAGATAACAGTAATTTTTTTTTAAAATTTACATCTGTTCCGATTTTAATGAAGTATTTTTCTTAATAATTAAGATTTAAAAACCTCAAGTGATAATCGACTTTTGTTGCTGACTGTACCTACTTGCCTTACTTAATAGGTAGGTATACTCTCGTAAGACGGTAAAATAACTAACAGAACCCGAATCAATCTCGAGCATCTACATAGACGATTGAACTCTTGAATTGAATTCGGAATAGTGCGTTCGTGTGAACAAACGCTTCCTATTGGCTATTTCTGTTCGTGACACGACAAATGTAAAATTTGGCGACCTTCACGAACACATAGGTACCTATTAGGCATATTAATAATGTTGCAAAATTCAAAAGACCAATTCAGTTACCAATCTACATGGTCTTCACATGATCTGACCAAGATTATCTCTGGACTTTAAAAGAGACTGCTGAGTTTCTTTTGGCCTTCCTTCTCAAAGTAGTCAGGTATGAAACTTTGGTCCATATTGGCTCATCAGGATCGAGTTGAGTGGAAAAAGAAGAGGGAGGCTATTGCCCTGCAGTGCAGCAGTGCAGGCTGATGTACCTATTTTATTTTATCACTAGCTTTTGCCAGTGGCTTCGCCCGCGTGGATGTTGGAAAATATCCCACGGAAACATACCACCGAGAATTCCCGAAGGAAGGAATTCCCGGTAGTATGTTCCCTTGGGATATTTTCCGATATCCACGCGGGAGGAGCCGCGGGCAAAAGCTAGTAGATAATAAATATATAATTTAGGCATCTAGCTTGCCTAATTATTTAAATTATCTATTCACGTTGTAAATTTTCGCAAAATTTTTCGTATATTCAAGTAGGTATTTCAATCTAAATTATTGAATAGTAAGGATTAATGCAAAAATTCACGATTATGCTAAACTAGTAGGTATTTAGGTACCTATAAGTTGTAAAGAAATAAGTTGTTCAGAAAGTATTCATTTGGTCTACTTACCTAAAATAAAAAAGCATGCGGCAGGTGTAATCACATATGCAGTCAAATCCAGTTCTAATTGTATAGCTAGTAAATACAGGTCATTGAACTACAACCGGAGAAAACAAATGAAGTTAGCAGAAGAAAAGTTTTGGCAACTTTTAAATAGATAGCTTTTCATTTTCGCCACAAATATCAACGCAGTAAGGTTCTTTGTCCAATATTTGCACATCTCTAGCATATATTATCATAGTATGTAATCTAAATTACTAACAGAATTTTTACGTTCTTCGCTTGTCAACATCTGCGGTCGTAGTATTTTAAATGTAAAAATGTTGTTTTGGAAAACATAACATAGGTTCCTAGCAATCGCTACCTAATCCAACTACCTACTTGCAATTTCACATGTTCCGCAACTATAAAATAACATAACAAGTCGCCTGCAATCCCCGAAGGGTTAGGCAGAGATGTACGGTCAGCAACATAAGTCGATGCTACTGCTACTTTTACACATCATCTAAATTAATACAAACTGATTTGATTATCTCCTTTTTTTCCTAAAATACATAAGAGTCTAGTAGATCTTTAAATTATTTCATTTCTCTACCGATTTTAATTAAACATCTTGCTCAGCAATTAAGATTTACAAATCTGAAGTGTTAATCGACTTTTGTTGCTGACTGTACCTATAGTACATCATAGTCCCTTGTAATAGGGGGCGAGCCTATTGCGAATAATTGCCATAAACCGGGCACAAATCCAGACTCTGGGCTGCTACTGAGAAATTACAGATGGAAAAACCCAATAACACGTTGCTTGAACCGGGAATCGAACCCAGGACCTCATGCTCAGCAGTAGCACTTGCCATCACTAGACCAACGAGGCAGTCAACTATGAATTTTCTCCGAATATAATTCGAAAATTGATCAATCAAAGCTCTAAAAAACTCAAACTCAACTCTCAAACTCAAACTCAAAGCATTTATTTCAATTAGACTAATTACAGGCACTTTTGAATTGCCAAAGAGTCGGCCAGTTAGTCAGAAAGTTGAAGCCAGTTGCCCAGTTCCAAAACGTTCTCTAAGGAGAAGAACGGACAAGAAACTCCACGGACACTCTTTTAAATAAAGATAAGTAATACAATATCCTGGGTACATTATTCTTGTTGCTTCTACATGTGAGAACAACATAAAAAAAAAAACTTAAAAACAATTCAAAATATAAGATCAAGAATAAGCCATGGCAGTTAAGAGATGACCAGTCTCTCAACTGTCGGCACGCAAACCAAAATGAAAGTAGTTTAACAAGAAACGCACAGGTAATTCAGAAAAGTCTAAATGTGGACTTTGTGCCATAGCCATTAAAAAAAAAATAAGATAAAAGAATGATGATACACAAGATTTGAGGTCCAAAAAAATCTGTGAGAATGAAGCAGGAAATACGAGTTTAGGCAGTTACTAGATGAATGACACTAGACAAAACTACGCACAAGATGGAGAGGAAAAAGAAAAAACCTATAGAATTATATCCAAAAATAGATATGCAAATCACTGTGCATCAAAATTGATTGAAATGCCAACAATCTGTGAATAATAAGTTTGTTAGCAATCATTCGTATTGATTTGAGGAACTTTAGGCTTATAAGATAAAAGCCATGACAAATCTCATCCAATTCGATTCAGCTGTTACGGCATTATTCATGGAACAAGTACAGTCTAATGTTTTCGCATCTGTAATAACCTTTGTTTAGGTACCTACTACCTATTCATTACATTCCGTTCGTTTAGTTTAGTTCCAAATACATTATCATTAATTCATCCAATTAGAAGAATTTATTTAAAATCAATGTAGTTAGTTAGGATAATAAAGATTAAGAAGTGTTGTGACAAAGTATGTAAGGTCAACCTTCAAGAAAAAATAACAAACGATATCACTCTAATACTCGATGGTAAATTAACTAAATGTTGTATGTTTACATAGGAATTAACTCAGCAATCGTCAGCATAGATACTAACGAAGATGAAAGTCCCAGACAATTAGATACATAACCGAAAATTTCGTTTCATATTTATTAATGCAACAAGATTATACGACAAGAATTGGGAGGCCCTAAACGAAAATTCAAATCATACGCCTATGCTAGCGCAGAGAATAAAGAAACAAAGCTGTATATCGAAGGTCATAAGGTCTATTATTGAGGCGGTGAGATGTGTGACGTGAGGCATAGACTTGAAGACAGACATGTGCAGAAGCGCAAACGAAACACAAGGCGATCGGTCGCCGGTGACCGCGGCCGGTGTCTAGGTGCTAATAGCTCGTACATGGACGGCGGCCGCACGAGGCCACTTTGACAGTTTCTATGCAAATATTAATGCGTTGCGCGACCAGTTTTCGCCTCACAGAGGTTCCGGGCCGAGTTTTGAACGCAATTTATACGCACCCATTAATTATTAATCCAAAACTTATAATGTGGTAGAACTGGATTTTGGACTGGCTCGTTAGAAATCACGTTTGAGTTGCGAACTACGGGTTGGATAGCTGCTGGGATGATATGTGCGGCCCAACGCACCACGTGAATCATCTTAGATAACACACCTCCAGTTACGGATAAATGTTTGGGAACCGGTCGGCGGAGATCGCGCAGAAGAATGATTATAGTGATGCAATAACGTCGAACAAAAAGTTGAAGATACGGTTGTCTCATTATCAAGTTCAATAGCCCCGAGTCGGCAGCACGTGTATGCAAAATTCGGAGATGACTCGAAACTGCGCAAAAATGTTCCCATGCATGAACAACATAAGGTGCAAACTGCTGTACACCCTCGCGCGCTTAACATTTATCATATGCCGCGGGGTGTCAACGCGTATTTATCAATGACTGTGTCTTGATACCTATTTTGAAATCTGCCAGATTGACTCCCAAATGAAGCCACGCGAGTCGCATATTTTCTGTAACCCCATTGCGACTTCCTGGTTGGGTCACACCCAAAATTCCCAACAGATCTAGTCGGGGTCATCTAGTGGTGCTCATCCTAGTTCATACAAGTACTAATAAAGACAATACTTTCCTCGATTCCATGTCGCAAATTCCACAGTCCTTGTATCGTTATTAGAAAACCATTAGATCTCTATCGAGCTATGCACAAATACCATAGTTTGTATCACTGAATGTGTGTTCACTACACTTGAGTTACACTCGTTTAGTTTAGCACCGTTCGGTCGTGGTCGCGATCACTTCCGCATATTGCATGGCGCGTTTGCGCTCGCGCCGCTCCGTTCGCAGCCCGTGTGTGTCGGTGCGCTTCGCTCCTAGCCGTGGGGAGCCTCGCTCGCAAATGCGACCGCCGAAAACTCTTCACGCCGGCCGAATGCAGAAAATTCGAACGCGTCGGGTGGGGGACGCTCTACGACTATCCGAAACTTGCGCGTGTACGTGCAGCGCTTCGCTATGAAAAAATCCAAGGTTAACCGCGCGCTGCCAAAAAAAGACGCACGCAAAATGAAAAAGACGGCTAGAGCGGCGCCCCTCGGGGCCCTCGTGATGCAGTCGATTCTGCAAACGCGACGCCTCACCGCCTCAGCGCCTCACTGCCGCATTCGTACATTTTTCTTGATCACATACCGCACACACACACACTGCGCTGACTAGTACATCAGAATAGGCGACGCGTAGATTGTCTAGTTTGAGTACATCCAGCCGCTGTATTATGTTTGCAGGCTATTGACATTACGTACACAGAAGTGACCGTGTAGTGTTTTATATTATTTTTGGGTGCTAAATAGGTACTTGCTCAAATAATTTGTAATTATTATGCGTGCCGAATCCGATTCCGCTATTGACAAACTTGTGTTGCTTCAAAGGCATTAGAAATATATTTTATTTGATTATGCTAATGCTAAAATAATAATCTAACTAGGCACCTAATCTATATGGGTATTGAAATTAAGGCACCTTTTTAGGGGATTCCAATAATATTTTCAACAAGCACAATACGGTTAACCTACTTACCTAAACAACAACTGTGTCCTAGAAAATAATGATGACATAAATATTGTCAGAGATTTACAGTCGTTGACCGTGGCATAAACAGTATAAGCAACCTAGATGGTACCATCGAAACAAAGACATCATTGATACCACTTTAAACTCCAATTGAGTAAAATCGGTAAATCGGATCAGTAATTACCAAGATAGGTAAGATGCGATGAGTTGCACATATACCAAACTGAAAAAAGATCACCTAAAAAATACGTGCTGTTTATGTAAACTAAATAAAATTAAATACATATTTATAATAATATGTAATGTCGGACAGAAAAAACCTGCAACATTATTGAAAAACTTTGTATCTAAAACATTATAAAAAACTTGTCTCCTGAAAACTCGTAGCCAGGCGGCATAATTTATTCAATGTTACATAAGTTCCACGTTTAGTACAGGGAAGTAAAAATAAACTAGTACCTACGTAACAGCTATTGTATTTTCATCTACATTATTATAATAAAATTATAGTTAAATATTTTGGTCTATCGCGGTTACTAGTGAATGTGTGGCATTGGGAATATCATAACTATGGCTGAATGACGCTCATTGACCACAACTCTGCGCATTGGATAAACCTGATTAGAAATATTTTCTTTATTAAAAAAAACCCCCACGCTTTCTATGCATACACATATTTTTTAAATTATCCTAATTTTATGTTTAGGTAAATGTTATTTTTTTGGAATGAAGTTCTTTAGTGTGGCTTGCGGTAGGAGTAGACTGGTAGAAATCGTCTCGTAACGAAAAAGCGTTATGCGAATTTGGTCTAAATGAAAATCTAAGATGGTAGTGGATGCGAAAATTTTAAAATTTTTCATCATGGCTATAGTTTTCATGGTTTTTGAGGATGCTAAAGCCAATAGTGAAGTCAAAACGAAAATCCAAGATGGCGGCTGCGAAAATTTTAAAATTTTCCGTAATGGGTATAATTTTCATGATTTTTAATAGTGCTAAAGCCGAGAGTGAAGTCAAAATGAAAATTCAAGATGGCGGCTGTGAAAACTTTCAAATTTTTTGTCATGGGTATCGTGTTGATGGTTTTCGAGGGTTCTTAAACTTTATGGTACTAACCTATATATGGTACATTGACCTAGAATCATGAAAGTTGGCAAAAAGCAAGGTCTAACAGCACAAGTAAAGGAAAAAGTCTGAAAATTAGTTCATTTGTAATTTTATTACAAAATAAAATATATTTTTGGGATTACAAACTTAAATTTGCAGTTAGAAAATTGACCGTGACGTACCTATACCAATGTATGGGAGAACATGTTTTTCAACTACATTGTTAAGTTTGTTTTTACGATAAATTCTTTTCATCTACGGAATCATTGTGCGTGGTCCGGTCCGACACGCACTTGGCCGGTTTTTTTTTCATCAAAGTATTCCTTCACTTGACCAAGATTAACATAGAATTTACAAATACCAATCATGCTCTGCGGTTCTGCCTGCTGTTCCCTTGACCACAAACACTACGTCATATCAGTCATAAAAATATTTAAGGCATCATCCTTCCCGAATTACGTTAGTTTAGAACTATACATACGTCATTCAACTATTTATGGTGATTCACATCCTAACCCAATTATTATTTCACGATAATGATTGTTGTTTCCTACTTTAGAAGCATCCCATGTACTATTTATGACGCAAACGAGAGCACCTATATTTTTTGTTGGTTTTTTTTTTCTCCTTTGTCAACTTACCTATAAATGATGACACAGTCGACGATGGTGCACACTTGTCTAAAAGTAACCTATTCTCTCCTGACTTGAAATTTCCCAGAATAAATGCTATAGGGAAACACAGACTTTCATTACATTATGATAAAAAATCAATGACTGTTCATGCAAGCATCGGGACCTTAGACAAGTTAATCCACGAAATATATTAGTAGACATGGTCTATTTTATTGCATTGTCAGGAGATGTATGATTATTATATTAAAGGTATGTCTATAGTAACAGGTTTATGTTGATAGTTTTATTTCGTAGCAATATAGAGGTCAGATAGGCAGTGTGCCCATGTAAAAATACTAGTAGGTATTCAGCTGCATCTGGTTAGACTGGCAGCCTACCGCAACATATTATTATGTAGCTGGGAAAAGGCTGGGCAGTTGATGAGTTTGGGCTGTTTTTGTTGATCAACTGTTACTGTATAGTGAAGCTTGTTTCCCAGCATCGAATAAATGCAACCCCTACTATCTACTTCACTAAATGCCCTGTTCTATAGAGGGTACTCATAAGTTGCGTATAAAAAAAAAACTTACTAAATAAATAAAAATAAATAAAATTAAAAATTAATTATTGCAAATTTTACTCACTGTACCTTTTAGCTGAAAATAAATAAAACAAAACATTTTCTTCAAGCTATTGCCACTCTATAGCATTTATGCCAGATGTCCGGACCATCGGAACATGTTTTTTCTCATTTTTACATCAGTCTTCTATTACTAAATGGATTTCTTACCTTTTCATATTAAACAGCCTGTGGTTCGGACATGTGGAACAAAATATTATTATGAATTAACAATATTAAACTTACTTACTATTTTTAATTTTGACATGCATTTTACATCCATCTATATTTTTAGGTTAGATCTATGTCTACAAGACACACACAGACAGACATGCAGAAGCTGCTACAACCATTATAATTATTGTTTTACTTTATAATCGTCTAAAATTCGTTTTACGTCAATGCTTTATTCGCTTTATTCAAGATCTTCATAACTAACTATCTTTGGGTTCATAAGTAGTTGCGGCGAAATGTAAAAAAGACAAGTAAATAGTTGTGTATTTACTAATTACGTTTAGGGTATACTTCTTATTTACATCTTATACAACCTAAGCTTAAACTAGATGTCTTCTAGGGTAAACTTAGGTTGTATAATATGTAATGTAATAGTAAATAGTTGTGTATCTACTAATTACAATTAGGATATACTTATTTATATAGGTATTATATAACCTAAGTTTACCCTGGATGTAGAGATCTAGGGTAAACTTAGGTTGTATAAGATGTAAATAAGTAGGTATACCCTTAACGTAATTGGTAAATACTCAACAATTTACTCTCTTTTTAACGGTATACGTATATCCTGTTAAAATAATGTGTAAGTACTGGCGACAGTTTTCACTTTTTTTTTTTTGTTAATCTTTTATTTACTTAAAACAGAGCTTTCTCTCTTCTACCTATTGCTGTGCCCGACGGGGTCCATAATAATCCTATAAACGCATACCACCTAAGAAAATATTTATGGAAAAACAATAAAGATATTCAGTATTGAGTAAGTACTCGTATATAGATAAAGTTTCAATCTAAACAGTAACCACAATGAAATATAGGTCAAACCTAGGTTTACTTTTATCAGACTAACATTACTCTAGGCAAAATAAATTTACCTTTCCAACCTATAATTACCCTTGACGTAATTTCATATCTAACGATGTGCAATGGCCAAAAAGAACGCAAACAAATTCGGCGCCTACTAGTATCATTATCACAGTGGCGTTTGACAAGGACACGTGATCTACGATATCACTGTATAGTATTAGGATACGGGATGTGTGTTATATGCGTACACGCATTGTGTTGTACTATGTATATCACGCTTTATGTGGCAGGGTAAGCTGAAGTAGCAGTTTTGTAACTTTAATTTAAGTTGTTTCCCTATTAATGAGGAATCAAAATTAGGTTATTAATTTAATTTAAATTAAATTAATTTTAATTATTTTGTCTTAATACCTACTTATTTGTTATTGATTTTCACATTTTTTTTTTCTGAAATAGCACCTATATTACAGTAATTTGGTGCTCATAAATAAAATATTTTCTTAGTACGCCAAAACTAATGATTTTACAAAAAAATTGTCATTACATATATTTTAGGAAATTTGTTCTAGTTTAATTTGGTATATTAATTTTTGTCGTAAAATGAGCTGGAAAAGAGATATTGTCAAAAAACTGCTATTAAGCGCCATTTTTCCAATATGGCGGCGCGAACGGCAAAGTAAAAAATTGAAAAGAGCACGTTGAACTCAATAAAATCACCAATTTTACTACCAAATTCCTGGACTACAAGACTAAAAATAATTATTTCGCAAACTAAGCTTAACAGAGAAAACTCTTTAATGAATTTATGAATTATTATTATTATCATTTTAGGTACTCTTACTTATTGAAAAAAACGTACCTACCTATCACAAGACACTCGAACATTTTCCCAACGATTTAAAGATTTAGATTTTTTTTTTATTTTTTTTTTTGATTTTTTATTTTTTTAGGTTTTTTTTTATTCTATTTTTTTGAGATTTTTGTCAATTATTTACAAACTTATCAATAACTAACGTTACACATAAATAAGACATAACATATATCACGGCTTATTTCCCCGAAGGTTTGGGCAGAGGTGTACCTATAGTTATACACCCACATTGTTCCAGTTATGTTTAATTCCCATGTACTAGGGGGCGAGCCTATTGCCAACAACCGGACACAAATCCAGACTCCGGGCAGCTGCTGAGAAATTCCAAATAGAAAATAAGAACACGAATTAAGTTTAAAAAACTGTAACACGACTACGGAAAAAATATTTTGGCCTCAAAAATCCGCCATTTTGTTTTTTTAGTGCTGTCTTTTATAAAACAGGCTATCATAATTTAAGAGACAGGGTGTATATACTTTTTATACAGATTTTGCATCTCACAAAGATGCAAAATCTGTAATGTACATTTTAAGTGTGTTTCTGTATTTTTTTTCTTGTGAATAAACCTTTTTTTATTTTTTTAATATACCCAGTGACACTCGCGCAAATAAATACGAATCTAAAGACATAAATGAAAATCAAGTTATAAGGGACATAGGAACGGACATACATACATACAGGTCAAAAAATTAAATTAAAAATTTAAAAAACCCCCAACGCAAAAAAGAAAAGAGAACATTTAAAAAGTCAAAAATAATACCTATCGTTGAGCCATCAAATTCGATTGAGTAATACCTATATATATTTTAATTACAGAAATTGATGGATGGCACGATAAGGTTTGCTCATTGAATTGGCGCTATAATTTCGCGGCGGGGTACCGCATATGTACATAGTCAATCAAGTGAAGGGTCTGACTTACTTATGCGGTACCCCGCCGTGACATTATAGCGCCATTTCAATGAGCAAACCTTATCGTGCCATCCATCAATTTCTGTAATTAAAATATATATAGGTATTACTCAATCGAATTTGATGGCTCAACGATAGGTATTATTTTTGACTTTTGAAATGTTCTCTTTTCTTTTTTGCGTTGGGGGTTTTTTAAATTTTTAATTTAATTTTTATTTTAACCTTTTTAAACTTTTTAAACAATTTAACAATACAGAAATGCATTTTTATTACTGCAGAATGTTAAGTTTCTCTGCACATAACATTAACTTATAATGATGCCACCATCGTACTGCAAATAGAATTAAATACTGATAAAAAAACGAATACAAACACTACTATCTGCTATTTTTTTTTCAAGAGTGTACTAGTGTGCTGGATATCCTGACTGCAACATCAGCTCATCGCGTAGCCACTATTGCATTGTATGTAGAATCAAATACTGATCAAAATGAACCCAAACACGACATATCTGCTATATTATTTTACCAAGAGTATTCTAGTGTGCTGGATATCCTGGCTGCAGCATCAGCTCATCGTGTTGCCACCATTGCATTGTATGTAGAATAAAATTCTGATCAAAACGAATCCAAACACGACATATCTGCTATTACTTTTTCAAGAGTCTTCTAGTGTGCTGGACATCCTGGCTGCAGCATCAGTTCATCGTGTTGCCACCATTGCATTGTATGTAGAATCAAATACTGATGTAAATGAATCCAAACACGACATATCTGCTATTACTTTTTCAAGAGTGTTCTAGTGTGCTGGACATCCTGGCTGCAGCATCAGCTCATCCTGTTGCCACCATTGCATTGTATATAGAATCAAATACTGATGTAAATGAATCCAAACACGACATTTCTGCCATTAATTTTTCAAGAGTGTATCCAGCACACTAGTGCTGGATATCCTGGCTGCAGCATCAGACCAAGAATTCCATAATCTTGCATAGATAGATAGCATACATGGATGTTTCAAATTTTTAACCCCCGACGCAAAAAGAGGGGTGTTATAGGTCACACTAAGGTTTGAAAGTAAAGTAAATACCCATTACGCGTCTAAGATCCCTACCGCAGCTAACAAAAGAGCAAATAACTTTGAAACGGCTGAACCGATTTTGATAAAACATGTCTAAGAACCATCGCTGGAAAACCTGCTTTCAAATAAAAAAAACCGCATCCAAATCAGTCCACCCGTTTAAGCGCTACGGTGCCACAGACAGACACACAGACACACACACACACACACACACACACACACACACATAGCGGTCAAACTTATAACACCCCTCTTTTTGCGTCGGGGGTTAAAAAATAACCCTCCGCCGCAGTCGGGTAAAAAGGTAGGTAAGGTTACATGCAAAACAAAAGGTTTATTTATGCAAAAACTTGTAGGTATGTGCTTAATCTGCAGTTCTATTATTCGCCTATTTACAGTTCACTAACTAGAACAATGATAACCGACACGTTTAGCTGAATTTAATTTAAATAAAGCAGCCTAACTACCCACACATTTTTTTTTAATATCACTATGTCCTGTTTAATTTAGGTACAACTCATTCAACTTCAAATACTGTAAAATGTTTATAAACAAGTAAGTACTTCTTTTCTAGTTCTAGCTAACAAATATACAAATAACAGAAAACGTTATCTTTTTGTTAGAGGGTAGGTATATTTTATTATTTTTTTAAATTTTATTATTCAACTAATGACACGCCCCTTCTTCGCAAGGTTTTTATGACTTGACAAAACATCGAGACTTCTTTATTTTATGCAACTTCAATATTAATGTATTATACACATAAACCTTCGGGAATAAATTCCCTAAATTATGGTGAAAAGCACATCAAACTCCGTTGCGTAGTTTAGAAGAAGAACGCGGTCACACAGACAGACATGAAAAGCGACTTTATTTTATAATAAGTAAAGAAGTAAGTATAGATGGATAGATAGATAAAGAAGATCAGGAAGTAAAGATCGAGCAGCAGGAAAAAAGGCCTTGTGAAGGCTGCGGGAATCCGCTGGATGCGGGTAGCACGGAACCGTTCGAGGTGGTGGTGCTTTGGAGAAGCCTATGTACAGCAGTGGACTTCTTTCGGCTGAGATGATGATGATGATGAGAAGGAGAAAGGACTTATTTCAGTAGGAATTTTAGAATGAAGAATGAATGAATGATGTAGGAATGGCCTACTTTGCGCCACACGCCCTCTGGCACTCTGCAAACGGTATTAGTGTTGCTGAATTTTGGGACAAAAAAAATATATAAATACAGGGCTATTTTTAAATGACTAGCTAAATTTTCACAGGGTGTTCTACCCATGAATATGAACAACTTTCACTGTGGGACCAACTTTGAAATCACGAAAA
This sequence comes from Cosmia trapezina, assembly GCA_905163495.3. Lineage (NCBI taxonomy): Eukaryota > Metazoa > Arthropoda > Insecta > Lepidoptera > Noctuidae > Cosmia > Cosmia trapezina. The sequence goes on from LR991023.1 coordinate 26,056,688, forward strand.
AAAAATCAGCGGTTTCCTACAAAAGTTCAATACCTACTCAATCAAAATGTATGAAACAGCTGATTTTTTTTTTGCGATTTCAAAGTTGGTCCCATAGTGAAAGTTGTTCATATTCATGGGTAGAACACCCTGTGAAAATTTAGCTAGTCATTTAAAAATAGCCCTGTATATTTCATTTGTTATTTTGCCATCGATACGCTAAGAAGAAGAAGTAGGAATTTGATATATTATCTAACTTTCCCTTCTCCTGCAACGGAGGGAGGTGTTCCACAAAACTTCCCCATGTTGCATTAAGTATTTTTTTAAATAAAAATAATACGATAGACAACTTAATTCAGTCAATCTTTCAATTTTAATACCTACCCAAGTACAAACAAAAGATCAGCTTACATTATTTTCATACAATACAAAACAATGTTCCAGTGAATGAGTCACACAAAAAGTCTGTCGCGACTAAACCAAAAAAAAATACATTTCCTAGTACACGTCATGGCATAGATTAGAAAAAAAATAAAGTGCATCTCACAGTCTATGACTCCTCGGTGTTTCCTGTTCCATAGTACGGACTTGAAAGTAACAAAGTTTCAAGTCGAGAAATGTACAGTAGTACCCAAGTAATAAGGCGCGTCGTGAATCATCGTTCGCACAGAAAAGAAAGTATGGCCCCGAAGATTAACGAGAATACTTAAAACTTACAATCAACCTTAGATCACTACTATAAGGTTCATAATACACTGGAGCTGTTAGTTCCGTCTCACTCGCAAGTATGGCGGCTGTCAAGCGGCGCGTGCTAACATGGCGGCAGCTACCGACCAATAGTGGTACAGGAAAAAGCGTGGAGCGTGCCGATTGGTCAATAGCATTTCCCGCGCTTTGAAAATTCATCTTCTGCGCAGGTACATCGATAAGCCATATTAGTTGAGTACTACTGTAACTAACTTTTGTTTGACCTGTAGGTATCAAGAGGGTTTTGTTTTTTTTTAATTCTTGAATTTTTTATTATTGGGATTTTTTTTTATTTTACCAACTACGACTACGTGACTAATGTGCTACGCTACGATTATTTTCCATGAATTTCCAAACTTGAAATCTTTTTTTAGGATTTAATTAATACTAGCTAACCCGACAGAAGATGTGGTCCTCTCCAAATTGTAATAATTCATATAAAATTCCTATATAAAATGCACTTTGAGTTTTTCCGAATTTTCCAATTTTCCAACCGGTTGCAGCTGAATATTACATGTACAGTATTTTACATGGAGCGACTGCCTATCTGACTTCCACAACCCAGTTACTGGTAAGACTGGTTGTCAGACTTTCGGGTTTCTGACGACCCGTCACGACTGTCGAAGAATGACAGTCGGGACTAACGGTCTTATGGTATGTAAAGATGGTCACCCATCCACTGACTGTAATTTAACCTGATCGATCGACCCGTGCGGCTGTTATTACTTAGCCACAAGCCCCTCACCCCAAAAGATCCTTGTACAGCTATTTATTTAGATAGAAATATGAAAAAATAAGTGAGCCTTACAGTAGTCGCATATATATATATGACTAGCTGTTGCCCGCGGCTTCACTCGCGTGTATGTCGGATATACCAAATTTCAATCAACATTTCAATACGTCACTCAAAACTATTAGAAAAATATTTTAACTTCCTGTTACACACTTCCGTCCCTTTCCTCGAAATTCCTCCCACATATTGCAGAAAAGCGAGAGAAAAGATGTTACACATCAAAAATAACAAAACTCCTTTACAGTTTTTCTCTACATTAATTGGTACCTTGGCCTTCCACTTCGTCCCAGAAAAAAAAAAAAAATCTTTAAAGGGAAAACCCTTCAAAAATTTTCACACACCCTGTACATCCGTGGAGCTTACAACATTCTTGCATGCCTATCTAATCAGAGCGTTAGGTACGCACATTGATTAAATGGCTGCATCGTATACACTTTATCATTTGGATAATGTTACAAAAAATACGATTAGATGCTGTTATTGTACTTTATCAAGGAACATTAGATATGCAACTCCTCGTCTAACGATAATAATTATTACGCGTGTAGTATTATTTATTATATTATAAATAATAATTTAATAAATAATACTTTTAACTACTTACATAAAATTTTTCTTATGCCGTTTTCAATGATGTAAATTAAGTTTACTTTAACTTACTCAAAACTATATATAACAATATTTATTTATTGCATTCCACAAGGTATATGCTTAGGTGGTAAGTAAACATTTGTTGTAACAATCATGGACCATGTCGGCCACAGCAAAATAAAAGTTTGAAGGAAGAGGACTTATATAAACAAGCAAATTAACTTATTCTAAGTAAAACTAAGGTAACATTTTGATAGTTAATAAATAATCTACATTTTATATTATTACTTATGTCAGTTCTATGGATTTGTCAATTAAATATTCATTTATACTACATAATAATAACATATATTTAGTAATATTTTTTTTAATTTATTTGTAAAAATAGCAATTTTTTTTTCATTTCTGGTGACCTCGGGTAGTTTGTTGTACATTTTTATCAACATAACCAGTGGACTTGATGAGTGCATTTTTAAACGGGATGTCGGTAGTTTTAATCGTGTTTTGTTTTTTCTTACGTATTGGCATGAATTAAGACAATTATGTAAACAGCAATGCATAAGCATAATCAGTCTATAATGTATCCACTACTGTACACAGGCCTCCTCTTTCTGTGAGAGGGAGCGGTCCGTAATCCACCACGCGGGCCCAGTGCGGGTTGGTAGATGTCACATAACTTCGAATTTTTGGTTCTAGGACATTCCGGTTTCCTCACGATGTTTTTGCTAACCGTTTTTGAGAAGTGGTGTTGAAATCATTTACACAAAGTATAGTGCCTACTTGAGTTCGAACCCAATACCTACAACTCGTAAGTCACAGCAATTACCACTGGGCCACCACTGCTTAAAACACTGTGACTAAGAAAAACTTGTGTTGAAGAACTTGAGTGGAAAAGAAGAGATTGTATAATAGAAGCCCCATGTAAAGGGCTATCCTTATCACCCTCATGTACACTATACAACAGTCCATAAATGAAAAGGTTACGTACGTACTCACCTACATAAAGCCAATTTTTGCGTGCGCGGTGCATGCGACTTGACTATTTTTCCGATTACGTCCTGCGGCAATCATTCTATGATTGTAAATCAAAACAATCTATTATATTCTATTCAATTCTAATCTTCTTAGCCTTTTCCCAACTATATTGAGTACCTACAACTACCAATCAAACCCGATCCAGCTGAATACCAGTGTTTTACATGGAGCGACTGCCTATCTGACCTCTACAACCCAGTAACTAGGCAATACGTTACCCCTTGGTAAGACTGGTTGTCAAATTTTGGGGTTTCTGACGACCCGTAACGACTGTCAAAGATCCACGGCTTAACGTGCTTTACGAGGCACGGAGGAGTCTCGGTATGTAAAGATAGTCACCCATCCACGGACAAACCCCGGCAAGCGTAGCTTAACCTGATGGATCGACCCGTGCGGCAGTTATTACTTAGCCACTGGCTCCTCCATTCTATGACTGTAAATGACTTTCCGAAATGGTGACATGGGCCCGCTTTTTAGGAAATCTATACTATGTATTAGAAAATTGCCGCCACTATTGTATGTTTTAGGATTTTTTGTATTTTTTCTAGCCAGCCATTAAATTATTACTTTCTTGTAAAAGAAATAACCATGAATACGAAAATTACTTATTCCAAGATGAAGATAATATACATGTTAAAAATCTAGGTCGTCCATGTTTTCTTGTTTCTTTTGTAAACCTACGTAATACCTAATTATTGCTTACACGTGTCTGTGTTACCCCCAGCCCCCCTTCCCCCACCCCTTCAGGCAGTAGGTGACTACTCGAAATTAGTTACTTATTGACATTAAAGGTAAAAAAAATATAAAAATACTTCAGTAATGGATCATTGGAAATTGACAATCAATAATTGACTGAACTTTTCCTTGCATCATTTTTGCAAAAATATCAGAAAAACTGTGTTTTCAAATTGAAAAATCTTGAGTTTGAAGGATAATCATCGTTAGAAATTAAATACATACCTAGTTAGTATGCATGGTGGTCTAAATAGTTTCGTTAAAAATAATTTCAATCAATGGCAGAGAAGGCTTTCCAGTCATCTGCAAAATGTCCATAGGTAGGTACCAAAAAAAAAAAATTAAAAAAAAAACAATCGGCATTTTGAAATGAAATACCCAAAACTAAAAGAACCAAAAGCTTACTAGCTTCTGCCCGCGACTTTGTCCGCGTGAAATTTCTTGACCCACCCCGCCGCATCACATCGCCTACCCGCGCTATTACCTACTTCGTTTTTGCTAAGCGTTCTTCCAATTTTTTTTTTCTCTTTGCACAGCTCCTAAGGGTCATAGCGTAAAGTTAAATAGCCTATAGCTTTCCTCAAAAATTGGGCTATCAAATGCAAAAAGATTTTTTCAAATCCGACTGGTCGTTCCAGAGATTAGGGCGCTCAAACAAACAAACTCTGCAGTTTTATTATATTACTATAGATACATTTATGTATGTAATAAACTAATAATATACAATAATTTGTGGCCTTCTCATGGATAATGTTTACACAACAGAAAATTAGGTACACGGCGGTGGGCTACAAAAAATTTACGCGACCATTAAGACAATGACGAGTAGCGGTGAAGTTAGAAATTATCTTTGGACAACAAAATAAAGATATTGTAGGATTATTTATTTATTTTTAATGATATTTATAGTAAAAAGTCACAAAAGATTTAACAATTTATTTATTTCTTAAAATTATAACGATAAATCCCACACACCATACAATGGAAAAAAAATTAAAGCAAAATAAACATTATTGTAAGTATACAAATTAAAACGAAGACAAAACACTGCAAAAAAATAGGACAATTAAAATTAAGTAGGTACCTATCTATGACAAACATAAAAGCAGACATTGATGCACCGTCCTCATCTCCTGGTACCCGTGCTGTAAATCCACGACGAATCTTACCCCCCCCCCCCTCCTTCCTTCTCGACGCTACTGATTGGCTGACGCGGCTAATTGACAGGTGATACGAACATTTTGGCCCTTTCGCACCCGGTATATTGTAACTAATTATTTTACTTCGTGCATCCATCCATAATTTATATCTATACTTACGTGAAAACATTCAACCACTTCGGGTCAATAGTATTTCATGGTAATCTCTAGCTAATCTAATCTTGTTTTTAAGATTCAAGCTTTATAAAAAAAACAGGCCTTAATGTCATAGAATGCATAATACTTCCCAATGCATAATGTCAATAGGTGAATATTATTTCCTAAATACTGCTTCGAATGGAGCCTCGCAACCAACAAAATTAAATCTCAATGTCACCCACTGACATTAACGCATTCTCAAACGCATGAAAAAACGCATTATGAAAACTGTCATTACCATAATAAAACAAGTTTATTATTTAATATTTTTTTAAGTGTTCCGGAATATGGTTTCCCGTGTCTTAAAAATTAAAATAAACCAGAAAAACATTTAACATTTAATTGTGAAAATTGGAAAATAAGCATGCAGCTAAAAAGGTTTGAGAAGCAATTAAGTTCAAAATGGGTTCAAATGTTGAAATTGGAAATAATTTTCAAACGCGGGTGCGTTCAGAATTAACTTTGGTTGTGTTGTACCGATACATATACATCTGGGTAAATATTGGCGCATGCGTAAATGGATATACGGCGTTCAATGTCAAACTCTTGCATCTTGTCTGATAAATTAGGCAGGTTTTGACTCGCAATGGCTAATATCATGTAAAATTCATTGATGTATTTGTTTTCCAAACTACCCTTGAGTAGTTTTTAATCTATAAATGTATTTCGAACATGCTAAACATTGGTTACTTTCAAAACCCATTAATCATTGTTCTACATAAAAAATGCAGAAAGGTGACTTTCAGCCCTACATAATGTAACTGAACCAATTGTAAGTTTTTTCTTCTAACTGCTAAAACAGGAATTTATAAGAGTTAAACTGCATAATTATGTGTGATTCATGTAATGTTTTCTCGGAAATCACATTTTATCAGAATTTTTGATTATTTCGAGCCTAAAATTATTTCCGTATTTAACCTTTATCTTTCTTATTAAGCTTTTATTTTAGATAAAAATTAAGGTTAATGTTACAAAAACTGCAGTTTTATTAAAGGAAAATAGCAAAAAAAAATTTTAAAATATCTTTTCAATATGGGTCAATTTCAGAATAGCCCACATTTTTATTAGAAAACATATCAACAGCCCTTTTCTTTTTCTTTGTTTAAAAATAAATATATTAATGAATAAAAAATGGCTTCGGCTGAAATGTAGGATTGCAAGCTACACCGGTAGTTACACCAGAGGGTGCTGCTAAGATGCCAAGTTCATTAATAACTATTCAGATAATTAAAATTTCAAATGCGCCTTTTTAAAATTATTCTAAAACATCGTTTAGCTTTGTTAATTTTTTTGCAGCATAATTTTAACGGCTTTGTAAATAATTGTAGCAAATGCATTAGCAGTAGGTCAATGGGATTTTACAAAATGTAACAAAGTAGATAACTACCTAAAATTTATTTTTTTAACGTTCATATATATATATTAGATAATTCTATTTTGTAGGCATGTACCTGCATACAATTAATTTACATAAGGAAGTAATAAAAGAAACAGAGGTAGGAACAGAATTTTCGCATTTAGAAATAATTTTAAGAATACACCTCACGACTCAAATTTTTAAAAAAGCAGATTCAATGCAAATTATATGACGCAAAATGACTTACCTGGTAACCAAACTATATTTCAAAGAACATTTCCACATTTAACACTTCTAATGACTATCGAAATAAATAAGTACATTTACGAAAACATTCATTATTTTAACCAATACAGTGACAACAATGACGACATCCAAGCAAACACGAAAAAATCCAAACACTGAAACAGCTGATCCGTAAAATTAACAACACGGCTAAATCCTGCTCTACGCTTTTGAAAACGAGACAAAAAGAAAAAAAAAACAATAAAAATTAAGACTTCTGGTACTAACTGTACAAACGTGCCAAGTAACCTATTTTCAAAATCGTAGAACACTAGGACGTCACAAATGCAGTCGGCGAGTGTACTCACGTGTGCTCAACGTGTTCAGAGTGCCATCGACGTGGAGGTAGCTAGATAGCTGGTCCGTTTGGCCTCGGACGGCCTGGATGCAGCGACGCCGCGGACGCGCGGTATCGAGGAAGTAAGTCCCGGCGAACTGTCAACGGCACGGAAATCGGGCGGCGGCGAGCACCGAGCAGCTAGCACGCATGCGCCGCGCGCCCGTCAACAGCCGCCCCTGCAGCCAACGGGGCCACCCCACCCCACCAACCTACCCTTTAAATCGAACGTCATATCCCGCACACCGTTCGCACCACCCACCCCCCGTGTAATTTCTGAAAAGCGCTGACTACACGCGCCGACCCTAAAAAATGCATTGCGTAACGGTTTTATAAATTCCCGTGAATGTTTGCCCAATCAATTATCCACCTGCTTCAGGCGATTCGGAGGACACAATGTCCCCATAATGGTCTCTCCGATAATATATTAAACTGAAATATTTATAAATAAAACTAGCACAAGAAATTTTATCTGTTTAACTGTTTGGTTTTTCGAGCGCTTTTCTCTCATTCACATTTCCTGGGGAATTAATCGGAAAATTAATGATAACACTTCAAAGCAATTTGGTATCGATTATGTACATAACTCTACATGCGTAATTTGGTATGGTCCACATTTCCTCTTTGTATTAAGCATTTTAAATATCCAAATATTGATATGGGTTTCAGTTACCAAAATCATTAAGTTCTACAATTTGCACAGGGCCACCCACACATTACCCTGGCACCCGGACTTCACTTGGGTTAAGGCTATATGGCGTTAAGAGGATATGCAGTATCGTCCTCAAAACTGCACCTTATTACCAACCTATTTTAATGTTGTTTAAGTATTTAATTGTAGTGAACGTTTGCGTCAGGCTCATGGAAAACCATTTAATCACAGAAAATATTATGATAGTTCCCGAAAAACCGCGAATCACCAGGGTAACAGTTGTTTAGCGTAAACACAGCATTTGTTTAGGGAGTTAAACCAACCTAGGTGAGTAATATTTTAAAGATAGTTCCCAACGTATATTTACCTTACCTTAAAGCTCCATTTACACGGCGCAAGTTTATTGCCTGTGGCATACCATAAAATTGAAGGGCAAATATCTGGCACCGTCTAAACAACACGTACAATAGTGTTGCACGATACGGGCAACTTTCAAAACTGGTATAAGCATGTACAATAAAATCGCACAGCACATACAATAATTGCTCGTACAATAAAATCGCATTCAATTCTGGCATGATCTGACATTTGTGCTGTCATTGAAATATGAGTGCGGTGAGTGAGGGTGTGGTAATCGTTGTTGCTATTTTGAGGCAAGAAATCAAATCAAGAACAACTTGAAAAATATCTTGAGAAGACGTTCAATAAAATGAAATGAAATATAATTTCTAGGCAAAACTTGCATGCAATAATCGCCTGTCAATTTTATTGCCTGGTTTAAGTCGCATGCGATTTTATTGAATGGAAAAACTTGCATTCAATTATTGTACATGCCATTTTATGGAATCGCACGCGTGTAAACCCTTCATGCAATTCTTGAATGTCAAAAAACTTGAACGAGCTTTATGGCGTGCAAATTATTGCTCTTGAACGTTCCAGAAACTTGCACCGTGTAAACGGCGCTTTACTCTTTGCTTACCTTACCTTACAACTAGGTACGCTTTGCTTTCCTGTTCCACATACTCAATAGTCAATCTGGGAAGATTTATCTTTATTTTATTTTCACCTCATTTTCCGAGTTTTCTTAGTTGTGGTTCCGGAATGCGAGATAGACGCTCGATCTCTTGTTTTTCGCTCGCTCGTGAACAACAAATTAATAAAGGACAAAGGTTGAGTTCAAGTTCAGCTAACCGAAAGAAAGTGAACAGACTATTTGAAAATCATTTTCCTAATTTGACTAACATGTTACAAGGAGCAAGACTCATGTGTCTCTGTGATCTATTACTGGACTCATGGCAGTGATGAGGCTTACTAAATAATTAAATTAGCTTTTATTTTTGCTGATAAGACTTCTGAGAGGCTCATGGCTAATTAAAGTAATAACAGCCGCACGGGTCGATCAGGTTAAGCTACGTTTGCCGCGGTTAGCTTTTGGATGTGTTACGACCTCTCCGTGCCTCGAAAAACACGTTAAGCCGTTGGACCCGGCTGTCATTCTTGGATCTTTGACAGTTTTTACAAGTCTTCAGAAGCCCGAAAGTCTGACAACTAGTCTTACCAAGGGGTATCGTGTTACCCAGTAACTGGGTTGTGGAGAACAGATAGGCAGTCACTCCATGTAAAGTACTGGTATTCAGCTGCATCTGATTAGATGGAAGCCGACGCCAAAATAGTTGGGAAAAGTCTAGGCAGATTGATTGTAAAGACTACACGGATTTCTCAATTTTGCACTTCAGCCAAATACCTGATATCCCTTTATCCGCCTCTTCGAGAGACTATTCTGTTCGAAGCTCAAACTCTACAGCAATGAACCACTGACTCATACTACTCAGATTGCTCGGAATCTGAAGCGAATTATATACAAGTACCTACATGCTGTTGAAGATCATAAATATACAAGAATATACTATCTAGCACGTTGCCGTATCACTATTTAAGCCCGGGATGCACGAGGCTAGTTTTCAGGGTTCCGTACCAAAATGGTAAAAAGGAACCCTTATGGTACGACGCTATCTGTCTGTCCGTCTGTCACAGCTGAATATCTCAAGAACTACTAATGCTATCTATATGAAAGATTTTTTTTGCAACAGGAATTTAAAGGGGGACTTAAAAAATCGAAGTAGGGCTACTAGGGTATCTGTGGTATTATATTATGAAAGAACGCTCTTTGCACATTCTCAAACATTTTTTTAGGCCGCATAGTTTTCGACTTATGATGAAAAATTTAAAAAAAAAACTTCCACCCCCCCTTCTATCTCTGAAGTTTGCATCTATGTGATAGAATTTTATGTAAAGATTACAGGAAAAATAAAAGGATTTCTCTAAATAGCATACTTTTTCTGAAATCGGAACGTAACCCTCGGTGCGCGAGTCCTACACGCACTTGGCAGGTTTTTTAAAGTTAAAATAGCTAGCTAGAACGTCTGTATACTATCCTGGCTTGGCACACGCTAGGGCTGTTTACACGATGGTAGTAAATTTTAAGCTAACAGCACTGCGATGATAGTACCTAGAGTAAAATGATCCGATTGGGTACTAACTAATCTTCGCCGGCCACACGAGGCTAGTCCAGTAAAATTGGCAATTGAAAAAAAATATTGAAAGAATTTTCAGAATAGTAAACTATCCTGGCTTGAAACGCTAACTTACTAGCTTTCTCACTAGCTTACTAGCCTAGAAATGAAGCTAGTTCTGAGAGCAGAGTTACTAGCTTGCTAGTTTACGCTTCAAAAACTGCTTCGTGTATCCTGGGTATTAGATACGAGTATGAGTCGAGTTCCTGGTTTACATCCGTCTTTTTCTTCTCTCAATATGTATAATCGCTACGTTACACAGTTTAAAATTAAATTAGGTAGCGAAACTCCGATATCTTAACAATGATAAAACAAAAAAGAAATTAATTTGATGATGATTTTTTCGGGTCATCAACCACCGGTAGTGTAGTCACTTAAATGTAAAAATCAGTTTTTTTTGTGTAAACTTCACAGACTACCAGCGGTCATTTACCAAAAAAAATCATAAAATCTTTTTGATTTTTACATACATATCGTTAACCATCACTTCTGCGGAGTTCTGCTAGCACATTTAATTTGACCCTGTACAGCTCATGCTCGTGGTTATAATATTACCCAGTTAGCAAGATGATATTGAGGCTGACTGTAACCCTCATTCATACATTTTCCGTGGTGTGCTAAAGATATATCATTCATCACATCAAAGATCCATTTCATTCCCATTGGTGTTGTAAAGGTGACAAAGAGATTTCGCCATTCATATGGAATGGAAGCAGTGCTGTCCGTTAATTGGGTTGGGTTGGCAGTTACTCCCGTTAATTCGTAGCATTTGATTGGACTGCAAGACAAACGGAAAGGGCTTGAATATGTAGATGTAGCCTAGATCTTTGACAGTAGTTACAGGAAGTTGGAAGCCTGAAAGCCTAGATCTTTTACAGTAGTTACAGGTAGTCGGAAGCCTGAAAGCCTAGGTCTTTGACAGTAGTTACAGGTAGTCGGAAGCCTGAAAGCCTAGATCTTTTACAGTAGTTACAGATAGTCGGAAGCCTGAAAGCCTAGATCTTTTACAGTAGTTACAGATAGTCGGAAGCCTGAAAGCCTAGATCTTTTACAGTAGTTACAGGTAGTCGGAAGCCTGAAAGCCTAGATCTTTTACAGCAGTTACAGGTAGTCGGAAGCCTGAAAGCCTAGGTCTTTGACAGTAGTTACAGATAGTCGGAAGCCTGAATGCCTAGATCTTTTACAGTAGTTACAGGTAGTTGGAAGCCTGAATGCCTAGATCTTTTACAGTAGTTACAGGTAGTTGGAAGCCTGAAAGCCTAGATCTTTGACAGTAGTTACAGGTAGTCGGAAGACTGAAAGCCAAGATCTATGACAGTAGTTATAGGTAGTCGAAAGCCTGAAAGCCAAGATCTTTTACAGTAGTTACCGGTAGTCGGAAGTCTGAAAGCCAAGATCTTTTACAGTAGTTACCGGTAGTCGGAAGTCTGAAAGCTAAGATCTTTTACAGTAGTTACAGGTAGTCGGAAGCCTGAAAGCCTAGATCTTTGACAGTCTGGAAGTCTGATAGCCAGTCTCGTCAAAGGGCATCGCGTTACCCAGTAACTGGGTTTTGGTGGTCAAATGGGCAGTCGCTCCATAAAAAATAATGGAATTCAGCTTCATTAGGTAAGACTGGAAGGCGACCCCAACCCAGAGGGCAGATGGCGATAGAGTAGTACCAAACTCAAGTGTGGTAGGCATTAAATACTTCTGACACCAGTCTATTTGTAAATGGTCATTTGTATACGTTGTCAGGAGAAGAAAAAGGAGAAAGTCAAATTTCAATTCACCCCCCATTGGGAACCCAACACAGAGGGTGCGGTGGTCGGTGCGGTCGGTGGTCTTTTGTTTTATTTTGTTTGTACGTTGGTAGCTGGTCCGGCCGTCGAGGGTGCGCTAGACGGTAAGGTACTTGAGTATTTTGACATGTGAAGATTTAAAACACCTGCATAGGTATGTAATCATTTCAGAAAGATATGGGTAAAGTAGTTACTTTACCCATATCTTTCTGAAATTATTGGATAGGACTAGACCTCACACAACATGATTATACGAGTAAACATACTTCATATCCCTACCGATTAAATAATTGATAACTACTAACGAGCACCAAGTAGCGGCAAAAAAATACATGTCTACTTAATAATTTCCAAAATTAATAAGAGAACTGCCATTTAATTGTTACAAAAAAGAACTAAAAACATGGCTTCTCCAAAATAACTTTTATACTTTAAAAGATTTTTTTTTATTATAAGGGTTAAATTAGATTTATTTAAATTTATAATTAGATTGTTGTTAGGTTGTTTGTTTAGGTTATTGTTGTGTTTTTATTGTTTATTTTATACTGTAGAGTATAATAATGTGTCTTTATGTATAAAGTTGTGAAAGTGTTTTGTATTGTTTTGTAGAGTTTATAGAATATAAGTTACGTTTTATGCCCATGTGCACTTACAAACTATTGTAAGTAAATATTCGTAGCCGCTTTCAGCGGCGGATGTGTCCTGAACAAAATTATTTTTTTTTTTTTTTTTTTAATTTAAATTTTTTTGCTACCATATCCTACGAATGAATGTCTTCGTCTTTGTCTTTAATTTAAGACTGACAAATTCAGATTTTACCTAAAACATGCTTTGACTTGCTGTGACTTTTCGACTCGAACTGTTATAAAGTTACTGTGACAAAAACTAACCCTTGGATTTTGTGACAAAAACTAACCCTTGGATTTTGTGACAAAAACTAACCCTCGGATTTTGTGACAAAATTATTAGAACACATACTGAATGCACCTAGCTTCATACAAATCGTAATAAAATAGTTAATAGGATTGTCGAGTGAGTGGACTTTTTGGAAGTAAATTGTTTATAGTATGTAATAGGTTGACAATTTGTTATTGATTAGGGCTATACGGGAAGTAGATGTATGAATTATGCAGAGGTAAATTTCTTGGGGTGTATGTTTTCTTTGGGAGGTTTTACGTCACAACTTCACAAATTTAAGTTTTTTGCTGTTAAACTATTTAGTTAGTTGTTTCCGAGCGCCAGAACCAATATGGTGTTATGATGGAGCAGACAAAGAAATGTACAGACTGTACAGTAGTACTCAAGTGATATGGCTTACCGATGTACCTGCGCAGAAGATGAATTTTCAAAGCGCGGGAAATGCTATTGACCAATCAGCACGCTCCACGCACCGTGTTTCTTTTTCCTGTACCGCTGTTGGTCGGCAACTGCCGCCATGATGTTAGTCAGCCGCCATACTTGCGAGTGAGACAGAACTAACAGCTGCAGTGTATTATGAACCTTATTGTAGTGATCTAAGGTTGATTGTAAGTTTTAAGCATTCGCGTTAATCTTCGGGGCCATACTTTCTTTTCTGTGCGAACGAAGATTCACGACGCGCCTTATTACTTGGGTATTACTGAACACAGTTATTGTTTTACTTCTGATCTATATTTTCGATGCAATAAGGTTGCTTTTGGGTTGCTACCATCGACAACTCTGTCAAAATCATAGTGATCTTTATTTTCATTGCAATAAGGTTGCTTTTGGTTTGGTACCATTGACAAGTACATCAAAAGCATAGTGTTGGTACAGTCAGCAACAAAAGTAGATTAACACTTGTATTTTCTAAATCTTAATTATTGAGAAAAATACTTCATTAAAATCGGAACAGATGTAAATTTTAAAGAAAATTAACTCTTATCTAATAAATGAAATGCTAAAAAGCAGTGGTTATCGTATAATTTTGTGTGAATTTAGATGATGTGAAAAAGTAGCAGAGTTAACCGACTTCTGTTGCTGACCGTACCATTGACAAGTATGCCAAAATCACATTGATCTTTATTTTCGTGGCAATGAAGTTGCTATTGGGTTGCTGCTGTCAGAGCTGTCAGAGGTAAAATGACTGTGAACGGTCTGTACCTCTATCTATTACTCGTAGATATTGCCGCCACAACATGGAAATTATGACGTTTCATTACACGCTAGTAATTACAAGACAAAAATCTCTTACAAATAATGTTTCAACTATAAAATCTGAAGCTTTTAATACATCTGCTGATAAAACAATGTAAATCTTTTACAGCTAATGACGAATCAGTAAACCCGCATAAAGAGTCATGCACGTACACACACACTACAGTACGAGTACATCCACACCTTGATATTTATTTATCCCGAGTAGACAAAGGACCTACTCCCGAACCGCCCAGTGAATCGAGGTCACCATGGCTGGCCAAAAAATAATGCAGCAACTGTGCTCTTTTCCGAAATAGAATCCGCTCCGATAACTGGGTCGAACGATGCGTCTACGTTTCGATACGTTCCTTTTTTTTCTATATTTGTTTTGACAGCTACACAGTGTGCGAAATGTAGGGACTTTACAAAGCAAATTATTGATGGGTTTTGTGAAATGACATTTGTTTTTTTTTTTGTTTTGTTGAAGAAATTGAATTCGATTAGGATTTTACATTGAAATACTGGCGGTGTAGTGGGACATGTTCGATGAAAAATGAGTTCCCGACTTCATTGCCTCCTGAGGAAGTTCAGGGCGTCGAGTGGGGAGCAAGTAACAATGGTCTCGTAACTTCTGTGTTTCGAACTGAGGAATAATTATGTCTACAGAGAGAGACAAAATAAATGTACCCTACCAAATTATGTATGTAATTGTATGTAATTGTAAGAGTTTGTCATTTTAATTTTATTGGTTCCTTTGCCTGAAATAAACGCTTATTACTATTAAATAAAAATATTATTGAATGGCTGTATTCTTTCTAGCCCTACAAACCCTACAAACAGCCCCTAAATATACAAATTTTAAGAGTACTTTAGCATTCAAAGGTACTTTAAGAATTTTTACTATGTATTTAGTTTCCAGAATACCCTAAAGGTCACAATTTTGAAGCTAATTTAAAATTAGCAACGCAGCTTTCTCGCACTCATTATTATTTCACCATAGGCACTTTATTTTGTAAATTGACCACAGTGCGCCTATAAAATTTAATAACGGATTTTTATAGCTTTGGCTAACACCTTTTGGGCGCAATTTTTAAAGCTTAAATTTTGAAAATATGTAGTTGTTAGTTCATTAGTACTGTTGCAACATTTTTATGTAAAAATGGTATAATTGTTTTCACGCATAGTTACAGGATTACCAAATCACATACGAAGTCTATTTCGTCTTGAAAAGTAAATTATTTAGTAACAGTTATTTCTAAGGCTGTAAAATTGGGCTCAAAGTTTGCAATATGCATAACTGATTGATCGTAATAATTTGCTTTGCTCGTTTCCACATGGGGTTATTTTAATGTGAGTTAGTTTTGTAGTTCGGTAAATTTTCATGAGACGTCATTATTTTAATGCAATATCATCACAGCTCACGCATCACTAGAACAGTATAAAAGATGTACCTACTTTCATTAAAAATATCGATATTAATCTCCTTTTCCCCACTATGTTGAGGTCGGCTTCCAGTCTAACCGGATGCAGCTGAATACCAGTATTTTACATGGAGCGACTGCCTACCTGACCTCCACAACCCAGTAACTGGGCAGCAAGCGTAGCTTAACCAGTTGGATCGATCCGTGCGGCTGTTATTACACAGCCACGAGCTCCTTCGATATTAAAAATATCTATATGTACAACATAACAAAGGTACAAACACAAATAAAGTAGGAATCAACAACAAAAAACCTTCAACAAATTGAACATGAGTATTTTATCAACGCACATCGAGTGAAAATTGTAACTGTTCAGCCGGCTCGTCTTCTACAAGTACAAAACCAATGACTGCACACAACATTTCACCTAGAAACACTAACTGGCACATTACGTCATCAGCATCCTCCTAGCACAGTCCCCCACCCCGCTCTTTTCAAGGGTACAGTTACTCTAACCCCCCTTACGCTACGACCTATAAATATTACGTATGCAGCCGTTGCATCGTCTATGACTCACAGTTACTACGATTCCCCCTGAAGGGAGTTAGGGTGGGACCATAAATAGCTAGATGTTAAGCTTGTACCTAACTTCCTTCCTTGTCTATGGGATGTACGTTGCTTGTAGATTTTATTTTTAGTTTTTGTGATCCAGACTATCGCGGTAATGTATTAATTTTATTTTATGTTTTTACAAGCAATGTGCCCGATGGGATGGAAACTGTCTTGCTTGTAGCCCCAGCGGTTTAGGCCGTGCATTGTCTGTTAGTCAAGAACGAATTTAAGATAGATTAGTTTTCAGTAGATAATATTCTTCAAAAACAAGAACACTAAAATGGAAATGGACAGGCCACATGATGAGAACGAAGACCGAAAAATGAACCAAAAAAGTCACAGAATGGTACCCGAGGAAAGGTAAAAGACGTAGTGGAGGACAGGTGGAAAGGTGGGAGGATGATCTGCCAAAAGGTTGGCGAAGAACAGCTTGGAGCAGGAGTAAGTGGAGGGAAATAGAGGCGACCTATGTCGCAACACAGCCTGACCTGGTAGCTGATAATTTGTAAAAATGTTTTGTGCTAACGAAGGGTTAACAACCACAAGACAAAAATATTATTATTAGTTAGTTGTGGTCAGAGGAAATAAAATCAATTTTTATTTATTTATTTATCCTTCAAAAAGCACTTTTATATTTTCCGATGCAATAACATTGGATCACATAACCGCTTTTTTAAACCCCATGGACTCCACTTTGGAATACATAAAGAGCTTCCTATCAAACGCTTACTTGACTTGACAAAACCACATAGTTAGTCCATCTACCTTTGACCCGGTAGTCATCTGCACTCCAGCAGTAAGGTAATAACTCACACTAGATATAGATCAGCACCATCTAGTTCCAATAACTTTCAGTCAGGCCTCTTCAATGAAATAAAGCGCAATAATGCCATTGTTCACTGAAGAAAAATTAATCTATGAGCTCGTGAGTAATAACAGCCGTACGGGTCGATCCATCAGGTTTAGCTATTCTTGCCGGGGGTCCTTGGATGGGTGACCATCTTTACATAGCAAGACTCCTCTGTGTCTCGGAAAGCACGTTAAGCCGTTGGTCCCGGCTGTCATTCGTGGATCTTTGACAGTCTTTACGGGTCGTCAGAAGCCCGAAAGTCTGACAACCAGTCTTACCAAGGGGTATCGTATTAGTCAGTAACTGGGTTGTGGAGGTGGTGGGCAGTCGTTCCATGTAAAACACTGGTATTCAGCTGCATCCGACGCTGACCCCAAAATAGTTGGTAAAAGGCTAGGCAGATAAATAAATAAATAAAATAAATATCGTTGGACATTTCACACAACGCCATCTAGTCCCAAGCTAAGCAACCTAATGCTTGTGTTATGGTAACGAGATGGCTGATAAACTACTTATATACATTTTTTTTTTTGTAAATACATACATATTATAGATAGAAAAACACCCAGACTCGAAACAAATACTTGTAGGTCGTACAAATATTTGTTCCGTGCGGGAATCGAACCCGCGACATGCTGCGCAGCAGTCAATCGCTCAACCACTGCGCCAACCGTGTCGTCAAACACATGATGATGATGATTAAATCAAAATATGTTTGATTACATACAACTGTATAATATCATTATCATAGCTGCAATGAGTAGGAGTATTACTTCACGATAATTGGGGTACGAAGTGAATTCGGTGACAGCGACGCAAAAACGGGATGGCCTACTCAATAAAAGTTAAAAATACACAACATTTTCTCAACGAAAAATGCATTCTTATGACATCCGCGATCTAAATAGTGCACAGCTGTAGTGTATTTGTAGTATGTGGGCCAAATCCCAATGATTTTAGTGTTGCAGAGGAAAATATTCGGTTTTTAGGGTTCCGTACCAAAATGGTAAAAAAGGAACCCTTATAGTGTGACTCAGTCTGTCTGTCCGTCTGTCTGTCTGTCTGTCACAGGTGGATATCTCAAGAACTACTAATGCTATCAACTTGAAATTTGGAGCAATTTTATAAGACGTTTAACCAACTATTTTGCAAAAATAAGAAAGAAATAAAAATATATGTGTTTTTTTTTGCAACAGGGACTGAAGGGGGTCTTAAAAATTCAAAGTGGGCTACTCGGGCATATGGGGTATCATATGAAAGAGCGCTGTTTGCACATTCTCAAACATTTTTTTATTTTTTTTTAGACCGCTCAGTTCTCGACTTTTGATGAAAAATGTAAAAAAATGCCGTTCCTCCCCCCCCCCCCTTATCTCCGAAGTTTGCAAAGAGAAAAATCTGAAATTATTCTATATTATAGAAGTTTACGTAAAGATTACAGGAAAAATAAAACGATGTCTCTAAATAGCACACTTTTTCAGAAATCGGAACGGAACCCTCGGTGCGTGAGGCCGACTCGCTCTTGACCGGTTTTATTTAAATGTAAGTTTGTGTTTTTAAATCTCACATTTTTATCGTTTACATTTTTAACAGGTGACGAAGGCATGGTTCCTTGGGTAAATATCCAGGTCACACTGTATAAAGGGCTGAATGAATAATCTCTAAAGTACCAGGACAAGGCAGAGAGTTCAAATCAGTCCTCAACTAGTTATGGTTTCGCCCCAACTTTCACATATTGTGGCTAAGTAATAACAGCCGTACAGGTCGATCAATCAGGTTAAGCTACGCTTGCCGCGGTTGGGACGTGGATGGGTGACCATCTTTACATACGTGCCTCGTCATTCGTGGATCTTTAACAGTAGTTGTTACGCATCAGGTTAGACTGGAAGCCGACCCCAACATAGTTAGGAAAAGGTTATGCAGATGATTCACATATTGTGGTCAGGGACTGAGTAGCAACGGGCCTATTCACTATCGGTCTTTCAGTCATTCACAAAATTGCATAAATGTTGTCCTCATTTGGTCGTAAAACCGTGTCAAGACAAAAGAAAACACAAAATTCATGCATAATGTTTTGTATTCACCGAAAAATTCACACAAACCAACGGGAGATGTTTCTTTAATGCGTAAAATCAGAATGAGGTCACAAATGTGTGCGTTTGACCCACTGTGCGTTGCAAGGAGCTCTTGTGTAAATGCAACATACTGACACAAACTCGGGTTTTTATGTCACTTTCTTTTAACGTTATTCAAATTGGTCAGGGCTGGCACATTTTATCGTATTTTACGAGTTAAGGCGCAGATTTCCTGAAAAAGATCAAAAAGGTGGTTTTTTAAAGCTGTGTATCTCATAAACCGTAAATAATTTTGACATGTAAAAAAAATATGATATTTTCAAGTCCTTTTCGCATACAGTGATGGAAGCCAAAACATAATTAAACATACTTTAATGCACCAAAAAAATCTTTAAAGTATGTATAAAGATTTTTTTGGTGCATTAAAGTATGTTTAATTATGTTTTGGCTCCTAATAATCTTTAAAAGCTGTTTATCCCTTCATTAGCAATTATAATTATAATTAAAAATATACCATGAAATGTCAAATTCCAAACTGCATCCATTGATGGATTACTTTTATTAAATAGTTAATTTCTAATTTTATACGATTTTATTTGAACTATTACGACATAATTCCGGTGCGCGTAAGAATCTTCTATCTCGTGCGTCAAACTAGACAGCCATAACGCCATTTCACTTACACACCGAGCTAAACCAAGCTTGGAAGCAGGGCCTTAACTTTGTAATAGGTAATATCTGTATCTCTACCTGTGAGGTAATTTTACGCATAATGACGTGTCTCGCTGTTATCTACACAACGTGTCGTTTGCATCCTCGTCAAATTTCAGGGTGTGATACAGAACATCAAACCGAACAACTTTCTTCATGGGAACATCATTCTCGAAACAAATTTTCAACTGTCCCATAGAAAACTTCAATACCTACTCGACGCAAATGTATGGGACGGCCGATTATTTTTTCGCGATTACGATGTTGGTGCCATGGAAAAAGTTGTTCGGTTTGATGGTCTATATCACACCCTCCGACACGTTTTATATATCATATTATTATGATAAATCAAACAATCTGTAAATAAATATGCAAATAAATTATCTAATAAGTAACCGGAAATAAATAGTAAGATAATTATAATTTTTCGACGCCATATTTTAATTTTTTAATAGTTTTAGTTATGTTAGGATCTAACTAAAACTATTATAACATTAAATATGGCGTCGAAAAATTCCTCCGCATCGCTGTCGACTGGTAAAGTACCCAAGAGACTGGCGGCATTGCCACGTTATATGGCAATATGCTAAGCCTCTGGCCAAGATAAAAGCCAACCCTTAGATTACGGGAAGTGTCAACCAGCCGTTTGGAGATTTCGTTGAACAATCAAAACTGTAAAGGCAGACAATCCCGACCCGACTCCGGTAGAACAATTTCAATGAAGTTTTCATAGAAATTGTTCCACCAGGAGGTCTACTCCCTAATCACGAAGTCCGTAGTTTCGGCCTTCGTTACGGGTTTTCCTACTCCGTATCACCTACGGACGTATGATTGGTTCGGGGCCCGAACGAAGTATGAATGGCAACACGATACGACAGTTGTCCCCACTCCCGATGTGTTTTAGCCCGTCCGAAAAATTTAACTTTTACACTTGTTTTAAACGGACGGACGGATGAAGGGACGGACTTAAGCAGTAGGCACCCAGATTCAAGGCCCGCCTGTCTGCGGGCTATATGTGGAAGGCAACACCGACGCTGGCAGAGAGTTCCACGCTTTGGCTTTGCACATAATTTATGTGGAGGAAAGCGCTGAGTACGACTGGTCGGGATATTTACCAAGCGCGGATGGTACCCTGCAGTACGTCTGGGGGCTTATGAGCTCTTACAGTTGGGCAGAAGTTGAACGTTTCCAGTGAGAGAGAGTGACGGTGCTAAGGTCGTATATAGCTCCGTCTCTCTCTCTCACTGGAAACGTTCAACTTCTGCCCAGCTATAAGAGCTCATAGTAAGTCTCCTTGGTAGTCCGGTAGTACAAGGGCGTTGGTGGGATCAGGTCGTGGAGCTCCTGAGCACACTCTCCGAAGTACAGTCTGTAGAAGACCGACAGGCAAGCAACATTACGCCGATCAGTGAGGCTTTCATAGTTAGAAAAAACCGGCCAAGTGCGTGTTGGCCCACGCACAATGAAGGGTTCCGTAGGGATTATCCCAAGGACAAACTTAACATTGTATTTGAAAAACATGGTCTCCCATACATTCCAACTCTAAATGTAAGTTTGTACTCCAGAGAGGGTTTTCCTGTAATCTACAGGCAAAGAACTATTTTCTGTATTTTTTTTTTCAAAATATTAGGCTCAGTAGTTTCGGAGATAAGGGGAACGGTCAATTTTCGTCTATTTTCTTAAATAAGTAACTTTAATTTAATTTATTTTTAACCGACTTCCAAAAGGAGGAGGTTCTCAATTCGTCGGAACCTTTTTTTTTTTATTTTTTTTTATGTATGTTCCCCGATTACTCGAAAATGGCTAGACCGATTTGGATTTTTTTTTTGTTCGAAAGGGTATACGTCCCAAGTGGTCCCATGATCATCAAGTCAGGATCTGATGATGGGATCCCATGGAAATCGAGGGAAACCCTCAAATTTTATGGGCACACCTATATCGATTTCGGTATTTTTTATAGTAACTCGTGCATTTGCTCTCGGAAAGTACCATTCGGTGAGCTGGAACTGATGATGAAGACCACAGAGGGCCATCGGAAATACTCAATTATATCTAAGTATATAACAGGTTGCGATTCGATTACTTTAATATGGTTTATGCTCGTCAAAATAATGGTAATGGTGACTTCACCATGAGCTCCATTTCTCCTGGTTCTTACTAGGAGAACTCCTCAACAATTAACGGCCCTGCATCGGGAAAAGCAACATTTTGTAAAACGTGATGAGCAGCTGACATTGGGTTATTGTAACTTAGATAAATTACAAACTGAACCACTAAAAAGTGAAAAATAAAAACTTTTTTACAAAAACAAAAACCGACTTCCAAAAAAAACACTACAAAGTGAAAAATAACTTTAATTTCGGAAGTCGGTGGCAAAAAACTAAAATACAGATCCAAAGACACCGACTTCCGAAATTAAAGTTATTTTTCACTTTGTAGTGTTTTTTTTGGAAGTCGGTTTTTGTTTTTGTAAAAAAGTTTTTTAAAATTATAAAAAAAACATATTTGAGAAGAGTAAGTAAGCCCTTTCATTTGATAGGTATGTCACATGGTACAGTTTGCAAAACGTTTTTTTTTTTAATTCTCTTATTTGCCCCCCAAAAGTGATATTCAAAATTCAGTTATTTACTTTAGCCGTCCGTGTTTGGGTCACAAAATTCATATGTGTACGTAATCGGTCCATTCGGAGCAAATTGGCTGTGACAGACGGACAGACAAACACACGAGTGATCCTATAAGGGTTCCGTTTTTCCTTTTAAGATACGGAACCCTAAAAAGTATATCTCTCTCTCTAGCAAAAGCAACAGACTAGAAAATGCTAAGTAGTTCACGTGCTTCCTCCAATTAATCTAAAGTCTAAACCACCCACAGCTAGCTAAAAATTCAGCCGTGTGCACAACACAACCATTTAATTCGGAAGATAAGGCTAGGCACAAAAAACCTAGCAAAAAACTCCCTAGGCGATCAGCGAAGCATTTATTCCGATTCCGATGCACTATTCTCCAGTTCCTTGAACCCTGTGACACGAGCGAAGGTTAGGGAGTATGGGTGACGTCATCCAACTGGTTTATATAGCTTTGTTTAGTTTCCTAGTATTAGCTCTAGGTTCTTTTGTTTTGATTGCACGCTGGTGGAGGGGCCGTGGTTTAAGAATAGAATGCCCTGAGACTTAGGGGGGAGGTTGTTGGCTTTTTAACCGACTTCAAAAAAAGGAGGAGGTTCTCAATTCGGTTGTATTTTTTTTTTTTTTGTATGTTTGTTACCTCAGTACTCCGTCGTTTATGAATCGATTCGGAAAATTCTTTTTTTATTTGAAAGGGTATTGGTCCCATTTTTATCAAAATCCAGTTCTGATGGTGGGATCCATGAGAAATCGAGGGAACTTCTCAAATATTGTAGGCATACATATAGCTATTTTGGTATTTTCATCAACAAATCAAGCGTTTGCATTCAGAAAGCATCATCTGGTGAAGTGGAACTGATAAAGAAGACCACAGAAAGCCACTGGAACTCCTCAACGATGATAAGTATTTCACGGGTGGCGATAAGAGCGACTATGACGAAGCTTTAAATAAATGGTTCTGATGAAAATGGTACCATCGAACCGATCTGATGAAGAAGCCGGAAGGTAGGCATCGGAACTCAGTAATAAAACAATGTATCCTAGCAGTGTTTGGGCTTATTAGAATTGTCATGAGGTGCACTCTGGCTATAAATGATTTAATGCTAACTATAAGCCGCTTCAAATTGCGCTACTTGAGTTGTATGTTATGTGTGGTTTTGATTGTCAGAAGGCAGATTTCGTAGCCTCGTTATCTCCGTCAAGTAAAACTACGACTACCAAACTTCTGACACGACTTAGCGCGACGTATTTGCCTTTTTGCAAAGTTTTATTTGAAATGGTATACTCCTGAGATGGTCGCATAAAAATAGGTAAGTTAAAGTTCTGATTTTTGAGTTAGCTTCAATAATTTATTACGTATTTTTCCCTTTTAGTCCATGTGGATGATGCTCTAATTTATTTTGCAGAGTGGTATTCAGATTTGTGTGGGGTAGGCACCACTAAAAAGTGAAAAATAAAAACTTTTTACAAAAAAAAAAACAACCGACTCCCAAAAAAACACTACAAAGTGAAAAATAACTTTAATTTCGGAAGTCGGTGGCAAAAAAAAC
This sequence comes from Cosmia trapezina, assembly GCA_905163495.3. NCBI lineage: Eukaryota > Metazoa > Arthropoda > Insecta > Lepidoptera > Noctuidae > Cosmia > Cosmia trapezina. The sequence goes on from LR991023.1 coordinate 26,080,907, forward strand.
GAAAGTAAATAAAAACCAAAGACACTGACTTCCGAAATTAAAGTTATTTTTCACTTTGTAGTGTTTTTTTGGGAGTCGGTTGTTTTTTTTTTTTTAGATGGACCACGTTTAGAAGGGAAACAAGTATGCTAACATTGGCCTAAGATAGGAATGCGTTTGAAATTTTTATGCGTGTTTCCAAAAAAATGCAGCTTAAAGAGGCTGCAGACCGTGATCACCTGAAAAAACCGGTCAAGAGCGAGTCAGGCTCGCGCACCGAGGGTTCCGTTCCGATTTCTGAAAAAGTGTGCTATTTAGAGACATAGTTTTATTTTTCCTGTAATCTTTACATAAACTTCTATCACATAGAATAATTTAAGATTATTCTCTTTGCAAACTTCGGAGATAAGGGGGGGGAACGGTATTTTTTTTTTTACATTTTTCATTAAAAGTCGAAAACTATGTAACCTAAAAAAAAATAAAAAAATGTTCGAGAATGTGCAAACAGCGCTCTTTCACATGATACCCCACATGCCCTAGTAGTCCCACTTTGAATTTTTAAGACCCCCTTTCAGTCCCTATTGCAAAAAAAATATAAATATTTTTATTTCTTTCTTATTTGCAAAATAATTGGGTAAACGTCATCTAAAACTATTCTAAATTTCAAGTTGATAGCATTAGTAGTTCTTGAGATATCCAGCTGTGACAGACAGACAGACAGACAGATAGACAGACAGACAGACTGAGGTCACACCATAAGGGTTCCTTTTTTACCATTTTGGTACGGAACCCTAAAAACCAGCCAAGTGCGTGTCGGACTTCACCCATTTCGTCACTAATTTAACTAACTGACGTATCTGACATTTGGACTAAGCCGATAGCCGACCTAACTATAGTAATTTCATACATTTTCCAAGTCGAATCGATCTGTCTAATCGGCCTATCTGTACCTATGTCTTACGGTCCCCATGATAATGCAAAAATTGAGACCGATGTATCTACAGTTTACAAAAAAACCGGCCAAGTGCGTGTCGGACCACACACAATGATGGGTTCCGTAGTTGAAAAGAATTTATCCCAAAAAAAACTCAACTTTGGATATCAAAAAAAAAAAAAAATGTATGTCATAAAATTACAAATTCACAATTTTCGGACATTTTCCTTTACTTGTGCTGGGAGACCTTGCTTCTTGCCAAATTTCATTATTCTAGGTCAACGGGAAGTACCCTATAGGTTTTGATTTACATGCGACAGTTGCGAGTATCAAAATGTGTCGCAAAATGGTCGTATTTTTTTATTGCTTTGACTTAGAAGCTTGAGTTTTTTAGTACTTCAAAAGACTATAGACCTGCGTATTTCATATTAATTTCCATTTGATACCTATATGCGTTCCTCAGAAAAGGGTCTTGACATACTGACAACTTTGAAAATATTTTTTATGTGATAGAATTACAAATTAACAATTTTCGGACCTTTTCCTATATTTTTGTTGTGAAATTTCATGATTCTAGAACGTCGGGAAGTACCCTATAGGTTTTGATTTACTTGCGAGTATCAAAAAATGTCGCATAAATGGCCGTATTTTTTTATTGCGTTGACTTAGAAGTTTGTTCTTTTTAGAACTCCAAGGGAACATAGACCTACGTATTTGATATTATTTTCAAATGGACACCTTCATGCGTTCCTAAGAAAAACGGTCTTGACAGACTGACAGACAGACAGACAGACGGACAAACAAGTGATCCTATAAGGGTTCCGTTTTTTCCTTTTTAGGTACGGAACCCTAAAAAATAGCTTGTCCTGAAAAATGTGCTTCGAATCAGTTACGTCACTTAGATTAGCGACGATTTAGGTGATTTAGGGTTCGTACCAAATCTGATTTAGGTATATACGATTCTGATTAATCTGATTTATATTGGTGTTTTTTAGTAAAATATACTTACGTAATAATAAACATTATCACCAAATTTCAAGTTCATAGTTATTGGGAAGTTATAAAATTATTTGGAACAAAATTTTAAACAAAAAAAAAAAAAATTTTCGGGAGTATCAACATCGCCATGCAAACTCCGGGCCATTATTACAAAAAAATCTAATCATAAAATCCAATAACACTATGCCCAACCTGGGAATCGAACCCAGGACCCCACGCTCAGCAGTCGTACTTGCAACCGCGAGACCAATGGGCAGTCAGTTAGATTTTATAATATAGCTAGGTCAGACGTACGGTAAACTAAATTGTAAGGAAAAAATACTATTGGCAAATGCCTGTTGCCATGCCAGTGGCGTTGTCAACATCCGCTCAACTATTATTGTGGACGCAGTAATAAATACCTGGAAACATCCTTTTCCTGTTAGACAAAGTTTTGAAAACTCTTATCTTTCAGCTTAAGGGTGCTATTACATTTTGACCGTGATTTTTTCACAAATTGAAATTTCACACTTTAAACAAAAAAAAAATTATTATATGGCTCAAAATAAACGTAATTACAATTGCTAAATTGCTACATAATGCAATGGATTCGGCGCACAATGCCACATTCGCAAAATAACATATTGCAATTTCGCAAAGTGTCACATTCTCAAATTGTCATTATTCTGAAAACGCCACATCGCAAAACGTCACATTAGCAAAATGGCATTTTCGCAAAATGCCTTAGCGTGGCGTCTAAAGCTAAACACCGCGTGTCCCGAGATTTACATTGATTTTAGCACTGCATAAGACGATTGATTAAAAATATTATTCTCCTTTTATATAGTCTGTTTTCTTTTCAAGCAAAGTAATACTCGAATTTAGATTATGTACTCATAGATAAAAAAAATAATTTCGGACGAAAAATTATCAGTAACTCTCTTTACGGAATTATTTTTGGTGTACCTATTACTGTATAAAACATAATAAATTGAATTGTGCATTCCAAAGTTATTAAATTATTATATCTTTGATGTAACAAAGCATCAAAACATTAGCAAAAGTAAAGTTTTATGAAACATCCTTTACAGAGACAAGGTTTTTACTGAATTATGTAAACAAGTTGAAATATTTATTTTCCCAAGAGAAATAGTAAAGCATTCTTGGGCATATTTTTTTTTAATTGTGTGGCTATATCTGAACCATAATCACACATCAAAACTCGAGTCAAACGCTCAAGTCAAGAAAAATTGTCATAGCCCTCTTAATACCGATTTTTGTCAGTTCAAATCCAAAATATTTTATTTCACATAATCCAAATGGTTACTTAGGAAGTGTCAGAAGTTAGATGAACGGTTCCAGTTGATGGTTTCCTATGGAGAAGATTCGGCAAGATACTCCACCGTTACTTGCCGAATCTTCTCCATAGGAAACCATCAACTGGAACCGTTCATCTAGCTGCTGACACTTCCTAAGTAACCATTTGGATTATCCACCGTTACTCTTTTAAAAATAATTAGCTTTTACAACGCTTTCAAATTCAAATATCAATCTGCCTAGCCTTTTCCCAACTATGTTGGGTCGGCTTCCAGTCTAACCGGATGCGGCTGAACACCATTATTTTACATGGAACGACTGTCTATCTGAACTCCACATCCCAGTAACTGGGTAATACAGGTAAGACTGGTTGTGGGAACACACTGAGAAGACTGTTGGTGCCACCGCGGACACGCGACATCAGGGATGCACATCTTTTAGGGTTCCGTACCAAAATGGTAAAAAAGAAACCCTTATGGTGTGACTCAGTCTGTCTGTCTGCCTGTCTCTCTGTCTGTCTGTCACAGCTGGATATCTCAAGAACTACTAATGCTATCAACTTGAAATTTGGAACAGTTTTAGATGACGTTTGCCAAACTGTTTTACAAATAAGAAAGAAACAAAAATACATTTTTTTTTTTGCAACAAGGGCTGAAAGGGCGTCTTAAAAATTCGAAGTGGGGTTACTAGTGCATGTGGGGTATCATATGAAAGATGCTGATGCTGTTTGCACATTCTCAAACATTTTTTATTTTTTTCAGGCTGCATAGTTTTCGACTTTTGATAAAAAATGTTAAAAGAAATACCTTTCCCCCGCCTTATCTCCGAAGTTTGCATAGAGAAAAATCTGAAATTATTCTATGCGGTAGAAGTTTATGTATAGATTACAGGAAAAATAAAACGATGTTTCTAAATAGCAACGTTTTTCAGAAATCATCAACAAAAATTACATATAAATGATGGTACGAAATCCTCGGTGCGCGAGTCCGACTCGCTCTTGACCGGTTTTTTTCTAATGATGGCGGAACAACCATCAATGTTATTATCTACGAACATCCCTGACGCACTACAACGGCCACGGCAACTGCATCAGTACCATCAGTGCATGCGTACAACGAATTAAGAATCTTAGTTCGTTGCATGCGTAGCCGTATGCCCGCTGAGTGAAGCTGATTTGAAAAGTCTTCAGTGACCCAGTGGCCCAGATACTTGAACTTGTCCACTCTTCGCAGAGATTCCCCACACAGTGCAACATGAAGAATATGTCACGCTGCCTGCTTGAAAACCATTAGTTCGCTCTCTGTGACGATATATTTATTTGAGCCCATGATTCTATTCGAAACTTCACATACACCGATCAGCTGCCTCAGGGCTCCGATCGATGGGCTCAGCAACACCATATCGTCGGCAGAACTTATTGTATTTCTTCTATCATTTACCTGACAACTAATATCTAGTATATAATTTTCCTGTTAACGTAAAGGGTGTAGGTACTAAAGTCAATTATTTTGGGTATCATTTCCCGCTCTGTTAACTACTAAGTATCTACTTATTTAATGTAACAATTTAGGTACTGTTGAATACCTACTTATTTAACAACTCTATTTCGTCAATTCAAGAGCTTTTCCTCGGGCCTGCGGACGGTGAGTAGCGGGTAGCTCGCCGTCCGGTAAGGACCAGGAGGCCAATTCCGGTGGCATGGAAATTATCTCCATGGTCGAAATATCAGTCGAGAAACTGCTTATCTCCGTCGAAAACGAAAAAATGCTATTGTAACGATCTCCATTCATAAATTTTTCGATCGCAAACCAGCGAGATATCACGGCTGGTCCTAAGGTATGGAGATATGAAATCTCCGTTGGAACTTCTGTCAAAATTTACATTCGTAGGTTTATATTCGTATTTTTTTTTGGTACCTACATGTAGAGGCTTAGGGGTTTATTGGTTTCATAAAGGGGGGCCAAATTTTCATTATTTTTGCGATAGGACACACCGTTTTCGAGATATAAGCAAAAGAAAAAAAAATACCGTACTGTTTTTGCACTTGAAGTCAAGGTGTTGGTGTGAATTTTAGTTCATGACAACTAATTTTGTTCCACACCTTTTTAATCGCGATTAAAATTAGTCTTATTTAATATGAAAATTAAAACCTACCTACGTCAGAAAAAGGATGATCATGCGAAATGCGTTTCTGATCACGCTACTTTGCAATTACTATTTTCAGTAAGTAATTATAAAAAAAAACACAGTAGAAACACAATATATACATACTAAAATTATCTTTTATAATGTGTTTGCTTGGATTTAATAAATTAAACACACGTCATTAATACTAAAAAAAGAAAAACGTAGCATAATCGATTATAATCAAAGTGAATCGATAAAAATGGAACGTCTTTTAGACGAGATTATTTTCTCCGTTGTAAATCTTTCTCCATGGTCTACCAGAATACGGTTTTTTGATAGTATCGAGATTTGAACCGGACATTGATGCGGAGATTTGAAACAGAGATTTATCTCCATGGTCGTGATATCTAGCTCGAGCCCGGAATTGGGTCCCAGGCCCGAGTCGACGGCGCGTTGTGTTCCACGCGCGCCTCAAAGAGATGTCAGCAAGTGACGGGGTCCAATAGGGCCGACGTAGCTGGGGTCGCGGGTAGTTTTAAGAAGATACCGCGGCCTTGGCATAGGCAACTGAAGGAACACGGGTGGGTTTTAGTCAGTAAAAGTCTGACACGCCCTTCCGCTCCACCCAGAGCGGGAGAAGTTATTTGATGATTTCCCAGCCTCAAAAAAAAAACAAAAAAAAGCTTTTCCTGTTTTTTTAGATTGAGTGAATTCTAGGTACTCTTAACAGCATAATAAATTAGCTTCCTGAATGACCCCTGTAACAAATTCACCCTCTATACCTAAATACCTGCAATCTCCTTACGGAAATTCACTACAAAAAGAGATGACTAACCTAACTGCAAGACCTCACAGAGAAGTATTAAGAGTAAACTGACACTGCAACTTTATCCAAACACCTTACACTAAGCTATTCAATTTGAAGTGTCCACCTACAGCAGAGGTTGTTTATTTTATGTAACACTTCAAGCATTGGGACGCGGCTGTGTGTCGAATGAAAAGTGTTCTTAGTGTTCAGTTACTGTGCAAAAACATAAATAATACACTTATCACATTCACTAATATTATGCATTCGAAATCAAGGGGAAGTCCTCACACCATGGAAATTGGACCTCATTGATCAACACTTATTGAGGCTAAAGACGTGAGCACTGAAAGCTTTGCTAAATTAATGAATGCATCTGTTCATTCGTTCTAGATTTTTCAATAAAACTTAACACTTTTAGACTAAACTTAAACTAAACTTTTATTTTTAACTAAATAATAATAATAAAATTAAATTAAATTCATTTAATTCAGGCAGAACCCATATTACATAACATAAAATTTCACAATACAGCAACAGAATATAACAGAATAGAATAAAATTACATGCAATCACAATAAACGATTATGTAGGTACAATTATTATTATAAAGCTCACAGAATTAAAATTAAAATAAAATATGAAATGCAATTAAAATAATCGAATAAGTAGATACAACCTTAAAGAGATATCAGCGATGATGGGGTCCTGTAGGGCCGATGCCGCTGGGGTCGCGGGATGTTCGAAAGAGATACCGTGGCCCTGGCATAGGCAACTGAAGGAACACGGGTGGGTTTTAGTCAGTACTTTTATTGACTAAAACCCAGACAGACTACTGACACGCCCAGAGCGGGAGAAGTCATTTGATGATTTCCCGTCCAAAAAAAAGAATGCAAATTGTAAGGGTCACAGAATATAAATAAATAATAATACCACTGTAGGGCAAAGGCCTCTTCTCATACACAGAAGACACGAGCCATCACCACACTTGCTCAAGACGGGAGGGCGATTTCAAACTTATATTGACTGTAAGTCTAGATTTCCTCATGATGTTTGTCTTCATCGATGTCATTGATGTCCAAGATAAACTTACTATTAAAAATGTTTTCTTTAGTCAAAGAGGAGGACTCTTTCTACAGTCAATTGTCAACATTTCTATACTTGCATTGGCAAAAAAATCCCGGAAAGCATCGCAAATCATACCTGTCAAAAGGTTAAAAAGAATACTTCCTGCAACTAATAAAAAACCTAACCGAATACAAATAACAATAGCTAACTTCTACGAGCAAATATGTAGTAACAAAAGCATCTACCGCATATTTAAATCCATGTCGTGCATACATGATTAGAGCCTGGGTGTGAGGGGCGAGCTCAAACGCAGGTTTTGCGTTGCCCCATTTTAGCACAGTGCGTGCCTAAATCGCTGCATTAACTACCAAAGAGGTGACGACTAAAACTTTATGCCCAATGACTCGCAACACTGAAATAGAACAATAACTAGGTAGTTTTAAATTCAAAACCGGTTTTGAATAGCGTTTCTTGCATGTTAATTTACCTACGCACATCAAATTGAGTGCAAGGCGCTTTCTAGGCGCTCTAGAAGAATGAATGATGTGATGTGAAAATTTCTGCATGCCTAGTTATAAGAGACTGAGGATATTATTTAAATTGTTCATACCAAATTTATCCATATGCGTGCAATAGGAAAGTATTTATTATAGTTTTGCAAATATTTTAAAATGGGGATTTACAAAAAAATAATGTAGATAAGCGCTAGGTATTTCCTTTTTCAACGCTGTAACTAGAAAGTATTAATATTATTTTAGAAAGTACCTACTGTTAAAACCCGGATTTCAATTAATTCTTAACGAATTCGTCCAACGTTTTCTAAGTATTATGAAAGTCGGAAAATAAATTGTCAATATTGCCTGAAAAAAGAAAACATCCAAAATAAGACGCATAAGAAAGTCCCCACTTACATATTACAAAATAAACACCAAAGAACAGGTTCCATCGACAATCTCCATTCAAAATAATATTCACGTTTCAAATACCCCGAACAAAGCTAACGTTATCTACGCGTTGCGTGTGCATGGATCAGGCGTGGTGCGGGGTCGCGGGGCGCGGGGTCCAAGGCTTCGGTGCGCAAATACCCGCTGCATACAATGACTGCCAAACATCGCATCCCGGACAAAAACCGCGGCACGTGTAAGTACAGAGACGAATTTGAGAGGCGATTTGCAATGCAGTTTTGTTTTGAACCTTCGATAGCTGCGGAGTTTGGTGAAAGAAAATGTGGGTTATTTTCTTTAGGTATTATGAAAATTGATAAGAATATAATAGCGCAAAAGTAACAATTTTATTTATTTAGTTTTTGAATAAATATTTTATAACATTAACCATGACAAAACGGATTGATTAAAATATAACACAAAAAATATAGTACTTACACCCACAAATGGCGAAATGTGCGTGTACTATAGGTGCACAGGTTAAATGTAGAAAAAATAATATTACTTGATTAAGTCTATTTTTAAAGGAAGGAAAAAGCTAGACTAGCTAACAAAAAAAAAGTCAAAGTATTTTTATTCTAGTTCCTACCCCCAGTACTCATTCGATCAACGCAAAAAAAAATTGTAAAACGGATTGACATTTTATGTCACATTAACCTTGATTTAATATTCATTCTATTTTTATTTGTTGCTAATTATATAGCTATATTTACTGGTGATTAGGTTAGTTTCACATTTAATTATTTATTTTTACATTTTTTACTGTGCCTGTAATGCACTCACAACTGTACCTATTATGATTAAGAATTAATTAATCTTGCAGTTGTTTGTTTGTTTATATTCTTATCGTCGCACGCACCCATGAAGCTAGAACCGATAAAGAAAATCCCCTTTTTCTTCGTCTCTTTTCTGTGTCAGAAAAGTCTGTCTGGGTTTTAGTCAGTAAAAGTACTGACTAAAACCCACCCGTGTTCCTTCAGTTGCCTATGCCAGGGCCACGGTATCTCTTTCGAACATCCCGCGACCCCAGCGGCATCGGCCCTACAGGACCCCATCATCGCTGATATCTCTTTAAGGTTGTATCTTACTCATTCGATTATTATAATTGCATTTGACATTTTATTTTAATTTTAATTCGGTGACCTTAATACAATATTAATTGTACGGTCAGCAACAGAAGTCAGTTAACACTGTTACTTTTTGACATCATTTAAATTAACACAAAATGATACGATAACCTACTTTTTAGCATTTCATTTATTAAATAAGAGTTATTTTTTTTTAAACTTACATCTGTTCCGATTTTAGTGAAGTATTTTTCTCAATAATTAATATTTAGAAAACTCAAGTGTTAATCGTTTTGTTGCTGACTGTACCTACATTATCGTTTAATGTGATTGCATTTAATTTTATTCTATTCTGTTATATTCTGTTGCTGTATTGTGAAATTTTATGTTATGTAATATGGGTTTTGCCTGAATTAAATGAATTTTATTTTATTTTATTATTATTATTTAGTTAAAAATAAAAGTTTATTTTAAGTTTAGTCTAAAAGTGTTAAGATTTTATTGAAAAATCTAGAACGAATGAACAGATGCATTCATTAATTTAGCAAAGCTTTCAGTGCTCACGTCTTTACCCTCAATAAGTGTTGATCAATGAGGTCCAATTTCCATGGTGTGAGGACTTCCCCTTGATTTCGAATGCGTAATATTAGTGAATGTGATAAGTGTACAAGTTTTGAATTGGTCGTAAACTATTCATCAAATAAATCAATCAGATATAAAAATAAATGCGTATTTAAATTTCATTTGTATCCGTTTTTAGAAATCATCCAAAATTCCGGTTTCAAAGGTAAATCTTTTTAAAACTTGGCACGTTCACTTTTCGTCTATTCTTAATTTTGCTGGCGAGAAATCAATGGGCTGTGTTTGACACGCGGCCATACCTGTCACGGCTGTCACACACCTTATCGAGGCAGGGAAGTAATAATCCACATAAAATGGATATCTAAAAATCTTGCACAAACAAAAATGAATATAGGTAATTTCAAACGCGTAGTAGCTATAAATTAAATCCTTCAGTGCGGGCCTGTAATCGCATTGAGCGGTAACGTCATTCACGCACACAGACGAACGCACCGCCGAAATTTGTGGATGTATTTTTCTAGGCGGTTTGTTTGTGTGCGGCGCAACGCCGCCGGTGACGATGAGAAGGAGCGATACGAAGTGGCCCAAGTGTGAGCGGGAGGTGACTAGCTAGTTATATAACGCATTATTTTTATAATTAACAAACAAAAATTGAGAGATACGGCGGTGCGACCCTGAGAGCGGCCAGTGATCCCACCGAACGAAAATTTGCACAGATCGAATGTGGGCGACCTCGCCCGTAGTTGCACGCGGTTCTCTCACACACACACATGTAAGCTGTAGTTTAGCACACATACAAATTGGGGAAAATTCTCGATATCCGTGTGTGAAATTGCTCAGGGTTACTCCTAGGAAAGTGTTATGCATTTTGATCGTGATGTTAAAATATTCATAACATAATTCATTCATAAATATGCAAAAGGGGTTCTATTTACTTGAATTCTCATGAATTAGTTACTTGAAAATAATTATGTGGTTTATTTTCAGAAATTACAAATATTTATTAAGTAATTCAAACAGCAATGTCAGGTTCACGTGAACCAAAGAGCATTGTATTCAAAAATCAAAACAATTAAAAGTACCTAAGTGCTACAAATTCAAACAAAATACCAAATATAATCAAAGCAAAATACCTAATATAAATGCTTACTAACTTTTCGGTCGGTAATTTAATTGCCTTTACGAGTAACCGAGATATGTTATAACAAAAACAAATCACCTACTTCACCTACTGTGTATTATGTTATAAATTTTAACAGTCAATACATGAAGTCGTAAAAATTTAAGTACTTATCATATCCGCGGTATGTAGATACTACGTAATGCGTTGAACATTGTAAGGCCAAGGTTTTCAAACCACTGACAGAGCAGAAGCCTGACGTGAACGCAGCGTCAACGCAGCGTTGATAATCGTTGATCAGTGACGTCATGCTGGCCTTGACTACTGTAGAGTTTAAGGCCACGTCGAGTATTCGAGGCCGCGGCCACGGCTTGTATTTTTGAAAAAGGAATCCTTCGCTCAATGTTTTTGAAGATTTCTGAAAGTAGCAATGACTTTGAAAGGAGGTATCACTTTTATTGTTTTTGTTATTTTTTGAGAAATGTTGAACCGATAGATAGAAATAAAATTATATTGTACGTACACCAAAATCGTAAAACAGCTCTACAATACTTAAAAAAAAAACCGGTCAAGAGCGAGTCGGACTCGCGCACCGAAGGTTCCGTTCCGATTTCTGAAAAAGTATGGTATTTAGACACATCGTTTTAATTTTCCTGTAATCTTTACATAAACTTCTATCACATGAATAATTTCAGATTTTTCGTTTGGCAAACTTGGGAGTTAAGGGGGGAACGTCGAAAATTATGGGGCCTAAAAAAAAGAAAAAAAAATGTTTGAGAATATGCAAACAGCGCTCTTTCATATGATATCCCACATGCCCTAGTAGCCCCACTTTGAATTTTTAAGACCCCCTCCCAGTCCCTGTTGCAAAAAAAGAATAACTATTTTTATTTCTTTCTTATTTGCAAAATAGTTGGGTAAACGTCATCTAAAACTGTTCCAAATTTCAAGTTGATAGCATAAGTAGTTCTTGAGATATCCAGCTGTGACAGACAGACAGACAGACAGACTGAGTCACACCATAAGGGTTCCTTTTTTACCATTTTGGTACGGAACCCTAACAAGTTGATGTGCTTTGTCCACGAGTGCATAAGAAGTTTCAGGTTCAATAACATTAACTTTTTTTCAGACACCTTTTTAAATAAAACTATTATTTGAACAAACACTGTCTGGACATGAAAATTGTCCATTTTATGAAAAGAAAATGCAGCCAAAATTACTCACTATGGTTTACAAAACTGCTTAAATATTTACCCAACAATTCAGTCGTATGCAGTCTTTAATAAATAATGACATTACTTACAAGTCACACACATGCAACATGTATATTGTTGTATATTACACTGCACAACTATACATAGATATAGTTTGGTCTCATAATTATATTTAAATATACTCGACCCTGCATTTTATGTCTATAATGCTACCAACCAAGGTCATAAAAGACATAAGGTCAAACAATTTCAAGGCCTTAAAAACAAAAATAAATATTTTAAATTATTTCAGGAAGTTTTAACGTAACTAATCTTAATAACAGTTTATGGTGATTATACGGAAATTATTATCATTTTAATATGCGTCAAATAAAAAAACGTCACGGATAGGGTAGGTATCGAAAATTAAGTGACAATGAAGAATAACAATGTTCTGTTCCCACCGCAGGAGACACCCTGGGCGGCGGGAATCGATAGCCGATTCCGGTCACCGTAGGCGCGGGCTTGCAAATGGCGAGCAATGGGTAGCTCGCCATCCTGTAAGGACCAGGGGCCTACTCCCTAAGTCCGTCCGTTCATCCGTCCGTCCGTTTATCCGCCCGTCTGACTTAACGATCCATCAAAACAAGTGTAAAAGTTAAATTTTTCGGCCGGGCTAAAACACATCGGGAGTAGGGACAACTGTCGTATCGTGTTGCCACTCATACTTCGTTCGGGCCCCGAACCAATCATACGTCCGTAGGTGATACGGAGTAGGAAACGCCCGAAACGAAGGCCGAAACTACGGACTTCGTGCTTAGGGAGTAGACCCCAGGTCGATGGCACGTACTGTTCCACACGCGCCTCAAAGAGATGTCAGCAGAGATGGGGTCCATTAGGGCCGATGCCGCCGGAGTCGCGGGTTGTTCGAAAGAGATACCGTGGCCCTGGCACAGGCAACTGAAAGAACACGGGTGGGTTTTAGTCAGTAAAAGTCTAACACGCCCTCCTGCTCCGCCCAGACCGGGAAAAGTTATTTCATGATTTCCCAGCCACAAAAAAAAAATTGTTCCCAAAAATGCAGCCTTAGCGACCTCTGCGCTACCACTGACACGAAGATGCTGTGAAATTTTGGACCCACAAAATTTTAAAAACTGTCGTGCCATCGATATTACGAGGAAGAAGACGAATTCTTATCCGATAAGTACCTCCACCTCCCTACTTGAAATTTAAAAAATGTATGTTTGCTAATATTCCTGTTTATTTAAAAACTCTCTCCGAGATTCTAATAAGACTTCAGGGACCCAATTCCGGGCTCGAGCTAGATATCACGACCATGGAGACCAATCTCCGCATCAATGTCCGGTTCAAATCTCGATACTATCAAAAAACCGTATTCTGGTAGACCATGGAGAAAGATTTACAACGGAGAAAATAATCTCGTCTAAAAGACGTTCCATTTTTATCGATTCACTTTTATTATAATCGATTATGCTACGTTTTTCTTTTTTTAGTATTAATAACGTATGTTTAATTCATTAAATCCAAGCAAACACATTATAAAAGATAATTTTAGTATATTGTGTTTCTATAACTGTGTTTTTTTTTATACCCACTTTATTACCCACTTAGGTACTGAAAATAGTAATTGCAAAGTAGCGTGATCCGAAACGCATTTCGCATGATTTGTGTAGTATTATATAGTGTTCTGTGATTTGTGTCCTTTTTCTGACGTAGGTAGGTTTTAATTTTCAAACTAAATAAAACTATTTTTAATCGCGATAAAGGTGTGGAATAAAATTAGTTGTCATGAACTATAATTGACACCAACATAACACCTTGACTTCAAGTGCAAAAACAGTACTGTATTTTTTTTTTCTTTTGCTTATATCTCGAAAACGGTGTGTCCTATCGCAAAAATTATGAAAATTTGGCCTCCCTTTATATAACCCATAAACCCCGAAGCCTCTACATGTAGGTACCAAAAAAAAAACGAATATAAACCTACGAATGTAAATTTTGACACATGTTCCAACGGAGATTTTATATCTCCATACCTTAGGACCAGCCGTGATATCTCGCTGGTTTGCGATCGAAAAATTTATGAATGGAGATCGTTAGAATAGCATTTTTTCGTTTTCGACGGAGATAAGCAGTTTCTCGACTGATATTTCGATCATGAAGATAATTTCCATGCCACCGGAATTGGCCTCCAGTGGGTCCATTTCAGAACTCAGCCACTTTGGAATCGAGAGGTTCGTCTTGAACAAAATTGTTGTCTAACTTAGATGTGTTACTTGTAATATGAATAGTTAGTTTCTGTTAGATACTCTAGTTTCTTGTTTTGTACCCAATAGTTTTAAGCAAATGTTTGCTTTAATTTAATGAAAATATGTTGTAGGTAACGTAATGTGTTTATTTTCTTAGTCTAATAAAGCTTTAGTTTTCTAGGAAAGCGGTTCCGAACGGCCGTCATTAACATCTGTCATTATACACAGCATTTTAACATTATTATAGATATCATTTTAACCAGTGTTTGACATTAAGGTATCAAAAAACCTCTGTATTTGATTAGATAGACGTTATTGTGTGGCCATTCACCACTTTCTTTGGGAACCAAAACCCACACGTTGAACTACTGTGAAGGATTATCTTTATTATTAACTGCCTAGCCTTTTCCCAACTATGTTGGGGTCGGCTTCCAGTCTAACCGGATGCAGCTGAATACCAGTATTTAACATGGAGCGACTACATATTTGACTTCCACAACCCAGTTACTGAGTAATACGATAGGTACCCCTTGGTAAAACTGGCTATCAGACTTTCTGGCTTCTGACGACCCGTGACGACTGTCAAAGATCCACAAATGACAGCCGGGACCAACGGCTTAACGTGCTTTTCTTAAGGAAACCTGAATAATTCACTGAAATTGCTAGAACGTAATTAACAAGCGTGGTAATTAAAACCTCCTTTCATTTAAATGAGAAGAGGCTTGCCCTGCAATGGCACACCTGATATACTATGTATAAAGTTGAAGATGTACAGTCAACGGCCAGAAGTCCACTTACACCGCAATGACCATCATCGCCTGCGCTATACGGGCTGCGGCGCCGAAGAAGGTCATAAGTAAACTAATATAGCTATGCCATGGTTTTGTGAGATTGCTAGTCGACATCTGGCTGTTACTGTACACTTATATACCTACATAGAACTACACACATCAACACGGTCTAGGGATATTTTTAAAAAAGCGAATTACTATCAATGTGTTAATTATTTATGTGACATGTATATATTTAAAAGATACGTTATTTAATATTCTACCATTTTTTAATAATGGTTAAGGTACTTAGATTAAAATTTCAGGATTTTATGGAAAAAAAAATGAAGCATAGACGGAACCCGTATATGAATTAACTTTTAATTTGTGAGTAAAAACTGAAAAAAATAGAAAAATCATTTAATTTGTGTTTATAAACTTGAAGTTAGTAGTCTGAGAAAGCGCCCATGATGTTCATAACACATCGGCAACGATTCGGCATGCTCAGAACAAGGTTGTCAATGTCTTGCTGCGGAATATTGTCCCATGTCCTTCTGAGGTGCGCAAAAAGTTGATCTTCTGTAGCCAGATTTTCAGGAACTTCCTTCAGAGTTCTTCTTTGCAGCATATCCCACGCATGCTCAATGGGATTTAGATCTGGCGATTGAGCAGGCCAGTCTAAGGCCCTAACATTGTGTGTATGTAACCAAGCTGCTACCGTTCTCGCCGTTTGTGCCCGGGCATTGTCATGCATGAGCAGGAAATCTTGCCCCATTTGTGTTCTGTGGGGCAAGATTACGGGCCCCAGCACCTGTTGGACGTATCGTTCTGCCGTCATATTGAATTCCTGCCCAAACCATAATTGTTCCTCCTTGGTATGGGTGAACTTCCTGAGGGTTCTGAAGACGGCTCCATCGTCCAGGAACTCGCCAAACACGCGTCCTTCGTGAATCTGGATGGAAGCCGAACCTGGATTCATCCGTGAACAGCACATTGGACCATTGCTCACGGCCCCAGTCCACGTGGTTCCGAACCCATTCTAATCGTCGTCCACGATTGCCTCTCCGTAGAGGTGGGAACCGGAGTGGTCTACGAGAGCGTAGATTGCTTTCATGCAGTCGCCTTCTTACATTTGGTCACTCACAAGCACTTGGTGTTCCACTCGCAGCCTTTGAACCAATTGAGTAGCCGTTGCATTTGGTTGAGCTCGCGCAGTAATTTGCAAAAATCGGTCTTGTCTGGGGGTAGTGATGCGACTTGGCCCCCGGTGCCTCTCCGCTACTTCACCTGTGGCACGATAGCGTGTCCACAATCTTGAAATTACATTTTGGTGGGTCCCTATGGCCTCAGCAACATTACGCTGAACAGACCCAGCTTCCAGCATTCCCACAGCTCGTAACATCTCCGCCCTCGTCAAATGTTGGCGTTGCATGGCTACAATACCTCAATTTTAACTTTACCTTTCGTATAAAAATGAAAAAAAAACTGTAACTAAACGTAATTCGTATTGTTTTCTAAATTTCGCACAAATGAAAATTCCCACATCAAGACATTTTTATGCCACCGAAACAAAAGAATTTTCAAAAATTTGAATTAGAATTTTATTTGAGTTTTTGATTTTAATTGGAATTAGTCTGAGATAAATTACAAACAAATCGGTGTATAAAAGATTCCAATGCGGCCAGTACTTTTCGAGTTATTTAATTGAGTATGAAATATCCCTAGACCGTGTTGATGTGTGTACGTCCTAGGTACATGGTAACGTAGACTTGTTCTGATTAGAAAATGACAGGAAGGCAAAGCATTTTCAAGTAGCATCCAACCACTTTATGATGCGATGCACAGCAATTTTAAGTAAATAGATGTCTGTCGGTAAGGAAAAACTGACTTAAAAATAAATTATCCATACTTTTCCGTTTTTGGCATCATTAGCTCCTCGATAAAGAATGATTTTCTTGGCAGAAAAATAAGAGGGCATATTTAGAAGGAAAGAATGAGGCAAATTAAAATATATAATAGCTACAGTTTAATCACTATAGCAACAAATTATCATTACTCATTTGAACTTTAATCACTAACTGACGCATGCATCTAACGCATGACTACCACATCAGTGTTGCAAGAGATAAAAACGCAAAAATAAACCAACCCACACACGAAGAATTGGTACGAAGACTACTAAAGTCGTGTGTATGAAAAATTGTATGAACTTGATCATGGCCGTGAACTAGCTCGCACGTTGAATGACGTCATCACAAACAAAACAACGAACAAATTGCATAACATTAAGTGTATCGAGTGTGAAGCAGCGTGGCGTAAGTGTGGGTTGCTTTATTTTTATTTTTGAATGCACCTCGATGAAGATTTTCTTATAAATGTTTTTGTCAATCAATCTGCCTAGCCTTTTCCCGACTATGTTGGGGTCGGCTTCCAGTCTAACCGGATGCAGCTGAATGCCAGTATTTTACATGGAGCGACTGCCTATCTGACCTCCACAAGCCTCCACACTGGGTAATACAATTGGTAAGACTGGTTGTCAGACTTTCGGGCTTCTGACGAACCGTAAAGACTGTCAAAGGTCCACGAATGACAGCCGGGATCAACGGCTTAACGTGCTTTCCGAGGCACCGGAGAAGTTTCGGTATGTAAAGATGCGTCACCCATCCACGGACCAACCCCGGCAATCGTAGCTTAACCCGATGGATCGACCCGTGCGGCTGTTGTTACTTAGCCACAAGCTCCTTTTGTGTCAATGTTATATGTTGGGTCGAGAAGGGCTCGTGGCTAAGTAATAACAGCAGCACGGGTTGATATATAGAAGCTACTCTTGTCGCGGTCGGTTCGTGGAGGCAATGAGGGGCTCTATATGGAAGTTCACCAACCTCCATATCGAGCCTGCCTCCTGCTCCTTGCCTAGAAAAGCACGTTATGCCGTTGGTCTCAGCTGTCATTCGTAGATCTTTGACAATCGTTACGGGTAGTCAGAAGCTCAAAAGTCTGACAACCAGTCTTACCAAGGGGTATCGTGTTGCCCACACAGTAACTGGGTTGTGGAATGTGGAGGTCAGATATGCAGCTGCTCCATGTAAAACACTGCATCCTCCATGTAAAATTCAGCAGTTAGACTGGAAGCCAACCTCAACATAGTTGGGTAAAAGGCTAGGTAGATTGAAAGAGTATCTAAATTAGTTCTTAATTATAAAAAAACTGGCCAAGTGCATGTCGGACCACGCAAAATGTAAGGTTCCGTAATTGAAAAGAATTTACCCCAAAAACCAATATTCAGCTACATCCAGTCAGACTGGAAGCTGACGCTAAAATACATGGTTGGAAAAAGGGGAGGCAGGCATCTCGAATAAGATTTTCTTTTGAATGTTTTTGCGTCAACGTTATAAATACTGAGTCGTTGTTATCTGTACTATTTATGTACCTACTTACTTACTGTGTTTCTGACACAGCATTTATTTTTCCGAAATAATAACAGAACATAATAGTTATTTATGCAACTGACGTATAATAAGGGGTATTAAAACACGAATGTTGTGTGAAATGTCCAAGGATATTAAAAAAAAAAAAAAAAAAAAAAATGTGGGTTTATCACACGAGGCGAAAATAGTATCACATGAGTGTTTTAATACCTAATTATGTACAGTTGCATACAAGACTTTATCTAACTGTTTCAGAAACTTTTATAGAGGATTTATAGCATGGGTGTAGATAAATGAATGAATAGTCATGCATGACATTGTTATCAATCATAATGGTGTCTGTGGTAGGAAAATCCTATGTCACATACGCATTTACGCACTTACAATAAATACCTACTTAAATTCAATTACGTAGGTATGCTATTTCATATTAAAGCATGTTAAATATAAAAACCGGCCAAGTACGTGTCGGACCACGCACAATGAAGGGTTCCGTAGTTGAAAAGAATGTATCCCAACAAACTTTACATTGTAAAACCAAAAAAAAAAAATTTTTCTGTCATAAAATTAGAAATTAACCATTTTCGGACTTTTTCCTTTACTTGTGCTGTGAGACCTTGCTTCTGGCCAAATTTCATTATTCTAGGTCAACGGGAAGTACCTTAAAGGTTTTGATTTACTTGCGACAGTTGCGAGTATCAAAATATTAGGTTTTTACCTATGAAATTGCCGTTCTGCAGTACTGGCCATTTCAAATCAAAATAATTTTTGTTTGGCTAAGAATTCTAATTTCAAATTAATTTTATTTTAAAAACATGGATTTTTTTTTTCCAAAAGTAGTCATTTGTTTATTGATTAGTGTTACATTTTCATCGCATTTCAATCTTTTTCGTCATCATGGATACGTTAAAAATTCGAGTAATTATGGAATATGAGTACCGTCGTGGCAGCAACGCGGCACAAGCGGCACGCAACATCAACGACGTTTACGGAGCTAACACTACAAACCAACGCACCACCTGTTATTGGTTTGCTCGCTTCCGTTCTGGAAATTTCGACCTGAAAAATGAACCTCGCGGTCGTCCGAAGACTTTGGTCGACAATTACGAATTAAAGGCGATTGTGGAAGCTGATGATACACAATCTACGGCTGAATTAGCAGCAGCTTTCGACGTTAGCGTCAAAACAATATTGGTCCATTTGCGTCAAATTGGCAAGGTAAAAAAGCTTGACAAATGGGTGCCCCACGAACTCAATGATCGCCAGCGCGAAGTACGCGTCGAGACGTGCCTTGCACTGCTCAACAGACACACAAATGAAGGAATTTTGAGCCGCATTGTTACCTGCGATGAAAAATGGATTCTGTTTGATAACTGCAAGCGCTCAGCAAGTTGGTTGGATCCTGGTTCAGCACCTAAACAATGCCCTAAACGAAAACTTACCCCTAGAAAAGTGATGGTCACTGTTTGGTGGTCTAGCGCCGGTGTGATTCATCACAGCTTCTTACCAAACGGGGTGAGCATTACTGCAGATGTGTACTGTGAAGAACTGAACACAATGATGGAGAAGCTGGCACATCTCCAACCAGCATTGGTCAATCGCTCGTCTCCGCTGCTCCTGCACGACAACGCGCGACCTCATACTGCACAGCAGACGGTCTCCAAGTTGCAAGAACTGGGGTTGGAAGCTCTCCGTTATCCGCCTTACTCACCAGACCTTGCGCCTACAGACTACTACTTTTTCCAGAATTTGGATAACTTCTTGGCGGGAAAAAAATTCAATACCCGAGAGGCAGTACAAAATGCCTTTGAAGAATTTGTTGCCTCCCGACCAGCTGATTTCTTTAAGGAGGCCATCAATAAACTGCCACTGCATTGGCAAAGATGCATTGATTGCATGGGTGATTACTTCGATTAATACAAATAAAAAACACATGAAAAAAATTCGTTTAAATTTTTTCATACAAAACGGCAATTTCATAGGTAAAGACCTATTATGTCGCAAAATGGCCGTATTTTTTCATTGCGTTGATTTAGAAAACTGATTTGTTTCTGTTTTTTTAAAAATCCAAGGACCATAGACCTACGTATTTGATATTAATTTTAACTTGATACCTCCACGCGTTCCTGAGAAAAAGGGTCTTGACAGACTGACAGACAGACAGACAGACGGACAACGAAGTGATCCTATATGGGTTCCGTTTTTTCCTTTTGAGGTACGGAACCCTAAAAAACAATGACACTCGAGTAACTATTTAATTAAAAATTAATAGGTATAGGTTTTCCCACATCACGAGGCAATAAAACAAAAGATAAACTACAGAGTAAAAGCAGAAAGTCATCAAAACAAAGCATCACTTTTTTAAAGTACATTAAAATGTTTGAAATTGTCACTTCCACTTCTTTGAATTAGCACCGTCAGTACCGAAACTTCATAATCGCTTGTCCAATGCCTATTAAGATAATTTGATCGTAAGGTATCAACTAGTCCAACTTTAATTAAACATTCGTACCTACCTGTTTGTAAACAGTAACTTGCAGGTATTAACGTATTCAAGAAATAGCACGTAATATACTGGGTCAAGAATTAAACTTTTTAGGTTATTGTTATTTTATAATAATGCACGACTACAATTTAGATTCGTCGTAAAAACTAAATGCTCATAATTTATGGTACCTAGTTGTCGTGTGATTCTGTAAGACCCATTGGTAAGACCTCATTCTAAACTTCGAATCCCGGTCGATTCTGTAAAAATCTCACCGTGAAACCTTAGGTGAAGTGAGTTTGTTTTTGCTAGGAATTGACACTATTGACAGACAGCTCACTCTACGTTCACTTCACCTAAGTTTTCACGGTGAGATGGTTACAGAATCGCACTGCTGAATCGTTCTAAATTCAAACCAATAGATAAACTAGGGGTCTCTGTGGTTTAACTTTAGTACCATAGATAGTTCATGAACTAGTGATAAACTTCATTTTATAATAACGTTTTATTTAGTCATGGTTTAAACCTAGTAATAATCCCAGTACTATATTTAAATCGCGTTTTGTAATAAGACGGAAAGTGTCAAATAAAAAACAAGTGAGAAGAAGTGATGCGAAGTGAGAGTGAATACCGATGTGAGATGCGAGTTGTTGTTTGAATTTTACTAAATCAACATACTGAAGAGTTTGTTTGTTTATTTTAAAATTTCAGCTTTCTAGGTCCAAAGGTTTGAGCTGGGCGTTGATGTGTCAGTCAATCAGTCAGTCTGTCAGGACTTCTCTTTTATTTATATAGATGTAATTCTATTAAATAAATTAAGAAATCTTCATTGTCTATCCGGCAACATGTGTATGCTCTATTGTTATTTTTTTGTATTTTACCATCTTTTTATACCATGTTTTTAAGCAAATAAATATTATTCTTATTCTTATCGTAATGCAAAAGGGCCTTCAGAAACATCATGGTAGGCATAGAAACAAGTTTTAAATCATGCAAATTATAGTAGGTGTCAGTAAAAAACTACATCAAACTCATGTTGTAACGTTTTTGTTCAAGTTTTTTTTAACTTTAAATATATTGTTATGTATTTTATTTGTATTCTTGATATTTAATATAAAAAATACGTGCTGAAGGTTGTTCTTTTGTTGAAATTCATTGATTATTTGATTTTTTTTGTTAGAAATAGAACTCTCATTCGAAGCTCTCAATACATTGAGCTGAAAATTGTATTAATTAATATTTTTTGAAGTACTTAACCCATTTATTATTAAATTAAGGGTCACAGTTAAATACTTTACTGACACAATGTTTTATTCGTTGACCTACAATGTGACCTAGAAATAATATACCTACATAAAACATACCTACTTAGCAGAAAACATACCTATTTGCTCATAAAAACCCCTAAACAAAACTCACTTTCAAAACACAGCTTAGATAAGTAAGAATCCAATCTAGATATTAGCACATACAATCTAAGTGCTAAAATCTAGAATACATTTTGTCTCCTTTGAAATGTACCGCTTCTTAGGTAGTATCAAAGACTACTTGTTACAGATAATTTCGGTGGTCACCGGACCGTTAAAATTGACACATTAGAAGTGGGCTTCAAAATAATCCAAACAAACATCTTTTTAAGATTCCGTAGCCAAATGGGCGAACGGACAGACGAACAGGACGAAATTATAAGAGTCCCGCCCTTATAATTTCGCCCTGTCCGTTTGTCCGTTCGTCTAGATAACACCGCCTTCAGGCTGCCTGTCCACTGGATAGAAGAAGACGGGAGAGGAGTGGAGCTCTGCCAAAATTAACCAATGGAATCTTAACTCTGCTCTAGAGCTTAGATTATATTGGTTAAGAGGCTACCGAGCGTGCAGTGGCGCCCTCATCGTTTGTTTGGTTATTTCTTTTAATTTAGAATGAAAATGCAGAAAATAAGCCGGAATAGCTATGCTCTACAAGACTATACGTTATTAAAATAGTTAGTTAGAAACGTTACGTTAGTTAATTATAGTAATATGTATTAGTTTATAATTGTTGATAATATTATTTTGTGTATTTTTCTATGGGCTTTCAGTTGCCTGAAAATAAAATGATTGATTGATTATTATTACAAATATTTAGGTATATTGTTAAGTTTTAATAAAATCGTTTAAACGGAAAAAAGTGGCCACTATTTTCCGTTTTAACGATTATAAAGCTACTATTTTCAGCATTTTCATTCTAAAATCGCGTCGGAAAATATCCCACGGGAACGTGCTACCGGGAAATCCTTACCTCCTCCCTTCCTCTTCCTCCTTCCTTTGCTCCTTCTTTCTCATTATAAACGGAAACTCTGTGCAAAATTACAGCTTTCTAGGTTCAAGGGTTAGGGCCGGGCGTTGATGAGTCAGTCAGTCAGACAGACAGGACTTCTCTTTTTATTTATATAGATAAGGTAGATTCAAGCCCGTTATGACTCACTGACATTTTACGTTACGCAGACAATAAGCATTCACACTATATAATTAATGTTAAGGTGTATTTTACGTTACGCACACAATAAGCATTCACACTATATAATTAATGTTAAGGTGTATTTTACGTTACGCAGACAATAAGCATTCACACTATATAATTAATGTTAAGGTGTATTTGCATTTGCACTCTACAATATTCATCCCGATTATTTCCGATTGCGGAACCCTTCACTGTGCTGTCCGATACACTTTACCGATTTTTTTTTATAGTAAATAGTAAGTTTTAGTCGTGATGTTATTAAATAATACCTGTAATTTTGCAGTGCGATATAGTATTGGTTTTGCGTAACCCATAATCACGGCCAAAAGTGCTTAAAAAAGATTTAATGTTTTGGTGATTACTTTATTTGCTTTTACTGCCCGATGCTTATGCAAACACACACTATCACTATGGATTTTCAGTGTTTCATTTCAGGAAACCTAACGTTCTGATTGTATTAAGAGGGCCAGACTGTCATTGACGACATTTGTGAAAAAAATTTGCAGTTTTGGAATAGTAAAATTTGCAGTTTTGGAATAGTAAAATTTGCAGTTTTGGAATAGTAAAATTTGCAGTTTTGGAATAGTAAAATCACAGATTATTACGAGTATCGAAGTTTGTAATCTGAAAACAAAAGAAAAGCAGTCTTTTACCAGCGTCCCTTACTGCCACGTATTTAACAACCCCTTCACAAGCCAGTTTTCGTACAGTCAACAATAACTAAATACATCGGGCGCCACCTTCGCCATGTTCATTAGCAGTCTCCAGGGGGTCGACAGATCTTACGACCGAATGGCCACTCCATTCTCAAACCGACGTAAACTATAGCTGAACAACTTTGCTTTCAACACAGCCCTTGCATTTATAGGCATCTTGAAAACTATGATTTAAAAAAAAAAAACTGTCGGCAAACTTATCCCGTTTGGATAAAAGGATTTTTTGATCTATTCTGTAAAAATCTCACCGTAAAACTTGGGTGAGTGAGCTGTCATTCAACTTTGTGCTATTGACAGCTTACTTGCCGTTACGGGTCGTCAGAACCCCGAAAGTCTGACAACCAGTCTTACCAACCAGTATTACCTAGTGATCGCAACGCGGGTCCGTTCGTTTTGCCCCCAGTTAAATGTACCGGCAGTAAAAAAATGCTTTTACTATATTGGATGTTTATTGCCTGCTATGAAAATATTTTAAACTTTTTTGTTTCTAGTGTTAATTTTTTGGCAACTTATAAATATAATTCCAGTCTTACTGGATGCGGCTAAATACCAGTATTTTACATGGAGTTGACTGCCTTTCTGATCTCCACAACCTAAAGGCAGTCACTCCATGTAAAATACGGGTATTTAGCTGCATCTCGTAAGACTGGAATTATATTTATAAGTTGCCAAAAAACTAACACTAGGAACAAAAAGTTTACAATATTTTCACAGCAGGCATTAAACATCCAACATTTTATTATTTTAGTAAAAGCACTTTTGTTATTGCCCGTACATTTAATTAAAAATAGCTTTGAATTAAATACATCGTACCTAAACAAACTCGGGTGCAAAACGAACGGGGGCAATCGAAACTCGGGGGCAAAACGAACGGACCCGCGTCGCGACCACTAGACCAAGGAGGCAGTCACATCTGGAGTCGTGTTATTATACTCGCCTTCAATTTCGGGGTCCCCTTCATGCACGCACGAAGGCTTCAGGCACACGCGACTTTCCTAGAAAACCCGATCGGATCGTGATCGGTCGCTTTTCCCTTTTCGAATGCTACCCGGACAATTCAATTTCGATATTTAAACACAATCAGTGTGTGCAAATTATTTTGTGTTGTTGAAACCCCGACATTCGACAACCAGTCTTACTCGTATTATCCAGTAAATGGGTCGTAGAGGTCAGATAGCTAGTCGCTCAATATAAAATACTGGTATTCAGCTGCATCCAGTTAGACTGGAAGCCGACCCCAACGTAATTAGGAAAAGGCTAGGCAGAGAGAGAGAGAAATAGAAACTGAAGCACAGGTTTTCCTCCTTATAACGCCAATTTATTGATATTGTTAGTAGATAAGTTCTTCCGAAGACGAAGTAAAATGAGCACTGCTACCTTTCTATCAATTTTTGGATATCTGTACATTGTGTGCTAGTTTTTTGGAAACACCATCGGAAAACAGCAAACATTTCCTATACATAATATTATGGTACTGAAAGTTGCGAAGTAAAGTCCAATTTGAAAAATACATAATTTCCATCCATCATTTTTCAGTAGTCTTTGGTTTCAGGTAAATCTAGAAAAATACTAGTAACTTAACATTTCCTACGTTATTCCAGTACCTAAACATTTCGTACCGTGTAGGCTCCGTTAATTAATCTTTGCCCATGCTACATGAATACTCCGCCTTATCATCAGTCAAAGAGATAAATCTAGTTTTTATATCACAGAAATTGTATTAACTGAATCTATCTCTTTGATTTTTCCTGAAAATATCGAGTGCTGAAGTTGTTTAAGGGCTCGTGGCTAATTAATAGCAGCCGCACGGGGCATTCGCAGGTTAACCTATACTAGCCGCGGTCGATTCGTGGATGGTTGACCCCTCCATGTCTCGGAAAGCACGTTAAGCCGTTGGTCCCGGCTGTTATTCACAAATCTTTGATTAGAAGCCCGAACGTCTGACAACCGCAGTCTTACCAAAGGGTATCGTATTACCCAGTACCTGGGTTGGGGCATAACTATATGCACTAGGCAATCTGATAAAAAGGGGTAGTCAATGTTAAAGAGGTGTGGAGGGGGAAAATACATAACAGCTGCATCAGGTTAGACTGAAAGCCGTCCCCAACATGCAGTTAAGATAATGCTAAGCAGATGATGATTAAATGTCCTTTATGCTTCTTTTAGTAGGTACCTAATCAAAGATCTTATGATCTTATCTTACAATTATTTTAAGGTGAGTGAAAATTAGTTTCGTTGCAGGTTTAAAATTTGCAATAGTGTGAATTTAAGCAAACAGCAAAATCATAATAATAACACGTCCACTAGGATATGACAATTAATATGTGAATTAACTACTGAGTTTATTCACACAATTTTTTCCCTAATCCTCAAAATAGCTACCTACTTATGTGTATAATTAATTTTGGGCAAACTTACAACTCTACGCATAAAAGCATAAATAACTGATATATGACTATGTAAATTGTAATGATAACACTAAAAATAACAATAAGGAACTAGAGTTAACCCTAAACAGCAGTGCAACAAGTTACTGGTAGGTATGTCAAATTTGTACACAACCATAATAAGGGAAATTCAACCTTGCGTGAAAGAAATTAAAGGTTGATTTAGCTTGATTAGTTGTTTAAGGAAAGATGAGCGCATAGATTACGTAATGGAGTCGATTCAGCATTCATGGTCACGGCTATGTATGCTTAAAAGGTCAACATCTAACTTCTAAAGCAAAGATTGTATCATTTACGTTTGCCGCCATCTTGGATTTTACCGCTCAACGTTTGAATTTTTTTTTTAGAATTCGCCTTCAAAACAATAGGCCGAGATGTTTATTTGGAGTTAGATGTTCGTTTGCATAATGTAACATCACGCCGTGTTCCCCCGAAGGGTTGGGCAGAGGTGTACCTATACACCCACATATGGAATAGGGGGTAAGCCTATTGCGTCACCCGGGCATAGATCCAGATTCCGGGCGGCTGACTGAGAAATTCTAGATAGACCCAACCCAACCCAATAATATTGACCCCACCTAGGAATCGACCTCAAGCTCAGCACTACCTAGTGCTTGCGACCACACTATGGTCGGACTTTTACTTAGTTGCAGTAAAATGACACTTCTAATGTCATTTTTACCGTAATTTCGCTATCAATTGGGAACATTTTTTAACGGAATGACAGTTATGAAGTGTCATTTTACTGCAGCTAATTAAAAGTCTGAGCCTAAGACCAACGAGGCAGTTTATGATTGTCGTTTGTTTGTGTTTAAAAGTTCCTTTTTTAAATATTTAATTTTATTTGATACCTTCATATTATTTATTTTTAGAATTTATCAGGTGCCTCGTAAATGCGTTTAAATATGGTCGCGCTACGATAAAGCAAGTTTTCAATTTCAATACCAAGGTTTGATTTGAACACAAATTAAATTAATAGCATTTTGGTCATATTAATATAGATTAATAGGAACGAACAATAAAGCACTATTTTCCTCCAAAACACCAGCTGTTGGGTTTTAGGTTTACCGATTATGCTACGATAAAAAGAACGAAAAGAGGTCAACCGTCAAATTCGACTCGGATGAGCAGCGTTCGGGAAACCCCGCAATATCTTCTCGTCTCATATACCAGAGTTTATCAAGACAAAAGTCTTTGTTCAGTGCATGTTTCCAGTGATGACCAATGGCACTGAGACGTGGTCGCTCACAATGGGCCTCATTAAAAGCTGAAAGTCACCCCAACAAAGGGCAATGGAGAGGGCTATGCTTGGAGTTTCTCTATGTGATCGAATCAGAAATGGAGAGATACTGCTGGAAAACCAACATAGTTCTAAGAATTTAAAAAATATAGGTAAGCTTCAGTGGGCAGGGCACATTGCTTGCAAACCAGAATTTCGATGGTGCAGAAATGTTTCTGGAGTGGCGACCGCATACCGGAACATACGTAGCTTTGGAAGGCCTCTCACCAGGTGGACCGATGACCTTGTGAAGGCCGCAGGAATCCGCTGGATGCGAGAAGTATAGCTGGTCAAAGTGATGATGAAATGATGAAAAAGAACCTACCTGCCCTGATGCATTTTTTTTTTTTCTAAAAATAATGAAAATTAAGTATCTATACGAGTCGGATTTTTAATTAGGTGCAGTAAAATGACACTTCTACTGTCATTTCGCTATCAAATGGGAACATTTTTTAAAGAAATGACAGATAAGAAGTGTCATTTTACCGCAACTAATTAAAAGTCCCAGTAAAGTAATGACTTATTTATTTGGTGCCCAAGATACAGGCTTGCCTAGTTTGGGGCCAATGTAAAATCTATGTAAACTAATTTAGCAATAAGTTTTATTTATTTATTTATTATTTATTTATTTATTTATATACCTAAAGGTGATAAAGGCTACAGCAAAACAACTGAATCTAGATAATCCGTCAAAACTTTTGTGAAATGGTAATATCTAAACTAATGGCGGCTGGATCAACGTAGAATAATATTTACATTTTGTTTTTTTTGCTTCGAACTATCTCTATCTCCTTCTTTGTGACAGCTTTCCTTGTTTTTCTTTTATCGTTCCATCTTCGACATCCATCGCGGAAACACTGCCTGTCACATTTATCTTTGTTTATTGTTTAACCCAAGTTTTATTTTTAGGGTTCCGTACCTCAACAGCAAAAAACGGAATCCTTTGATCACTTCTTTACTCTTTTTTCTCAGGAACGCGTGGAGGTATTAAGTTTAAATTAATATCACATACGTAAGTCTATAGTCCCTTGGAGCTCTACAAAAATCAAGCTTATAAGTCAACGCAGTATAAAAGTACAGTCATTTATGTGACACATATTTTGATACTCGCAAGTAAATCAAAACCACCCTATAGGTTTTGATTTACTTGCGAGTAAATCTTAGATGCGGCCGATTCCCGTTGACCTAGAATCATAAAATTTGGCAAGAAGCAAGGTCTGACAGCACAAGTAAAGGAAAAAGTCGGAAATTCGTTAATTTGTAATAGACAATTTTTTTCTTTGGGATTTCTAGTTCTTCAACTACAATGTTAAGTTTGTTTTTGTGATAAATTATTTTCAACTACGGAACCCTTTATTCTGCGTGGTCCGACACGCACTTGGCCGGTTTTTTTTTCTTTATTATTGTGAAGGGATAGTAACTACAGTCTGTCATAGCAGTAAACTGTGATAGCTCAAACCAGTTGATCTTTTATTTTAATATAAGCATTTTATTACTTTCATTAAAACTCTGAAATAAAGTTCCGAAGTGGATATCTAGACTTAAAAAGACAATAAATTCAGGACACGATAACTACCTATCATCATCTGCCTAGCCTTTTCACAACTATGTTGGGGTCGGCTTCCAGTCTAACCTAATGCAGCTGAATACCAGTATTTTACATGGAGCGACTGCCTGTCTGACCTCCACAACCCAGTTACTGTGGGTAATACGATACCCCTTGGTAAGACTGGTTGTCAGACTTTCGGGCTTCTGACGACCCGTAACGACTGTCAAAGAGTGTCAGTGTCGGTTTTAAAACAAAATATAACTTAATAAACTTACCGAATCACACATGCAAACATTATTCAACAGAAGCCTATAATAATTAGCTATTAACAGTCCGGAAGAACGTTATTTATTTATTCATAGCGTCAGAACAAAGAGTTCTAAAAATAATTTTAATAAAATCGACAAGGTCATTAGTAAAAGCAGGTTTTATGTGTATTTAGCTAAGTTAGGCTTCAATTAGAAGAATATTGTAATAGGGATTAAAGTATGAAATTGCCGTTATTTTTGAATACGCAGCTGAAACAGCTCGCAATATCAATGTTGCGTTTGGAGAGGGGACTGCTAATGAACGCACCGTGCGATTGTGGTTTAAACGCTTCGTGATGGAAACTTTGATTTGAAGAACGAACCACGTGGAAGACCGCCCATACAGGTGAATAACAGTGAATTGAAAGAGATGGTGGAAAGGCTACAGGAACTGCAATTAGAAACCATTCGTCACCCTCCGTATTCGCCTGACCTTCCTTCAACGGACTACCATTTTTTTCGTGACTTGGACAATTTTCGACGTGATAAGTTTTCTTCTCAGGAGGCAGTACAAAATGCTTTCACACAGTTTGTTGAATCTAGATTACGAGATTTCTATCAGCAAAGTCATAAATGACCTTCCTATTAGATGGTAGCAATGTATAGATAATAATGGTAATTATTTTGATTAAATAAATAGGTATGTTAAATTAAAAAAAAACGAATTTCAATTTTTCAGTACAAATCGGAAATTTCATACTTTAACCCCTAATATTATAACAGAAATATTAACAACTAGATTCTGCCCGCGACTTCGTCTGCGTGATATTTCTTGTTCCCCGTCCCACCCCTTTGCATCACATCACCCACCCGCGCTATTACTTCGTTTTTGCTTAGTGTTCTTTCTGAGTTTTTTTTTTAGGTTCCGTACCAAAATGGTAAAAAAGGAACCCTTATGGTGTGACTCAGTCTGTCTGTCTGTCTGTCTGTCTGTCACAGCTGGATATCTCGAGAACTACTAATGCTATCAACTTCAAACTTAGAATAGTTTTAGATGACGTTTACCCAACTATTTTGCAAATAAGAAAGAAATTAAAATATTTATATTTTTTTTTGCAACAGGGACTGAAAGGGGGTCTTAAAAATTCGAAGTGGGGCTACTAGGGCATGTGGGATATCATATGAAAGAGCGCTATTTGCACATTCTCAAACATATTTTTTGTTTTCGACTTTTGATGAAAAATGTAAAAAAAAAATACCGTTCCCCCCCATATCTCCGAAGTTTGCAAAGCGAAAAATCTGAAATTATTCTATGTGATAGAAGTTTATGTAAGCACAGTTTTTTTAGAAATAATCAACAAAAATTACATATAAATGATGGAACGGAGCCCTCGGTGCGCGAGTCCAACTCGCTCTTGACCGGTTTTTTTATTTTTGCTCGGCACCTAAAGCGGCTTTCAGACTACGCTATAATATAATAGCATATAGTATATAGCTCATAGCACAACAATATCGCGCACCATACGTTGTTATGGACACGTTCAAACTGTACCTACTGTACTAAAATCAATCTGCCTAGCCTTTTCCCAACTATGTTGGGGTCGGCTTCCAGTCTAACCGGATGCAGCTGAATACCATAATGCGTACACATGCATCGTGGGAGATTTTAACTTGAGAACTATAAACTGGAATGACCTCAATAATCCTCTCAAAAATCAGCACATTAGTAGTCTCGATCAACTTCTTATTGATTTTGCATCAGTTAATAATCTCCGACAATGCAATAATGTTACCAACAAAAACAGTAGACTACTGGATGTTGTATTGGTGGACGTTCCAGGTTGTTGCGTTGGTGAAGCGGATCCTTTAAGTGTTATAGATCCTCACCATCCTCCATTAGATATTCAAGTAACATTGAAGGAGTCGCTAAAACTAAAATCTAATAGCATTACAAAAAGAAACTTTCATAAGGCCGACTATGAAGCAATAAACAGGCATTTGAAGGATAAGGACTGGGACGAGTGTCTGGGATGTTGCCAAAATGTTGACGAAATGGTGGAAGTCTTTTACAGCATTATCGGATCAGTTATCAATGCTTTTGTACCTATCATCCGAAGGCAGAGTAATGGTGTTCCGATATGGTTTGATAAGAAACTTCTTAATATAATAAAAGAAAAAAACAAACTTCGTATTAGGTACAAAAAGTACAAGAATCCCCTTGACATGCTATCACTCAAATTAATTTCTAAACGATGTGATAATTACGCTAAAAAATGTTACAATAGTTACATTGAGAGCACAGAAGAATCTATTGCCAGATGTCCTAAATTTTTTTGGTCATATGTCAAGAATAAACGTGGTGGAGAAGGTTCATACCCAGCATCAATGACTAATGGTCCGATAACATCTTCGAATGGAGAGGCAATATGTGAGCTATTTGCTTTAAATTATGGCAGCATTTATAAAGATGAAACAACATCCCCTCCTAGTCAAGACTATGTAGCATCCGAATACCTGGAAGCAATAGCCACACAGTCAGACAGTATAGCTTCAGTGGACATCAAATATGAGAATGTTGAGGAAAAACTAAAAAGCCTTGATACTACTAAGGGGGCAGGCCCAGATGATATACCTCCACTGTTTATTGCCAGATGTGCACCTAGCCTGGCTGTTCCTTTGGTGAAGATATATAACGCCTCAATCCGATCTGGTCAATTCCCTAAAGAGTGGAAACAGGCGAAAGTAGTACCGGTCTACAAGAGTGGAGACCCTTGTGACGTAAAGAACTATAGACCAATATCCATCCTTTCAATTTTTGGTAAAATATTGGAGTCGTTGATTTGTCCACATATTCAGCGCTATTTTACCAAGTTCTTAAGCGACCATCAGCACGGCTTTGTAAAGAACAGATCCACGAGTACAAATCTAGTGTCCTTTGTTGAAGCCTCATGCGAAGCCATGGATAAAGGTTTACAGGTTGACGCTGTTTATACGGATTTTAGCAAGGCCTTTGATAAGGTTTCACATAAACTCCTTGTTGAAAAACTAGCTACGTACGGCGTCACCGGTAGTCTTCTAAAGTGGTTTGGTTCTTATCTGACTGGTCGGGAGTTTTATGTGGTTGTCAATGGGTTCCAGTCAGGCAGGTATACAATTGCTTCGGGTGTCCCTCAAGGTTCTCATCTGGGCCCAGTATTATTCATTATATATGTAAATGACGTGACATCTTGCTTTCACAATACTTGCATATATCTTTTTGCAGACGACTTGAAAATTTCAAGAGTCATTAGGTCTCAACAGGATGTAAACCTAATGCAGGAAGATATCGACCGATTATCTGCATGGTGTTGTCACAATAAAATCTCGTTGAATATTTCAAAATGTAGCCATATAAAATTCACCAGGAAAGTAGATATAGTGAATTCGGTTTACCAAATAAACGGAGTAAACTTATGCGAGGTGGATGTTGTACGAGATCTTGGAGTTATCTTGGACTCTAAACTCACATTTGTACCACAAATTGAGAACATAATCGGTCGATCCCAACGTATGCTTGGATTTGTGATTCGTAATGGAAAGGTATTTCAACGCCCACATACTAAATTAGTTCTCTACAATAGCCTTATAAGAAGCATCCTAGAATACTGCAGTGTAATATGGAGGCCTCACTATGCAACCCACTCGCTGCGGATGGAACGAGTCCAAAAAAGGTTTATCCGATACCTAGGGTACTCAAAGGGAAGGCAATTTAAACATCTCTCCTACCTTGATAAACTAGGCTGCTACAAAATGAGTACCCTGGAAGCTCGAAGGGAGCTCTTGGATTTAAGATTCGCATATAAACTGCTCAATAACACCATTGACTGCCCACAATTGGTAGGTAAGTTCAATTTCAGAGTACCCCGCAGACCACCTCGCAAACCCATAACACCCTTAGCTCCACCTCTTCGCCGTACAGTGTTTGGTGCTAATTCGCCTATACCACGCATGTGCAAACTTATAAACGAACGCAGCGACCTGGTTGACGTCCACGCAGACTCAATGTCGATGTTTAAATTAGTATGATGTAATTAGTATGATAATTATTTTTTTTGTTTTAATTAGTATTGGCATTTTAATTTAAGTAACTATCTAGAATTTAAACTAAACTTTCTGACTAAATTATGTCTTTATAACTAAATTTATAATTACAAAGCATTTTGCATGTGGTGTTTGCCTGTAATTGGTTGTGCAGTTAGACATAAGACACAATTACTTATATGTTCCTATCAGTATAATATCTGTAACAACTGTTGGTGAACCTTAATTAAATAAATAAATAAATAAATAAATTTTACATGGAGCGACTGCCTGTCTGACCTCCACAACCCAGTAACTGGGTAATACGATACCCCTTGGTAAGACTGGTTGTCAGACTTTCGGGCTTCTGACGACCCGTAACGACTGTCAAAGATCCACGAATGACAACCGGGACCAACGGCTTAACGTGCTTTCCGAGGCACGGAGGAGTCTCGGTATGTAAAGATGGTCACCCATCCACTGACCAACCCCGGCAAGCGTAGCTTAACCTCATGGATCGACCCGTGCGGCTGTTATTACTTAGCCACGAGCTCCTGTACCTACTGTACTATAATTATATTATTGACAATGTATGGTGCGCGATATTGTTGTGCTATGAGCTATATACTATATGCTATTATATTATAGCATAGTCTGAAAGCCGCTTAAGAGTCGTACAGCGATTTGAAATAGCTTATAACCATCCTCAAGAATAGGCTAGTTGACAGTAAGAAAAATACCTTATGAATGTTATTGCCTATGCAGAATGGTTGTGAGTTAAAAATATCAAAATTCAACTTAGTTTTGTAAATGATTTTAGATTAATTAATATTTTTGAGAAATAGTTGCGTAAAAATATAGCCATTGGTCATGTAACATTGATCGCCAATCAGAGCGCGACACGTCTTACTCAGACCACTTTGACAGAATAACATTGTTTCAGGGTTCCCACCTCAAGGTATTTTCCCCTAAATGTAGGGGATTTTTTAGAAAATCCCCTACATTTAGGCGAAAATATCTTTAGCTTTATCATTAGTACAGATTACACCCCATCACTAGAAGCTACTGGACCGTAGGTGCTCAAATGGGAATACCTTGGGTGCTCTAAAAATCTGTGCTCAGAAAATAGGTGCTCAAACGGGAATGCTTCATTAACGAAGGCCTATCATAATTCATTACTTATCTTATTTCCCGAAATTAAAAATACTACCTTATTCAGCTGTAAAAAAATTATAAAGAAAATGTTGCAAAGCTCTGGTTATGATGACTCGGAAAAACTAATATAAATACCCTGACCTGACACTGAATCAAACGTCAAATAACGCGCAATGATGGGAACGAATACGCACGCACACACACACCCCCACTCACACCACACACACATCACATTTACACAAACATTTACATAACATCACATTTAACAACATACAACACCTGAAATCACCTCTCTAGTCTCCACTCTGGAATCCGTACCCCGAGCCCCAAGATACAGACTAACTGTCTAGTTTGGGGCTCACTGGCAAATAATATTATGTAACCTAGCTATAAGTAATATTTTAAGCTACTCATGTCGTCTCAACTTGTTTTTAACATGTAAACCTGCTTTCTGTATTACCTGGACAATAAACTATTTTCTATTGCTATTTTCTATTTTCTATCTATAGGGAGTTAAAAACCCGAAAGTCTGATAACCAGTCTAAGCTTACGTATATAAATATCCTTTAAAAAAACCTTACCTACCTACTTAGTCTGAAAAATGTAAACTCAAATATTGTTTTTGTTTTTATTTGCATTGCAACAAAGAGTGCTGAAAATGCCTTTTTTACAATGCAACTCGGGTTCTACAACCTCATTATATTTAAAAATATGGACTTTAGACCGCCCAATAAAGGAGCCATGTTGCGAAGTTATTCGAGGCAGTTATTATTAAAGCACATAGAATTATATTGAAAGCGAGTGAATAGCAGAACTTCGTAACAAAGAGAGCGCAATCAAAATCGTTCAGAGGCTGTGTTTGATCGAAAAAAAAAACTTGAACAAACATTCATACCACACGTCATTTTCTATCTCATGCACACACATAGGTACCTACGTAAATATAGGTACTATACGATGTAAGCTATATTTTTCCCTAATATTCGGAAAGAAAAAACATTGTAAAAAATATTCGATGATTTTCTAATTTTTCAAAACAAAGTTATGATTAAACAAAAGAACTTTGAATGCTTGGAAATAAAAGCTTATTTAAAAAAAAAAAAAACGCATAATCAACTCAAAATTCTAACGATTAAATACAAACTCCATTTTCAGAATAGTGTCATGATAACTAACAAGATGGACGCCACACTCTCAGTTTGAACATTCTGATTCGCGTAATCAATAATTCCGTGTTAAATTTGAGACCTGGTAAGTCTCGTCGTTTCTATAGTAACCATCCCTTTGCCCCGAAATCACAGGGCCATCCCACCGCCACGTAAATTTAAAGGGAATCGGGAATCAGGTAATATACACACGTAATATAACTATAGGTACCCAAATATTGAGGCCGAAGATGAGATTTACGTCTAACATTAATACGTTATATTCTACATAGTTTCGGTTAATAATAGTACCTCTGCATAATTATGAAAAACTGCGCATTCAAGTAAGAATATTTTAATACCTAAATAAGTTGCGCAGTCTTTGAAAGTTTATTCACCTCAAAGTGCTACGAAATAAAAACAAAACTGCATAATAAATCTACCTACAAGCAATATAAAACTAAAATCGACGATACGTAACATTCATTCGTATATAAAAACTACATATACATAGGTACCGATTTTCTTAACAAAAAAAAAAACAAGCTAAACGAATTCCCGTCTGTAACTTATAATTCCCAAATAAGTTCAGCCTAGGTAGCAATAACCTCCTTGGTAAGAGTTCGTTCGGGAAAGCTCTTCATCCATGCTTACTAATTCTAAGCAGTACTAAATAGGTACCGTAAGGGTGGGTTATTTTGACTCTAGGGCATAACTTTAGCCCAAATCGAGACAGATGCTTAAAAGTTCCGCACGTACTCGTCTATATCGCCATCTATTAGTACCGATGGATATACGACGTTCGGTTGTGTGGTCACGATACTTCGGGCAGTTTAAACTGTTTTCTCAATTTGGGCCAAAGTTATATCATATAGTCAAAGTAACTCGCATTATTACGGTACGCACCTGACCGATAAATTCAGGGAAAAAAACTAGGCAGGCGATGAAATGGCATTAGCTACCAGAAACTCACTTCAACAACATGCATTTAGGCCCGTATTACAGAACACCACTCAATACTCAAGCATTACTTAGAACTAGATTCTAGCCATTTGATTGGTTGAAACTAGTTTTAAGTAATACTTGAGTATTGAGTGACGTTCTGTAATACGGGCCTTAGACACTCTAAAAATCAAGATTAAATTCTCTACGCATCTGAATTTACGTAGCTAATTATTAAAGCATAAAGGCGAAAACACGTCAAATAAAGTGGAATTAATTCAAGAACCGATCATAATTTATACAGCTGTAAACCTGCATAGTATGTTTCTTTAATAGAATTCTAGGAATTTACAATAAATATACTTTCGCATACTTTAAAACTTAATTAGGCATGTCATCACTGAAAAACAGATTGATTATACGCTCTTTAAAATGACGTCACAGGTTGATCGGTGCTTCCTTTATTTTATAACATCACTAAGGGCCTGTTTCACCACCTACGATTAAGTTCCTATTTCATACAAAATCTGTTCCTTTTTTGAATTTATTCGGTAAGTAGTGGCTACTCGGACATCGTGAAATAGGCTCTAAGTACATGATATAACGTATTAGTCTATTGTCTTATTAATTTCCTGAAAATTGGAGTCTTAGAATTTTCAAATAGCTCTGCATCACATCAGCAATCTCAGCAGCCTCCATAATTACACATTATTTACTGCTCCTAATACTATAACATAGCATAATCAGCCTATAATGTTCCCACTGCTGGGACACAGGCCTCCTCTCGGTGAGAGAAAGTGGGCCGTAATCTATCACGCGGGCCCAGTGCGGATTGGAAGATGTCACTTGTTTTCGTTGGGACATGCCGATTTCCTCACGATGTTTTCCTTCACCGTTTTGAGAGCAGTAGTGATGAAATAATTTACACAAAGTTATGTTCCTGCTTAGGTTCGAATCCACGACCTACACACTTACTCGGTAAGTTGCAGCCGTTACCACCGTACCACCACTGCTCAAAATAAATCTGAAAATACGACTTCGTCCGCTTGAAATGTCTTGGTTTAACATAAAATATATTCTATGACACTCGGTAATACTATAGTTTCCCATTAGTGAAAGAATTTTTGGGATCGGAACAGTAGTTACCGATAATTACCGCCTACTTACAAATTTTACCTCTTTATAATATTAGTGTAGATTACTGTTTACCAGAACGAATTAAACCTTTATTTCCCTATAAAACTCTCTCCCAACATTACCGCTGTACAAAAGCACGTGCCATGTAATCTGCTGGAAAAATAAGTCGACGATCGCACAGACGTAAAAAAATCGCGGTGGGATTTTATCGCGCACTGAATTTTCAACTCTCGGTGTTGAGCCGAGCTTCTAAAATCCAACTTAACAAAAACAGAGTGCATCCCAGCCCGTTGAAAAAAACACACTGTTGGATTTTCAACTCTCGGTGCTATACAGAGCGTTAAAAATCCAGTGCGCAAAAAAAAATCGCCGCGATATTATTACGTCCGTGCGAACGTCGGCTAATAGCGTGTGTCGCGCAGCGTATACTCAGTCTGTTCTCTTTGACGATAAGCATTCATGAATGGGTTTTCTAAATGTCATGCTCCTGCTTGTTAATAGGCACATAGAAACAAAATGTAGTATTTTTATGCCTAGTAAATAGATTTAGATGTAGAAGATTATTGGATTGAAAGACTAATTGGTGAAACTCGAATCTGACAAGAGAATTACAAACATGCTCAAGATCATAACTTTATTTTGCATGCTGTGATCTATCTATCTATCTATACAGGGTGACATTGAACACATGCGACAAAATTTAAGGGGGTGTTCTACGCATCAATATGAACAACTTTTACTATGGGACCAAACCCGAAATCGCGAAAAAAAAATCAGCTGTTCAGTACATTTATCTACATCAAACTCGTCGAAATGTACTGAACAGCTGATTTTTTTTTCGCGATTTCAGGTTTGGTCCCATAGTAAAAGTTGTTCATATTGATGCGTAGAACACCCCCTTAAATTTTGTCGCATGTGTTCAATGTCACCCTGTATAAATAAAAAGAGAAGTCCTGACTGATTGACTGACTCATCAACGCCCAGCCCAAACCCTTGGACCTAGAAAGCTGAAATTTTGCACAGAGGTTCTCTTTATAATGTAGACAAGGAATAAGGAAGGAATTCCCGGTAGTACGTTCCCGTGGGATATTTCCCGACATCCACGCGGGCGAAGCCGCTAGCAAAAGCTAGTCTCCTATAAGTGAAGCAGTACACCTACTTATTTATGTGTAAATGTAATTGTGTATATCTTTTGTTAGAGATCCTATATAAATAAATAACTGTTGAGATAATATTGGTTGTGACTATTGACGTTATTGTATTTACTGAAGTTTTTATCTGGAATTGACGTAGGTAATGTAGTTACACGTAAAACAGTATGGCAGCTTTTGCAGACAATGCTACAGAACATCGTTATAACTATGATTATAATAGAAAACCGGTCAAGAGCGAATCGGACTCGCGCACCGAGGGTTCCGTTCCGATTTATGAAAAAGTGTGCTATTTATAGACATCGTTTTATTTTTCCTGTAATCTTTACATAAACTTCTATCACGTAGAATAATTTCAGATTTTTCTCTTTGCAAACTTCGGAGATAAGGAGGGGGGGAACGGTATTTTTTTTTACATTTTTCATCAAAAGTCGAAAACTATGCGGCCTAAAAAAAAGAAAAAAAATGTTTAAGAATGTGTAAACAGCGTTCTTTTATATGATACCCCACATGCCCTAGTAGCCCCACTTTGAATTTTTAAGACCCCCTTTTAGTACCTGTTGCAAAAAAAATATAAATATTTTTATTTCTTTCTTATTTGAAAAATAGTTGGGTAAACGTCATCTAAAACTGTTCTAAGTTTCAAGTTGATAGCATTAGTAGCTCATGAGATATCCAGCTGTGACAGACAGACAGACAGACTTAGTCTCACCATAAGGGTTCCTTTTTTACCATTTTGGTACGGAACCCTAAAAACAATAAAAGATGCTGCCAATGTTTTACCGGAAAATTAAAAGTTTATAAAAGCTATATTAAAAGCTTTTAAGGCTTCAAACCAAACACAGTTATGCATTAAAATTCTAATCTATTTTAAAAATCGCAGATTTTAGACTAAATCTGTTCAAATTACACACTAATATCTTTCAAGGAGATTAGGATGAGTTCACACAGTAAAATGTAAATATTCTACATTTACATGTTAAACCTATCAATTCAACATTCGACACTGCCTTAATTATCTTCCGATCAATAGTTCCTTTAATTGACAACATCAAAGTTGAACGAATTAATCATTAACGCGACTGTATAGTGTTGGGACTGCTCCTAACATTTTGTTGGTTATTGGGTAGTTACTTTGAATGGGTATTGTGATCATCGTCATCGGCAGCCTTGTTCCACCCACAGCTGTGTATAGGTCTCCTTCGTTTTTTGCCATGCTTTCCTGGTCTGTGCGAGTCTTATCTGGGTCTTCCCTGCGATCTTTTGTTGGTCTTCCAACTCCTTCAAACTCAAAGTCAAACCATTTATTTCAAAAAAACCATTAAAAGGCACTTTTGAGTTGTCAAGGAACAATAATTTCTAGGGTATCATAGATCATAACTTATTGGACATTGCAATGTAAATCATCACACTTATCTATACAGTCCAGCCGTTTTAGCGTGAAGAGTAACAAACATACAAACACACTCCACAAACTTTCGCCTTTATATCACATCCATACTTCCATCAATCTGCCTAGCCTTTTCCCAACTATGTTGGGGTCGGCTTCCAGTCTAACCGGATGCAGCTGAATACCAGTATTTTACATGGAGCGACTGCCTATCTGACCTCCACAACCCAGTAACTGGGTAATACGATACCCCTTGGTAAGACTGGTTGTCAGACTTTCGGGCTTCTGACGACCCGTAACGACTGTCAAAGATCCACGAATAACAGCCGGGACCAACGGCTTAACGTGCTTTCCGAGGCACGGAGGAATCTCGATATGTAAAGATGGTCACCCATCCACTGACCAACCCCGGCAAGCGTAGCTTAACCTGACGGATCGACCCGTGCGGCTGTTATTACTTAGCCACGAGCTCCTCCATACTTCCATACTTCCATACTAATATTATAAATTCGAAAGTAACTCTGTCTGTCTGTTACCTTTTCACGCCTAAACCACTGAACGGATTTCGATAAAATTTGGCAAGGCTATAGATGGTATCCTGGGGACGGACATAGGCTACTTTTTTTTCTTCGAAAAAAAAAGTAGGAGGCCTTTTTGTTGTTTCATGATTTTATTTTACCACTTTGTCGGCGCGCCGACAAAGTGGTAAAATAAAATCATGAAAAAAAAATCTTCTGTACATGTAAAGTGGGGATGTTTTTTTTTTTCTCGTCTACCCCATGATGGGGGGTATTGTTGGATGGGTCTTTCAAAAATATTGCCGGTTTTCGAAAAAAATTTTTCCATTTAGGGATCCGTTTCTGAAATATTAAGCTTTAAAGTGCTAATTTTTGTTAGAGTCAAGTGTCCCCCCCTGCCAGCTAAACGGTTCGTTATGGATGGGTGAAAAAAATCACGGAGTAGTATATAATTAGTTATAACGAACTTAAAAGGACAACTATCACAGCTAAATAGACTTTTCAAGTTTACGAGTAATAGTCAAATAATCATGAAACAACAAAAAGCCCTCTACTTAGTCCTCATTATTGTGCAACTACTATTACTGCGCGTGGCCCGACACGCACTTGGCCGGTTTTATTACTGTCATTTCGCTATCAAACGGGAAAATTTTTCATCGAAAGACAAATAAGAAATGTCATCTTACTGCAGAAGTTAAAAGTCTGAGCTTAAAAAAGAAGATTCCTAAACATTTCATCATGACACAAATATCAATAAACAGTTCAATAGACTAGATCAGTAGGTACGTGCTACTATTATATTCACTATTAGTGTAATGGGCTAGGCAGAGCAGCCCCCTCTTGCGGAGGCGGTGGTGCGCAGTTCAGAGGCCCGGCGCGCACAAATAGCAAGCTGCGACTTGGCATACACTGTACTTCTAGCACAGGGAGGGATTTGAATAATTAATAGATTCATATCTATTTGTTGCCTTTTTTTTTGTGAAATATTGTGTTTATAGTTTATTGTTTTTTTTTTTTTAAACTGTGTGATCTGAAATAAAAATACATACATACAGTTAATTAAACATTTACTAAAATTATCACATGTATTCTATTTTTACAAAAAAAAATAATCATTTTAGTGACGCACAGATGTAGAACCATACAAAATGCCATAATATTATGTGTGTCACAGGACTAACGGAAATTCTGTTTTTAATGTAAAATTCAGAGAATAGCCTCAAGGTTTTAAAAATTTGGTTTCGAGAAAACGGTCCGGAATACTCAACATTTTGAAAGTGAGGCTGAGAACCAGCCCAACAATAACCATGAAAATGTATATATTTAGGCAATAATTTACCTACCTTCTTGTTAAAGATATTTGGATACCATGGTAAATCAGTTCTATTTTTTTTTTTTTTTTTGTTAAATTTTTCCTGTTTTTATCGTATTATTGCACTTTTCAGGGTGCAACTAACGATCATAAAGCTAATAAATTAGACATAAAATAAAATATATCAAAATTTTATGTTATTCATGCACGTGAGGAAATATTATCCAAATTTATGTTTTATACATACATCTACTACATATCTAATGACTGATCTAAGATATTATTCAAATTAATGTTATATTTATTTATAGATTTAAGATAATGACCGAATTGTAAAATATCATCCAAATACTTCATAATTATACCTACCACACCTGAAGAGCAAGATGATTTTGCGTATTAAAAACATTTATTTAAAACATGAAACTAGTTACAAAAGTATTTTTTTTTTTTGTTTTCCTTAAGTATATTTAAAAAAAACTTTTTTTTCTTTTTTTTTGTCATGCTTTATTTTACAAAAGCACTGACTCTATTTTTGTGTAGCCTTCAGTCTGTATTTGACAATTCACTGTAATAAAAAAATAAAAAAATATGTAACGTGCCTCTGAAAAATAATTGTAACAGCCCTATTGACCAGTGAGCGTATCTAGCGACCTTGATAACAGTTGTTTGGTAGAACTCTTCCGGCTGCTACTATCTATACCTATATATCTATAATGCCTATATCTACTATCTGTATCGATCCGTCTTCGGCTGCTACCAAAATAATAGGTACGTAGTGCAGCAATACAAATAAAAATATATTTGCTACGTTTCCGTTGTTAGATTATTTCTGTCTAATCCTAAAGATAAAAATTATTATAATAGCATTTTAATGTG
The DNA here is from genome assembly GCA_905163495.3 of Cosmia trapezina. Taxonomy (NCBI): domain Eukaryota; kingdom Metazoa; phylum Arthropoda; class Insecta; order Lepidoptera; family Noctuidae; genus Cosmia; species Cosmia trapezina. The sequence continues at coordinate 26,124,400 of LR991023.1, forward strand.
TTCTTAAAAATTAGCTGATTTTATGTTTTTTTACATGTAGGTACTCGTATAACACGGCAAAAACTCTATTAATAGAAAAAGTAATGTATTTTTATATTGTTTTTTTTTTATAAGTACCTCAGTAGGTTTTAGGTTACAGTACAACTATTTTATTAATGTGCCTCGCTAAACTTCGTGTTTCGTCTGTCGTCAGATTTCTATCAGTTGCCCTTTGGACTTAGAGCAGCCCGGAAGTCGATTGAGAGCGTCCGGCTGCACCAACTGCAAAGGGCAACTGATAGAAATCCGACAACTGATGAAACACGAAGTTTGCCGAGGGACATTAATAAAATAGTCGTACTGTAAATTGCTTTGACTTAGTCCATATGAATGTTCTGATTCCGAACCAAAACATAACTTTTTACTGCTTTAGAATAAAAACAACCAATAACGCCCATTACTTCAATATCAACATTTATTCATAATATATTATTAAACAAAACACCCCACACAGTACAAACACCCTAAAAATATCGCGGAATCATAGCTCGGATCCAGGGTTGTACCTGACATCATTCGGTGGCCTTCAGGTAAAGATTTAGCCGCCATTGAAGGCGAATTGAAAAGAGCCCATAATAAGCGACGCAGGGCGAGGGTGGTAGGGGTGTCACTATCGCAACGAGCCCTCGCGAGCGATCGCCATGGCTACCGAGCCCGGCGCGCGTCGAGTGCGGCCCTGGGTAGCCTTGCAATGGTATGGGGAGGGCAATAGCCCCGTCTACTTGCAAGCGCGAAATAAGATGGCTCAGAAGGTTCATGTCTAAAGACGGACAATGAGATACTCTAGTCAATACGTATTTTGTGGTAGTGGATCCCTTGAGTGTCGCATGATACCGCAGGTATACAAGGTGTAAGTGTAAACAGTGGCAATCTTTTAAGGGGTCAATGTACTCGTCATTATGAACAACTTTTAGTATGGGAGCAAACCTGAAATCGCGAAAAAAAATCAGCTGTTCCCTACATTTGACGAATAAGCGAACATAGACGTACTGAACTTTTTTTCGCGATTTCTGGTTTGGTCCCATAGTGAAAGTTGTTCATAATAATGAGTACAATGACCCCTTAAAAGATTGCCACTGTTTACACTTACACCTTTTATACCTGCGGTATCATAACCATTGTATTGTATAATTGCTTAGCACATGTGTGAGTACTATGTACCTACTCTAAAGCTACCATTTACTGGGTACGTCTTTATTTGACTTGGATGTGCCCTGGCGGCTGAGAGTGTGTCATGCTCACTCTAATGCCTCGCTGATGGTGGCACGTGTGTTGGATCATTTAACGAATCCATACGTCAGGTTCGTCAACGGGCGCTGTTGGTGGAGGCTGGTCATACCTTAGCTGCCACGGCTTATTTTAATTTTAATTTTGAATTGTTTTTTTTTTATTTTTTTAATACGGACGCTTTTAACGTTCATCGTTCTCACATGTATAATTTCAACATGAATGATGTAACCAATATTTTGTAACCATTTTTTGATTTAAAAGAGTGTCCGTGGAGTTTCTTGCCCGTTCTTCTCCATAGATCTACGTTTTGGAATGGGCAACTAGCTTCAACTTTCTGACTTACCTACTGACCGACTCTTTGACAATTCAAAAGTGTAATTGGTTTAATTGAAATAAATGCTTTGAGTTTGAGTTTGAGTTTGCCACTGTTTACACTATTACACTCTGTATATAAACGTAAAATATCATCATCCAATGGTGACCGCAGGCTTACAGCAGTTGGGTGTGAGTATAGATGAAAATATTGTTCTGGGTGGCCGGTAGCAGCTGAATGAGAGTTGCCGAGAATCGAGCTGAATGTCCTGCAATTGGAGAGGCCTGTGTCCAACACTGGACTGGAGGCTATTGTATAGGCTGATGATGATAAAATTATTTTTATACCATTCCCCCTCTAAAAAGCTTATTTTATTCACTGAAAACAGTGAATAAAAAGCACTTTTACTCACTGTTTTGATGTTTGAAAATGGAACACACCAATGTATTCGACCACAGATTTAGAGTACCTAGGCTAGATACGGCATGTTATTAGATAGTATGAAAACCGAGCGTGTCATCTTTTTTATACCTACGATAACTTCACCCCAGCCATTTAGTGATGTGCTCAAAGTAAACAGAATTGTTTCAATCGCTAAGCGTCACTGAGCTAACAGACTTTTTTTAGTACGAACAGTCGAACATGCAGGGTACGCTTGGTCGTGGCTTGCCGTATCTAGTGCAAGTGTAATCTTTGTATTCGACTTATACTGATGTGTTCTAAATTCAATTTGATTGGTCGACATTTTCGACAAGGAGTTTAGCATTAGAATAAAAACTGTTTTGTGTTCTTTTGCTGTCCTTAGTAAATTGCCGCTATTTTGAATACTGTAAGTTGTACGAACACAAAGTTTAGTGTTACTTTAATCTTTAATTTTGTGTTTGTTTAGTGTTGTTCTAATCGATTAAAAATGCATTCTAGTGATGAAGATGTGTTAACACCTGAGTTTATGAAAGAGAGGGTGGCCGATATAGTGGAAAACTTGCTACCCAAAAAATCACGGCTGGTTTACATCAAAGCCAATTTAACTTTCCTTTTTCTTCATTAAATGTCTATTTTCACTTAAATCTTTCTTTTTCTCGTAGTCATGGTATAAAGTATAGTATGCAACGCTTGAATAAAACGGATTTATATCGAGGGCCATGAATCACTCGCGTCGCTCAGGATTCTAACACTTGAATCACTCGCTACGCTTGTGATTCAATCATCATGAATCACTCCCTACGGTCGTGATTCAATCGTAAGAATCCTTCACTAGCTCGTGATTCATCTATGGCCCTCGCTTTAAATCCGTCCTTTATTCACTAATTGCATAATATACTATTGAAGCGCTTGATGAAAATTTATACAAGCTGTAACATAAATAACGCAATACCTTATAATGTGTCACAGTATTCACCATTATGAACAACTTTTACTATGGGACCAAATCGCAAATCACGAAAAAAAAAATCAGCTGCTCCCTACATTTTGACGAGTTTGGTGTAGATAAATGTACCTACTGGTCAGCTGATTGTTTTTTCGCGATTTCAGGGTTTGTCCCATAGTAAAAGTTGTTTATAATGATGAGTACAATGACCCCTTAAGAGGTTGTGCGTTATTTATGTTACACCTTATATATGCCGCAAATTTTCATCGAAAATATGAAAATTGGGGGTTGAATCAAATGGTTCTTCTGGCCGCAACTACTAAGTGTCACTTGTCGCTATCAATTTGCGCTCGCCAGCATTTCTGTCGACGTTCTAAACAACGCGTTTTCCGCTAATGTATACTAGATGTTTTTTTTTGTTTCTTTTTTCAAGGTCGCCGGCTATTTTTCTTGCGGTGCATTTTTGCTCGGACTTTTCTTGAGTCTGTGGGTTTTATGCGTTCTTTTACGAATCGATTCGTTTATTGAGTAGGTATTTGATTTCAATTTGAGCGTGGGAATCGGTCTGTTTTATGTATATTTTGATAACGAAATAATTGTGTTTGATATTCAAATTCATGCAAAATATTCATATTCTTGCAGTCTTTTCTCGGCAATTTTTTTTTTCATAATTCGATAATTAACAGCTTACATCTCAAAAAGAATTTAAATATATAGTTGCAATATTAATCTTAGTTGATAAAATGACAAAATACGTAAAAAATATCTGCTAAGTTGAATTCCCTTTAAAGTAGCTACCTAATAAACAAGGGTCCAAATAACAACGTCTAATTATTTATAACAAAAGTTATTATTCGCGTGTTACAAAACCTCAGAGCCTATACCTAGGCGGCGATGAAACCTCCACAACGGCTCCTAGGAAGCCCTATAACAATCTTTGAATATTAAATTCACGCGATTCTCACCCTTATTGCTTCATCGTAGAATATATTATCGCTCGTAATGGAGAAGCGGGGAATATCAGATTATTGTACATGTACGCAATAAAGTTGAGTTAGCACGATATTATGAAAAGTTATACATACATTGACGGCTGGGTTACAGTACAATTTTTATTCTGCCTTATGAAACGCGCAATGAATGCTGTAATAATAGATGTTACAGGCTGTATCAGGATCTTTTTGGGTGTCGTAATAGGAACAAAACTGGACTGGCGTGAGTTTCAGTGCGTGTCTCGAGTCAGTTTCCCTCAATATCAGACTAGGCGGCCTCAATTTTCAACGCTTATGCCTCTATAAGTTATTCCGCCCTGCATACGATGTGTAGGCCTTTGAATTTTCTTTTTATTAAAACCTAGTTTTTTGGAGCAATAAATCTTTTGACGTTTTTGCTTTATCATGTCGGGGAGGCGAACATTGAAGGGTTTGCAAAAAAGATGATTTTTTCTTGATCTTTTTTGCGATGGTTGGGTAGGTAATGTTATTGTATTTTGTGTAACAACAAAATGATAAGTAAAAATATTTGTCTCCATTAAAAGGACATTAATAAGAATTACGTATTTCATAATATATTTTTCATAATGCATTATTATTATAAAGCATTTAATTAATTTAACATTAACGAACACTTAATATGCTTCACAAAACTATAAAAACAAACTGAAAAATTAAGAACAAAGATAACATCACAACACTACTCCAAAAAACTGCGGAACCGTTCAAATATCTAGAACGACAAACATCGACATAAAATGCGACGCAGCCCCCAACCCAACAAACCAAAAAAAATAAGTTCATGTTTTTGGCGGCTGCTTTATCGGCGGCACATTTCAGTCTATGCGCCGCTCTGGGGGTGAAACTGGCGCGACAGGCCGCCCCCACCCCACACCAGGCTTAGGCCCCACCTCGAGCCCACTAGCCTAAAGCCTGATGGTGCTGTATTTGACAAAATGCTCTAGTTACAATCGCAGAACCTAACTGAACGCAAATCCCTTTGACCTTTGAAATTCTAAATGTCTGCGCTAATTTTTTTCTCGCTTCAAAGCGATGACTAAAGATGGCATGATTTATCAAACTGACGAGCTAGGAACAAAGTCATTTTGAAGATATTTTCCTCGACGTCCTAAATTTATGTCTGCGTTTAATTTAATTTCCAGGATCTAAGAAAAATAGGTTGGGAAAGCTGTTTTCCGCAAGTTGGGACATTAAATGATGAAATTAGTAACCTAATTCGTCTTCCTCACCCGTTCCTGTGGTGTCGGCTGTACAAGAAAGTGAGTGACGTATAGTTAGGAGACAGATGAATTTATTAATTAAGTTCACACGAATACTGGATATACCTTTACAAAGCGACAACCAAATAATGCAACCCTCCATAATCAAGCCTTTCTCAGGATTGACAGTTAGATCGCCGTTCCAGTACATTCCGACGCAGCAGATAACCGGATCAACTACCATCTGACCTCCAGAATCCAAGACAGTCTGCAAATACTACCTAATAACCTAAGAATTAACAGATTTTCGGGTTTATTAACGACTATAGAATAGAATAGAATAGAATAAGACATTTATTTCATACAAAAGTAGTACATACATTGTTAGTAACACAAAAAAACCTTAATGCTATTGTTAGTACATACAAAACAAGCCACAGAAAGAAATAAAAATCACAAAGTGGCACCGCACAGGAGTACCAGTTTATGGCAAGCCCTGGACGCGACCACCCACAGTGTGCAGTCGCATCCAGTGCCTCCACATCGGCTAGTCCCAGCTACCCACGAACACGCTCAGAAGGCTGTTCGAGCTGGCCCGCATGCGCTTCATAAGAAACGCACAACGCTTCCGCATGATGGCATGAAAACCATCCACGCTATTCACCGCAAACATTGCTGAAGCGCTGCAGTGGCGCGGCAGCCCGAGCAGTATCCTGAACTATAAAAACTATCAAAGACTTATGACAATCGTGACCACCAATGGTGACCAGACGATGTCATGGACAGCTCGTTGACATGAAATCTCAATCTCTCTGCAGAGGTCTCAATGCAGGGAAAGGTCACCTACCTACGGATATACAGCAAGGTGCGGCATTCATTCCTTGGAAAATCGATCGATAGAATCGGTCCACGCTTTTGGTCCTAAGAGGCTAAATTCTATCATGTACATCATTCTTATTATAAGAGACAGTTAATTTTTTTTTACGAAATTCGTGGTAATTCGTGCATAATTTCGTCTGGCTATGAATAAAACATGGCGGGAAGAGTGCGTGATCTTGGCATTGACACGGCCAAATATTGCAGCCGAGCGTAAACAAAAAGGAGGCATCAGCATTCTTTTATGATACGTCTCTACGTATCATAAAAGAATGCTGATATTTCCACTGTAATTCTGAATGGTTGATATACGTTGATACTGGTCCAAACATTTCGAAGCGACTTTTCGGCATTTGAGTGTTGATTGGGTCACCAATTCTCACTGTCAATTTTGTAAGTGCCTACGAAAAGACGGGTAAGATGCCATGATTTTTTTTTTCTTCTTGTTTGTGTCTGTTTCGATAATACCCAACCTCACGTGCATCGTGTCAATTAGTCTTCTATTTATTTCCATAATTCGCATATTATTATCATACTTATTCTATAAACACAATTTACAAATCAAAAAAATCAAATCTAATAATCTTTATTGCGATCCATAATGTGGTACAGGTGGTAGGTAATTAATTAATTTAGAAACAATTATGGACCCTGTCCCTGGAAGAGCGCTTTTACAAATGTTTGTACCAAAACTCAAATATACGTAACTAGCCAAATATGGGTGAACCGATCTCTGCCTACCCTTCAGAAAATACAGGCGTACGTTATATCTAATACGTACTTATATGCAGATTAAACATAATTTATTATGTAAAAAACTGTGAACCAAGCATTGTTAACGCACTGTTGATAGCAAATAGCATGAAATTCTTTCAGTCAGTAACCCTAGTTATTTTTTCATCAATTATTGTAGGTAATTAAGCAGTGCATTCAAAAAAGTGTTTTATTAGGACTGGTAAATAGTGAGCGATACTTAAATATTACATGATTGTACTCGTGATAACAAAAAACTTTTATTATGGGACCAACCCTGTAATCGCGAAAAAAATACATTTATGTTGGCATTACCTACTCGTCAAAATGTAGGGTGCAGCAGATTTTTTTTCGCGATTTCTTGTTTGGTCCCATAGTAAAAGTTGTTTGTTATCATGAGTACAATCATGTTTTTAAGTATCGGTCACTATTTACCAGTCACTCTATATATGTATTTAAAATATTATTGATAGTATTGGCTGAACTCTTGGAGATAAGATGCAATTTTAGCAAAGGCATGGTACCGGACCATATTATATAATACGCGTAAAGGGGGCCACCAGAAAATAGTTTAGACTTCACCACAATATAGCAGCATGATATTCCAACGATCTTTAATTTGAATAAAAAAATCGAAAGAACAGAAGAACTCACTCGTAGATGCATTGAAAGGATCATCTGGCGTGTTGAACTCACTTTTTTATTTCAGTCGATGCCTCACACATTAGCATAAGACATTACAAACACGCGTGTTTTGCAACGTGCATGCAAGACAACAATATTTATGCTTGCATAAAAGTCTAAGGTAGTTTCGTTATTTTAGTACAATGGTGAGTCATTCGACTCTTTCTGATGTTATCGTAGAACGAGCTACGGTTGTAGGTATATGACTTTTATATTCACCCCTTTAATAACTACGTTGCTAATGAAATATATTTTAATTACAGTGTTGTTGATGACGCATTTTTTTGAAGTCATGCAATGGTAAAAGGATTATTTTGGTAGGCAATGCCTTGACCTGAATAGTATGCTTTGTGAGATGCAAAAGTGAAATAAAATAGTATCGTCAACCAAACGGGGTACGCAGGGTCATTGACAGATTGCATATAACTAATATTCAAGTCGAACGCGTCAGGGTAGTCGCGAATTTAAAATTTTTGAATGGTTTTTTGCAATTTGTAGATCAGTATGTATATGGTTTAAGAAAATTTGAAGCGCGAACCGCCATTGCTCCTTACCTTTTTAAAAATTTTCGTTTTGTTAGATTTAACAGCTAACAAAAAGGGACATTCGTCTTCGGTTCTGAAAATTCGCCCTTTTTGTAAATTTTCATCAATCACTAATATTTCTTTTTGGTATCTCTATATTTTTGGTATCTACACTAGTTTCATTTCACCCAAATTTGCAGCCTTGCACCAGAAACTTCAGTTTCTATTAGTATCAAAATTTGCTTTTTCCCAATTATGTCAGGGACGTCTTCCAGTTCCAGCTTTAACACTGGAAGCCGCCTGGAAGAAGCTTCTCAATACCTGTATTTTACATGCAACGACTGGCTATCAGACCCTGATACTGAGTAACACAATACTCCTTGGTAAGAATTATTGTCAGGCTTTCGGGCTTTTGAGTACCCGTAACAACTGTCAAAGATCTACGAATGGTGAAGCATCGAGAGAACACTGTGCACAACATAAATTCACATTTATCAAGGAATGGAACACATTATTGTCAGTTTATCCCACCAGGAATGAACTTACATACAATTCTTTAAGTAGGTCCAAACCACAGACCGGGCTAGACCCAAATCAAACACAGGCAGTTATTTAATAATCGTGTATTGTATGCCAGGTAGGCAGTTGTAACTAACTTTACTCCCTAGTGACTTAATTGTAACATTCATATTTAAGCAAGATGTTATATTATGAAGAGGTGTGACTAGACTAAGATACTAGGTCAATCAATCTGCCTAGCCTTTTCCCAACTATGTTGAAGTCGGCTTCCAGTCTAAACGGATGTAGCTGAATATCAGTTTTTTTCATGGAGCTACTGCCTATCTGACCTCCACAACCCAATAACTGGGTAATACAATAGCCCTTGGTTGTCAGTTTCGGTCTTCTAACGACCCGTAACGACTGACAAAGATCCACGAATGACAGCCGGCACCAACGGCTTAGCGTGCTTTCCGAGGCACGGAGGTGTCGCGGTATATAAAGATGGTCACCCATCCACACGAAACAACCCTGGCAAGCGAAGCCACGAGCCCCTCTACTGGACAAAGAAAATTTCAATTCCTTACTAGGAATTTGAATTTCCTTTGCCCGTTAGGTACTAGGACACAATGCCAATATGGCAAAAAAGGGGACTTTAAGACTTGAAGTCTTTGTGTACGTTGCCTTTGTGTACATATCCTTTTGAACTCGGACACAGTGATGCTAATTTGGTTAAAAGTTGAAAAGTTTTCACAAGGTCCTCCATTTTCACAATTTCCACATGTAGGCTTTCCATAATTCTGATTAAGATACCATTTTATGCCAACAAGACCTGTTTCACTTGACATGATTCTCGTATATTAATGGTGTACAAACATTTGTGTAGGTGCCCTAACGTACCCATTAAAATTAAAACTGTGCAAACTTTGCGAATAATTAAATTTGTAACATAATGAAATTGGCATGTGAGCGTTATTAGGAGTTTAATTTAGTGTTATTATTAAAATTTTCATTTCGTGTAACTTTTATAGAGTGAAATGTATTTTTGTATAGTTTTCGGTACTACGTATTGAAACATTTCCTTAAGATTTTCAGTAGACCGTACCCGACCCGACCTTTCGAGAAGTTCTCAAGAGAACGTGCAGTACTAAAATTATACTACTTCATTGATTACGTGGGTTGTGATAGTACTATAATGATCGATCTTTCACCGTCTTTTTAACCGACTTCTAAAAAAGGAGGAGGTTCTCAATTCGGATGTTTGTATTTTTTTTTTTTTATGTTTGTTCGCGCATAACTCCGTCGCTTGCCAACCGATTTGAAAAATTATTTTTTTGTTGGAAAGGGTATACTTCCCAAATGGTTCCATTTTTGTCAAAATCCAGTTCTGATGATGGGATCCTGGAGAAATCGAAGGAACTCTTCAAATATTATAGGCACACCTATAGCGATGTGGGTATTTTTTATAGTAGCTCGTGCATTTTCTCTCGGAAAGCACCACTTGGTGAAGTGGAACTGATGATGAAGACCACAGATGGCTACCGGAACTACTCAATGATAAATATTTCACGGGTTGCGATTCGATTACTTTAATATGGTTGCTAAGCAATTTCCGCTCGTCACACAATGACACAATGCGTGTGGTGAGTGGTTGTTGAGGAGTTCTCCTGGGTCTTACCAGCAGAACTCCTCAACAATTAACGTCCCAGCATCGGGAAAAGCAATATTTTGTAACATGTGATGAGCAATTGACATTAGACTATTGTAACTTATACAAATTATAAACAGACCCACTAAAAAGCGAGAAATAAAAACTTTTTAACAAAAAAACAAAACCGACTTCCAAAAATCACTACAAAGTGAAAAATAACTTTGATTTCGGAAGTCGGTGGCAAAAAAAAAAGAAAGTAAATAAAAAACGAAAGACACAGACACAGATATTGTAAGAAGGGAACGTGCACAGACGTATGAAGGAATAATAACGGTTATGTCAACTTATGTCAGACTTTGCTTTGATTTGTCAAAAATATGGACAGCAACGTCTTCCCGTTTGATAACAACAACACCCTGTATTCACTGAGCGGTCTTCCTAGCGTTGTTGTTGTGACAATATCCTTAGCAACCGTTCTTCTAGCCCTTCTTGGAACCCCATAACCAAATATTGAGCATTAGTGCATGTTCAACTGTTCACCATTTTCAGCGCTGAAAGGGTTTATCTTTTAGGGACTGGGTGAACAATACATAAATTATTGTTATTTTCGATGGTTTGCATCAATTGGAAGGTCTGTGTATAAACTAATTTAATTGAACTTATTGATCGAAAGTAACTCAACAAATCGCATGCGTATAAGGATGTTATATTATGTACGGCCTTGGTCTACTGAGAAGACCCTTGTATTAATTTTCCTGTACAGCAGCTTCGATGTTGCACGACGAATCACGTGTAATCAATACACTACGCTTCGTGTCACCCAACAGAAATAATTACCAAAAAAATAAGGAAAATAATAATGTTTAATAACACCAAAGACTACGTAACTAATGAGACCTCATAAAATCCAATCAAAAAGCAAAGGGCATTTTAATTAACGGCGATGTTAAGTTAAAATAAATTTAAGAAAGGAAAAAATTACAAACGTTTTATAATATTATATTTTCTAATAAACTTTGTGAAGTTTATAACAAACAATATTCTGCGGAGGAAATTTTCGGAACTCGCCGAAGTCAACGACTTTTCTGGAGACACTGAAATTGTTGGAACAATAATGGCGGTTAGGTGTCCGAAAAAAAAATACAATCCGTAATTGAACTGGTCCCCCAAAGGGTTGGAGGTGTGAAGCCGTCTAGACGGACCAAAAGGACGGGTTTTGATAAGGGTGCCTTGGACGACCTTGAACTTTAGAACGGCTTAAACAAATGAGGCAACCCCCGCCTAACATGTCTGCATTTAATGCCGGTTTTTACATCTTACGTAACCCTGGCTCCGAGGAGCAGTATCGAGCGCCAGAGAAACGACTAGACCAACTTCTTGATATCATTAAACTGGGTCAGTTTTACACAAATGCTCACATTAAAACCATCCCTAACTTCGTATTTACTCAGCGAGCGTAACGAACAAATTCACGGGCTGGTGATCGACATTCAAACAAAATACAACCAATTACTTATCGTGTCACGGCTAAAGGAATAGAAATTCAGTACTTTGCCTTTGAAGAGAACTACATAATTGATATAGAGCACCACGGACAGGTACACAAAGGTAGCCGTGGCGTCCTTTGTGATCGACGTATCAAATCACCATCGGACACTACAAAAACAAGCGAGACCCGGCCGGGTACAGACGTACGAAAATAAGTTCAGCCAGTTCCTAAACAAAAAGAAACTGAAATAAACAAGGTCGGGAATCAACGCCGCCGTCGCCGCCGCCATAAAGACCGACGGCCGTCCTTGAAAATGGGGGGTTCTTACAAATTGGGTTATTACGGTGCGTGGGGTGGGGGTGCGGACGGGCCGCTCGCACGAGCGGTTGGGGGCGCGGGGGTGCGACGGGAGCGGGGGCGCGGGGGCGCGCCGCGTGGGCGTACCTCGGTGCGCCACCCGCGCCCGGCACGCCTCTCCAGGAAGACTCCCGTCCCAGACTAGGGTTCCGGCGCCGATCATTATAATTACTCTCCAAGGTGAGCCGGGAGCTGCAACCCCACCGGCGGCCTAATCCGGCTCGTGCTCCGCCGGGACCGGCCAGATATCCCCGACATAATATTGCGAGCGCCAAACATTAAAAGCACTTAAACATCATCTGCCTATCCGAACGGTGCCAATTATCAAGCAAATTGAAAGCCTCTCCAACAACTTTGAGTGTGGGTACTGAGCTTTATTAAGGTTTTAAATTATGCCCCGTTCGAGCTGACGAATGTAGCTTTATCTAAAAATATTCTTTGGTTGGGATAGTTTTGAAGTGCCCTTTGTTCTGGTGGTAGGTGGGGTGATTAAAGTTGGTCTTCAAATCATTAGCGCGGACTTCAAAGTCGTAATCGTCGGTGAAGTTTGGGACAAATTAGGGCTCGCCTTTATGCAGTGTCTCGTTAGACAAAGGGCTTAACGTCGGCCTTGTCAGGGCCGGCTGCAGACGAGGCGGCTGGTGATGCCTAGACTTTGTCGGTGCGTAATGAATTGTAGAATAAACCCTAAGCCTGCGTTACTAGATTGATAGTTACGTATTTATGAACGGCGCTTGTTTGTGTTCTACGAACGACGAGAGCGTAACTAACTAGTCTATAAACCTGCGGGGGTGGGGGAGGGAGGCTTTATTTATTTTTCTTGCATCAAGAGAAAGATAGGCAGCGATAAGAATAAGTTATGGATTATCAATGTCGTGCGTTTCGTTAAATATATTATGTGATTTTGAGCTTTTAAAAATGTATATCAACAATACAGGCTCCAGCAGACAAACGCGACGCGATTCTGGTAGAACAATTTCCGTAGAGTTTTCAAAGATATTGTTCTACTAGAGACGCGTCACGCTGTCAGGTCGTGCCTGTCTGCGGGAGCCTTAAGGCGACGCTATCTGACTTTTGATGATTTTAAACTGAAGATCACGTCTAAACGAGTAGTGTTAATGATTTGGAAAAAATATATGTTAAATTAGAGCATTTTCTTAATAACTTAATATGTGAATATTTTAGATTATGTTTATATTATATTAAATAGTGTAATTAATTTGTAAAGTTATGTCTAATGCAGATAAAAAACTGAGAATCACGCAAAAACTGTCAAGCGTATTTTTATGAAACCTTCACCATTTTAAAGGTAATTTAATTATCTATCTTTTAGTATACGCGTTTTATTAAAATGCCTTTTGTTTTATGTATAATAAATTAATAATGCGTCTAATTTGGGACAGCGCTCCTTGGTGGGCGAGTCCTAATACTGGCTGGACGTACGACGCGTTGCGTGTGCTCAGCACAGAACGCGCAAGCTAACCACTCAAGGTCATTGGCGTATAGTCCCGCCTTAAAGCTGAAGAGTTTATTTGTTTGTTTGAGCACGCTAATCTCTGAAACTAACAGTCGGATTTGAAAAAATATTTTTGCATTTGATAGCCCAATTCTTGAGGACGGCTATAGAAGCCGAGCAAAAAGAAAAAAGTCAGAAAGAGCGCGAAGTTTAATCGAATGAATAGTTCGGGCAGGAGATGCAATGCGAGACGGGTTGGGACAGGGGAACAAGAAATTTCACGGGGACGAAGTCGCGGGTGGGTTGGGCTAGTAAAACTAGGGATATCGACGTTTCTATATATATATCCGGGATATATCCGGGAGCGTGCTGGAAAATCTTTGGTTTATGATTGCAGATTTGGTCTTCTTGCACTTTGATACAGTCAGGAAAATTATTTGTTAAGTAACTGACACCCTGCGTCAATTTGCCATTTTAAAGTCGTTCTATACAATAGGGATAAAGAGTAAAAATTTTGTTCTATCCGTCTTGTAGATTATTAAAAAATATTGGAGACGTATTTTTTTCTTTTTTTATAATTGCGGTAATAAGTATAATGGCGGCGATATATTGAGTTAAAATGTGGCATGACGTCACGCCTTGCTAGATTTTATACGTAGTAGTGACGTAGCGAGTCCCCACTCCCCAACTGTGATAAAGCAAAAAATATGTGTCTAATATTTTTTTTATGTAAGTAATTACAGCCGCACGGTTCGATCTATCAGGTTAAGCTACGCTTGCCGGTATTGGTCCTTGGATGGGTGACCATCTTTACGTACCGAGACTCCTCCGTGTCTCGGAAAGCATGTTAAGCCGTTGGTCCTGGCTGGGTCGTCAGAAGCCCGAAAGTCTGACAACCAGTCATTCCAAGGGGTATCGTATTACCCAGTTACTGGGTTGTGGAGGTCAGGTAGACAGTCGCTCCAAGTAAAATACTGGTATTCAGTTGCATCCAGTTAGACTGGAAGCCAACCCCAACATATTTGGGAAAATTCTAGGCAGATTGATTTTGATCTGACCGACGGACTAAATAGAATTTCTTTTTTTGACCCAAGCATCATTCATCCCTATTATCAATATCATAAATATGCCTTATCGTATACGTGCCGTTTCAAAAGTAGGTAATGCTTACTAAGAATAGGCCTATTTACCTCCAAAATGGCATGCGTATTCGAGTTCAATGTTATGAAATGCGAATTCGTTTTTAAGTACCTACATTTGCGCAAAAAAAATCTTAAATCTCAAACTAGTTCAGTAGTTTTGGAGTTATCAACACAGATACCTAAGCAATAAGTAACTCCTGTCATTTCCTACATTGTTCTACAACTTAAAAAAAACTGGCCAAGTGCGTGTCGGACCAGGCACTGGTTCCGTAGTTGAAAAGAAAGGTATCCCAAAAACAAACTTAACATTGTAGTTTAGTTGAAAAACATGTTCTCCCATACATTAATATACGTTCTCCAACTGCAAATTTAAGTTTGTAATAGCAAAAAAAAATTTTCGGACTATTTCCTTAAGTACCTACTTCTGCTGTGAAACCTTTCTTCTTGTCAAACTTCATGATTCTAGGTCAGCGGGAAGAGGTTTTGATTTATTTGCAAGTATCAAAATATGTCGCATAAATGGCCGTATTTTTTATGCGTTGACTTAGAATCTGCAGTGCGATTCTGTAACCATCTCACCGTGAAAACTTAGGTGAAGTGAGCGTAGAGTGAGCTGTCAATAGTGTCAATTCCTAGCAAAAACAAACTCACTTCACCTAAGTTTTCACGGTGAGATGTTTACAGAATCGACCGGCTGAGGTCCAAGGGACCGTAGACCTACGTATTTGATATTTATTTCAACTTGATACCTCCACGCGTTCCTGAGAAAAAGGGTCTTGATAAATTGATAGACAAACAAACGGACAACGAAGTGAGTTAGATAAGGGTTCCGTTTTTTTTCTTTTGATGTACGTCCCATATCTAAGAAGGAGATAAATCCGATAAAGGTAATAGTCCCTAATAATAACTAAAGAGAAAAAAAAAAAGGTAATAGTCCTGGTAGCCTTGTTTCACACTTATACAAAGCCTTCATTAAAGTCCTAGAAAACTGTATTAACCAGCCAATTAGACCTCCAACCAACCACCTGAACAGGGGTCTTACTATGAGCTCTTATAGCAGGGCAGAAGTTGAACGGTTCCAGTGTGAGAGAGAGACGGAGCTATATACGACCTATAGCACCGTCCTTTTTTCTCAATGGATCCATGATGTTTTTTCACGACATAGTACGGCCCCTGGCTGGTTTTCTCCGCGAAATGTCCACTACTGACCACATAGGTACACTCTCTGAACCAGTTGATTAAAAAACACGAAGAGTTAATAATTTACCGTTGTACCTTGCGTTCGTAGATCTGAGATAGAAAGGAGCTCGTGGCTAAGTAATAACAGCCGCACGGGTCGATTTACCGCGGTTGGTCCGTGGATGGGTGACCATCTTTACATACCTAGACCCCTCCGTGCCTCGAAAAGTACGTCCCGGCTGTCATTCGTGGATCTTTGACAGTCGTTACGGGTCGACAGAAGCCTGAACCACTCTAGTCGGTATCGTGTTACCCAGTAACTGGTTTTGGAGGTCAGATACGCAGTCACTCTATGTAAAATAATGGTATTCAGCTGCATCCGGTTAGACTAGAAGCCGACCTCAACAAAGTTGGGAAAAGGCTAGGCAAATGATGACCTTGCGTTTGTAGATTATTCTATAGCTTTTAACAGTTTATCACACGAAGCCATATTTACAACACTTATTAAACAAGAAATAGAGAAAAATGGAAAGATGGAAGGGACGCCTTTGCCCTGCAAGAAGACACAACCGGCTAGGCTCATTAATAAAATAATTAGTGTTAATGAAAACGGGCAAAATACTATAGAACTATAGAAACACAAGTAAGTAGCTACCTATAACTACTCCATAGTTTATATAAAATCATGAAAGTTTATTATTTATTATCAGTTTGTATAAAACTTCCTTCTCGGCTTCTCGCATAGCATCGGTGCGAGGCGTTCTATACATTCTGATCGCACATTGCGATGACGTAAGCCTGCGACCGGCTGGGGGCCAATTATGCGTGAACGAAGCCCTTAGCAACAGAGTGCGTTGCTTCACCACGCGACCAGCATAACATGACACCTACATACTATACAAAACCCTCTTAAAACATTCGAGAGTCAAACAATTCGAAGGGGCGAGGGAGCTCAGGATAAATTCGTCGTGGGTGTAAAACAGAATTCTAGCATCGAAAAATCCTCATTATTAATTAAATGTGTGCTGGTATGTCCCCTGCAAGTTCTAGTGCTGTCAATAATAATGTGGGGTTGATTGACCTCTGCATATGTTTGGCTCACGTGTTGGTGGTCCGCTAGGGGGCGGTGCACAAAAAACGTTGGATATTAAAGGCATGCTATAATTTGGGTACAACGTCACGATGTAACAAGTTCTTACGTATATTTTTCGATAAATCGATAAAGGAAATTATAAGGTTTGTGCTTCGTGCTCTGAGTTTTGGTAGGAGTAAGTTTTCGTTAATATTTTCACTTCAATTGTAAGTTGGTAGTTACCTACTTGCTTGAAGAGTTTATTTGTGAGGGATATCATTAGTTTGTCGATAAAATTTCAATGAGTTGGTCGGTTTATTTTTATAGACAAAAGGAAGTCACAAGACGGGATGTGTTGTCTGTGGCACAGAACGCGTGTAGGTAGATAAGGCCATAAAAGCATGGTTTTAGAGTCACGGGTGATTAAAATTAAAAATGTAATAATCACACCTGGTGTTAATTAGAATATTATTCGTTTAAGTATGTAAAAAGGATACTTAAGTAATATTTCACTACATAGCAGCAATTTTGTATTTTAAAATTTCTACCACAATCATTGACATCGGCTTTTTTTTTTGGTGGTGAAATGCTCATGCATACTGCACTACCACGGGGAGATATTGCAGATAAGTGGGACTCTAACCCACTAAAACTCCACGGTGTCCTCCTCTGCCGCTTATGGCTGGAACACGGGCACGCGGACACGCGGACACCCGGACACGGACAGCACCGGTCAGTTTCTGGGGAGTACTCTCCATCACCGGCGCACCAGAGAAGCCGAGAATGAACATTGCACGCCGTGACCACCTCATGGAACAAACCAGTACATGGGACCAGATTGACCCCGAGTCTTGGCACCCTTGGTCCCCCTGCGACGGGTCAGGTCATTGGCATCGCCACCTGCCACTTTTCGGCCGCGGAACGTCATACCGACACTCCTCCTCCCCTGCGGCCCCACCGCGTCCGCCATCAGACGGTGGCGACCCCGTCAAGGCCGCGGAAGGTAGGGAGAGCGGCGCACCGCTCTCCTACCTCTCCCGCCACAGCCTCCAACCCTCAGCCGCACCCTCCCATACAACATCGTGGCCCGCATCAGTTGCGATGATGATTATCATCTGCCTAGCCTAGCCTTTTCCTAGCTATGTCAGCTTCCAGTCTAACCGGATGCAGCTGAAAAAATACTGTTAGTATTTTACATAGAGCGAATGCTTATCTGACCTCCACAACCCAGTTACTGGGTAATACGATAAGTAGTAAGACTGGATGTACGACCCGTAACGACGATCTGGTCAAAGATCCACGAACGACAGCCGAGACCAATGACTTAACGTGCTTTCCGAGGCACGGAGGGTTTTGGTATGTAAATATGGTCACCCATCCACCGACCAACCGCGGCAAGCGTAGCTTAACCTGATCGATCGACCCGTGCGGCTGTTATTACTCAGCCACAAGCCCCTTAGTTAAAATTGCTACCACAATGCAGGAAAAAATTTGTAGGTACTTGTGAGACAATCTCTTCGTGGAATGACACACATTGTGATTAGAAAATGAACACTAATAAGGGAACTACGTCTGGCAACAAAATGCTTTGCAGATTGGCAGAGGAAATTGCATTGTAGAAATTATTGTGAATGAAGTGTGCGTCTATCTGACAGGCCCCAACGAGATTCATCAACGGGTGATAGCTTTTCATAAAGACATTATTTTGTACCTAAAGAAAATAAATAAGATATATTTTGTACCTCGACAGTTTTTGATTAAATGACGTTTTTATGAAGTGTCTTGCTAGCGGGCCCTTTATGGTTATTTTTATTGTTATTATACTTACAGATCGCACAATAGTGTTAGGAGCTTGATACTATTATGTACCTTACAAATCCAAAATCTCGACTTTCTGTGAGCTACACTTCAGAAGATATTCGTTATTTACACAAGCGTCCAGCCAGCGGGCCCCTTTTTAAATACTACTATTTTATATCATACAATAGTGTTAGGAGCTTGATACTAATATGTACCTTACAAATCCAAAATTTCGACTTTCTGTGAGCTATACTTCAGAAGATATTCGTTATTTAAACAAGCGTCCAGCCAGCGGGCCCTTTTTTAAATACAACTATTTTATATCATACAATATTGATAGGAGCTTGATACTATTATGTACCTTACAAATCCAAAATTTTGACTTTCTGTGAGCTATACTTCAGAAGATATTCGTTATTTAAACTAGCGTCCAGCCAGTGGGCCCCTTTTTAAATACAACTATTTTATATCATACAATAGTGTTAGGAGCTTGATACTATTATGTACCTTAAAAATCCAAAATTTCGACTTTCTCGAGCTATACTTCAGAAGATATTCGTTAATTAAACGATCGTCTAGCTAGCAAACCCCTTTTCAAACATTATACCTACGTTCATAATCCAATAGGGCTATAACACCAAAACTGGGATTAAGAAAAAGAGTAAGAGAGTTAAGTACGACGCTAATGATGACGATGTAAATTAAAAGAGAAAACGTAATAGTAATTATAATCTTTAATCTGTTTAAATTGTTAGGAACAAAAGATGTCTAAACATGTCGACAATCATTTTAAAATTTCAGACAACGCGTACCAAATGTCAATTTAGAACTTAGAAATTTAAAGAACATCAAAAACCTTATACAACATCCCTATACTATTAAACGAGTAATATTTGTACTCACGTTCACGAAAACGGCTCTAACGATTTCGATGAAACTTGCAATATAGGGGTTTACGGGTGCAAAAAATTGATCTAGCTAGGTCTCATACTTGGGGAAAAAAAAATCGTTTTCTCTATTTTCACCCGAGCAGAGCCCGGTCGAACAGATACTGTAATATAATAATAACTGACGAGCTAAAGCAAATAAAAAATCACAATTAATTAACGAATATCACACACACAAAGTCGAAACACACTCACAGAAAGTCGAAATTTTGGATTTGTAAGGTTCATAATAGTATCAAGCTCCTAACACTATTGTATGATATAAAATAGTAGTATTTAAAAAGGGGCCCGCTGGCTGGACGCTTGTTTAAATAACGAATATCTTCTGAAGTGTAGCTCACAGAAAGTCGAGATTTTGGATTTGTAAGGTACATAATAGTATCAAGCTCCTAACACTATTGTGCGATCTGAAAGTATAATAACAACAAAAATAACCATAAAGGGCCCGCTAGCAAGACACTTCATAAAAACGTCATTTAATCAAAAACTGTCGAGGTACAAAATATATCTTATTTATTTTCTTTAGGTACAAAATAATTTCTTTATGACAAGCTATCACCTGTTGATGAATCTCGTTGGGGCCTGTCAGATAGACGCACACGTGAATGAACAGTCTATTAATTTTTTTTTTGTTCATTTAACGCATATGCACATCCATCCTTTCACCATCCTGAAACTAACCTTTTTGTTTGGAAAAATTAAAGCCTTAATTTTTCCGTACAAGTCTTTCTCTCTCTCTCTCTCTCTTCTCACTGTAGACTGTTGCTGAAAAATCAAAATCAAATCAAAGAAGGACGGCCAAATCGTACCTGACTACGAGGCGGTGGTGTACAGATATGCCATATATGTGAAAAAATCTAGTATTTTTGAAGGTCTTAAAAAACATAAGAAATAGATATTTAAGTCGCCAGAAAAAAAAGCACAAACATTTTTTTTTAATAGCATAATTTGCAAATTATTTTGAATAACATGTTCAGGACGCACCTTTGACGATTCATTTTGCTTAAGAAATTATTTAGTACTCAAAGATTATAATTATTCACGTTTTTCTGAATAGTTATTAGATGTAATTCAATTCTATATACTTGTGTATCAAACCAACTAGTGCTGTTTTTATTATGTATTTGATTCTTGTCATAAAAATAATTATGTGGGTTCATAGTAAGTATCAGCATTGTTCAATTGTGTACAACGGAACGTCATAATATGTCATCGACACGCGCCATGGATTGACAGTGTCAATACTGTCAATTACAACGGGTGTCAATTTGACACTAATATACTGTAGTGTATAGTCTTTGCACCCGGCGATCTCGCATTGTTGTGTTGTTGTTGTTGTTAGTGTGAATATTGTGATACGTACTGTACTGTTTTGGATTTTCTTCTGTTGTTTGACCTTGGCATTGTTTTACAGACTGATAACTAGGTACCGCTTGTGACGATTATTCTGTGCTTTTGATTTCCACAAAAGTATTTTTGGCATTATTGAAATATCTTGGTTATTTAGATATTATTTTCGAAAGGGATGGTGTTTACTACATAAAACAATCAAATCTCACTATAATTTGCTTCTGTACACTGAAAATAAAACTCAGGTCCAGCTTCTATAGAAATTTGGCCGATGTTCTTTTATTAAATCGAACAACAAACGATCCATAGTCTTAGTAATATCCTATAGCTAGTGTTAGTAATATCCTATAGCTAGTGTTAGTAAGTAATATTTTTATACAGGTAAAGTTGAATTAGTGTTTGAAGCATCTTGCACAGAAGATGACCAAGTAAGGTACATGTTTCTCACCTGGCCATCCTCTCCACAAGGTGCCTCGAAATAGGAGAATAGAAACTCTCTGACACTGCCACTGAAAAGCCTGGAGTTAAGTCTGAACCGATCGGGTCCTTCAATGCCCTCAGCATCGCGACCTCAGTGTGTACCGCTCGGTAAGTGCTGCCTCCAACAGCCTTCTTGACTATTATTATTATATATTTATTTAATTTGACAACAACTGGTCCACTGGTTAGTACAAAAAATATAAATAAAACAAACTTATCAACTAAGGGTTAGTAAATTTTTGACAAAGTGTATTCACATTATTGCTCACCCCTGCCGCACGAGCAATCGGACAGAGTGTCTGAGTAGCGGTGCATCGTGCTGTTCAGCTAGGGTTTTTAAAATGCTGTTGCTGCTAGCCCTGATTCTGCTTATTAAGGATGCGGTCTTCTTCCTCATAACGGCATAAAAGTCATCAGTCCGCGCTACAGCAAAAATGCTAGACGCGCTGCAGAACCGGGGCAACCGCAACAGCACCCTGAATCCATTATTATATTGCACACGCAGAGCATCTAGAGCCCTCCGCGTACAGTTGACCTACAAACTGCCCGTGTAGAACCCTTGACAATAAGCTTTAAATAGAGTTATTATTACTATGTCTGACCATTTTGCCAGTGTTCTGCCTTGAACGCGATTTACTTCCACCCGGCCCAGCATCATAACCCTTTCCAGACCATGGTCTCGTCCATCATACAATCTAACCATAACTTAGGTTACTACTTATTTATATAATTTATATATGTCCACTGAACAACGAATAGTCGTAAGAAAATGCCTAAGATTACCCTGTCAACAAACCTTATCAAAGTATCAACTATCCTTCTTTAAATCCAACATATTCAATTCTACAAAGTTAATAAACCAACAAAACGATCCAGATTTTTTGGAAAACCGCAGAAGGAGCCTTGAGATATGACGGCCATGAGTCAGCGAGTAGGTCAGCGATACGGACACGAGTGCTTTACGAACACTGTCTGTTTTAAATCACTATGCAATTTGTTTTAAAAAAAGTGTTACTCAGTGTTGTGTCTTATACTTTGTGGTTTGCAGCGAGCAAAAGAGTAAAGAATTTTATATAGATATCTTAAGGCGAAAGCGCCACGGTAGCCCGCGAAATTCAAAATTTCTTACGTTTTTTTGCAATTTGTAGGTCAGTGTGAGCTTGTATGTTGATTAAAATATGATTCACGGCCGTAGCTAATATGGCTTTACAGAATTATAATCATTACAATCAGCAATACAACTCCATAAGTTAGCATTTACCGCAAACCTCATGATTTCATGAAATCGCTAGATTTGATGTATTTACATCAAATCTAGCGATTTCATGAAATCATGAGGTTTGCGGTAAATAAATGCTAACTTATGGAGTTGTATTGCTGATTCTAATGATTATAATTCTGTAAAGCCGTATTAGCTACGGCCGCGAATCATATTTTAATCAACATACAAGCTCACACTGACCTACAAATTGCAAAAAACGTAAGAAATTTTGAATTTCGCGGGCTACCCTGGCGCATCAACCTTAAGCCGACGTTCGAACTGACGTAAAAATATCGCGGCGGGATTTCATCGCGCGCTGGATTTTGAGCTCTCGGTGTGGAACCGAGCTTCGAGAATCCAACCTAACGACAACAGAGTGCATTCCAGCACGTCGAAAAAACACACTGTTGGATTTTCAACTCTCAGCGCTAAGCAGAGCGTTGAAAATCCAGTGCGCGAAAAAAAATCGCCGCGATATTTTTACGACCGTGTGAACGTGGGCTTAAGCTACAGAAAACAAGCCGCTGGTACCTACACCTGGTGGTAATTGAGTAAGTAGTTGCTTTCAATAAAAGCAACATCGAGCAGAGGGATTATGCGATAAGCTTTTTTTAGGGTTCCGTACCAAAATGGTGAAAAAGGAATCCTTATGGTGTGACTCAGTCTGTCTGTCTGTCTGTCACAGCTGGATATCTCAAGAACTACTAATGCTAACAACTTGAAATTTGGAACAGATTTAGATAACGTTTACCCAACTATTTTCCAATTAAAATGAAGTAAAAATATTTATATTTTTTTGCAACAGGGACTGAAAGGGGGTCTTAAAAATTCAAAGTGGGGCTACTAGGGCATGTGGGGTATCATATGAAAGAGCGCTGTTTGCACATTCTCAAACATTTTTTTATTTTTTTTAGGCCGCAGTCTTCGACTTTTGATGAAAAAAGTAAAAAAAATACCGTTCCCCCGCCCCTTATCTCCGAAGTTTGCAAAGAGAAAAATCTGAAATTATTTTATGTGATAGAAATTTATGTAAAGATTACAGGAAAAATAAAACGATGTCTCTAAATAGCACACTTTTTCATGAATCGGGACGGAACCCTCGGTGCGCGAGACCGACTCGCTCTTGACCGGTTATTTTTTGTCTAATCATGCCATCCTTAGAAATTGTTAAAACATTACTACTGCTCGACAAGTAGGTCAAAATAGTCATGGACAGGTCTAAAAATCTAGTATAACAAGTCATAGGAAATGGATAGCCAATAAAAAATCGTCAAAGTTCACTCAACTGTCAAATTGCATGTCCACTTCTTTGTCCGTCGATCTAGTCATCGTTGAAAAATGACGCTGTCACATGCTAAAAAAATTACAAAGCAAACTTCTTTTGCTCTTGCATTTGAAAAGCATTAGCACTTAGATAATAGACATTTAGATCGAGCCACCACGTGGCCGGTCATGAGACAGCAATATTGTACTTTTTCTAGGTTAAGTGGTATGAGAAATGGAGTTTAACGTAAGAAATCTTCCATATTTTGGACTGAAATCCATGTCAGTACATACGCAAAAACCGTCCAGAAGAGTTAAATTTATCGACGCAAGATAAATTTTGTAACAGTGAAAGTACTTTGTTTGGCTAACATTCAAAAGTTTGCCAAGCAAAAATACGGCACGCCGTAAGAGACAGAAGATACGACGATGCCTTGTCTCAATTTTCCTACTAATTTCATATACATGTATCTCACTTCCACACTTCACACTGTAATCATGGCAACGTCTAGAGGTTCAATATCATTGCATTAGCAGAAAAAATATTTTAGACTGTGGTTCTATAGAACATGTGTTTAGTATACGTCTGAGTGTGTACTATTTTAGCAGCGTCTAAGATTAAACAAAGGTTGGATAAGAATTATTATTGAAACAATGGTATGTACTTATCAAGGTTGATGTTGTACATAAGTCGTTATCGTGATATCAAGTATCTAAGGTGCCCTACTTGTTGTTAGATGTGTTTACGGTTGGTACCTATTTATTTTAATAGGGATCGAGGTCTTGCCATTGTCGTAGATGTTCAGAGATCGGTCTGGAGAGATTTGTGTGTAATGGAAGCGTTTTGTCAGGCTTTGTGACTGTCTTATGTAATACCTACTGCTTTAGATATATAGGTTACGACTTCATTATTTTTGTCGCTTTGTTGGTATAATTCAAGGGCAAATAAATAATAGTAAAACTAATTTCTATCTTTTAATTCCTGATATTGCCGTTTTCGCTTAAAAGTAGGTGACATTGCATTAATTTGTCACAACACTAATTGTAAAGATGCTAAGTAATAATTTCTTCCGGCTTATAAATATTTGCTTTTATTACCTATTACTTTAATATAATATTTATTTAATAAAAAAAATACAAAGCAATAATGATTGTCATTTAGCAACTATTTTATAGCTATATAACACTAATATTATAAAGGCGAAAGTTTGTGAGTGTGTGAGTGTGTGTTTGTTTGTATGTTTGTTAATTCTTCACGTTCAAACGGCTGGACCGATTTAGATGAAATTTGGTACCTATAAAGATAGCTTATATCTTGGATTAACACATAGGCTACTTTTTATTCTAGTCTACGCAGGTGAAATCGCGGGGTGCAGCTAGTAATGAATAAATTGCACAAGGAAAAGTAACTATTAAATGGTCAATCAACTCAGCCTACCGCAGCCCACTGCTGGACATAGGCCTCTCCCAGGCTGCGCCACAACACCCTGTCCTCCGCCTTCCGCATCCAGTCTGTCCCAGCCACTTTCTTCAGGTCGTCGGTCCATCTAGCTGGGGGGCGTCCCACACTACGCTTGCCGATACGCGGTCTCCACTCCAGGACCCTGGATTAAATGGTAATGACACATAAATAGCAACACTCGATGCATGCTTTCCGAAAGGACTTTACAAACTTAAAAACTAATAATGTAATGGTGTGCCTACTCATCTATAAATTCCTTACAATTTTTAGAAATAGTGGCTTTGTAGTGTATTTTATTTTCCTTATAACTACAGGGAAATTTTAAACAAGTATGGCAGGGGAAACCCGAGCAGATAGGTATATGATTATGCATAAAACTATTTAATTAGAGACCAAGATTCCCGGGGTTCCAATAGGTATACAAATAAGTGTTGCCTGACTAAAATAATTATTCATAATATAATTTGTTTTCGTTTGAAGATGTTCTTCTTTTACTTAAAGGATTCATTCAATAAATTCAATCGAGGAATTTTTAAAATTAACATTGTGTTTTATGTTAGGTTAAGAGGAACCATACCTATCCACCATTTCATTCATCTTCGCTAACTGCGCTATCGCACTGTCCAAAACATAGGAATGAAAATAAACCAGCGACGCGAGTTCGTTAGCCGGGAGCGTTCTCACGCGCATCTTATGTCACGACGTTCGCGCATGCGTACAA
This sequence comes from Cosmia trapezina, assembly GCA_905163495.3. Lineage (NCBI taxonomy): Eukaryota > Metazoa > Arthropoda > Insecta > Lepidoptera > Noctuidae > Cosmia > Cosmia trapezina. Next base: position 26,150,528 of record LR991023.1, read on the forward strand.
CACAGCTTCATTATACGCAATTAACTTTTAATATAATTATTTTATGTCCAGCGCAAAATTTTATGACATTTATAAATATATGTTAAATGCGAAATTAAGTGTTAAATTACTGGGTAAAGTATCAAATAACCGAACTCTCAAAGCATTAAATTGCTAAAGCATAAAATATGTAGAATTTGTAGCAATCGATTGCTACGAAATGCATTCTGTAGACGTCTACGATATGCGCTACGTGCAGCGATGCACCGCGTAGCAATGCAGCTACGATATGTCTACGAGACGTAGCAGTGCTACGAAATTGCATTATGTGCAAAAAATATTTGCAATCTTCGTGATAAATGCAGTTGAATGAAATAAAATGAATATGTAAGGGAAATAAGGACAGAAGACAGTCTTTGCAAGACATCTGGGTAAAGAAGATTAGAATTATAGTGTTGGTTAACATTATGGATTTGGTTATTAATAAATATTGGCGTAGCCAACCCTTATAATCGTCTTTTAGTTATAACAAAGGTGTTTTTCAAACAGATTAGATAAGCCAATGATGGTATCTTTCAATGGGAACAAACATTTTTACAAAAGTTAAATAATTCAAACTGGAAAAATGAAAAATATTATATTTAGTTATTTGTATTTGTTTTTGTCATACAAAATTCAACTCCATTATTATTATGTACTAAATATAGAGTTAACTGTACTCATTGAAGTAAAAGTATCCTCTGTTAGGTTCAAAAACCAGTATGACTATCATGTTACAAATTACAATCCCTTGTAATGTTTTCCCCAAATTAATTAATTTGAACAAATTACAACCATATAAAATAATTGAAACAAGCCGACCTTGCATGCATTGTATTTAAATTCCTAATGGCTTTATTTGGTAATCAATCATGGCGTATTATTGAAACAGGAAACGTTGTTACAAATGTGTAAAGCAGATGTTTACCTACTAATGCTAATGAGTTTATTTAAAAAACCATCGAGGCTACATTAATGAGACCACTTTATGAAATGTCATCATAACAATCTAACTGGTAGTGCTCCTTCGAAACGAAAAGACGAGGTGCATTAAGTCTTTGCGTGGTGGCTTAATCGTAGGTGGTGAAACTTCACCACCTACGATTAAGTTCCTATTAACTTGCTTGGCAGATAATTTCATACAAATTCTGTTCCATTTTCGAATTTATTCGATAAGTAGTGGCTATTCGGACATCGTGAAATAGTCCCTAAGGGCCCTCGCCCACTGCGACTTTTTGTAGCGATGCAGTAGCGATGCTGTCGCGCGTCCGCATCGATACAGTCGCGAAGCGGTCGCTAGCTGTGTACCCTCGCCCACGGGCCCAGACTTTTTGTAGCAATGCTGTCGCGCGTTTACGAAATGCGCGACTGCATCGCTACTAACGCGCGTTAGTCGCATTTGCAACGCGCTACAGAAGCGATGCCAACGCGCTACTAACGCGCTACAGTATCGCGACTGTATCGATGCAAACGCGCGACCGTGTCGGACGACATCGGGGAGAGAACAGAGGGAGGGTGGCGCGTGAGTGGAGAACCGAGCTTTCGTTGCATACGCTTCGGCTGCTTACGTAAAAGCAGCACCAAAGACAACGTGACTAATGCTGCCTCAACGGAGTCCATCTGGCAACTGTAGCGATCGCAGGTATTTTTGTGCCGTTACTGAATCGCGTTTGCATCGCGACAGAAGCGCACCAGTATCGCGTTTGCATCGCGACTGAATCTGGGCCCGTGGGCGAGGGCACACAGCTAGCGACCGCTTCGCGACTGTATCGATACGGACGCGCGACAGCATTGCTACTGCATCGCTACAAAAAGTCGCCGTGAGCGAGGGCCCTAACAAATAGCAATCGCTTTCAAAGCGTTTTGTATTTCTAAAACGACTTTCAACAAGATTGACATTAATTCATCTTTTTTTTTTTCAGTTTTTTGGCTTTTTGGTAGCATAAACCAGTACCATACATTTTTGACTTTTTCATCATCGTAATCCGTGACAAAATGTCACTTTGGTCCTCTTGGTAGGAGCCTCCACTTGTGATGATGTTATAGATGAAGTGTTGGCGTATCTTAGCCTGTAAGAAGAATTTGTAGCAATCGATCGCTACGAAACGCATTCTGTAGACGTCTACGAGATGCGCTTCAACGATGCAACGCGTAGCAATGCAGCTACGATATGTCTACCAAATGAAGTGTTGACGTATATTATCCTGCTGATTGGCTAATCGAGAGTAATAGTTTATTATGCAGCCCGTAAAAGAAGGTGTGTAGAACCTCCACAATCCTAATGCTAGGCCTAAATCTTCACTTTTATTCGTATTATTAAAGTAGAGAGGAGTGTCAGCCTTTTTGTCAATCTCAGTCGTATCGAAGGGTTTAACATCACCAAAACTTTTGTTGTAGGAAGTCCTTCTTATTTTCGTGTTTCGTTCTTCGTTATTTTTAACTAAAAATATACTAAGTACATTTTTAAAGTTCTATTCCAACAATTTCGAATACTCAACCTACCTCGTCATCGAATTAAACAGCATTTGCACATTTAAAATGCAAAACTGAACCACACTTAAACATCCTTGTGCGTACTTAAATATTAAATAAACTAAAATAATTTATTAAAAACCGCATAGAATATCAATATTTATATCAGGGCGGCCATTTTGCCAATAACATACCAGTTATAAAAATGTAGTTTGAACCCATTCACGTCGCATCAGTTGCGGGGCCGCAGTAGAAAACCTTCCGCGATTCGAAGGCCATACAACCAGTTCTGAGACCGGTCTCATGAGGGCCCCAAATCTTAGGACTACGCGTTCGGACTGTGTGCGTGGATTTTCTTTGCAGGATTCGTATGAAAGACAAAAGAGGTACCTATAGATAAATGATAAGAGCTTGCAGATTAACAATCAACAACTACACAAGTGGGTGAGCAAAATCCTCACCCGCTTGTGTATTTGCAGATGCATATTATTATGATATGCGATGACAATCAAATCAAATCAAAATTTTATTAAATCGGAAACAAACGATCCATAGCGTTAGTAAATCTTATAGCTAGTGTTAGTAAGTAATATTATTATTTCTTTTATTTCATTAATATACGTATGAATTACATTTTTAAATATTAAAATATAAAAAATATAAAAACATTTAAAAATATAAAAAATAGTAACCCACCGGTATCGGGAACAGGGTCCAAGCTACCGGCGGTCAGGGCTCCAGAGAGAGGAACCTCCTAACAATGCGCGCCGTGTCCAGAAGTACCGCTTTCTGAATCAAGCCCTTGATCCAGCTGCCCAACGAGAGCCTCCTTAGGTGTTGGTCGAGGCTCTTAGCAATTAAGCCATTGGCTGATACGACTATTAATATATTAATTACTAAGTAATATTATTATTAGAGGTAATTTTGAATTGTGTTTGAAGCATTTTTCACAGAAGATAACCAAGTAAGGTCTAAGGTTTCTCACCTGGCCATCCTCTCCACCAGATGCCTCAAAATGGGAGAATCGAAACTCTGAGCCACTGTTTTCAGAATGCTGTTGCTACTGCCCCGGGTTCTAGTTATGATGTGATTTTTTTGACAATGCTCTCAACTCCTTTGGTGCAAATTAACCATGTGCATGCTGATGTTAAGCAATCTAATTTACCAAATTAAAAATTGTTATAATTTCAGCCTGGAAGTTTCTGAGTATCAGTAACACACACACGCCTCTTCTCAAACAGGGAAAAGACATTGTTTATTGCGCTTAGATCGCTTAAGATCTGCTCTAATCAACAGCTTGGTGGGTTTGCAAGTTCCGACGAATAAGCACGATAAGCATTAAGAGGGGAGGTGGCCTGCGATTCTTCATACAAATATGTTCCCCGTTTTTCTTCCTGAATAATGCCTCTAGAGCAATCTTTTTTTTTTTTCATAAAATCTAAGTCTGCTATAGACACGTCTTTTTTTTTCAGGAACTAATAAGTAAAGAAAATATGACACTCCAAAAATTACAAAAAATGCCCCATTTTTACCGCCGTGATTAGAGAACTACCAGACAAATTCTAAAAGTTTTTAACATAAACCAAAATGATAGGAACTAGACATGTAGACTGTTTCTTAAATTTTTAATGAAAAAAATAATTGAATCGGCTCAGTTTTCGAGGAGAAAAAATGGGAATATCTACGAAACGCGGTATCGTCAAAATTTTTGTACTATTTTTGTACTATTGCACTCTCATAACACTATTCGGTCGCAGCGCGACGGCAATAGTTTCTTCAAATACCTATTTTTCAAATCCCTCGTAGGCCACGTACCCTCTTAAATCAATACTTATGCGTATTTTTGGTACTCCGACGTGTGTTTTGTTCCAACCTTTCGTGATGTATTTTCTGCTTACTTTCCTGATAAAACAGTGCCAAATAAGATATTACTTACTTATATAAACATGCTTACTCCACACATCGGACGCTGCTAGCTGTCTATGTAGAGATTCTGTCTGTAAGATTGTCTATGACCATATAAAAGATTAATAATAAATTCGTGTTAGTATTCTGGTTTTACAGTTGGCGCAACTGTTTCTAATTATCTATGGTCGTTAAATGCCTAGCTTTCTTTTATATGGTGATGTGATACGAGTCTTTTGCTAGCAAATAAAATAATTATGTTATACAAAATCAGTACCTACAAAGCACTGCGTGATAGCTTCATCTGTGATTAAAATTGGTCCTAGTTTCCACATGTACCAAAGATACGTGTAGTATAAAATTATTTATTGAAGTGTAGTTCTTTAGGCGCGTTGAGCGTTCGCGTTACCGTGACACTTCAACACCGCGACATGCTATGCATAGTTTTACGTTTAAGTTTTCACTTCTGTCGGCAGTCCCCGTGACTGCCAATTTTTAGGGTTCCGTACCAAAATGGTAAAAAGGAAACCTTATGGTGTGACTCACAGACAGTTTCTTCATCAAAAGTAACAGCCAAAGTAACATCACAAAGTCAAAGTAACGGTTAATTTTGTTTCTTCACAATTTTAGCTGTTGTTTTTATGTTACTTTTGCCTCTAACTTTTACTGATTACTTTAGTTGTTGTTGAAGAAACTGACTGAACAGCCAGTTTCTTTATCAAAAGTAAATGCCAAAGTAACGTCACAAAGTCAAAGTAACGGTTAATTTTGTTTCTTCACAATTTTAGCTGTTGTTTTTATGTTACTTTTGCCTCTAACTTTTACTGATTACTTTAGTTGTTGTTGAAGAAACTGACTGAACAGCCAGTTTCTTTATCAAAAGTAAATGCCAAAGTAACGTCACAAAGTCAAAGTAACGGTTAATTTTGTTTCTTCACAATTTTAGCTGTTAATTTGCTTCTAACTTTTACTGATTACTTTAGTTGGTGTTGAAGAAACTGACTGTCAGTCTGTCTGTCTGTCTGTCACAGCTGGATATCTCAAGAACTACTAATGCTATCAACTTGAAATTTGGAACGGTTTGGATGACGTTTTCCCAACTATTTTGCAAATAAGAAAGAAATAAAAATAATATTTTCTTATTTTGCAAGAGGGACTGAAAGGGGCTCTTAAAAATCATATGAAAGGGCGTATCATATGAAAGGGAGCTGTTTGCACATTCTCAATTTTTTTTTTCGATAGAAGTTTATGTATAGATTACAGGAAAAATAAGACAATGTCTCTAAATGGCACAGCTTTTCAGAAATCATCAACAAAAAATAAATAGAAATTATGGTACGGCACCCTCGGTGCGCGAGTCCGACTCGCTCTTGGCCGGTTTTTATTTATTTATTTATTCATACTTTATTGTACGCACGGCTACAGATCAAGCTATACATTTCCAGTACCTATAAGCTGATCTCGCATTGTGTAGGATTTCCTTACAATGAGAGGTCAGTGTAAACTGGAAATGTATAGCTTGATGTGTAGCCGTGTGTTCAGACAACAGCACATCAGGTTATACCAAACTGTCAAATATCTCCAAATGATTTTAAACCTTAAAATGTTGACGGTTAAGTTCAAAATCGAACGAGAAAATTTGATAGTTTGCTGTAACTTGACCTGCTGCAGTGTGAACACCAGATATTACTTAACAGAAAAAGGCACTAAGAACTTTCGCGCATGTTCTCTCACTCACACTTGCCTCATGCCACCATTTAGTTCCTAAAAAATCTTACTGCGCAGTCTTCTGCGCGAAGTTCGGAGTTGCCAAGATAAATCGGTCGTACTGTACTCCTTTTGCCTCGTTTACGTTCATACATCTCTCTCATCATTCTATTGCATCAATCAATCTGCCTAGCCTTTTCCCAACTATGTTGAGGTCGGCTTCCAGTCTAACCGGTTGCACCTGAATACCATTATTTTACATGGAGCGACTGCCTATCTGACCTCCACAACCCAGTAACTGAGTAATACGATATCCCTTGTTATGACTGGTTGTCAGACTTTCGGGCTTCTGACGACCCGTAACGACAGTCAAAGATCCACGAATGACAGCCGGGACCAACGGCTTAACGTGCTTTCTGAGGCACGGAGGAATCTCGGTATCTAAAGATGGCAACCCATCCACTGACCAACCCCTGCAAGCGTAGCTTAACCTGATGGATCAAACCGTGCGGCTGTTATTACTTAGCCACGAGCTCCTCTCTCATCTATTGCATAACCATCTCAAAAAGTTTAATGAAAACGAGTTTTGCGGCCTTCTGTAATTCAGAAACAAATGACTACATTTCATAACTTTGTTCGAAACATAACACGAAAGCATGAAACTCCAAAACTTCAAGATGTTTATATTTCAAACAATCACGGGGACAAAAATGCACGTGTCAAAAGAACAAAGTTGCAAAACGGAGAGGGCCCCCTCTCCGTTTTGCAACTGAGTTTGTTCCTTGACTTTGAAACAGTTGGGAAAGCCTGCAGTTGTGAGTTTTCTTGCAAAGGGTTCACGGTTACAATGCATTTTTTTTCCTCATTTACCTTTGACTTTGATATAAAAGGGGTGCGGTTCTCTTTTTTTTATTTTATATGTTAATAAAATTTCATTCAATTAGGTCTGAGGGAGAAAGTGTAGGTTTGGTAATCCTATAAAGGCGGTATTTTAGGTAAGTTAGATTTTTTTAATAGACTTAAAAAAAGAAGGTTCTAAGTTCATCTGTATAGTGACAATAAGTTTTATAACGTCAACAATATACACAAAATGGATTAAATCCGGATTATTAAAGCTAACTCAACAACTACCAAACCAAAACCAAAACCAAAAAACCAAAACCAAACCAAACCAACCAAAGTAAACTTAAAAAAATCTGGGACCACACGCACGAGGTTCCAACAAAAGAAAAAATTATTTCTAAAATCGGTCCACAATTAATAAAAAATATCGATGAATATATTAATAAAAATTTATTAATATATTCATCGATATTTTTTATTAATTGTGGACCGATTTTAGAAATAATTTTTTCTTTTGTTGGAACCTCGTGCGTGTGGTCCCAGATTTTTTTAAGTTTACTTTGGTTGGTTTGGTTTGGTTTTGGTTTTTTGGTTTTGGTTTTGGTTTGGTAGTTGTTGAGTTAGCTTTAATAATCCGGATTTAATCCATTTTGTGTATATTGTTGACGTTATAAAACTTATTGTCACTGTTGTTATCATAGCAAGTATGAGGAGCTCGTGGCTAAGTAATAACAGCCGCACGGGTCGATCCATCAGGTTAAGCTACGCTTTCCGGGGTTGGTCAGTGGATGGGTGACCATCTTTACATACCGAGACTCCTCCGTGCCTCGGAAAGCACGTTAAGCCGTTGGTCCCGGCTGTCATTCGTGGATCTTTGACAGTCGTTACGGGTCGTCAGAAGCCCGAAAGTCTGACAACCAGTCTTACCAAGAGGTATCGTATTACCCAGTTACTGGGTTGTGGAGGTCAGATAGGCAGTCGCTCCATGTAAAATACTGGTATTCAGCTGCATCCGGTTAGACTGGAAGCCGACCCCAACATAGTTGGGAAAAGGCTAGGCAGATTGATTGTTATCATAGCAAGTATACGAATTTATGTAGGGTAGGTACGACAGCTACACACTGAAAAATTAAAATCTTCAAAAAAAAAAAAAACAACTTCCAAAAAAAACACAATAAAAAGTGAAAAATAACATTAATTTCGGAACCTTAATTTGTTGTGCTTTTTTAGAAGTCAGTTGTTTTTTTTTTGTAATTTTTTATTTGTGATTAAGCACGCTGAATTTAGTGATAGTGAATCAGGAATTAGCTAGGGCTACCATCACTCAACTGTTTTGTAAAACTCGTAGAATATTTTATTCATTTCAAGGCCACTGTCTGAATTATTGCACGCAAAAAGTCATGCATTCAACTGAAGTTTATACCTACATACATTTGGAGAGGAAGCGATCAACCAAATGGCAACGACCTTAGTGCAACTACGAGTAAACTTAGCTATGAGCATAACAATGAATCATTACACGTGCCGTTTTTGCTCTGAAATAACATTGAACACAATTGCATTTTAACAAACAACACCTATAGGTACCTACCTAATGAGTCGATGGTTTCAGAGGAAAATTTCGATAGTTTAACTAAAATTAACTTGTAGGCATGCAATTTATATTATACAATACTGAAGATTAAATTGTGTGCATACATGGATAATTTATATAAATATTTGTGGCTTTTGGTTTACCTCTGCCTAACCCCTACTTTATATGCATTTAGTAAAAACCTGTTATTTTGACATTACAAACAGGACACTTCAATTTTATTTATCTGTAGTATGCTTGTATGTGCCGCTGGGGTCGCGGCGCCGCTGGGGTCGCGGGTTGTTTTAAGAAGATACCGTGGCCCTGGCATAGGCAACTGAAGGAACACGGGTGGGTTTTAGTCAGTAAAAGTCTGACACGCCCTTCCGCTCCACCCAGAGCGGGAGAAGTTATTTGATGATTTCCCACCCCCAAAAAAAAAAAAAAAAAGTATACTTGTATGTAGATAGGTACGCGTGTGTGGTATATTATAAAGGGAAAAGATTTTTTTATAAGTTTGTTTGTATGATAATTGAAAAAATTTTTACTTAACCGATTTTAAAAATTCATTCACCTATAGACAGCTACATTATCAGCGAGTAACATGGGCTGTATTTTATCGACTTTCACGCGAACGAAGTCGCGAGCAGAAGCTAGTTTACTATAAATTAAGTCCAAAACATTCCCTTCTGAATCCACTTGGAACTTCATACTCACGTCAATTGTTCCTCAACCAAGACGTCTCACAAAGGAGGTCCAAGCTTCGGACGTATTTATCCTACCCTCCTTTAGATGACAAACTGGTTTCATTCGCCATTATTATTTGATGTGCAAATGTGATCGATTTTTGGGGGAGCTTTAATATCAGGACTTAGTAGTTAGAAAATTCTTATAACGTTAGTTCTTTTGGTTGCTTAGTTTGGGTGATATTGTGATAGGTTAGTTCTTAGACTGATAGGCACGAAAGCGTTTTTTCTAGTTTTTTATTTTCTATTTATTATTGATTTGTTTCTTAAGTTTTCTTTAACTTTGATTCTTGGATTATTTTTTTTTTCAAATAAGTACAAAAATCTTTATTGCAACAATAAGTGTTAATTTCATGTGCAAGCCCTGTTTCCCGAACTAGCGTGAGCTGTATGTTGGGAATCAGTTCCTTCCAGATAAATATGTCGAGCTAAAGTGTTACAATCATAACTTATAATAATGTATCTATTAATTAAGTTTATAACCAAAAGTTTACAATCTGCGAACTAAAAAATAGTGGGTATGTGTGTGTGTGTGTGTGTGTATGTGTGTGTGTGGGTGAGTGTGTATTATTTACCGAATATGTTTTAAAAGAAATGTTTAATGGTAAACACTCCATCTTGGTGCCCAAGATACAGGCTTGCCTAGTTTGGGGCCAATGTAAAATCTGTGTAAACTAATTTAGCAATAAAGTTTTAAAGTTTAAGTATTGTTTCAATGGTGTCATATACAAATACCTAATACTGTGCACTCTCTTCTTCAATATCCTATTTTTTTCTTTTTACGTGTCCTTGAATAGGTACCTATGTTACGAGTTATTTGTTTTTTTAATTCATCAATATTTTCTTACATTTTAGGTGTTTGTTCGTGTGCGTGTGCTCAAGTATTTGGAAAAAAATATTATCCGGTCAGTCACGTTGGTAGTCATGTATATCGCCTAGGGTACGGCTATTTAAAAAACATGATTAAGTACCAGATTATAATAAGAAGTCGTATTACGTAGTGCAATATCCTAGATAAATTGATAAGCTATCTGACCGATTAGCGTATCAGCTAGGAACTAGTGATAAATAGACGATAACGCTTTTAATTAGAAAACTAAATCACAATAAATGATTGGTCAGATGAAGCCGCTTCTAGTATTCTGTTTTAGCTTTAGGGCCTATTTTACGATGTCCGAATAGCTACTACAACCGAATAAATTCAAAATTGGAACAGAATTTGTATGATATTATCTGCCAAGTAACCGAGGTGGTGAAACAGGCATTTAGACACATAATTCTTCTTCTTCGTGTCTCTGGCACGACAATACAAAACAAAATCTGTCCATCATGTAGGTTATTAAAAAATGTTGGACAAATATTTTTTTTTTTTTTACGTACCTAATCAAAACAATACGGCAATACAAACATGAGTTAAAATGAGGCATGACGTCACTCCTTGCTAGATTTTATATGTAATGGTGACGTAGCGAGCACCAACTCCCCAACTTTAATGAGTTTTATCCAAGTCATTTTTTATTAATATAATAAAGCAACCAATACGTGTCTATTATTTTATTATTATCTGACTGACGGAATAAATAGAATTTCTTTTTTTTACTAGTCATTATCCATGCATAAATATTTTGCTGGCCAAACAAAAACTTCTCCACTTCCACGGCGATTATCAGTGGCAGCGCAGAGGTCACTCAGGGCCCCAAGTCTGCTATTTTTTACATTCCAACACGATCCCATTGTCACTGCATTGTCATTTTGCTAAAAGTTCGAAATCTGCTAAATTCATAATTTCATACAATGCAGTGTAGTGGTTGACCATTGGAAAGTCATAATGACGCCATTATGACGCCATTATATTAGTAGATTACCAAACTTGTCAAAATCAACAATTATGAAATCAATGATAGACCATTGTGACACTATTGTAATAGCAGACTTGGGGCCCTGGCTGCATGTTTTGGGACACAGAGGGCAGGATAGGAGGTGCAGCACAGTTTGTGACATAGCTGCACATCCACAGCCTGCTGGAGTTCCGTCATATAATTATGTGGTTACACTGGAACCCGACCCTTACAAGGTTGAAGATAGCGCAAAATGATGAATTTAGACTGTCTGCAGTTTATACTAGCTGATCCGAACTTACTTCGGGAAATCAATTGCTTCTCTGCTCGGGTGAGAAAATAGAGAAAACGAAATTTCTGAAATATGAGACCTAGCTAGATCGATTTTTTGGCCCCTATATTACAACTGTTCGGTCTAAGCAACCGAACACTTCCTAACGCAGCAGTTTACAGCGATCGTTATACTCTAACACAGTGCATTGCGAGACATCAAACGAACCGGGTACATTCATAACATTTTAACATAACATTTCACATACCTAACATTTTACTTTAAGAACAATTTCCATTAAACTTGTAGAACATTTAATAAACAGTGTAAAACCAACACCAATCAGTGCTTTAATATTACCGACAAACCTGCACCCCGCACAACAACTTTCATCGAAGTCATTAGAGCCGTTTTCGAGAACGTGATTACAAATATGTAGATATACAAATATTGCTCATTTAATAGTATAGGATTTTACAGTCATTCCTTTTATCCGTGCATATGAAGCAGTTACAAGAGCTAAGTAGTAACAGCCACACGGGTCGATCCGTCAGGTTAAGCTACGCTTGCCGGGGTTGGACAGAGGATGGGTGACCATCTCTACATACCGAGACTCCTCCGTGCCTCGGAAAGCACGTTAAACTGTTGGCCCCGGCTGTCATTCGTGGATCTTTGACAGGCGTTACGAGTCGTCAGAAGCCCGAAAGTCTGACACCCAGTCTTACCAAGGGTATCGTATTACCCAGTTACTGGGTTGTGGAAGTCAGATAGGCAGTCGCTCCATGTAAAATACAGATATTCAGCTGCATCCGGTTAGACTGGAAGCCGACCCCAACATAGTTGGGAAAAGGCTAGGCAGATTGATTTGATGAAGCAGTTGCAAGATGCTAGGAAAATCGCAAGCAACAAATACTTAGGTACTTAGTTTTTCAAAATTATCATTAAATAAAAGATGATGATGATGATTAATTTATATGATCACCATCGTCTTAAAAACATTAATTACTACTTTATAATAATAACATTAAAACAAATGTGAATACGGAAATGAGTAGTTATATAATAGCAGTATTGAATTGAAACAGCATTGAACGCGCCCTTGCCCTCCGCCGTGAATTGATAATCACTGGTTCAATACTAACGGTAGATGTTATGTAAATATAATTATATTTGTGTATTGAGTATATGTATTTAAGGGCCAAGGACATAACCGATCGTTTAATTTAAGAAACAAGTGTATTTGTCATGTAATGTGTGTGATATTTTAAGTCATCTTTCTCTAAAGACCAAAGAATTACCTACCCTTATAGCAGGACTTGATGTAGGAGTTAATAAGGACCATCTTTTTCGGGATTTTTCAACAGTTTTCTTGTTTTATGCCTAAAAAAATGTATTTCCTTTACTTTAACAACAACAGACACTGTTCTCATCATCAAGGAAAGTCGCAGTTAACTGGTTTAATGTACAAAACTCGCACTACTTCTATAAACCTCTTAGATACATAGAAAAACCTATGTCAACAGAAAATGCGTTAGCGCTGCGTTGATCACGTGAGTTGGCCACGTGAATATTAAGATTGTTATTCATATACAGAGGCCCAAATATCTACCTACTGTCGACATGTATAACACTACGTGTACATTTATTTACAGATTAGTTAGACAGTGCTGCAATACACTTTATTACTGCTATATTTTCTACAATATCTAAATACATATTATGCTTCATGTTCTTTCAGTATTTTGGTCAATTTATCACTGTAAGACCTAGATTATTGTTGGTATATGCAGCTGATATATTATTATTTATTTAGGTTAGCCAACAATTCTTTACACTAAACATTTAAAATAATTTTGTTAACAGTACCAACTTACGGTTACAAGTTCAACAATGACTAAAATTACCTATATTAATTTTATTATTTTTATTTTTATATCTAAAATGCTTCTTAATCTTTTCGAGTCGATGGTACTGTTTAGATTTGTTGGGGTATATGACTATAATATATTATCTGCTGCATATATGAATAATATAATCATACAGTATACTTATGCAGTCTTATAATGTGCAGCAAAATCTGTCAAAGTCGGCCACCTGCTGAGCCCAATTAATCTAAAAAGTACCATCAAGCATGCACTGCCAGATAAAAGTGGGAAGGGGTCCCACTTTTTTCTGGCAGTGCATAATATTATGCTTCGCTCACGAGTGAAAGTTCACTATGCATCTGAAACCACTTTTCAACAGTCTTTTTCAGTGTGCCATTAGCTAATCAGCCAACACCCCAATATAAAGTTTCCAACATCATTATTAGGTATTGTGACTTTTACTCTCGAAAAACCCTTTGATTTATCATCATCATTCTCCTGCCCTTATCCCAATCTATTTGGGGTCGGCGCAACATGTCCCTTTTTAGGGTTCCGTACCAAAATGGTAAAAAAGGAACCCTTATGGTGTGACTCAGTCTGTCTGTCTGTATGTCTATCACAGCTGGATATCTCAGGAACTACTAATGCTATCTACTTGAAATTTGGAATAGTTTTAGATGACGTTTACCCAACTATTTTGTAAATAAGAAATAAATAAAAATATTTATATTTTTTTTGCAACAGGGACTGAAAGGGGGTCTTAAAAATTTAAAGTGGGGCTACTAGGGCATGTGGGGTATCATATGAAAGAGCGCTCTTTGTACATTCTTAAACTATTTTTTTTTTTAGGACGCACAGTTTTCGACTTTTGATGAAAAATGTAAAAAAAAATACCGTCCCCCCCCCCCCCCCTCTTATCTCCGAAGTTTGCAAAGAGAAAAATCTGAAATTATTCTATGTGATAGAAGTTTTTTATAAAGATTACAGGAAAAATAAAACGATGTATCTAAGTAGCACACTTTTTCAAAAATCGGAATGGAACCCTCGGTGCGCGAGTCCGACTCGCTCTTGACCGGTTTTTCCATACTACTAATAGTCGTCATCTCGGTAGTCACGCCCTTTGTAGCCATTAGCATCTTTCACACAGTCCAAACATCGTTTTTTGCAGCCATCGATATTCATACTCAAAACTTTCCTCACGGCATTTTCCTCATTCCTCCGCATCAATTGTCCATACCACGACAACCGTATTCCGCATAACTTTTCAGTCACTGGTGCCACTTCCAGAATTCCACTTATGTACCTACTCATTTCTTACTCTATCCATTCGTGTAACACCACACATCCCTCCCAGCCTTCTCATCTCAGCTGCATGCATTACTTTTCATACATCCCTAGTTATTCATCGTTCTTTGATTTATCAGCATACTAATAAAATAAACATAGCATACGAAGATATTACCCATAAAACCCTTCCGTACCGAAGGTCTGAACTTCAGAGACAACTCGTGACGACAGGTGTCGTGTTAAAAAGAAAACTTGCCAAATTACATAAAATTACCGGTCAATTTTGGATAGACGCCAAACGGAATGATAACTGGCTGGTTTGACTGTGTTTTTAAGGGTTCTTCTGCTTGCATTAAAATTTTGAAATAGGAATGTATTGATTCTAAGCTTCTAATTCCGATTCCATTGACTACCTACTTAATGATTTTTCGTGTCCATTCTGATTACATTCAATAACACAGTATTTGACAGAACTCGCCTTGAACTTCTTTTTAATAGACTGATAAATTATTTCGTTTCATAATCCGATTTTCGATGAATAAAAATGTAATCTCTATATCTATTTCTCCTACATTATTAGTGTGTTAACTTTTTGCTTTCTTTCAATATTTCTGCCAATATACCAGCGAGTTGGGGGAGGTTTTTCTAGTGAAAGGAAAATCTGTAATTATTAGTGTTTTTTTTTAGTGATTACGTTATTTTAAAGTTATTTTACTTTTGTATTGTTGGATATTTATATTATTTTATATATTATAATTTAAGTATAATACTCATGGATGATATAGTTGATCTTAATGACAGCTTCTTCTCGTGCTCTTCTTCGACTAGTTTTGTTAGTGCGGACAGTGACTCTTCCTTACCACTTACTTTACATGATAAAATCTCTTCTCTTTTCTCCAATGACCCTAATAATCTGCATATAGCTCACATAAATGCCCAGAGTGTTCCTGGTCACTATTCTGACCTTCTGGCATCCTTTAGCAGTGCTCACCTAGATGCTCTCTTGATATCGGAATCCTTTTTGAAGCCATCTCTCCTCTCCACTCAATACTCACTCCCCGGCTTCGTCTTGATCCGCAACGATAGGACGGGCAAAGGCGGAGGAGGTGTTGCTATTTACCTGCGTGCTGATTTACCCTATAGGGTGGTTAGTTCGTCTCCTTCTCGGTATTCTGAGTCGGCTGAATACTTGTTTCTGGAAATTACTGTTCATCACACAAAAGTCTTGCTTGCAGTGCTTTACAGTCCTAATCTTCACATTGATTACTTTAATTCTCTAGACTCCACTCTCAGTGATCTTTGCCCCATGTATGAGCACGTTATTTTAATGGGTGATTTTAATACTTGCTTGATTAAAAATGACTCTCGCTCCCTGAAACTCCTTTCACTATTGTCTTCTTTCAATCTTCAAGTTTTGCCTCTATCTGCAACTCACTATTTTCCTAACTGTTCACCCTCATTTTTAGATCTTATGATTGTTTCCTCTCCTATGAATGTTTCTTACCATGGTCAACTTACGGCTACTTTTTCTTACCACGATCTTATTTATCTTTCCTATCGTATCCGTGTTCCCAAGCGTAAGTCCCAGTTTTTATTTCTCCGGAACTACAAGGGCATAGACCTGGAGGCTTTGCAGCGTGATGCCGGCGATCTCGACTGGACCCCTCTGGTTGAGTATGATGACATCGACGATAAGGTGAACTGTTTTAACGCAACCGTTCTCAGTTTATATGACCAGCATGCCCCTATCCGACGTGTCAAAGTCCGTCATAACCCTGCACCATGGATAACGCTACAAATTAAAGAGCTTATGGCTCGCAGGGATAAAGCTAAGAGCAGATATAAGCGCAGACCTTCAGAGCTGAATCTCTCTTATTACAAATCCCTACGTAATCGCTGCAGTCGTCTGTGTCAAGATGCTAAGAGACGCTATTTCCACGAACAACTCAATAATCGCAGTTCTTCCGATGTTTGGAAATTTCTCAAATCTGTAGGCATAGGCAAGGCACCTACCAACCAGTGTAAGGATGTGAACCTCAATGATCTCAATAAACATTTCTCTCTCCTTCCCTTTTCTCTTGATCCGTCTGTCAAAGCTGCGACATTAGAGAGTCTTGCTAGTGTACCGTTACCTCAATGTTCTCACTTTAAGTTTAGCGATGTTACTGAGGAAGACGTTAAGAAATCTATACTTGCAATTACTTCTTCAGCGGTCGGTAATGATAAGTTGTGCTCAAGAATGATAACCCTTATCCTTTCCTCGTTACTTCCTGTTCTAACTCACATCTTCAACCACTCATTTTCCTCTTGCTCATTTCCGTCAGTTTGGAAACAGGCTCACATAATACCTTTACCTAAAACTAATAATCCTACTTTATTAACCCACTTTAGACCTATTTCTATTCTTCCATTTCTCTCTAAAGTTTTTGAGCACTTAGTTCATAGACAATTATCATTTTTCTTAGCGTCAAACTCGATAATATCCCCTTTTCAATCCGGTTTTCGCTCGGGTCACAGTACTGTAACCGCACTTTTAAAAGTAACTGACGACATCCGCTGGGCAATGGAGAATAAGTCGCTTACTGTTCTTGTATTGCTTGACTTTAGTAGCGCTTTCAACTCGGTGGATTTCGACATTCTGCTTGGTATCCTCAAATCTATCAATCTCTCTTCTTCAGCTTTAGCTTGGTTTAGTTCTTATCTTCGGGGACGCTCTCAGTGTGTGCGCCTGGAGGAGTCTTTCTCTGATTGGTGTAGCCTCACTGAGGGTGTTCCTCAGGGTAGCGTTCTCTCTCCTCTTCTTTTTTCAATTTTCATCAACTTTGTTACCAGAGTAATCTCCTCTAGTTTTCATCTCTACGCAGACGACTTGCAGATTTACCGACATTTTACTGTAGCTGACGCGGGTTCCGCAATTGCTGCTATGAATCATGACCTGGCCTGCATCAGCGGATGGGCTAAGTCGTTTGGTCTGCAAATTAATCCAACTAAATCTCAGGCCATGATTATAGGCAGCAGATTCGTTCGCGGTGCGGCTGATGTTACATCTCTGATGCCTTTATATCTCGATGGTGTTCGCATTGACTATACTGAAACCGCCAAAGATCTGGGCGTAATTATTGACTCCAATCTCTCGTGGCGTGCTCAAGTCAATGAGGTCAGTCGAAAGGTTAATTTCTCCTTTCATTCGCTGAAAAGCCTTCAAAGTCTCCTGCCCTTGAAGACTAAAATCTCTTTGGCACAAACGCTTATTCAGCCGATTATAGATTATGCCGACGCATGCTACCTGGATGCTACTGAGGAGCTATTAAATAAGCTTGAGCGCTTGCAAAACTTGTGCATTCGCTTTGTTTTTGGTCTTCGAAAGTATGACCATGTTTCTCACTTTCGCAAGGAACTCAAGTGGCTCCCAATCCGCCTTCGCAGGAACACTCGGATTTTATGTCTCCTCTTCAACATATTACACAACCCGTCTTATCCTTCCTACCTGCGCGAGCGTTTTTCTTACGCTCGCCCTAGCGACGCACCGTGTAGATCACACCTTAGATCCCTCCTTAAATCTCATCCTCATAAAACTAGCTACTATTCTTATTCCTTCTCTGTCCATGCTGTAAGATTGTGGAACTCGCTACCGCCTAGCATTCGCGATATAAAAACTGTGTCGCTGTTCAAATGTCGAGTAAAAGAGCATTATCTTTCCTCTCAAATGTGAGTATTTATATATAGTTTATGTATGTTTATATATTTTAGCTTTATGTATTTATATAAGTATATGTTAATTTTGTATTCCGTTATATGTGTAGGTATATTTAATATTTTAGTTTAAGACTTCGACTAGTCATATTTTTCTCTTCTTGTTCTCACACACTATTGTCTACATTTCTTTTCATTTCTCCTTTCGCAGGTCTGCTGGAAGAAATTTCTTTAGAAATAAGCAGTACCTTTGTACTCCTATATAAGTATCATGTATATTTATCTATTTTTCTGTGTGTACATAAATTGTAAAATAAATAAATAAATAAATAAATAATTAAAAGAAATAAATACCGGTAATACCTATAGAATAGAGAATAACGAGAGAGTTCGCGTAGTCAAATTATGTGGTGCAGAGGATCAAATTATACGCTCATCCGAACCATAATTAAATGGCGATTCTTATTAACGATAATAAAGTAGAAGAAAAGCCGACAACCTTAGTTATAGGTACCTACAACTGTAGTTGTTAACTTTTCACTGATGTGAAGTGACAACTTAAAATGGTTTATTCCCCTCGATGAAATTCTTTGTGAATGAACTGAAAAACATATAAATGCTTATTTTGCTGCGCTCAAACTTACTTTACATAAAGATCAATTATGTACCTACAGAGTACAAACCAATGCAGTTTAAGTGTGAATTAATATGTGTACCTACCTAGGTACCTACCTCGTACTCATACCTACCTTTTGTTTACTACGCCTGTTAACGCGAATCAACCACGCGAAGAATTCTTTACAAACCATCTTCACCCAACTAATCGGTACTCAACCAGAACTAATTTTATTATGTTTTCGAGCTGTTTTTATTGTTAGAGTATTATTGGTTGGTAGGTACTGGTAGGTATCTACTCTCTTGTTTTTATGTTGTACAGCTGACTGTAACGTGAGAAGTAGGCAATGGCCCAAATGACCCTTATTAGCTGCAATCGGACCAAAGGATTATTAAAGTTCCTAGACGCACCTAACGCAGAGTTCCCAGACGCATTAAGAGCTTACTTTCTTCCTCTTCGAGATTGTAGAGAAGAAGCGTCATCTTGCAGATAGATAGGTACCTACCTATAGGTACTGAATTGTAATAAATAGAAGAATCAGTAAGAAGGGACGCAGGTCCCTAACAACAATTTTTTTACGTATTTATTTTAAGATGGTCTGCCGTGTGATTCTGTAAGACCTCATTCTAAACTTCGAATCTGAATCCGCTGTGAGTTTCTTGATTGGCATTCTTAAAACTCGATTGATAGCTAATTCGAATTTACACTAGCGCTACCCTTGCGAGCGTGTCAGCGAGTTGAACTAAATTGACCGTGAGATTTTAACAGATAAAGTAGGTATGAGATGACGTAAGAAGCATTCAGTAAGGTAATTCCCTGTCACTTCGACGGTCACTTGGCACTCGAACCCGCGAATCTATTCTGTAAAAAGCTCACCGTGAAACTGTAGGTGAAGTCAGCTGTCATTCCTTCTGCAGGTCGATGCTGATGCTAAGGATTGACACTATTGACAGCTCACTCTGAGCTCACTTCACCTAACTTTTCACGGTGAGATTTATACAAAATCGATCTGCGTCAAATAAAAATCAAGTGAGAAGAAGTGAGTGAGTGAAATGCGAGTTGTTGTTTGAATTTTACAGAATCGACGTCACCAACATTATGATGTCTTTGCTTTGCAGTAGGTTAACACAGTCGCTTTATTTTACGATATATACCGGTACTTATAGCGCTTATCCCATAATAAATATTGAATAAGGTTTTGATGGCGCGCACCGAGATTTTCCATTATAAAATCATAGCATTAAGTAATACAATAACGTCTCAGCAGCACGCCTGCGTTGACACGATTGTGATCGCTAATTGCTCAAATATTCCAGCAGTATGGCGCACATGACATGCACGCTATATGTGTCAGCCGTATGCGGCAATAAATTTATTGTGTAATGGGTAGCGCGCATCGAATTGGGCCGTCCCTCCCAAGAGTGCCCCGCGCATCGCCGCTGTTTATCTGTCATACAACTACACTATTCACCAAACGCATCTACGAAACTATACGAACTTCTAAATAAAACGCGCAACGCCATCTCTGATTTACTCCCCGAACTACGCGAACGAATGAGTTGCCAAGTCTTGTGTTGAAAAATGTGCGTGACAAAGTAATGTTGGCATTCCGGAAAAACCGTCAAATGCATGGTAAAGGTCATCAAAGCCATTAAAATGATACTTTTTATTTCTGTACAATAATCGTAAATTTCTATGAGGTCGACTAATCATGACGTGGTTGTTTTAAAAAACACGTAATTTATTTAAATTATGCGTTTTATGTTAGATATCGTTATTTTCTGCCTACAGATTTAAGTTCAAGGTTATTTGAATCGTAAAATCATTGCGTTGATTCTGTTCATTATCCTGGAGGCTCATAGTAGTAAATAGTTAGAAAAAATGTTCAAACTGCTGTTTAAAAGCATGCCTAATTGTTAATAGCCAACGTAGTATTTTTTTTTTTACAACAGTTTCATCAAATAGGATCTCAACGGTATTAGCTAAATTGCTAAAGGAAATCATTGTGGTTAGAGTTTGTTTTGACGATTAAATAAAATATTTTGTGGGTCGGTAAAAACGTAATTTAATAGGAAACGCGAACTGCTGATAGTAAAACTAATATAGGTCATGAAATAACTAGTAAAAAATTGGTATAGGTCAATTTTTATATTAAGTAGGTGTAACTAATTAAAAACCCCCAAGGCCCTTAAACCTGAAGCAATAAAATGCTAGTTCTATTACCTGAAAGAAAAGGTAACAGTGGTACATAATTCTATGCAAAACAAGCGGACGTAGAGTAATCTACGTGGCGCACGCAACTCACACACTCACAGTCTCACACAATGTAGGTACTTATTGTGTGAGAGTAAGTGAGTATGACGTCTTCAAGGATCGCTGTACATGTGTGAGTGAGGGTTGCCACTTGCCACCTGCGGTTTAATGGCACATTGTACGTTTTAGTGCATAGGTAAGCACATTTCAGCGAAATGTGTCGCATTTCAGAGGAATGGTTTTATGTTCCGCGAGATTGTATTGAATTTAATGTTATGAGTTTCGCTTTATTTGAATTGTTTAGGTGAGTGCAGATAAGAACTACCTGTATGTAGATTTTTATAATTACCTATTGCACACAGGAGGAGAAACATAACTAGGTAGAGGTACTTAGGTACTAAGGACATCAAGCGTTGGGCAGTCGTCTATCAGATAGGTACTCCCTTTTCTGTAGAGGATGAGTGAACTTTACACCCTGTTCTTGATACCTCTTTTTAGCAATATCAATATTTTGTGATATGTAGCTACAAGCTAGCGCCGAATAGCCAATATGGCTTTTCCATTCCGCTGATTCCAACCAACCCTCTCAATAAACTCTTCAACTCTAGCTGAATGTGAACATACTTTTATTTTAGGAAAGAGTTCCATTTCAGCATCTCCTTGTACCAACCCTACAGTAAATGCTACACGCACACACACATAATTTGTGCGTGTGTGCGTGGCTGCGGTGCTCACGGACAGCCGAACAAAGCGCAGCGATGGCCATGAAAATATTTGTACCGCTGCCTAGTAGGGCTGCCTCCTATAGGCTTATGAATACAGTGCCTGCAATTTCCGTAAATGTTACGTTTTTCGATACAATTAAATTATTTGTTGCGTTTTATATAGGAATCAAAGCTAATGTAGGTATATTTTTCAAATTATTTAAGCATTGTTCGTATTGATTTCCTATAGGTACTATGTAAAAAAAAAAGTTTACCAGTTGTCCGAGTACCTACCTACCTACCTACCGATGGCCATCTGAAAATAATTAATTAATGCAAATAAAGGTTAAAATAAATAGATTTTTGTTGCTGCCTGTACCGATTCTCTGAATACAACGCCATCTGTTAGTGATTTGCGTTATTAATTATCTATTGGCGATTGGCGTAAAAGGACCACTAGGTACTTGTTTTGTATGATTTGTTGCATTAAAATATGTCGGTCCTTTTATATGAACATTTAATAAGTACATATTTTATTATTCAATGTCACGCAATCTTTAATTTCTTCTATGAACAGTTCGGAAGATCTGTAGATGCTTTAGGTTGACACAAAAGAGTGGAAAAAATTGGGGCGCCACTAGCCACACATTATAAAATTTAAACTATAATAGTACATTATGATATAAATAAGTGCGGTAAGTTGAAAATTATAGCCGAGGCGATATTGCTAGCCCGAGCCGTAGGCGAGGGCTACAAGAAAGCAGAGGCTGTAATTATCAAAGCGCACGCATCTCATACGACGTTTTATAACATATTTGCGAGGAAATAAATAAAACTCGGACTTTCTTAAACGAATAAATCTTTAAAAACACACTTTCTGAAAATGAATTTGCATCTTTGCTTGTTTTCCATACGATGAAATTTTGATACGCTTGTAAGTATCTATCGGTCGATTTTTCGGACAAGAGGCTTAGAGTATCCTTTTTCGCTGCCTCTGAGACTTCTGGCGGTGTCGAATGAATAAATTCATCATTACTTGACGACATTTTCAAATAAAAACAATACAGCGAAAAGAAAAAGCGCGCGGAATAATTTTTACTTGTTCACAAATTAGCGATGCGCACGCATCAGCGCTTTTTTTTAAGGCAAAGGCACAAAAACAGCCAGTATTATTAAAGTAAATTAATATTTTTTTGTTTTTGTTACAGATGGTTTGTTGTTTGTAATTTATTGTAATTTATTGTCAAAATTAATTAAATTAAAGAATAATTTAATTTTTAATTTTTAGAAGATTTATTTTATTTTATCCCAAAGTTAATTTTATTCATAAAATGTTGACCACTTTTCTGACATAAAAACTCTTTGCTAAGATTTAAAAAAGTACCGTTCGTTTTAGACGGAGCATCATGATAAACCGTACGGGTTACCTTATTAAAAATAAACTCGTGCGTTTTACTTTACGATAACGCACAAGTACGTAATGACATACATTACGATATTGAAATTGGTGAAATAAGAGACCCTTTACGAGCAAATGTGTTATAAAAACCATTTTTTTGACAGAACTCTATATACTTACTCTTAATTTTAAATCAATCTAATCGAATTCATGCACATTTGTTGCCTGCTAAAACACGGACTGAGACAACACTGACATAGATTAAAAATTGGTTCCGTTTCTAGACATTTTTGCCGGACTGTAAGTGGATATCAACTGTTCAGTCTCTTCACAATCAACGTCTCTTCTTAGGGTTCCGTACCAAAATGGTAAAAAGGAACCCTTAGGGTGTGACTAAGTCTGTCTGTCTGTCTGTCTGTCACAGCTGGATATCTCAAGAACTACAGATGCTATGAACTTGATATTTGGAATAGTTTTAGATGACGTTTACCCAACTATTTTACAAATAAGAAAGAAATAAAAATATTTATATTTTTTTTGCAACAGGGACTGAAAGGGGGTCTTAAAAATTTAAAGTGGGGCTACTAAGGCATGTGGGGTATCACATGAAAGAGCGCTCTTTGCACATTCTCAACCTATTTTTAATTTTTTTTTAGGCCGCATAGTTTTTGACTTTTGATGAAAAATGTAAAAAAAATACCGTCCCCCCCCCCCCCCCCTTATCTCCGATGTTTAAAGAGAAAAGAGAAAAATCTGAAATTATTCTATGTGATAGAAGTTTGTGTAAAGATTACAGGAAAAATAAAACGATGTCTCTAAGTAGCACACTTTTTCAGAAATCGGAACGGAACCCTCGGTGCGCGAGTCCGACTCGCACTTGGCCGGTTTTTTTTACAAGCATTGTGTACCTAGGTAATCCCAAATCGATGAGAGATTTCCTGCAGAAACTTACCTCTAAGCAAAAAAGTGCCATAAACCTAATATCTACATCTACGTCTCCATAAAATTTAAAAGCATGAACCTGTTGTAAAAGCATTTCGCATTTTTGCTTCAGGATAATTTCACCGTTCGTTCTTAAAGTACCTACCTATTTCGCTAATAGCACCTCTGCTACATACGTATAGAAAAAAAGGAAATAATAAACACCGTATTAGTACAGATAACAAATCAAGCGGCGATCGCTGACTGAATAGAAATCGTATCAAATGAGGCGACGCGATACGATCACGTACGGACGCATCCGGGCCGTGTCGCGCTCCGGATTTTGATTTTAAAGGGATGGTAAAGGGACGTTTCGTGTGGATTCCTTACCTACTAAAAGCCACCCCGTCTTTTTCCGCAAGCATTTGCTTGAGTAAAAGGCCCAACAATTCAGGGGCAATTCTACCACTGTGCACTGATCGGAAAACTTGGTGCTCAAAAAGTCCTCGTGACGCAATGTGGACCGATTTCTTTAGCACTAGGTTTCAAATTAATTAATTAATTTAATTTAGATAAAACATGACTTTACAATGCGTTTCAACTAAGAATAGGAAAGTCAATGACCTTTAACTGTCAACTGAAGCTAGAAATCTAAGGCTTGCAAAGTTTTGTAGTGCTATCCTTATCCATTTTAGTTCTGTTTTTGGAATTTGTTTTTGTTAAAATATGTCACTGGCTTTGCAAATGTGTAAACAACGAGATGCTATTTTGCTAAATCTTCACAATATGGCGCAAGGTCATTCCTATTCTTAGTTGAAACGCACTGTACACTATTTTAAGGTATCTAAGTATCAACCTACTGCAACGAATTAAGAAATAAGAAAATTGGACTGGAAACCTAGACCGTTCATGTAGACTGGTGAGGTAATTGCTATTGATTGCGTAGATTTAGGAAAAATCATCTATCAAGTTTAATGATCCATCATCTGCCTAGCCTTTTCCCAATTATGTTGGAGTCTGCTTCCACTCTTACCGGATGCAGCTGAATACCAGTATTTTACACGGAGCGACTTCCTATTTGACATCCACAACCCAGTTACTGGGTAATACGATACCCCATGGTAAGACTGGTTGTCAGACTTTCGGGCTTCTGACGACCTGTAACGACTGTCAAAGATCCGCGAATGACAGCCGGGACGCGTATATAGAAATGATAATTCAGTACGTCCCCTCAGGCGGAGACGAATACCTAGAGTTAGCACATTTCCAGGCGTTAAACACACGTAAATGCTAGTATTCAGTAGCATTTACGCGGAATTACTAGCATTTACGTTTGTCTAACGCCTGGAAATGACTCTATCGTCTCCGCCTGAGGGGACGTACTGAAGTAGCATTTCTGTATACGCAGCCGGGACCAACGGCTTAACGTGCTTTCCGGGGCACGGAGGAATCTTGGTATGTAAAGATGGTCACCCATCCAAGGACCAACCGCGGCAATCGTAGCTTAACCTTGTCGATTGACCCGTGCGGCTGTTATTACTTGGCCACAATACCGGATTTCAAAGGTTATACAGATGTCGGTCACTGGCAAAAAATTCTCACAGCAAAGTCAGTTCCAACCTGCCTAGCCTGCGGGACCTGGGTACTGGAAATCTTGAAATTGATGTAAAACCAGGCCTAGAAGGCTTTTAAGTGATAAGATTCTCGTTATTACCAATCATATTTTATTCAAGAGCCGAACTGGTTGCGGGCTCGAACTGAATGCCAATGTTAATGCAAAATTCGGTGATCAATGAATATTTATTTGCGGTCCAAGGCTAAGCTGTAAGTTTGTGAATTTAGAATCTAATCGCGACTTCACGGATGCGGTGCAGTGCAACAGCATCTCAACACCCAAGTAGCAAACAAATGTCCTAAAAGGGGATTGTAGATATCTTGAAGTAGACGAAATCCAGCTCTTGTCTTGGCTAAAACTAATAAGTCCCTCAAGATATCTCATAGATACACTCCAGCCCGGCGAGCACGGCCTACTGTGACATGGCTTGAGTCACACATTTTATCATAGTTTGGGCGATAAAACTGTTTTGTCTTAAATGCTAGCACGGCGGCGTGAGTTAATTTCTTGAATGTGACATAAAACTTCTTGACGTTTAGTTGGGACTCATTATGTCTTATTTGCTAATATGGGCGCACCAATTATATCACAAATTTCACATTTTGACGGTGACTAAGAAAAATTTTATCACGTTCGTTCGGAGGTGGTGATAAAATTTGAAAATTGAAAAAAATAATGTTTTCCTGCTAATTACTCTGCACCAAATGGCAATAAATTATTTTCTTGCATTGTGTGGTGGTGGTTTATTTGTGTGAAGAATTGCGCGCGATAACAAAAAACAAAAATTGTAATAAGTAAATAAATAAATTACTTACTATTTTTTATATATTTAAACGGTTTTTTTTTTAATTTTTAAAAATACATATTTAGACATGTAAATAATGCGCGTCGAAAACAACAAAAAAAAAATAAAGAAATAATTTAAGTACATAGGGTTACTTAAATACTACTATTTTTTTTTTTGTACCTACATGTTCAGAATAATAGGTTTATGCGTTTTATAAAGGGGTGCCAAATTTTCATTATTTTTGCGATAGGACACACCGTTTTCGAGTTCTATGCAAAAGAAAAGAAAGAAAAAAGATTTAATTTGATAATTTTTTCAATTTACTATGTCACACTATGAATTTAGCAACAAGAAAGGGTCAACCATGTGACATAATCTAGAGGCGCGACATGCGCCTCTAGATTATGTCACATGGTTGACCCGTGCTAGCATTTAAGACAAATTCTAAGACATGACATAATTTATCATGTCTTGTCACAAACGTCTTGAGTACGCCCGTGCTCGCCCCGCAGGGGTCAGTGTAAAAGTGGGCACAGCATTCAAAAAAGAGTATTGTGATTCGATTACAGACAGACACCGGGACTGGTGAAACTAATTGAAAAGCTTGTAAAAAATATGATTACGAAAAAATAATTTTAAAAATATAAAATTCAGTGAACGTATCCAAAACCAAATGTTACCAAGGCACAAAAACAGTGAGCTGTCATTGAAAATCTCAAATCAACCAATCAATACGTAGATTGAAGTTCCATACTGACTAATAACTAATCTAAGCATGACTAAAATAAATGAGTGTTTTATTGTTGATTTTCTAATCAAACAAATTATATATGGAATTATGCTTCAATCTATTAAGTTTAACTGCTTGCATAATTATTTATAGCTAAACACTGTTTTTGAATGTGATCATTAGAGTAATTTCACAAAAACATCTAATTTCAATCATGCTGTATTTTGTGCAGCTTACCTGCTGTTGCATTAGGTATGTCGAAAGGTATCATCATCACTCCGCAAAATATTTTTGTAATGTTTAAAATATGAAAAAGTTCTTGCTCTGGAACAACCGTGACATCATCCGACAACTCCGACGAAAATTTACAACTAGCAACACCAAATTTGACATTTCTTCAATCGAGCACTTCGCTCAGCGAAAATATTGAAGCAATTTTGTTGCGTATTTCTGCTGTGATACAAAATGACTTCGGTCACAAGGGCTGGGCATTTGGCTCCTTATTTTAAGGCAAGTTCATCGGTGGTTTCCAATGGGCTAAAGCCCTTGGTGGTCGTGCCCACATCGAGCGAAAAGGTGTTGGTGCATCCCTTGCCAAAAACCTCGACTGTGCAGTCTTTGCATGGATCCTTGCCTATCCAGGGTATAAAGGCTAAAGTGAGCGGTCGTGGTGAGTCATTTTCGCTATTATTTTGTGATTTGGTTTAATAATTTTCATAAATTACGACGAAAAATCGTGTTACATAACACCTTGTCAATTCTAGGTCCAAGTCATGT
Organism: Cosmia trapezina; assembly: GCA_905163495.3. Lineage (NCBI taxonomy): Eukaryota > Metazoa > Arthropoda > Insecta > Lepidoptera > Noctuidae > Cosmia > Cosmia trapezina. The sequence continues at coordinate 26,178,548 of LR991023.1, forward strand.
TCGCTTCGCACATACTGACATCGGCTACCCTGATTTCGCTGCATACCGTCGCAAGGAGACCCAGGACCCTACCGCGAAGAATGCCGAGAGCGCTGATGGACGCCAGTCCTTCACTTATCTTATCGCTGGAGGTTAGTCCTTGAAAATGTTCTACTAAATTTTACCTGACGTTGATGTAGCCACATTGTTTACGTATCTTCACCATGTTAAGGTAAATGATAGTGCCGCAGTGCATCTACAAAACACAATAATTTACGTCTTATGTAAACAAAACATAAAACCGTGTACTTTCATATTGTTACAAGGCAAAGATATGAACGTAAGTAGCATGTACCTATTATTTATAGCTCTTGGCATTAACCTTGAAATGTCACTTTCATTTGTATGAGATTTACTGTACCATTCATGTACTAATCATACTACTTATATGAGTTTATGGAACTGCATCCAAACAAAAATAAAGTAACATTAGGTTCTCAAATTTTCAATCAATTATAATGAACTTACTAAGTACGTTACTGTAACATAACTCACAGATGATCTCAAACATGTTCTGTTTCATTTTTATTTAATATCGTAGATAATGGCTGTCTGGACATCATACAACACATGGTTACTAATAATGGCATTCACCTATTTTCTTAATATTATGCAATGCTTAATAAACTTAATGAAATACTACAGTAAAAATCATTTCACAGTGTGTATCACTGTAATTTAAACACTCCTCATTTATAAATAAAATACCACTGAAATTTCAAGTACTTAAATAGTTGATAGGGTATCCCGAGACCAAGACAGCGATAAAATAAATAAATACTAAGTAATAAACTAGATAAATACTAATTGCTTCTCTTGAGGCCAGATTATTGATGAAATTCCAAACTAATTGTAGTTTTGTTAAGGAAAATGTGTTTATAATGTTTTGCTTCGAAAGGCAAAAGTGCCCTCCCTATACACTGGATAAATGAACATGTTTTTTTAGGGTTCCGTACCTCAAAAGGAAAAAACGGAACCCTTATAGGATCACTTGTGTGTCTGTCTGTCTGTCACAGCCAATTTGCTCCGAATCTAATGGACCGATTAAGTTGAAATTTTGTACACAGATGGATTTCTGTAACCCAAACACGTACGACTGAAGTAAATAAATGAATTTTTAATATGGCGGTCACTTTTAGGGGGCAAATACGGAAATTGAAAAAAAAAGTTTTTGCAAACTGTACCGTGTGACATATCAAATGAAAGGGATTACTATGAGAGTCTCAAATATATTTCTTTTATAATTTTAAAATAAATACTTTTAAAGTTATTTAAGAAAATAGACGAAAATTGACCATTCCCCCCGCCCTATCTCCGAAAGTACTGAGCCTAATATTTTGGAAAAAATACAGAAAATAGGTCTTTACCTGTAGTTTACAGCAAAACCTATAAGTTTGTGGTCTTAATTTTTTTTTGATTTACCATGTTATCACATGGTAAATCTCTCAATATTGTGAGTACAAACTTACATTTACTGTTGGAATGTATGGGAGAACAAGTATTTTCAACTATAATGTTAAGTTTGTTCTTGGGATGATTTCATACCAACTACGGAACCCTTCATTGTGTGTAGTCCGACACGCACTTGGCCGGTTTTTTTACTATTAAATGCTACACCATACCTCCTTCTCGTCTATATTTATCAAAATTCCAGGAAATATTGAGAAAAAAGGAGAGTGGTCACATTTAATCTGACAAATGTTGTATGAACCAACAATTGTTCATAAGAAAAACACATTAAACAACAATAAATTTAATCATGAAAATCATTGAGCGCTTACATGCAAACGGCTTCTAGTAGGTGATTGGTCGGATGGGTTAATTGGAGCAATATTAGATGACTATTGTTTAGGAAACCGTACACACATCTACAATACTTTATTGTGTGTTTGTCATATCGCCTGTGTTTGTTTATTCAATAAAAATATGAATTTCGGCCATTTATGTGAACACTTGTTCTGGTTGAATTTTCATTTACCTGCTTATACTGCTGGCATGTGACTTATTATTCTCAGTTGAGGCAGACTGCCAAAAGCCCAGAATAATAAAGGGCGCGTGGAGGAACACTATAAGAAACAAAATTAAAAAGCCATTGTGTTTCCCGTACATCCACATTTCCGCCAGTCAATGGTTAATGTCATGATAATTATTATGTGATTGATAACTGTTGTTATGTTATCTGCAATTAAACAGAAGGGGGTAGGAATCTATAAGGTTATTACTATTACCCTATTAGGTTTTTGTAATGTAATGAAAACCAATGGTGTTGTATGTATAAGTGCGGGCAGAGTTCACCAATTTTTTTAATGGTTTAAATATAAAAATAATTTTAATCCTTTAATAATGTATTGATCTTTAGCATTGATGTTATAAATACTAGCCTTTATTAATCAGTGCTAAGGGGTAAACAAATAATGCTGGTATTTATATAAACCTGGTAACCTCATTTCTAAAATAAAACCGGTCAAGAGCGAGTCGGACTCGCGCACCGAGGGTTCCGTTCCGATTTCTGAAAAAGTATGCTATTTAGAGACATCGTTTTATTTTTCCTGTAATTTTTACATAAACTTCTATCACATAGAATAATTTCAGATTTTTCTCTTTGCAAACTTCGGAGATAAGGGGGTGGGAGCGGTATTTTTTTTTACATTTTTCATCAAAAGTCGAAAACTATACGGCCTAAAAAAAATGTTTGAGAATGTGCAAATAGCGGTCTTTCATATGATACCCCACATGCCCTAGTAGCTCCACTTTGAATTTTTAAAACCACCTTTCATTCTCTGTTGCAAAAAAAATATAAATATTTTTATTTCTTTCTTATTTGCAAAATAGTTGAGTAAACGTCACCTAAAACTGTTCCAAATTTCAAGTTGATAGCATTAGTGGTTCTCGAGATATCCAGCTGTGACAGACAGACAGACAGACAGACAGACTTAGTCACACCATAAGGGTTCCTTTTTTACCATTTTGGTACGGAACCCTAAAAAAGACTAGCTAGCTATTGCGTCCGCCGGGAAATGCTTCACAAATCAAATTATTAACTTATTTGCTTGAACATGGGTATAATTACAACAGTTAAACCATATCCTACCTTAATAGGTGTGCAAATATCTATTAGCCGGATTCCTGTTTTATTATGGTGTTTTTAAAATTGTTATCCTTATAATTTCCAGCCGGTGGTGTCGCAGGCGCCTACGCTGCCAAGTCCCTGGTGACGCACTTCGTGTCATCAATGGCCGCCGCTGCCGACGTCTTGGCCCTGGCTAAGATCGAGATCAAGCTGTCAGACATCCCCGAGGGCAAGTCTGTTACTTTCAAGTGGCGTGGCAAGCCACTGTTCATCCGTCACAGGTAAAGAACATTTTTTTTTACTGTAAAGCTGTAAGTCGACGTTCGCACGGACAAAAATATCGCGGCGATTTTGTTTCGCGCACTGGATTTTCAACACTCTGCTTAGCGCCGAGAGTTGAAAATCCAACAGCGTGTGTTTTCGACGCGCTGGGATGCACTCTGTTGTTGTTAAGTTGGATTCTCAATGCTCGGTTCAACAACGAGAGTTGAAAATCCAGTGCTCGATAAAATCGCGATATTTTTACGTTCGTGCGAACGTCGGCTAAATATTAATGTCAGTCATAGTATTTTTATCTCACGAACACGCGTTTTCTAAGTGGTTACCAAGTATACAAACACTGTGAAGACGAGTAGCGTCAGCACATAACACACACGCATCCGACTTCGATATTGTCTCGGACGGTATCGAGAGCTCCTGCGCTTATACACACATTCACAGCGTGTTTGTACACCTGGTAAAGCGCGAGTCGCTGCGTGAGATAAATACCGGTCAAGAGTGAGTTGGACTCGCGCACCGAGGGTCCCGTTCCGATTTCTGAAAAAGTATGCTATTTAGAGACATTGTTTTATTTTTCCTGTAATCTTTACATAAAGTTCTATCACATAAATAAATTCAGATTTTCTCTATGCGAACCTGAAATCGCGAAAAAAATTCAGCTGTTTACTACATTTATCTACATCAAACTCGTCAAAATGTTGGGAGCACCTGATTTTTTTTCGCGATTTCAGATTTGGTCCCATAGTATTTGTTCATAATGATGAGAACAATGACCGCTTAAGAGGTTGCTGGTGTTTTACCAATAACCCTGTATACTAATTGCTTCTCTTGAGGCCAGATTATTGATGAAATTCCTGTTTGAGTGCAAACTAATTGTAGTGAAAAACCTGTACCACTCGAATTGATGATGATGATATAATTATAAGGTGTATTCATACACGAAATCTCATAAGGGGTCATTCCACTTATCACCATGAACAACTTTTCATACACAAAATCTCTTAAGGGGTCAATGTGCACATGATCATGAACAACTTTTCATTCACAAATCTCTTAATGGGCCATTGTACTCATCATTATGAACAATAATGAGATCTCGTGTATGAATATGTATACCTTATATAGTTTGTAGGTACTTAGAGCTTGTTCTTGTTACTTCCTTGCCAATTCATCACTTAGTAGCTTCTGTTATCTACTAACAACTAACTACGCATTTATCAACCTGATCTATGTCAGGTATGCATGACGCGTCATAGCATTTTGCACGCCATAGAATAATAATAGCACTAGCTGCTACTATTCAAACTCAAACTCAAAGCATTTATTTCAATTAAACCAAAATTTACAAGCACTTTTGTCAAAGAGTCTGTCAGTTAGTCACAAAGTTGAAGCTAGTTGCCCATTCCAAAACGTAGATCTCTATTCTAATAATTATAATATTCTGTTGCAAATGATAATAGTGTGGAGAAAGTAAGATAGTTTTAGTTTTTTTGTACCTCGGGTCGCTTGTCCAAGGGGATGGCAAAGTAGACCGAGACGTAACGCACCGGATCAACTCAGGATGGATGAAATGGCGACAGTTTACAGGAACAACTTGCGACCCACGGATCCCCTCAAGTTAAAGGGAAAAATTTACAAGTCCGTGATAAGGCCTGTCGTACTTTATAGATCGGAATGCTGGGCAGTGAAGAAGACGGATGAAAACGAATGAGTTATAAGAGGAAGTTTGAAAGTGGCGCCAGTGACAGAAAAGTTGAAAGGAAATCGTTTGGGTTGGTATGGGCATGTGATGAGGACAGACGAAACGCATGTGACTAAAAGAGTGATGAATATACATGTTGATGGATGGAGAGGCAGAGGAAGGCCAAAGAGAAGATTGGTGGATTGTGTGAGGAATGATATGAAAGAGAAGGGAGTGAATGATAGCGTGACGGTTGACAGGGGAGAATGGAAGAAGAAAACGTGTTGCGCCGACCCCAAGTAACATGGGATAAGGGCAGGAAGATGATGGGTAGGCAGAAACTACAAAATGCCACCTGCTACGATTCTTACATATTCCTTTTGCTTCGTTTACATTCATACATTTGCACCCTAATTGCGTAACACACTATCAATCGGAATCAGAATCATTTTGAAGCAAATTGGTAATGCATTGCTTCCTATTATGTTACAATTTGTCTGCTCAGCAACGTAAATAACGTAATGAATGTTGTTGAACTATCAAAATGAAATCGATTCCCATCGAAAGTGTGTTACACAATTTTCCCGCGGGTTACCTATACTATTGGGTACTTAATATTTTTCTTACAAATTCACAGAACCGAAAACGAGATTTCCACCGAGCAGGCGGTACCCGTCGACAGTCTGCGCGACCCGCAGCACGACAACCAGCGCACACAGAACCCCAAGTGGCTGGTCGTCATTGGTGTCTGCACCCACCTTGGCTGCGTCCCTGTCGCCAACGCTGGGGACTTCGGAGGCTACTACTGCCCCTGCCACGGCTCCCACTACGACGCTTCAGGCCGCATCCGCAAGGGCCCCGCCCCCCTAAACCTCGAAGTTCCCCCACATAACTTTGTTGAGGAAGGTCTGCTGGTTGTAGGCTAAACGACGTTATTTATTAGACAATTAATTTATATAATTATAAAGATTCAGAATCAATAGGCGTCATCTAATCAATCAATAAACGTGATTGCTGTTATATCGGTGTTTTTATTTATGTTTTTGTTGAAATCGCCTGAAACTATTTTTTTCTGAAAACAGAAAAGAAAAAACCGGTCAAGAGCGAGTCGGACTCGCGCACCTAGGGTTCCGTTCCGATTTCTGAAAAAGTGTGTTATTTAGAGACATCGTTTTATTTTTCCTGTAATCTTTACATAAACTTCTATTACATAGAATAATTTCAGATTTTTATCTTCGCAAACTTCGGAGATAAGGGGGGAACGGTATTTTTTTTTTTACATTTTTCATCAAAAGTCAAAAACTGTGTGGCCTAAAAAAAATAGTTTAAGAATGTGCAAGCAGCGCTCTTTCATATGATACCCCACATGCCCTAAAGTACCCGTCACGAGAAGCTATAAATTATGTAAACAAACATCAAATTACTAAGTAAACATTTTATACTGCGAGATAATAATAAATTGACCATATTCAATCGACATGAAATATAGACGGGTTATATGAAAGTAACAACCTATTTAATTTAGTCGGATCATATTTTAACGACGCAAAGCGCTATCGTTTGTGTTTATTGGTACCGGAACGCGTCCGTCGCAGGGATTGTAAACTATCGGGACGCCATTTTGAAATAAACGCGTCATTCGAGTTTCGAATGCGTACGAGTTTGTTTCATTGCTTTGCATATATCGCGGATCTGGTTGGTATTGTTAATTTTGTTATTGTTTCGTTATCACTTTTTTATTGTTGTTACTTTAATTGTTGCGTTAATTTTATTTGTTATTACGTATAATGGAGCCAGTAGCCAGTACATCTAAGGAAATAAATTCGCCACGAAAACGTCAAAAGGTGCGTAATACAATTTATCTAAAATATACAATAAGTAAAAAGAAAGAGTTGTTTGTTCAAACGCGCTAATCTTTGGAAACTTAAGGTTAATATTAGAAGTAGGTTTTAAATTGTGAAGTAATTGGTATACCTGGAGATACAGCTTGAGCTTCGTGTGACAAGTGACTACTGGTGATTTTTACAGGTGACGAGCTTTACGGCTAATGAGAAAAATATGGTGATCAACGTATATAAGTACGTGAAAGAAAATTGGCCATCGAATGAATATCCCTACAAAACCGAAATAAATAAAAAAACAGCATCGATTTTGGGAATTGGCATAGCATCTGTGTATAATATATTAAAAGAATATAAATCAGAAGAGGGAATAAAATCACCTATCAAGTCTAAAGACAGGCCTAAATTTTATCAGAAAGTAGACGATTTTGATAAATCCGTAATTAGGAAAAAAATTCACAGTTTCTTTTTAAATGGCCAATTACCAACAATTCCCAAGATTCTTCAGGCAGTCAATGACGATGAAGATTTGCCAAATTTTAGCGAAACAACTCTCAGGCGGCTAATAAAGCATTTAAACTTTAAATATATAAAACGACAGCGAAATAACGCACTTATTGATAGAGATGACATAACAATATGGCGGCGAAAATATTTGAAATCTATTAAAGACTATAGACAACAAAATCGCCAGTTATTTTACATGGATGAGACATGGGTGAATGCAGGTTAGTGTGTTTTTTTTTATTGCAGTGAAACGGCAGACTACCATACGGTTCGCCTGATTGTAAGCAAATACCGTCGCCTTTACCATGAAGTGATGTGTATGATACTGCAAATCTATTTGCAAAATATAACCCACGCGCCGCCGACCTTGAGACATTAGTTCTTAAGGGCTATCACAAGTGTGTATTAATAATAATGTACTTCAACTCTTTTACTGCGCAAGACGCTAATTAACAAATGTTTAATTGTTTTTACAGGACATACCGTAAATAAAACTTGGGTACACAAACAAGTTAAAAGTAAGAAGCAGGCTTTCCTAGAAGGACTTAGCATTGGTGCACGTAACCAAACGTCAAAAGGTAAACGATTAATAATTACCCATATCGGCAATGAGAACGGTTTTGTAGAGGGCGGTGAAAATATATTTGAATGCAAGAAGACGGGAGATTACCATGAATCAATGGATGCAACACATTTTGAACAATGATTTGAAAACGTTCTCCCAAAACTTGGAGAAAATGCAGTAGTGGTAATGGACAATGCACCATACCACTCAAGGCGTCTTGAAAGAATTCCTACTACTGCCTGGAAAAAAAATGATATACAAAATTGGCTTGTAAGTAAGAATATTTCTTACGACGACAATGAAATTAAGACTGAATTACTGCTAAAAGTAAAAAATGTTAAAGACAATTTTAAAACTTATGTAGTAGACGAGCTCGCAAAAAAATATAAGGTGGAAGTATTGAGACTCCCGCCATATCATTGTGAGCTTAATCCAATTGAGCTAATTTGGGCCAACGTAAAAGGATATGTTGCTCGCAAAAATACAAATTTTAAATTTGACAAGGTAAAACAATTATTACAAGAGGGACTGCAGCAGATTACTGCGGAAAATTGGAAGCGTTGTGTGGAGCATGTTATCAAGGAAGAAGATAATTTTTATTCCAAAATCGATGAGATGATTGATAAAACTGTAGACAGCTTTGTGATACATGTCACTGATTCTGACACAGAAATGGAAACATCTGAATCTGACGAATAATTATTCTTAAATAATATATGTTAATTAATATTTGTTACTTAATAATTTATTAAATCTTAAACAAATTCATTTTTTTTTTGTTGGTCCAAATGTTGTGAACTCCTGAACACTTGTTTACAAAATTTATAGCTTCTCGTGACGGGTACTTTAGTAGAATCACTTTAATTTTTAAGACCCCCTTTTCAGTCCATGTTACAAAAAAAATATAAATATTTTTACTTCTTTCTTATTTGCAAAATTGCACCATAAGGGTTTCTTTTTTACCATTTTGGTACGGAACCCTAAAAATTAGTTTTAAATATTTAAAAAAATACATATTTCACTGTCATGTAGGTCAGTATGAGGTATATCTGGTTCTTGGAAGCCTCAAACAGAATTGACACTCCAGATCTGCAAATACGCAAGTGGTACCTACTACAGATGTATTGTAGCTGACTGATTGAATATAAAATGTGAATTGAATTCTCCAAGGGACATTCATAAATCTGACTACAGTCCTTTGTGTGACTGACACTGACATGGCCACATCAGGGGTTTTAATTGTGTGCGTACGCGCAGCGGAATGTTGTTGAATTTAAAGATTTTAATTATGCAGATATTTAGTGTATGACGTCGTATAATTGTGTATGGTAAAAAAAAAATTGTGCACGCAACCATTGTGGAGAAATTCACCAAAAACTGATTCCGCTGGGCGAACGTTGTCCTGGCGGAACTTTTTTTAATCCATAGACTTTAGAAGAAAAGAGATGTGTCCAAAAATTAGTGTGTATTTGTGTGTAATTGTGTATGTATGAATAAAACTAGTGCATGCATAAACTTCGGAGAAATTCAAGTTTCCGCTACGCGAACGTTTGGCCATTAGCTAGTTTTCATATAAAGCGCTTACATAGAGAACTGTAGATTTTTACATACGTTGTTTTGAATTTGTTTATATTTGTTTAAAAAACAGATTTAGAAAAAATCATAGGGCTTAAAAGATAAAAATATAAACGTAAAATACGCTTATTAGGTCTTAGTTCTTAAAGTATGCACTTTGGGGTCTAGATTTTCACGTTTATACAAACCTTGTAAGTGTCTGCAACATGTTGCCAAGTATCAATGATGTTCCGTTAGTAACTAAAGAGTTATAGGACAAATTTACCATGAACAGATCACTGTTTACAAAGCAGTCAAATATCACGACGTTCTGAAGGAATTGCATGGTAATATGTTATGTCAATGATTAGTGTATTCATTCAACTATTCTTATGCAAAATTTCATGTCATTAAATTCAGTAATTAAAGAAAAACAATTATAATACTGACGAAGCATCGAAAACCTACATAACCCGACCAAGTTCGGATGGCTACAAAAAAGCGGCCGTGCCATATATCTTAGAAACGTTCTTAACCTTCCAATATAGTATCTGGCGCCCAATTTCGTCTAAATATCGACTAATTTTTTGTGTTCTCAAAATCAAAATCCCGGATGGTGGTCATGCCAGTGTCAGTCGCAGCAGTCCTTTCAGATATTTTACCTCTGACAGCAGCGACTCAATAGCAACCTTATTGTAACGAGAATAAAGATCACTTTGATTTTTACAGCGATGCAAAATCGGAGGTAAAACAACTAAGTTACGTTAAATGCGCAAAACCTCTTAAGGGGTCATTGTACTCATTATTATGAACAACTTTTACTATGGGACCAAACCTGAAATCGCGAAAAAAATCAGCTGTTCAGTACATTTATGTTCGCATAATTCGTCAAAATGTACTGAACAGCTGATTTTTTTTTCGTGATTTCAGGTTTGATCCCATAGTAAAAGTTGTTCATAATGATGAGTACAATGACCCCATAAGAGGTTTTGCGCATTTAACGTTACACGTTGTATGTGAAACTGCCGCCTGCTGTACTCCATTTATTTACAATATAAGATTAGACTTTTATAAAAACCTTTTCTACAGTCCATTCAACCGATTTTGACTTCTATTCCGTAAGCATAAGGATGGAAAAAGTGGTTACAATACCAACTGTTTGCTACAGATGCCATTTGTCATGCATCCAACGCAATAGAAGTCAAAATCAGTTGAACGGACTGTAAAAAAGGTTTGTTTAAATGCCTAATCTTATTGTAAATGGAGTAGGTAGGTATAGTGTATAGACACAGCCGGTAATCAACCGTTGCTGGCAGGTATCATTTTGGGTTATAGGTACCTACTTTGAAATCCACAAGTATTCAAATAAAATCACGTTATCAACGATTTTTAATCATGTTTATTCAAGTATGGTTTTGTTTTCATCATCGATTATTTCCACTTACATTAAATAGTTCTTAAGTTCATTAAACAGTTACAATCTAAGTAACATCTAACAGACTACTAAATTACACATTTACAAGTTATATTAACTGGGCTTTTATTGTACAAGATTTAATTTAAATTACTTATTAATTTTTAAATAAATTTTGAAAAGTAACTGACACAACAGAAAATCATTATAGTGCCAAAAATGTCAAACAATAATATTAGGCCATTTTTTTAGTAAATTGCCTACAGCAATAAAAAGTAATAAATCAGTTGTTAGGTAATATTTTTAACTTAAAAATAACTAAATTAACGGAGGGAATGTAAGAGTTAAGGGAAACCCAGTTTTAATGATTAATTACATTGCAAATAGTTCTACCGTTTTTATTTAACCGCTACTATAGTTTTTACCCTAGACATCTATATTTACAAAGGAGTACTAGATAGTGGGTATAATTCGCGAAATAATTTAGTTAATTCTAAATAAACTTAAAGCCGAGTCTGTAACTGCGGCAGTAGTATACATTCCATCAGATCAGCCATGATAAGGCTTAGTTCACACGAATTTATTCCAGGCTAGTCAGTGTTATAGAATTTTTGTAGTGTACACATTAGACCCATACCTATATAAGCCGTTCTCATATTCACAAATAGGAGTTACTAAGACAAAGGTTTTCAAACTATTTTTCATTGCATTACTAATATACTACAGCCGCATTAGAGATCTTGACTTGAATGAATATGAATGAAGTAACCAACGTTTACACAATCATACATCTCATACAAACAATCAGACTTAATAAGCTGGTTGCATACTGTCGACTGAACTGTCAAACGTAATTTTTATATCACGAATTACTGAAGAACTGGGAAAATAAGTAAATTCTTTATAAAAATAAAAAAAATAAATATAAATCCTTCATAAAAAAAATAACAGTTTTATCAAAAGCACGCAACCGGTTTGAAAGAAAATTATATATATTTCCGTTTTTTTGTCGTTTTATTATTTTTGTGTAATGAACCAAAAACTTATGTGAAAAATAGTAACTTAAAACAAAATATGGTCTTGATCTGTACTCATAGGTAGGCACGTAGGATTTTCACACATTGTCGTGACTTAGGCTTGCGATTTAACGCACATGCAATTATTCGTCACTGATAAAATTATTCATCTCGATTGGTATGGCACAAGAAACGTAACTTATTGAAAACACAATTGCTCTGAATGTCACACATAGGTAGTAAGTATTTAAAAGCAATAAATTTCATGTCGGATCTCCGTATTCATCAGTGTCTATAAAATTATTCTGTCTATTAATTATTTGTGTATTGAATAATAGTACCTACACTGATGTAAAATTTTACAAAAATACCTATTTACTTAAATAATTTGTAAACATATTACTGTAGACATAAATAAATGTCAAATTCATAATCAAACTATTCGTGTGAATCCGACTTTAGTCTTGGAAATTGAGCCGGGGGGGCTACGGGAGACGTCAATTTGTAGAAAATTTAGCGCAATAACCAGGATTTTGTTGACATTTTACAAGAAGTTACGAAGAACATGAAGAATGAACATTGAAGTACATGTTTCTACTTTCCAAAAAAAATATAAGTAATTATACTTAAGTAAAATAGTTTACAAAAAAAGAACTTTTTCTACAATTTGACGTTACAAACGATTTCATGCTTCAAAAATGTTTGGTTATTAACACAGATTCTACGAGATTTTTATATCATCAAAATCAAAAGTCCTTTATTCAAATTAGGCTGAGAATCAGCACTTTTTGAACGTCAAAATTACAGTAAGACAGTCCCCACAAAACGCCCGCCCTTCACCCTTCATATAAGTAGGTAGGTACAATATAATTTCGTTTTATACAACAACATTCATAGTACATTTTAATATTTTGAACACACAATTACTTTAAATTTCACATCGAAGTTGTAGACATATTAGGTAAAACATTCTATTTTTGGAGAAAAATATATCTATTAGTAAGTGACAAAATATTTATTTAGTAAATTTCTGGAATATAACATTACTTTTTTATTCAGTATATTAAGAGTATCTCTGATACTATAGGGTAAATATTTTTAATAATTTAATGACTTTAATAATTATGATTTTGTGCGATAAAGAAAAATAGTGGTAGTACGTCTGTCAAAGGTCATAGAGTATTGTCAAAGTTCATTTTGTGTAAACAAAATGTATGGTCCACATACGAAACAACATAGACAGTTAGACACTACACAACCTTGGAAGCTCGATTTTTGAACCTTTAGCGACGACTTCAATAAATATGTCAACTTCGATAAATTTATTCGGAATGTCAATAAAGACCAATTCCTGATAAATATTATTATTGATATTTTACTATATAATATTTATTTTTTAATGTCATTGAGTATTTACATGATGGAAACTAATGTTAATATTTCATAGGATCTATGTGAAGTACAGAATATAGTAATTAATTTAAAAAATACATAAATTGGGTAAATTAACTGGGAATTCAAAGAAATCCTGCTCTATTAAATAATAACAAAATAAAATAAAGAGATTATTGAGTTAGTATGGCTAACAAAAATTTGACCAACCGGTATTGAAAGATTCAAAATAATACTTCTATTAAAAATATAACATATCATAATAATTGATTCCAATGTTAGCGAGGTAATGAACAAATAAAATAACATACCTATTAAATAAGGGAAAAATAACATACTATACAATTAGTTTGTAAGCTTTATATATAAGGCGAAGGTATTTGACGGTCCTTCCAATTTGTTCTATGTTGCGTCGCAGCAGAAATACGTTCAGCTCAACTTTGGTATCTCCACTGGGTGATCAGATCACCGCCTGACCCTCGGAAAACAGTCGAAACTGTATGGTGAACGCGCTAAACAGCCATCCTTTGGTGAATGCACCAATAATACGGTACACTGTGACGTGGCTAGCAACCGGCCGGAATTGTCTCGTGAGTGCACCGTCTGTAAGTGTTCTAGATTCACTTTTAACCGATCACTATTGTTAAAGTTCTGTAGAATCGATAATTTTCAACCAATGAGTGCAAGACTAATTTGATTCACTTTTTGGTCAATACACCGATACAACTAATGAAAGCACTCACTGAGAGGTAGGAGCACTCTCAGCGGCTTTTAAGGTAAATGCACTCATGACCGGCCATCGCAACATGGTACCTAGCATACACATTAACGACCATAGTTGCCTGTATGTCGTGTGCACTAACAGTCGGCCGTGTACACCGGGGCCAGGTCTAGGGTGAGGTGCCGCAGGGCGCGATCGCGGGAGGCGGAGCGGGACGCGCGGGAGGACTTGATGATCTGTAGGACCATCGCCTTACAGTCGTGACACACCGCCATCTGCACGCCGCGGAGACGTTCTGCCGCCGTGACGCCTATTGTGCTGCGACCGTACCTCGCTCTGGAATGGAGTAAAATAATAATAAGAAGTATGTAATAGTTAGAATAGCTCCCGCTCCGCCCTAAAGGCTGGAGCGACGATATTCGCAGCATGGCAGGTAGGAGCAGCTGGATGGCAGCTGTAGCACACGATCGAATTAAATGGCGTGCGGTTGGAGAGGCCTAAGTGTCCACGAGGTTGGAGAGGCCTAGGTGTCCACGAGGTTGGAGAGGCCTAGGTGTCCAGGAGGTTGGAGAGGCCTAGGTCTCCAGGGGATTGGAAAGGCCTAGGTGTCCAGGAGGTTGGAGAGGCCTAGGTGTCCAGGAGGTTGGAGAGGCCTAGGTGTCCAGGAGGTTGGAGAGGCCTAGGTGTCCAGGAGGTTGGAGAGGCCTAAGTGTCCAGGAGGCTGGAGAGGCCTAGGTGTCCAGGAGGTTGGAGAGGCCTAGGTGTCCAGGAAATTGGAGAGGCCTAGGTGTCCAGGAGGTTCGAGTGGTCTAGGTGTCCGGAGGTTGAGTCAGAAAGTTGGGTTGGAGTGGTATAATGAGTGGAGAAGGTTGGATGATATGTGTACAACAAAGCTGGCGGTTGAGTGAAGAAATAAGAACTTTGTGGGGGCTTGTACCACACGCAAGCCAGCTTTAGGATCTACAGGGTCCAAGAAGGTAAGCAAACATACCTGCGATCTAAAGTCGAAGGCGGCGTATTAACGAGCGACATGGCCTGCGGTCCGTCCACACTGCGCGACATGGTGTGCGGCGGCACGCTGAGCTGCTCGGAGAAGCCGAGCGCTGAGCCGCCGCGCGAACCGGGTGCGCTGTGTGCGGCTGCCGAGCCCGCGGTCGCGGCGCCCGTGGTGGCGCGCCGAGCGGTCGCGGGACTGCTGGGCGCACTGCCCACGCTGTTCTCGACCATGCTCTGAGGAGAAGATTGATTGGTTAGGTGACTGATATTGTTGTTGTGACTGTGAAAGACGAAACAAGATACTAGGTACCTATACCGTTTAAAAAAAAATTGGTTTGTTAAAACTGAACTTTTAAGCCTTTTTTTTTCTATAAAATTATTATGATTGCAATTTAAAAATGTGGTCAGACCAGGGACCGTACCATGACGTGAAAAAAGATCATGGATCCATCATGGTTCCAGTGAGAGAGAGAGAGAGAGACGGAGCTATATACGACCTATAGTACCAACCTTTTTTCTCAACGAAATCATGATGGATCCATGATCTTTTTTCACGTCCTAGTACTTACGGCCCCGAGGAAACATAAAAACGAACGCAAAAAAAATTTGTAGCCCATAATGACATTGAGCAGTTATACCCGTGACAGTGTATCTATACCTTCTTTCTTAGGGTAGGTTCAGATGACAAGCGCTCAGCGCGCGTTGAACGCGCGTTGAATTTTTGTATAGTGTTCACATGGTGCGCGCTTGTCAGGCGTTAAACGCGCGTTGTTGCGGCCAGTTTGAGTTCTACATTTGTCGACGAACCCTAAAATACGTCTATCCGCGTCGAAAGCGCGCGCTCAACTGAACGGAAACATAGAAAACCAATGATCTCAAAGCGGCGTTGACGCGCGCTGACAACAGTCGAGCGCTAGCGCAGCGTTGAACGCGCGCGTTACTAAAACGCGCGTTAGCATGTGTACGGCCTGAATAAAATGTATGTAGTTGTAAACGCGCGTTATCAAAACGCGCGTTGAGCGCTTGTCATCTGAACCTACCCTTAGAGTCTGGCCACGCTAACTCTGCCATGCAATAAAATGGGCAACCCCAAAAAGTTTTGTATTGTATGACGTGTATGTAGATCTAATGAAATTGGTATTTTGCCTTTTGATTTTTGCATAATAGATTATTTATCTAAGAATGTTTTTATTACTTTTTTCCGTAGTACAGACGGTGATGTCTTATACAGATTTCCAAATTCTACCATTATTTCACTGCAGAGTTAGCGTGGCCAGACCTACATCTATGATCTATTAGGTAGGTCCTACTAATATACATAAAGAAAAATAATAGTGTAATAAACATAAAGAAAAATAAACACGCGTTTATTAGTCCGAATTTCATCTAGCATCCTTGTTAAGACGAATCAAACAAGCCCAAACTCGGTAGGATTGTTGAGTCGTTTTATTCCTGATTTCCGATAGCCACCTTACGGCTTCATCATAAGATCAGCACCATGTCAATAGTATTGCATTGTCATCCAATTTACATCAGCTCAAACGAAACCGGGAAGTGGGTCTTTAACTTGCAAGATTAGAGCAGACAGACACCGGGACAGGTGAAACCAAAAAATAATACTTAATAATAAAAGCTAATAGTAGAGAGGTAAAATTTGTTTGTTTATAAGAGGTAATCTCTGGAACTAACAGTCGGATTTAAAAAATACTTTTTTGCATTTAATAGCCCAATACTTGAGGAAGGCGCTATGACTTATACTATACATATGGTCCGATCAAAAAGAAAAGAAGCGGTAAACGGAGTAACTAATAGCACGGGTGGGCAATGCGATGCGACGCAGTAGGTCGGGTGAACAAGAAATTTCACGCGGACGAAGTCGCGGGCAGAAGCTACTCTTATAACAAAATGTCGATGCCTTTATCCAAGACAATTTAGCATCTCATACTTACCGTAATTTCAACTTACCTACCCACTTATAGGAGGTAGGTAGGTTACCACATGAGATAATACAAGGATCATAACACCATGGTAACACCAATGGATAACGGAACGAAGTAAGTGCCTAAGCAATAGGTACATTTGCGGCAAATAACGGAAGACGGTAAATAACGTCATAAACTAGATGATCGACAATGATCGCTTCTTGACGGCCGTGGCGGTACAACGTGTGGTGAACCGCGCGGCGTTATCACTCATCGCTGATCGTGTTACGGGAAATGTAATCGCGATGTCCGACATGAGTATTGATAGGTGTCTTGTTCTTCCTTGCTTTGATCAAAACTTGCTTTGTGTAGGGTTGAAAGATACCCCAACCACCCTAACCTAATCATATTATATGTCAGTTTATGATTTAAGACGAAGATATATGCCAACGACCTTGAGTGGTTAAGGCGGCATACATTGCGTGTTCTGTGTTGAGCTCAGGCAAGGCGTCGTACCTACGTCCACCCACCCATCAAGGAGCACTGTCCAAAATTAGACGCATTATTAATTTATTATACATAAAACAAAAGGTATTTAAAACACGTAGGTAGTAGTAGTAAAAGATATATAATTAAATTGTCTTTAAAATAGTAAAGGTTTCATGAAAATACGCTTGATAGTTTTTGCGTGATTCTCAATTTTTTATCCGCGTTAGACATAACTTTACAAACTAATTACCTACACTATGTAATATAAACTTAATCTAAAATATTCACATATTAAATAAATAAATATCCTTGGACATTTCACACAACGCCATCTAGTCCCAAGCTAAGCAACCTAATGCTTGTGTTATGGTAACGAGATGGCTGATAAACTACTTATATAAGTACGTTTTTTTTTTTTTTTTTTTTTTGTAAATACATACATATTATAGATAGAAAAACACCCAGACTCGGAACAAATACTTGTAGGTCGTACAAATATTTGTTCCGTGCGGGAATCGAACCCGCGACATGCTGCGCAGCAGTCAATCGCTCAACCACTGCGCCAACCGTGTCGTCAAAGAAGTGTCATTTTACTGCAGCTAATTAAAAGTCCGACCATACTGGTGCTGTTACATTAGATAATACCTCGAAAGAAATGTTGTTGAAAAAAAAGCGCGAGTAAATAGGACAGAAGAGAGAGAGAGAGACCCTTAGGGCCAATCCAGACAGTCTGCTTTTGGACAGTAACCTGGCTGCAATAAATTCAACTACACAAAGATCACATCCAAACTACAAAAGCTATATCCTGCAGTCGAAGTTGGACTACCTGTGTTGGACTGTCCAACACTGTCTGCATCAAAGCCATTGGGCATTTCTCATTTACGCATAACCAGTTACCCAGTAACTGTGCTGTGGAGATAAGTCTCGCTTCATGTAAAAAATGCTGGTGCTCAGCTGCATCCGATTAGACTGGAAGCTGATGAATATGTGACTTACCGAGTACTCAGGAGACACAAGCCTGGACATGAGGCTCCTGGGGAAGGAGGAGTGCGCCTCGTCCTCCGGGGAGGGCAGCAGTGACGGACTCAGCAGCACCACCGGCACGTGCGCGAAGTGTTCCGTGGGGATACGCATCTGTCATAAAGTTTACAACATTTGAGAAAACGAAGAAACACAAAAAGAAAGAAGAGACATAGTAGGTACGGTCAACAACAGAAGTCGGTTAACACTGCTACTTTTTGACATCATCTAAATTAACAAAAAATGATACTATGACCTGCTTTTTAGCTTTTCATTTATTAGATAAGAGTTAATTTTTCTAAATATTTTCATCTGTTCCGGTTATAGTGCAGTATTTTTCTCAATAATTTAGATTTAGAAAGCACAAGTGTTAATTGACTTTTGTTGCTGACTGTACTTGCCTAGATATCCAATCTACACATTGCAAATTATTCAAACTGCCTACATTACCTATGCGGTTTTTAATTTTCCATGGAATAACGTTAAAAGTTTGTAACTAGGTACCCTAATAAAGCTTATTTGCCAAAATAACACACCTGTTTTTATATTTCAGATTTCATCACGTACCTACTCGTAACTTGTAGATATCATCTATATAAATAAATAGAGAAGTCCTGACTGACTGACTGATTGACTGACTCATCAACGCCCAACCCTAACCCTTGGACCTAGAAACCTGAAATTTTGCACAGAGGTTCCCTTTATAATGTAGACAAGGAATAAGGGAGGAATTCCCGTTCCCGTGAGATATTATCTGACATCCACGCGGGCGTAGCCGCGCGTCAAGTGCTAGTAAGTAATAAAAATGCAATAAACTTACCTTTGAACAACACTTTTGACAGACAGTCTTTTTACAAAGTTTGCACTTCTGGCCCCAAGGACCAAAAATGCCGAATCTGGTCTTCAAACACAAGAAGCATACCTGAAAAATAAAAAGCAAAATATTAATAAGTACTGGCTTTGCAAAAAACATGCAATAAGCATGTTCCTCAATAATTAACTGGTACTCTTGAGAGAATCCTTAACTAAAGACTATAAATTCTGGGCTACGTCAGATTCTCAAAATGTTAACGCAAAATTCATGAAGGTCTTTTGAGAGCTACTTACCAGTAATACACATCTAACTACTTACAGTATGGGTGAGGCCAAAGGAGCGTAATTTTGTGAGTCGTGAGTTGCAGAATTTCTGTCGCAGAAATTTCTGAGTACGTAAGTTGTGAGTCGGCAGACAACTCATTTTGCGTTGCCGTGTGAACGAAACGGGATTTTTGTATGTAAGTAAGTAAGTAAGTAAAATTTTATTTGTTTAAACATGGTGTACATGATACATTGCATGCAGGATAATAACAGATAGAGGTAAAGAAATAGTTCTAACATGTTCAGCCGCATATCGTGGCGTACAAATTGGTAGGAAGAGATGGTGCATAAACCGTGATAATATTCATCAAAATTAAGTACATTATAGAAATTATGTAGGTACAATTATTAAATCATCATTATTACTTAAAGATTTAGTATCATTACAACTCAGCAAGCATATTTTTAGATAAAATTAAATGTCAAAGTATTAGTCAAGGTTGTCAATAAAAATAAATAAATTACTGTCATTAAAATTTCAATTCCTAATTACAATTATTCCACAAAAAATACAATAGACTACAATAACATGTCAATAAAATACAATATCGTCATCTCAAACACGAAGGAAAATTGTCTTCGTCCATAAACTCTGCTATACTGTAATATGCTCTTTGACATAATAAACTCTTCAGTTTACTTTTGAGAGCAGATATTTAATGTTCTCCATGATTTGGGCAGTTTATTATAGATGGTCGGACCCATGCAAAAGGTGCTCTTACGCATAAGAGCGGTTTTAGCGCCGTGAACACAGAGTTTGAAATTATCTCGTCTATTCCTAGGGACAGCATCAGACCAAAGCTGAAATAAATGAGTATTCGACTTAATGAACATTACTGTTTCCAGGATATATAATGAGGGCAATGTCAATATCTTACGTTCTATAAAATAAGATTTACAGCTGTCCATTGTTTGCAGTCTAAACATTGATCTAATGCACCTTTTCTGTGCCCGAAACGCTATTTCATTGTCCGTGCTATTCCCCCAAAAGAAACGAAAGGTAGTATGAAACCGAAGGTAGTAGAATTTACGCGACTCATAACTAGTCATAACTCAAAAACGCTCGTCTGGCTTCACCCTAAAAAATACAGTAGGGACAGAGAAAAAGTGCAGTAAAAAGTACAGTAGGGAGATTGGAGCCATTTCCCTGCTGTGGCTGACTATACGGGCTAGATACAGTAGAAAGTACTCACTCTTCTCTTCTCAACGTCTTCCTTGACCCTGCCCTCAACGGGCAGAACTTCTAGCTCAGCCTTCGTCAACACAGACCTGATGTGGACAATCTCTTCCAGAGTCAGAGACAACCGGTCGTCAGACATAATTGCCTCTTGCCACTGTTTCTGAAAAATAAAAACAACTTTCTAACATCCTGAAATATTATGTTCATGGAGACTTTAGTATACAAAGGCATTATGGCGAAATGACTAGGTATAATAGTACAATATACAAACTAACACTAATATATATATAGGTATTATGTACAAGTAAATAGTAAAAATAAAAAGGGGAAGACCTCATAGGGCATTAGAAAATTCGTCCGCATCGCTGTCAATGGAAAAAGTGCCCAAAAGGCTGCAATAATAATTAAACATTCAAAATATCGTCTTTGTTAAAAAGTGTCAATTGATTCATTTACACGGATCACAACACAATGGCTAAGCAGCTAGGTAATGTGGATGAATTGATCGGAATGTTATTGTTAGAAGTGTTTCATAAGAAAATATTATTATAGGTAAGTACTAGCGACCCGGCCCTTCTTCGCACGGTTTTTACGGCTTGACAGAACATGAAGGTTTCTATGTTATATATACCTATTATAAGTTAAATATTAATATATTATACATATACCTAAACCTTCCGGAATAAAATATATAAATGATAGTGAAAACCGCATCAAAATCCGTTGCGTAGTTTAGAAGAACAACGCGGCCACACGTCCGTGTGGCCGCGACACGAAAGGCGACTTTATTTTATAATAAGTATATAGATAGAGTATAGAAATAACTATGTTATTTAATGCGATGTAAATTCGTATCTGTTATTATTAAATTATCTGCTAATAAAACTGATTTCTAGGATTTTATTGGGAACCAGCCAATTTGTATGTTTATTCCCTTTAAATGGAGCAGTTTTTCGTGTTTGTTTTGATATCACGTCAGAGCTAGTAGGTGAAGTAGGTATATAATTTTCGAAGTAGGTGCTTCAAACTTCAATACTTTTCTAAAGCATATGGGTCAATGAACGTCAAAGAACCTTCGTATACTAAAGTCACAAAGCTTTATTCACTACTAAGGCTACCAAAATCCATGCACAGTAATGATTGCAAATTGTGTGCTATTTCAAAAACCGCTAACATTTAGTCACAGTGTTTTACATGCATTGTGTGCAACAAACTAGCATTTACTAGAATCTACATCTGGCAATTCTCTGTAGACCAAGCAATTTTCTGCATGATTTTGCCATTAAGTAACCGTTGTCGGTTCCGAATCAATGTAATACGATCTATTGTTTAATTTTGGTTAAGCACACTTCTAGAGATGCTTGTCGATAATGATAAAACATTTACTTTAAAAGTATTGCATCACTTTTTAGATGGTAAGGACCGAAATTCCCAAGATATGACAAAAACGAGTTCGTTACGATTCGTACGCGCTGTTCCATAGTTTTAAAACGTGAAACAAAACTAGTGATGCAATAATTTTTAGATCAGTCTATATTCCCGAAAAGGACTAGCTTCTTCCAAAGTACCTTTTTTGGTCGTTCAGACCAATTCAGTCCCCAAATTTCCAATTCCTCCACCATCTAAGCTACGTTCTACTCACATGCGAGCCATTCTTGGGGCTGCCACTAACCGACTTGATGAGCTCGTCCTGCAAACTAGATCGCGACCAGGATAGTTCTCCGAGTTGTGCGTCTGCGTCACTACTCGCTAGAGAGGCTGCGCCGGCGCATGACGCTCGAGATCCAGGCCTGTGGAGGAAATGGCTGTTTAGTTAAAAGATAAGAAACACACACAAATAAAATCACTAAGAACATAGGGTTAGACAGGTCATCAATGCATTATATATGCTAGACAAAAGTGTTAATTTGTTTTATATTATTGAAATGTTAAACTTCACAATTATGTACAAATTCGCGTCAACGATTATTATCGATATTGTGTATCAAAAAGATAAAGCTTAAAAACAACGGCCTTACTGTCGAAACCTAGAAATATTGAATCTTGACCTCCTGACATTAGACCTCAAGTGGCAACTTTCTAACAGCGATTTATTTTTCATGCCAGACAAAAAGGCAACTGTATTTTAGCACGTGTCTTGGCTCTTAAACAGTCATAATCTACCTGAAGAAGATTGAAACAATGTAGACAATACTGTCGTTTGCTACATTGTGAATCGAATTCCAATAAATTCTACTTAGCACAAAAAATGCACGAGTTAATATAAAAAATACTCAAATCGCTATAGGTGTGCCTGTAAATTTGAGGGTTTCGCTCGATTTCCATAGGATCCCCTCATCAGATTCTGACTTGGTGACAATGGGACCACCTCGATAGTATACCCTTTCAAACCAAAAATTTTGCAAATCCGACTATATGACGAAGTTATGCCCGAACATACAAAAAAAAAAAAAACACTCGGATTGAAAACCTCCTTTTTTCAGAAAAAAAAGTAAAAATCAAGATGTTTTAAGAACTTTGGTATTTATCCTAAGTATTCAACAAAGGATGGTGCCAGACATTGATTGCCTATCAATGCGATGTTTATATACTATGTATATGTAGGTTCCTACTGATAAGTATTTAACAAAGCCATAAGGATTGTCACAATGTCGCATATCGAGTTCCAATTTCCACTATTTGGGTTACAGATTCATGGGCCAATCAAAGACCATATTTCAGACATTCATGTCAGACTTACCTTGAATGTGGCAATGAATGAGCTCCATCGGTGGGTGGGCAGACAGCGTGTGTGACGGTGTGACGTCGCATGGACGCCCGCCGCGACGGACACTGCGTCGCCAGATCGTATGCTGCGGATATAAGGACCATTATAGATTGTGGCTAAGGAGATTATGTGACAGAGAGAATTGAGGATATTATGACAATTTACAATTAGGTACATACTTAATTTAACAAAGAGAATATCAAAAGAAGTATCTAAAATTGAAAAAGTGTACGCTGAAGGCATTTTCAAAACATTTAACTATTATAAGAGAGATAAAGAAGAACATAAAGAAGTAAAAATGAAAACGACAGTCACAAGGGGAAGGAATAAACATTTATTTAAACATCTAACACCAATAAGTATTACAATGATAATAGTGGTTACAAAATTAGTAGAAAACGTGTATAAAGAAATCAAAAACCTTCGAAAAGTGAATTTAGTTCAGTTACATAGTACACAGTTACCTACGTGAACTAAATCTATCCTAAATCCTAGATGATGCTAAATTCTTTACAGTCAACATCGAAATTCTAATGAAATAGAATATTAACATTGATTAAAAGACAGTTAATGACAACAATAAAACATGTATAGATGAGCTAATAAATTTGATAAACAAAAGGGCACTTAAAGTTTAAAAAGACGAAAGTGGACGTCAGAAAATCGCAGTATTCAATTCGTTACTGTCCGCAGAACCACTGAACTGAAAAAACAATGAGAGGTGATATTGCGAAGCGAACGAACATTTGCAAAGGAAAAAGCGTGGTAACGTTAACATGCTTGTAACACATGCTGTCATACATTCGAGGGTTTCGTCGCAGAACTGGTGATACTCGTCGTGGGAGATGCGCGTGCGCGGCGGAGCTCGGGGAGGCATCTCCTCTGCGTGACATCATCAATGTCAATCACAAAGTCATTGCCAAGGAGAGCATTTAGAAAAAACAAGTGCTTGAGACGAATTTAAAATTCGAATGTTAATTTTCGAACGGTATTTTCTGGGGCTCACTGAACTTGGCACATACACTTCAAAAAATTAACTTATTTCAATTAAGTTATAGTTGAATGTTGCTTACCGGTTCTCTTCCAAGGTTTGGGCGTTTGCTGCTGTGGAGCCGTATGCCTTGGGAAGGGTTGGGGCGCCAATACTTCTGGACTCGTACAAGTTTCTGTGTCATCCTCGTCTTCATCGTCCTAGAAAGAAAAGGAAGGGTTAATAAAGTATAGATAACCCTGCCCTCATCCCCCTCACCCCTCTCCTCATTACCCTCTTTATAGTAAAAAAGTGGAGGAAGACTTGCTGAATTCTTTTCAACTTTTATCATTATTCCGGTTTAAAGCTGCTTCCTTGTTATAATTTTAATATTGTAATTTAGCTAGTAAAACGATGAGTTCCGTGATGAATAACATTTAGATGCGAACAAAACAGCGAGATTCCAGTGACGTGTTCTCAAGATTGTTTTCAATTAACACTGTGAATAACACGATTAGATACGAATCAACAAGTATATTAAAAACTTAAAGTAATTATTTCGTACATGTATAGATTATGTAAAGTGAAAAATCAACCGGTTAAACTTGTAAAACCAGTTTTAGTTACTTTAGGTTGCGGAAAATTCGAAATGCAATTTTCACGGAAAATTTGATAATATTCGTCTGTATTTGTTTGAATTCAAAGCCGATACTTATATAAGACAGCAGCATGTAATCACCGAGCTTGGGTAACCGTAAATTTTTACTGTGCTGCCCATTTTGAAAGCACTCATAGTCGTATTTTATGACAAGCATGTGCATTTATAAGTAGATTGTTTATAATTATACAAAGTGGAGCAGGACGATTGACATTCCTATAATCCACGTAAAGAGTGTCATGTTCTTTACCCGTATACAAAAAATCAATCAAATCCAATGATTACTTTAGCCACAGGAAATTATTTTACATTTTCTTATTTTTCAACATGATGTAGATCTGAGTCCGTAACAATAGATAAACATTGTAAGGTCAAGAACCTGTGCAAAACATATGATTCTATTCTCTACGTCTCAATATGCTTGAAAGACAGAGAAAGGTGTCATACGATTCCACGCTGACGCACCCTGCCCATTCCCACAAAGTACTACAATTAGAAAGAAAAAGAAATAGTTACTTACGCAAATTATGCATTAGTGGTGCATAGACAATTGCGAGTGTGTGTGTGAGCGGAATTTTTTCGGCAAAAAGTCCCGGACTCCGTCAGTGTTTAACGGCGCCCTTTAAGGACAGCACACCTACTTTTTAGGGTTCCATACCTTAAAAGGAAAAAACGGAACCCCTTATAGGATCACTTTGTTGTCCGTCTCTCTGTCTGTCAGTCTGTCAAGACCCTTTTCGTTCTCAAGAACGCGTAAAGGTATTAAGTTGAAATTAATATCAAATAAGTAGGTCTATGGTTTCTTGGAGACCTAAAAAAATCAAGCTTCTACGTCGATGGAATAAAAAAATACGGCCATTTAAGCGACATAGTTTGATACTCGCAAGTAAATCAAAACCTATGAGGTACTTCCCGTTAACCTACAATAATGAAATTTGGCAAAAAGCGAGGTCCGAAAATTGGTAATTTGTAAGTTGATCACATAAAAAAATATATTTTTGGGATTTTAATGTTAAGTTTGTTTTTGGGATAAATTCTTTTCAACTACGGAACCCTTCATTGTGCGTGATCCGGCACGCACTTGGCCGGTTTTTTTTATCCCGAGACGAGCCGCGCGCGTTTACAAGAAATGGAGTTTGGAATAAGCATCCATAATGGAGTAACGAAAACCCGCGTCTGGAATGTCTGCGCTGGAATTCATAGGAACAAAAGTCGATCAAAAATAATAGGTCCAGTGTTTATTGATGGGACGTTAAATGCAGAGAAATTTTTAGAACTTCTTAGTGGCAGATGGGGACTTGTTAAGACGAGTCCGTGAAAATTTATAAGACGATGTCGCTTGTGCATAATGCACAATGGTGGACACTTTGAAAATTTAAAAATTTGATTATTGATGATGGAAATTCTGATTGTGATGTGATATTATGTGATTAATTATTCAATCAGTGATCTTTTAACTAACAACGTGCAACTTAGTGAGTTTATGTCGCTGATTTGTTTTCTCCGACTTTACGGCCCCACACATTTACAGTTCGCCGGCAGGCGGTCACTCATAAAAACTGTTTTTGACAATTTTTATGAATGACCGCCTGCCGGCGGACTGTGCACCCTTTTACTATTGTACCTACCTACGCCCTGCGCCGCGCCCCCCCGCCCGCTGCGTCCGGCACTGCGCCGCGCGACAGGTCAGTGACGTTTCGTAGATAAAGCGTGTTTACTTTTTATGCAGTTGATTCTGCTATTTATTTTGTTTGAAAATTGCAATTTTTTAATTTTCCATTAACTACTAATCTTCGTGTTTTAAAATGTTTCGATGGACTAGTTCTGTGCTCGTTTTAATTTAATGACGTAGTTCCAGATCCACATTGTATACTTGGTTAGAACGTTACAAGATAAAAATAATATCCAAGAATATGATCCATCACGTCCATCCATTTATTTTCTTTTATAAAAATTGCCATGCCATCCTACGCTTGAAGTAGCACAATTTATTATACACAGAGAACTGATCAGAATACTTCAATACTGTAAGAAATCTATGAATAGTATTAACCCTCCAGCGACCTTAGAGAATATTTTACAGGCTTTAGTAGCAATTCTTTCGGTAGCTTTGTTATTCATGCACTTGGATTGAATGATCAATAATGCATCAGTTCTTTCGCTGGTGTCAATCGAGAGGATTTGGAAGTAAAATACTTTCGACATGGAATAGTGAATCATTTTATCAGATATTAGAAATCAACTTGGGCACTTCATCTTCATATAGATCAAGTACCAAAACGGGTTATGAAAAGACCAAGTTTTCGAATGAAAAATAAGGATGCCGTTGAGGATGTTACTGTCAAATATGATCCTGAATACCTATCCTGTTGTCATTTCAGCATAGAAAGATCAAGTCGTATGATCAAAAATGGACAATCCATACATTCTACTACAAGTTTGTGTCGATTTGGCAAAATAATATTATAACTTACAAGGCCATTGCTAAAAGTAACAACATATTCTTAAAAAAAAAACATGGTAAATGGTAAGAACTCTAAAACGGATGCATTTACTCATAAACCAAGCATAACTCCCTGGGGCATCCTTAATCTAATCGTAGCGGAATACATCGTTATGTCAACGGGATAAGGGTGGAAACGACGCCATTTATCGCCAACTTGATAACAGTGTGAAAGACAGTTAAACGACACTTTCTACGCCACAAGCATCAAGAAAGAGCCCAAGGGACTAAAGTTTTCATAAACGAAAACTTCAGCTGAAAACCAATGCATACTAAATGTAGGTCCCATCGCACGTTTTACTAAAAAGATCGGCTCTATTATTCATAATAATTTAAAGCAATGGGTACGGCTACAATTTCAAACTAAGGATTATTACAGCTAACTATAGAAAAAGGTAGTTAGCTTGACCCATTCATGGTTTGTGAATAGTGGGAAGCATCATAACAATCCACAATCTGATGACACAGCCTTAATTG
This sequence comes from Cosmia trapezina, assembly GCA_905163495.3. Classification (NCBI taxonomy): domain Eukaryota; kingdom Metazoa; phylum Arthropoda; class Insecta; order Lepidoptera; family Noctuidae; genus Cosmia; species Cosmia trapezina. The sequence continues at coordinate 26,206,746 of LR991023.1, forward strand.
AGAAAGAAAGTGAATACTCATGTCAGAGGGCATGCACCGATGCATTCGATGCATTGCATAATGTGAATGCAAGTTACAACAGAGTAACAGGTCCCATCGAGATATAACTCGAAGGGAAAGTTATGGGCGGTCGGAACTCTAAGTCGGAACTACGATGAGTTGTTATAACTTGTGTCTTGTCGCTAAAGGTAGAATGGACTCATAGTTCTTTAGTAAAGTTGCTAGTTGAGAAGATGGAAAACTACCTGTAGGCAGTAGTTTAGTAGAGTAAGTAGTATTCTAGCATGAAAAAACCTTCATTCTCCACACAAGCCCAACAGAGAAATAAACCAGCCCATTTACACAAAGTGCAAAAAAGGTAACTTCGATTCAACACAAAGATAATTGACAGCTGTAGGTACCTTTGACATTCAAAGTGACTAATGGAGCAACATCGTTCATTAAGCAAATTATTATGTGCATTCATAACATAATGCATAGACAGAAACCTCACGTACACACATAAATTCAATTTGAACGAGAATCCACTGAAATGGAACGTTGCCAAACTTCTCTGTACTATCAGGCGCTGATTTGATTAAAATAGGACTTTTTTATTCAGTTTCATGTTCGATGTGCAAAAAGCTACGCATATTCAGTTATTCTGCTGAAATCTTTGATTTTAAACGTTTTTGGTAATGTAGCCTTGTCTCTAAATGGTTCAAAATTAAAAATTATTTTTGATCCATTTAGGTACCTACTCCTACTAACTTTTGCTCATAACACAGTTCTCAGAAAAATATCAAACCCCGTTTCACTTCTTTGCCTCTTATGATTTCGAAAATTCGATGAGCCTTGACGAGAACATTTTTACTGTATAAAATTTTCTGTTCTACCAGTAATTTCTTGACGTGTGAGTTTGAGGATGTGATTTATTTTGTAGGAATGTTTGTTGGCGTAAAATAATCAGTACCAGCCAATCTAACCTAACAGTAGCAGGGTTTTAGATCTTAGTCCAAAAAGAGTCCAGAGGGCGTTAAGATAAGCATAAAATGAGACCAAAACTTATGAGTAACTTATCTAAAATTCAAAGCCGACTTTAAGACTATCAAGAGCAGTCTCCTTGGCTACACAAAAAGCGACCTACAGCTTTACAAGTTATGGTTGAAAGTCCCGTTATGTCCCGAAGTAGGGCACAGAAGCCTTGTGAGACTAGTTTGCACAAGTGTACATGTTTTAAGGATACAATTTCTAGTACAGTTAGGCGGTAATTAGCGTGGAGGCAACGGATATAGAGAAACGTGCCTAGATATATATGAAATGAAACTGTCTGTGAGATCTAAGCTTGAGCAAAATGTGTACACGATGTGTCAACGATTGTTCTATTGTCGAAGATGTCGTGACGATTTTAGAGTCAGATAAATGGCATGCAGTCAATGCTCACGATATTTCTTTTGGAATTGTGCTGTTGCAATTTGGATCGTCACATGTTTTAAGCCACGAAAGTGCTGCAACTTTCGATAGCTGCAACCGTAGCATGAATATTATGGATCTAGGATTCCTGAATACCTGAAAGTTGCACGAGAAAGCCATTCTGGAAGGAAATCGTTAATCCTGATGATTCTGATCAGGATAATGGCACAAAATTATTAAATTATTATATTGGGCATTGGCCTTGATAAGTGTGCAAAATTTCGAAGTAATCTGACCATTTAAAGTGGGTAAAAATCGAGTTCAAAGATTCCGTTACATACAAACATATACAGTTGAAGCTAATAAAAGTGTGTTACAAACAGTGTATTCATAGAAAAGTGCCATACCAACACGGTCAAAATAATGCAAATTTTGTTTTTAAATAACCGACGAAAAATTTCAACGCAGGGGTTTCAGAGTCTTGTACTGAATCCACGGTAAAAGGTCGCGCGTCGATGTCCCTGCCATTGTATTATCGGTAGTTATTTGTGTTTCCATTGTCAACTTTTGTAAATCCTTGGATACTGTCATCTATCACTACTGCGTAAATCTTCCAGTTGCTTCGGTCCAGACCGAGCCAATGTGGTAAATATTGCTTGGTGCTGTGTCCAGACCCTGCCGCTATCTTCTACGTGGTAGGTATTAATGTAGACATGTTTTCAGCTACCAATTTCCACAGATTTGTCTACTATGGCAACTGTATAACGTTGACTGGAGCTACGTGCCGTCTAGGGATAATCCGGCTCGAAGGACCAATTTAACCTCTATTTGAAGACCGAGTTAGGTCATAACATTGATCAGCTAACGTTGTTCATACTGATAAACAGCTAGGTGGAAAGGCATGTCTTTGTCGCGAGAGCGACCGTTGACACATAAAAGTGGCTATGGGCGTATGATTCGAAGTTGCAAGCGCTTGCATAAGCCTTAAGCACGCATTGTTCGAGGAACATGTTATCGAGAACGGCGGCGATGAAAGAAACCTTTTTCTTGTGTGCAATGTGGAGTTTTTGCCGATAAACCGCAACGAATGATGCATGCAAGAGATTATCCAAGTGTTAATGTGGTGCAAGATTTTTGTTTAACATAGAGTTGGTAGAGAGCACGTTAAGCAGTTTTTCCCGGCTGTCAATTGACAATATTAATATCAATATCAATATTTGACAATCTTGCGGGTAGTCAGAAGCCAAAAAGTCTGACAACCAGTCTTAATAAGGGCTATCGTGTTATCCAGTAACTAGGTTGTGAAGGTCAAATAGGTAGTAGCTCCATGTGAAATACTGGTATTCAGCTGCACTGCATCCGGTTGGACTGGAAGCCGATCCCAACATAGTTGGGAAAGGGCAGATTGAAAGAGTAGCAAACTTCTTTCTTAATTATAAAAAATAACTAATCTGCAAAATTGACAACAAGAAAATTAATCTTTAAAATAATAGATACCTACCATATTCGAAAATAAATGTAGATAGCCTAATATGCTCCCACCTCATTACATGGAGGCTAATCAAACTTTTTATTAATGTAATGAAGGGACTACGCCACACTTTCGGGTGCTATGGGATTTACAAAGTCAATATAATGGTTTCGCCTGTGACCCAAATATACGACTTCTGCCTTTAAGTGGCCACACGGGGCGTTTTATTGATTTAATTTCATTGTTCCTTTGGCACAGGATAAGTGGCTAAAACCTGTGGCAGTGAACAATAATTCAAGTAACTTTTCTAGAGGGCAGATTTTCGGTTTTTGCAGATGCCCAGGTTTTGGCAGATGACCTACAAACGGATGGTTTTTCGAACCGATTCGTATAACTAGCCGAGTGATATAACTTTATTGAATTAATTAATTTGTTAATTTTAAGCGTAACAGTGTAATAAACATGTCGTATCTTATATTTAATCTTACAAAGTACACGCGCGCACAAACGTGTTAACAAAATGAAAACATTAAACTCAGTTTAATTATTCCTTAACAAACGTTTATTGCTTGTTTTCTAATTAGTGTTCACCAAATTAATTTGTCTTCCATCTTGTTTCGACTCAAGTTTGTAGTGATACAGTACAATGATACAGTGACAACTAAATTACAAAGATACAGAACTCATTTCACGCGCCAACGAATTTCAACTGGCTCATACAAATACAATATACATACCTCCATAATATAATAGCGGTTATGGATATAAGAACTTACTATAGACATCTATCTACTCACAAAATAGACTCGAAGTTACGTTTCTCATTTATTTTTTGCTAACATAACGTGTCACTGACCAGACCTAGCCTGCCTTCACAGTTTTTTACCAAAAAAAAATGATCAAAATTCTGTTTCAATTTCATGCTTATTAGTATCCGAGGTTGTTATACTATTTAAGAACGTTTCATTCGCTAAAAGATTATTGTTAGTAGCTGAAATTGAAGTTCTAGTTGTGAATTCAAGCTATCATTGGCATCAATTAGTTCTAACAAAGTTATCTGTCAGTACGGAAATAAATCGGGGCAGAGAGGAGTTAAATTATGCATTCAATTTATTCAAAAGCACTGGAAATAGAGCCCGGGAACTTACAAAACCAACGCTGAAAACGTTTATGTAAGAATGGATTTAAAGCAAAAAATAAGTTCATAAAAGAACCGCACTCATAACTGCAGTTTCGTATACCATTATCTAACACAATAAACTACAGAAAATACCAGGAAAAATTCGTGGCTGCAAAGTTTTTCTCGGCATTTATTTTATCTGGCCACTGACCCAAACCACTGGGGTATGGTTATAATATAATCTAGATTATTCTAGATATAGGAAATTATTTGGCCGTGTGGCGCGGTGCCAAGAACAGGGAAGTGCTCCCGCGTGCTATATACTAGGTACTATATACTTGTTCATGTGAAGAGGCTCTTGCTCCCATTATGACTAAAAGCTAAACTTTAGTTGTAAAATAAATTAACGGTCAGTGCTCTAGTTGTACGATAGTAAAGTTTTGTTAATTTAGAAATCTGATTCCAAGTTAGTAGGTACTTAGCGACTAAAGTCGTAAAAATTTTGGAAGTCTCCGAAAAGTTTTCTAGGATTCTAGATCTCAAAGTTTTATTTAAAAGAACTAAACTAATTTATTAAGTAAAAACACCGCTTATCAAAAATTTGTCATTCTTTAAAATTTACATTTTCTATTTTCCAATATATAAGACTTCTCTCACCGACAGTACTAATCTAACATTAACTACTTTCACCGATCGATTCATACAAATTACACCAAACTAAAGGAAAGTGACAAATTACCTCTAGATTATCAAAGTCCACTTTGATAAGTCGCCTCTGGGGCTGCGCGTGCGGCGTGACGTCACCGCCGCGCCTTGAGTCACCCCCACCTGGACCGCTGCCGGTACCACTTGTAGCTGTAACAAAGGAAAATGATGTTAGAAGAGTAGAGAAAAACTCTTGGAAGGATGAATCAATAAGAAATGGCGCCTGTAGGTACCAAAGTATTTTAACTATGGCGTTTGTAAATAGCAACCCGCATCTGCTTCACACGGTTTTTGCGACTATAAAACATCCGAGATTTCTTTATTACCTATATCTAAGGGCCTATTTTCACGATGTCCGAATAGCCATTACTCAGCGACTAAATTCAAAAATGGACCAGAATGTATATGAAATTATCTGCCAAGGAAGTTAATAGGAACTTAATCGTAGGTGGTGAAACAGGCCCTATGTCGAATATTAATTTGTTAGACACATAAACCTTCCGGAATAATATCTAAATGATGGTAAAAACCGCATCAAAATTCGATGCGTAGTTTAGAAGAACAACGCGGTCACGCAGACAGATAAGATAAGTGACTTTAATTTTGAATAATATATGTATCTATAAATTTCTTTCAAGATCATTTTAGTTTTCAGAACATTTGACAATGAATGAAAAAAACAATTTTGTCTTGAATAAAACAATGCTTGAAAAATCAGTATTATAAAATGATATTATTTCAAAATGTTTTACAGCACAAAATGATACCCTACAATAACAATGACACCGTGCCGTAAAGTTCAAAAACAAAGTCAAAAAACGTAGACTTCCATTTACATTCAGCATTTTAAACATTGTGAATTTTCTTTTCAGCACAGAATGATACAATAACACCGTACCGTAACATTCAAAAATAAATTCTGCACGTTTACAATCCTCATCACAATGAAATCAAATGCAGTCTGTTCCACCATGTTGGATCCGGCCGCCATATTGAATTCTCCCGCCAAAACTCTACAGTTCACACTCACTTGTTTTCAATAAAGAAAACACTAAAGAAAATAATGGTTCTTACTGAAAAGCCAGTCTAAATTGAAAAGCTCGGATAACCCTGAGAAGATGGATTGCCAAGATGTATGGATGGACGGATGAAGGGTGATTTTTTACCTTGTGGCAAAAGCGTGTTAGGTATAAGATTAATGATCAGAAATGAGGACATGGCAGCGACATATGTAGCGTTTATGAGTATATTATATAGCTGGAGGCTTAGGTAAGCTATGTTCTATGTAGGGACATTTTGCCAAATATTTTGAAATCTAATACGATCGTCGTATCGTATCTTGACCTGGATAAGACTCGACTCAAGGCCCTACAAACAGGTGCGTCTCGGCAAATAGAGAAATATGGCAACTTATAGGACGTATGGAAGAGGAAGACGTGCTGCACCACCGACTCCAAAGAATTGGGATATGGGCAAGAGAATGATGAGCTGGATTAGACTCGCACTGACCAGGAAATCAGGAAACTGACACAAAAGGTGGAGTTCTACATTCAGCAAAAGGATGGAAAAAAGCTGTCAACGAGGATGATTACCTTATACCTTTTTTTTTGTGGATGGGAAATCATCAAATGACTTCTCCCGCTCTGGGCGGACCAGGAGGGCGTGTCAGACTTTTACTGACTAAAACCCACCCGTGTTCCTTCAGTTGCCTGTGCCAGGGCCACGGTATCTCTTTCGAACAACCGGCGACCCCGGCGGCATTGGCCCAGGATGATGAATAGGTACCTAACTACCTGCCTAAACTACTTGTAACTGAAGTCCTAATCCACTGAAAACGGACAAAAGACGAAGGATCATCAATTTAGAAATCCATCAATCCTGATCGTCCATTTATCAATCTACGCATTACACAATCTATGAATTTATCGTGAATTTGACCAAAGTTTGGGATCGAAATGAAGCCAAATTGATGGAGTAACCTCCGATTTACACGGATAATGTTTTCTTATAAATAAATAAATTCATTGCCCCTGGATAAAATCTGTAGATAGCAAACAAACAATCATGCCAGGATTAAATTCATATCGCGCTTAATCCTAAGGGATCTAAACGTAATTTCGAGAGCTTAGAGAGAGCTCCAGAGATCCAGATAGGTATGAACTTCACTTTAGTACACAATTTAAAAAAAAACAGAAATGTACGACTAAAAGAAAGATAATATTATATCCAGACAACGGAGAAAGTAAAGAGAATGTGTTTTTTAGTAAACTGTATCATTGTTGAAAGCTTTTTCGTATAATTATAGTGTCCAATGTTAGGAGTTAGGACATAGCAAAAAAAAAAAACTTTTATGAATGAGTAGTCGTAAACTACCGACCTAAAGTCTACAACAGTTAACTACGAATGTATCTAAATACACCAGTAAAAAGTGAAATGCACTATCATAATAATAAGTATTTACATTCTAGCCAGTTACATGAACTCCGTACAAAACACGCTTGGTTACACCTCAACAACAAATCTTACTATAATTTGTTTAATCAACCCGCAAACGCGCGGTTTACGTAACGTAACCCACTTAAGTAATGGCCCTTTATCGGCGACGCGGAAAAATGGTTCATAACCACACACCGGCTGTGAAATATGGCAATAAGAATCGTATAAACGTGTGTTTAGTTATATGGTTATTTGTATTAATATGCTTCAAGGTTGTTTTCAAGCAAGTTAATTAATAATTATATATTCAGTTTGGGTCACTTTTGAGTGTCTTGATTAAACTGTACAGGTATCTGATGTTAAAGATATTGAAAAATTGGCTCATATTTCACAAAATCGAGCTGGCAACGCGCCACAGTAATATACAAAAGTAATAACATTTCGTAGTTTCAATAAATCCTCAAAATAAAACAAAGAAACATCAACCTGCTCCAATTTCAAATGAGACTTTTCTTTTCTTCATAATATTTTTTGTATAATTTTCGCATGGCCTTTACGACCCGCTCGCGTTTGAGGGTTGGTTATCTAACCACCGCAGCTGTGATATATTTCTGCGTGTTTCACCCAATAAAAAGCAACCGTGAGAATGCTCGCAATGCGTAGTTTCATTCTGTAAACTGTTGTTAGGAGTTGTAAACAATACAGAGAACGTAGTTTACGTTACTGATTGCAGTTGGAAGGTTTCAATGTTGTTCTAATGCAATATTGTGTGGATTTTATTTGTTGGTGGTACAATACTATGGAATTAGGTCAATCTGAAAGCGATGGATTATAAGCAAACTAGCATCAGAAAGTTTTATTGCATTTTCAACGTAATGTAACGTGGTGATGATTGATTTCGAATGGGTTGGCTCAAAATCAATCCAGGCCAGCCTTTTCCCAACTATGTTAGAGAGTAGGCTTCCAATCTAACCGGTTGCAGCTGAATACCAGTAATTTACATGAAACGACTGCCTATCTGACTTCCACAACCCAGTTATTGGGTAACACGATACCTCTTGGTAAGACTATGGTTGTCAGATTTTCGGGCTTCTAACTACCCGTAATGGCTGTCAAAGATCTACGAATGATAGCCGGTACCAACTTATTCCGATCGACCCGTGTCGCTGTTATCATTTTTAGCCACAAACCCTTTCGAATAGGGGGGGTGTACTCCCTTATCACAAAGTCCGTAGCTTCGGGCTTCGTTACGGTCGTTTCCTACTCCGTATCACCTACGGATGGATGATTGGTTCGGGGCCCGAACAAAGTATGAAGGCCAAAACGATACGACAGTTGTCCCTTCTCCCGATGTGTTTTTGCCCGTCCGAAAAATCTAACTTTTTACACTTTTTTTGATGGATCGTTATGTCAGACGGACGGACGAACGGACGGACGGTTGGACGCACGGACTAAGGGAGAAGGCCCCCTGGTACCGAAACGGATTCAATTTATCGGTTCTTGCTGTTTTGTTTACTGTTTCTACAAAATAATTAATTTACCTAAACCTGCAGTCTTAGTCGTAAAAACACTTTATTGGCTTTTACCTCAGACTTTTCGTCTCGATCAAGCGCAAGCCATTAGCACACCTCGCACCACCTGATGAACTGTCGTAATTACTTCTCACGGTTATCTACACTACCTACCTGCCTATATAAACTGCGGACTTACCACGATCGTACTGCAACACGGCTTAACGATAAATTCCAAATGACAAAAAAAAAATGGCGGATCATTTTCGGCCAGCACTTGCATTTTATGTTTCGTCGTAAATTATTTCGAGTGTGTGTGGAAATAAAATATGTATTATTATGTAAATTGCTGGCTTCGCAGTATATGGGAGGTCGATACTGCAATTTGGTTGGACGTGAGTTTTATTTGCTTGAAAGTTGTTATTCAGTTCAGTGGAAAGGGGTTAAATTCTGGAGTAACTACTTAACTATAATTTTTTTTATATTGCATGTAATAAAATAATAAGCATTTTATTGCACGCCTAGGTAATGAAAACTATGCGTTTATTAAAGTCATTGAACTGGAAAATGTACCTAGAAACTTTAAAACTTTTCAAACATCAAGGAAAAAGAAAACCCTATAACAAGTTTCAAAATACCATTTCTTTGAAGTTACTTTTCATTTCATTTAAAAAACCCATATCTAGCCTAGAAAGGTAACTGAGCAGAAATAAAAAAGCAAAAGACGCCTCAAAATTGTTAGTTTGGCCCCACTGCGCGACTAACGATGTGTAGCATTGCTCTATTTGTATGTTTCTACCGAGCAATTATATTGCTTGATATACACGTATACACGTACGAATTTAGTTTACTTTCACCTTCTCTCGTATAACACAAATAAAATGAAAGATAACAGAACTCTTTCGGTGATGAGATTGAAGACCGCCGGAAGCTTCCGTGATAGTTCTTTCTGGCGAATGATTTATCTATTTTCTTAAAAAACCGGCCAAGTGCAAGTCGGACTCACGCACGAAGGGTTCCGTATCTATAAAAACGCAAAAAAATCACGTTTTTTGTATGGGAGCCTTAAATTCTGTTTTTTAGTATTTGTTGTTACAGCGGCAACAGATATACATCATCTGTGAAAATTTCAACTGTCTAACTATCACGGTTCATGAGACACAGATACAGCCTGGTGACAGACGGACGGACGGACAGCGGAGGCTTATTAATAGGGTCCCGTTTTACCTTTTGGGTACAGAACCCTAGAAATTAAAATAAAACACACATCCAACTAGAACAACTTATAAAGTCAACGAGCTTAAAAGCTTAACCGCACAGAAAGTAACCTTGAATCCGTGGTTAAGCCTTCCAAACACCACAAATCTTGCAGTCTGTCAGGGCACGTTTTTCTCTTACAAGAGCCACAAAAACAGGGTATTATCGCGACTGCTGTAGGAGATTATCAGATGTATAATATAAGCAACAAAGTAACCTGCGTGGCTCATCTTGGCCCATCAAAAGCGTACGTAGCGAGGTTTTTATGACAGAACAACTGCGACCTTTTTTGTGGGGTTTAGTTAACATTTTCGGGGCAGTTGGTTATATAATTTCTAACGTGACGATAATTATCGTGGCGTCAATCAAATTGCTAAAAATACGTGCACGTTTATAACGTTATTCAATCTGCCTAAGCCTTTTCCCAGCTATATTGGGGTTGGCCACCAGTCTAATCGGATGCAGCTGAATACCAGTATTTTACATGGAGTGACTGCCTGTCTGACCTCCACAACCCAGTAACTGGGTAATACGATACTCCTTGGTAAGACTGGTTGTCAGACTTTCGGGCTTCTGACGACCCTTAACGACTGTCAAAGATCCACGAATGACAGCCGGTACCGAGTCACGAAGGAGTCTCCGTATGTAAAGATGGTCACCCATCCACGGACCAACCCCGGCAAGCGTAGCCTAACCTGATGGATCGACCCGTGCGGCTGTTATTACTTAGCCACGAGCTCCTCAAATTTAAAAGCATCTACATCACAGAACAGATATTTTACCTGTTCTGTGGTCTACATATTATATTACCATAGATTTTACTTCCCTATGTTATTCGGATGGCCGCAAGATGGCCGTGACGGGGATACGACGTCCACGATAATTATCATCACATTAGAAATTATAAAAGTGCACAATTTGCGATTTATATTATACTGAATCTCAGTAACAATTGCCCCTAGTCTAGTCACTTTTTAGCATAATCATCTTAAAACATTAAGTATTAGATACTTTCGCCTTCGAACATTGACAAAAAATAAAAATGATCAGAAAACCGTAAAATTTAAGACAGAATCAGGTCAGTCACTGTCAATTTCATATCATTAATATTCTTTTCACAGTTTTTTTAGTCAAAACTTCTTTAGGCGCGTTGAGCGTTTTTTGGAAAGGGGAAATCTTTCGAGTTCACGTCACCGCATCACCGCGTCACTGCGCTAGCTCGACACCGGCACCGTGACATGCTGTGCATAGTCCTACGTTTAAGTTTTCACTTCTGCCAGCAGTCCCCGTATGAACTGCCGGTTTTTTGTGCATGTCTTTAACTGGACATTTGCACCAAAATTTCAAGGCAATTGGCAAATTGTACCAACATATTAATTCTTCATTTATTTTGGTGTTGTGGTATTGCAAAACTTCTTTTCCATTGAGTTGGTACTTATATCACCAATTCTGCTATGATTATGATAATGGTGTTATGGTGTGTCGTAATAATAGGAAGTAACAGTTTACTGATACTTTGAGCATGTGATTGGAAACCGGTTTATAGGCATTGTGACTGTTTGAGACACCGTGACATTGTTGATAGGCTTATTTTCCACTACAACAAAGTTCCCGCCGTACCTAAGCGGCAGAGGAGGTCACCGTGGAGTTTTAGTAGGTTAGAGTCCCACATAACTGCACTATCTACCCGTGGTAGTGCAGAATGCATGAGCTTTTCTCCACGACTAAAAAAAAGGGCTCAGTCTAAGTACCATACGTATGTGTATTCTAGTGTACTAATGATAGAATGAGTTGATGGATTTATGTGTAAAAAAAAAATGTTATTTCTGCATCAGACAGACCTCTAGGCTGATTGGAGTTTAACAACTCAATCGTGTTACTAATTGCAAGGAACATGATATTTACTCAAGAAAACGGAAACAACCAGCAATCAATTTGCATATACATGGTGTACCAGAAAGGTGTGGTCAAATTAAAAGGGTGTGAGATAGACCATCAAACTAAACAACTCTCTCTTTCCATGGGACCAACATCGTAATCACGAAAAAATAATCAGCCGTCCCATACATTTGCGTCGAGTACCTAGGTACTGAAGTTGCTTGCGGAAGCTAAAGGAGCTTGTGGCCAAGTAATAACAGCCGCACGGAACGATCATCAGATTAAGCTAAGCTTGCCGGGGTTGGTCAGTGGATGAGCCATCTTTACATAGCGAGACTCCTCCGTGCCTCGGAAAGCACGTTAAGCCGTTGGGCCCAGCTGTCATTCGTGGATTTTTCCACGAATGACAGCTGGACCCAACGGCTGTCATTCGTGGATGTTTGACAGTCGTTACGGGTCGTCAGAAGCCCGAAAGTCTGACAACCAGTCTTACCAAGGGATATCATAATAGCCAGTGACTGGGTTGTGGAGGTCAGATAGGCAGTCGCTCTATGTAAAATACTGGTATTCAGCCGCATCCGGTTAGACTGGGAGCCGACCCCTACATAGTTGGTAAAAGGCTAGGCAGAGTGATTCATGGTGTACCAGAAAGGTGTGGTCAAATTAAAAGGGTGTGTGGCTGAAAATACCTAAGTACCTATTGAAGTTTCATAAGGGACAGTTGATATTTTTTTCTCAATTACGATGTTGGTCTCATAGAGAAGTTGTTCAGTTTGATGGTGTATACCACATCTGTCTGGTACACCCTGTATTGATCTCAAACGATATAACTAAACTCGGTACACGATACTAAACTGATAAAGTTAACCGTACAGCGGCATTGATTGATTTTAACTAAAAGTAATTGCGCCGCATAGCGGAAAGCGTTAACTGCAATCTCGAACTGGATACTGCGGTGGCAACTAACCGGTTAGTTGTTACTTAACTAGCCGTTAAGGGTATTAAAAGTTTAACTTCATTAGTGACCGCAAGTGTGGGTGAAGCGGTTTTTGTGTTAAGTAGTTTTAACTTAAAGGAGGTATTGTTTCAAATTGATTAGAGAAAGGAAACATTTCACCATCAATTAGACAAAGGTCCTATGGGTCGCGGGTTGTGCGAAAGAGATACCGTGGCCCTGGCACAGGCAACTGAAGGAACACGGGAGGGTTTAGTCAGTAAATGTCTGAAAACCGCTCCACCCAGAGCGGGAGAAGTCATTGATGATTTCCCATCTATATAAAAAAAAAGTGAAATGTTTCCTTTAGGTCTAGGGTAGATAGATAAAGTTTAAAAGAGTGTCCGAGGAGTTTCTTCCCGTTCATCTCCTCGTACCTACTACGCTTTGGAATGGGCAACTACCTTCATCTTTCTGACTGACCGAACCCTTGACAATTCAAAAGTGCAAAAGTTTATTTGAAATAAATGCTTTGAGTTTGAGTTTGATTATTAAGTACCGTTAGGTTAATGCCAATTGGTGTTTATTTGATTTTAATTAACCTCTATAATAATTTGATAATTAATATTATAATGGTCTTTCCGTGTTTGTCGTAGGTAAATTGGTTCTTCGGGGACTTCATCTTTCTGACTGACCGACCCGGTCAGTCAGAAAGATGAAGCTAGTCGCCCATTCCAAAGCTAAGTAGGTTCCTATGGAGAAAAACGGGCAAGAAACTCTTTTAAATCAAGATATGGTTTCATCATTCATGTGGAAATTATCACATAGGTTATAAAGACATGAGAATGAAAGCTAGATTTAATTGAAATACGCATTTCATTAACAAGGCTTCAGCTGTTAACACAAAATGGCGGGATGAGTGACGCAAATGCGCGCGAACCTTGACATTTTACGTAAAGGGAACAAGTTGAGTAGCAGGCGGGTTCGATAGCCAATATCCGGCTTTAAAGCATATGTTAACAATGTAACATGATTGTGGCTACAAAGTTTCCCTCCGTGATAGATAAAGATATCCAATAGTTCTCGTGTAGTGTCTAAGAAACAGTTATGGAATCACACACACAGATCGAAATCATAAAAAGGTAACACCTAGACTTACTTAGATTAGAAGAAGAGTTCTAATTCTACACAACCTTGCATCAATAAACCTTGCCAGCTTTCAACGGTACCCTTTCAGTCTCTTCATAAACTTATTAAAGTTTTCGTCTAACTAGATTCAGCAATTTTAAGACGCCAGGGTAGCCCGCGAAATTCAAAATTTCTTACGTTTTTTGCAATTTATAGGTCAGTGTCAGCTTTTATGTTGATTAAAATATGATTCGCGGCCGTAAATAACATGGCTTTACAGAATTATAATCATTAGAATCAGCAATACAACTCCATAAGTTAGAATTTACCTCAAACCTCATGATTACAAGAAATCGCTAGATTTGAGGTCAATTCTAACTTATGGAGTTGTATTGCTGATTCTAATGATTATAATTCTGTAAAGCCATATCAGCTACGGCCGCGAATCATATTTTAATCAACATACAACCTGACACTGACCTGTAAATTGCAAAAAACGTAAGAAAATTTGAATTTCGCTGGCATCATCCTTAAGATAGAGACAAATATATTTGGGGTCAAAGTAACATATGTTTTTCTCCCATACTTCTCTGATAGTCGTCATCTCGGTAGTCACTCCCTTTTTAGCCATGATACAATGGTACAGTGATTTAATTATACAATTTAGCTCAATTAACTAACTCGCAAAACGCTCATAACCTAAAAGTGCCTTTGAAAGTCCGCCCTAGTTAAAATTCACGTTAAATTGATTACCGTTTACCGCTCCTAATCTGACTACTTATGTCACCGGATAATCGGCCATGGGAGCTGAATTTATTATTTTTATTTTCCCCGAGTACGCCACGTGCAAAGTTAGGGTTGAGGCTTTAATTGTGCATAAATAATAAAGGGGTTGGTAGATAGGGTTGCGAGCTCGAAAACATTTTCCATGGCTATAACTTAAAATTATAAAAGTGTTGTCTAAGCTAACTTCTTTGTAGAGTATCTTTTGCTTGTTAATTTAAAATTGCGAGAACGAACTAAACTTTTGACTTTCTCATTATTTATGCTAACATCACTTACAATTATAATTTCCTATGCTCACATTTTTAGTAACATCTGACTAAAATGTGAGCATATGAAATTACAAAATGTTCCATATCTCCAGACTTATTATTTAAGTTAGGTCACAAACTTCAAACTATAGGTAATTGATGGATAGCAGTTTCTATGGAACTCTCACATTTTAGAGAGCCAAAAATAATCGTGCCGAAGAGCTAGGAAATGGAAAAGTCAGGAGACTGGCAAATGGAGATGATGAATAAATGTTGAATGATGATGGTATTATGCGCCTTAAATATATGATGTAGGTCATCAATTCCGTTCATTAGCTGCTAATTATAGTCACGGCCTACATAAATTAGGTAAGTACCTCGGAAAATGGGTAGTCAGAATAAATAATAAAGTACGATTCTATGTTTAAAAATTATATTTACTCGTCATAGCTGTAGCGACGCTGCCCCAGTAAGCTTTGTCTTGAGCGACGTCCAATGCTGGTTCCTCAGGACTCCTGACTGGCTCGACCAGTCCAGAGACTGGCCTTGTACCCAGCAGCAAAGCCGCGGGCGATACCTTCGAGCGACGCAGCTTGACTGATGTTGGTCACTTGGTGGAAAACCCGCGAAAATTTTGAAATTGGAAAGTTTTGTTTTTTTGGAACGCGATCTTTAAGCGCGAGAATTATGTTTATTTATTTTTCTTGATTGATTTTATAACTTTTAAATCAATTTCACTCTCACGATTTATCTTAGATACAGATAAATTGCTAACAATCTATAAATAACCTTTGGTTTTCCTCTTACTAAACTAATTAAGATGTTAGAAAATTGGCTACATTAATTGACGTAATGCGTCAATTACACGATACAACAGCGTTGAACTACGAAAAACGTCCCTAGTACACTTCTAACGTGATCAAACACATCTGATCGCACTGCGTCACCAACAACACCACAACAGAATTTCACCAAAACATAATTTAATTTGAAAACTAACCGCACTGTGAACTTGAAATTATTTTCTATTGAATTTTTTAAGTCATAGATGAAATCTCTAATTAGAATACTGTAAATAGCGAAGGCGTGCTTAACTTGTGGCGGTCGGCGCCATATTGGAAACGTGAGGGTTGCTCGAGTTAACGCATGCGCCCTTACGGGGTTCTTTATTTAAAATGCCACCTCGTTCTAGCTACTACGACGCGAATAATTCACACCACTACCATCGCACGGAGTGTTGAGTGAAAACAATAGCGGAGCCATACAAAAGCAGAGATGAATACCAAAGGGAAATGTTGGTCGTAAGTTTTTGAGTAATGATCACAGTCTGTGAGTTGCGATTTGTTTATTTTCAAGAGGAGACCTTCGTAGCTTCGTAAGTATAAAAAGATGTGCCATTTTTTGGGAATAAATTAAAATTACTGAAATCAAGCTTCTAACGGCAAAGGCCAAAGTTAGGTACCTAGGGGCTTTGTATTAGAACTTGAGCTTTACAAATTAATTGTATCCTTAATAACGTGGCTTGTTAAGAGGATTTCTTGGGACCAGACGATTCATTATTAACATGCATAATGTCGAAGTTAAATTAGATAAAGGTAAAGCCAATTATGATTTGTTATTTATTTAAATTCGTAGTCTTGGTCGCTGCTGTCTGGCATAATAAATAAACCTTCTCTAACAAAAGCACTAATGCCCGTTTTCATTAACACTAAGCGACAACTAAATGAATGCCTATTATAAAAGCGCGGTGTTGGATTTTCAACTTTCGACGTTGAGCCGAGCGTTGAAGACTAAGCTTTTCATTTTAGATTGCTCTTACTACATATAAAACTTGTCTCAATCACATAAAGACGGTCTTAAATCTCACAACTGTCGACGAATTATGAGTATAATGCTATAATCATGTAGCTAATCTTGTTGTAAGTCAAAATGTTCTGATTGCCACATGAACGTACTTATGTCAAAATGCAAGATAATAAAAACATTAGATCATACATGGCTTACTTATAAGAAGTTATACTGTTAAAGAAGTATCGGTCGAATTGGGCCTGTTAAAACTTTTAAATTGACTTCTAGGTATATGGCCCGCTTACTTTTGCCGCATCCGAGCCTCTCCTATAGAAACTTTTATAGGTTGTTCGGTTGTCTTATGTTGTTGACTTATCTGCGGGGCTTTATTGGCTATTATGTACTTAGGTTCCTGGTTATGTCTAGGTATTACTATGTGTATGTTTCGTGACTGACAACAATGCACCCCTTTATAGGGCAGAAACGAAAGCACAGCGCCTGTAACCACCCGACTAGTCTGACTTTAAAGTCGATTTTTGATCGAGTCGAGTTACTTCGTCTCTGCTCTATGAAGGAAAGATAAGTAAGTTTCAAAAATTCTTCGTACTCGTACCTACACAAGAGTTTTTCGAAACTCCATCAAACCAAACTGAGGACATTGAACATTGGACTAAAGATATTGAAGTTTGCATGCGAGCTAAGTCGTGGAAAACAGCCTTATTACAATTTAAAACAGTTATTATAAACCTATTATCCGCCGCTGCATTTTCAAACGCTCTAATCCCAAAATCGTGCAGATAAATCGGTTTGGTAATACTAAATGATCTGTTAAGGCTTACAACAGAGTCGTGCAATGTCGAGCAGATAGCCAAGATAGTGATCATTAGGACAATAGTCGGCCTTGATCGGAGTGTGAAGGGAGCCTTGAGGGGCGGTGTACGTTTGCAGGAATGTAGTCTAAATATGACTTGAAAGGTAAATAAAGCCGGCTGCAGGCTTGGTAATGTTAGAGACGTAGATAGATAGATAGATAGAATACTCTTAGACGTAGATGGATAAGAGGATTAATGGATATGAAAATGAATAAATGACGAGGACGACAAGAGATTTCTTTTGAGATAGTGTTAACTCTTTTGTGTTTTAGTAACGACGACGAAGTATGGCGACATCTATCGGCTGAAGTGATGATGGACTTGTACAATGACAGAGGTACAGTTTCATCCAGTGATAAGAATACAAAATTCTTGATGGAAATCGTCAGCCGATGGCCAAATTGGCAAAAGATTAGCATGAAAATAATCAGCCTTTAACATTCCTATCTGCTGGGCCACAGGCTTCCTTTCTATAAGAGGGAGTGGGCTATATATCCACCACTCGGGTCCAGTTTGAGTTGATTGGAAAAAGATTGCTCTATAGATATAGATGAAAATTGTTTCATCTAAATTGAACGATTCAATATTTGAGGAACGGTTTTCATTAGTCCATAGGGAACGATTGCTTTATACGGAGAACTCGCACCGCATGTTTGGCAGTTGATTTGAAGGCTCATTTTCGTTGGTAATTTTCATTGTGTGTGAGTCTCCGCACGCTTTTTACTGTCCGATATAGATTTCATTGGTTACGCCCGCTACGGGGATTCCCCGCAAATGGTGTAGAAATTGACAAAGTTCCAACATAGTTAGATTTCTTTATAAAGTGGCAGCAACAAAACTTATAAAGGGGTCACAGCAAGCTTTGAGTGTGCGAACTATTAGATAAGGCACGTGCAGAAGCTTTAAAATGATTCGTAGAGCTTGCATGACTGTAAAAGTTTGAAAATGGGAGTTTGTCTGTATTCAACGCTATGACCTTTTCAAAGCCGTTTTCAATACTGCGAATGGAACAATGCAGGCTTTATACCATGCAAATTCTCAGTTTTTTTATTTTTGGAGACTTATTCTTTACCAATTTGGAAATTGAAAAATATTCGTCCAATGCTGTTAGTTTTTTGTGGGTAGAGTGTGATTGCCAATTAGTAGAAAGCAGTCTTCCTCCTAATTGCCAATCAACTATGGAACTATAAACTGCAATCTAAAGGTCTTCATTACTACGTTTAAATGAACTTTAAGTTCGAATAAAAAACTTTAGGAATTTCTTTCGCAAAGGGAGTTTATCTATAATTTTTTTCCGATGCCGAGACCGTTAGTCACAAACAATATTACGGTTTATTTTCATTGGTCGATAGTGGGTCGTTGAGGGGTGTGGGAGATTTCTGTAAAGCATGCAATAGAACCTGCAATAGAATTTATGTAACGCATGCTATAGGGCCCACATGCAGGGAACCGTTTTCATTAGTCGATAGGGCCCGCATGCGGTCTGCGGGAAATTTTTGTAAAGCATGCAATAGAACCCGTATTTGGGGAACGATTTTCGTTAGTCGATAGGGAATGATTGTGATATACGGAGAACCTGCACCGCAGTTGCTTTGAAGGCTCATTTTCATTGGTAATTGTCCCCCGCACGCATTTTACTGACCGATGAATTTCATTGATCGCTATACCCGCTACGGGGATTCCCCGCAGAAGGTGTACCGACACTTCTATAAAATTATTATGAAATTGAAAGCTGCTGGCAAAATTAAATGAAACAGCCCAGCGGCTGTTTAATTAAATGGCTATTTTCGGAGATGACCTTTGAATTCCCTGCGGCATTTCATTAAACGTGAGTTTCAAACGAAAATTATTATTAATATGTATTTTCAGAAACCACTGCTGGGACATAGGCCTCCCCTCTGTGAGAGGGAGTGAGACATATTCAACCACGCGGGCCTTAGAGTGCGGGTTGGGGGATGTCACATGTTATTGAATTTTTGGTTCTAGGACATGCCGGTTTCCTCACGATGTTTTCCTTCACTGTTTTAAGAACAGTGGTGATGAAAATAATTTTTACAAAAAAATTATCTTATGGAGCAGAACCCAGTGGTAACGGCCGCGACTTACGGTCGTGAATTCGAACACAGACAGGCGCTTTACTATGTGTAAATAATTTTATCACCACTGCTTTCAAAACGGTGAAGAAAAACATCGTAAAGAAACGGTGCATGTCCTAGAAACAAAATTTCGACGACATGTGACATCTACCAACCCGCACTGGCCCCGCGTGATAGAATACAGTACACTCCCTCTCGGAAGGAGGAGTGATGTCCCAGCAGTGGTAACATTATCTAGGCTGATTATGCAAAAAATATGAAATAGTGTTTATCTCATCTCATCTATCTATCTTTTAAAAGAGAAGTCCTGACTGACTGATTGACTGACTCATCAACGCCCAGCCCAAACCCTTGGAGCTAGAAAGCTGAAATTTTGCACAGAGGTTTCCTTTATAATGTAGACAAGGAATAAGGAAGGGATTCCCGGTAGTACGTTCCCGTGGGACATTTACTGACATCCACGCGGGCGAAGCTGCACGGTAAGTGCTAGATAAACATGCCATCAAGTAAAAAAATATTGCATGGGAACCACGCAGGCTAAAATCTCTACAGTACCAACCTTTACACCGAAAATTCTATATCTAGAGCATACATATTATGTTGATAAATTATATTGCTTATTAATATGTAAAGTAGAAACTTTCCTATTACTTCAGGCGATTCAAACCCACGTTCATTCGATCGTATTTCTTAGAAGTTCAAGTTAATCAAGATGTTTGCGGGTGGGTGGGTATTACAGTAAACACTGTAAAGGTTAAGGATAACATAAGAAGGTCGCCTTGCTCCGGGAGGATTACATGCGTTACCCTTTTTATTAGGAAAAGGCTTGGGTTTACAAGAAAACACGTTGTTAGCCTCGTAACGTTACCCGTTACCTAAATATTCTGCTCTTCTTTCAAAAGAACTCCTACCTTTTTTTTCTCTCTCGACCTTTAACAGGGTTTCTTAGAACAAGTTTTCGTGTTACTACTTTTTAGGGTTCCGTAGTCAACAAGAAACCCTTATAGTTTCGCCATGTCCGTCTCTCTGTCTATCTGTCCGAGGCTTAGCTCAGAGACTCATTTGTAAAAAAATCTTGAACAAATTTTGTCACGTAAAGTGGGAATGATATTTTTTTTCTCGTTATCCCATGGTGTGGGGTATCGTTGGCCTGTGAAAACCATTTTTCAATTCAGGGATCCGTTTGCATAACATTTAGCAAAGACCTAAAACTGATTGAATTTCCTGTAATCGAATAACCGGATATTAATTTCCGCGTTGCATTGCAATTAATTTTCGCGTTTTCCTCGTCAACGATATAAATAAGACTTGGATACCTTCAACATACATACTTACACGACTCCCAAAAAAAGGAATGTTATGTTTTTTACAAATTTTCTTTAACTACCTACCTACTTGAGGTTCCCGAGGTACTAGCGCAGGGAACAATATTGAGCCCAGCTCAGTACCGTTAATAATACGGTTATTTTAAATAGACGTAATATTAATTGCTAACTCTCAATGTTTTATACTACTTATTAACACCCACGACATTGTTCAGTAGGTAAGTACTTGAAGTTGTTCTTTATATAAACAACTTTTTGTTAAAAGATTTAAATACGAACTTTTCAAGTTGTCTCAACCCGCCTCTACACTCTACCTACGCTTATTTAGTACTAAATAGAGTTATTTTTGCTCTTCGTTGTACCAAGAAAAAGAGGAAAATAGTACTTCTTTCGTAGGTATTTGAAGAGTTTGACAATGGCGGGAAATGTCACATACTCCCATATACTATAGAGTCTATAGTATAGAGTAAAACCACAACTAAATCCATACGGTGGCGACGAACTATGGGATGAGAAAAGATTCTAAAGGGCCCTACACATTTACAGTCCGCCGGCAGGCGGTCCACTCATAAAAACTGGCGGTCCGCCAGTTTGTACCTGGCCTGGGTTGTCTGATTTTGCATCACAGTCAAAATCACACTGACATTTATTCTCATTGCAATAAGGTTGCCGTCAGGTTGAATCTGGTTCACTGTAGCTGTGTCACCTTTCATCAGTAAAGTTAAGGATGGGTGCTGATGCCTTGTTTAGTACTAATTAAGTAAATAGTCTTTTGTAAAAGATTGTTGAGCCTGAAAGTGTGTAAGCAAGAAAATGCTATACCTACATTCACTAACACTGAATAAATTGAATGCTCCGTTTCCTCAATATTAATTAAGTATCTTATACAGATGACTAATCTTTCATAAATTAAAAGATGTCATAATAATAATATACATTTTATGCAAACATTACCAATGCAGATTTCAAACACAATTTAACATAATTAAATGTATCTGGAACACAAAATATGATAGCTAAGTGATTTTAATGCAAATTGCAAATTTAAAAACATTATATTGGGGTACTATAAAACCTGTTTGAAGATTAATTATGTTATTGCATGGAACAGTTATTATTTTTAAAATTAAGGAAGTGAGCAGACAGACAGACGACAAGCATCGATCATTTTACTGATTACATCAGGTAAAAAACTTGTTTTTGAATAATTAATAGGTACATTGATTTTGGTGACCTAGATGCAATTTATTTATGTCTGCTTTCTTAGGTCAGGGTGAGATCGATTGACTCATCGACAATTTCGAGACAAGTCTGTGTAGACTATGCTTTTTTCGTGTCTATAATTTTGTGCATCATATTTTTTGGTTGATCATTAGTGATATTGTATTAAGAGGATACATCGAAGCGTGTAAATGAAATGGCGTTATGGTTGCCTATTGACGCGCGAGATTGAAGACTCTCATGCGCGCACCAGCCGGTCGATTCTGTAAAAATCTCACCGTGAAAACTTAGGTGAAGTGAGTTTGTTTTTGCTAGGAATTGATACTATTGACAGCTCACTCCACGCTCACTTCACCTAAGTTTTCACGGTGAGATGGTTACAGAATCGCACTGCAGGACTAAACGCGCTTCGTTTAGAATGTAAATGTATGACAAAATACTATACTTAAATAAATTTTTAGCTTAGTAAGTTCAACATATTTAAATACCTTCGATTTAAAGCAAATTTACTGCACAATAAGGAACTGTTTACGTATAGATAATCGTATAGAACAGAAAATAGACGGTGCTACTTTGGATTTTTTTCTGTCGAAAAAGTTTCAAGTAATCATGTTTTGGTTTTAGTACAGCAGTAGAAAATTATAGTCAAATAACACATATGGAAAATGCAAATGATTTAGCCATATACATTTGATTTTATAATTATTATAAAAACACAAAATTTATCGATGTATCCCCTTAAATTGTCGTCTTTCATCTTCTTTATTACGAAATTCATAACAAAAAAAACTGACAAAGACTGTGACAAAGTATAGGTACTAAGTACCTGGTTGTATAATTTAAACAAAATATTGCAGCTTTTGAAAAATTTGAGATGGGTATTGAAATTCCTTTTAGTAGGTTATATTTAAAAGCAGACGCGCGAGAAATTCCGTAATGCAAAACATTTTCATAAAAACATTGCAAACAGTCATTGCATCATGCATCATGCATGATCGTTTAGACTTTTAGAGGAACTGTGGCGGCATCTACATCGCCACATACGAACTACGCATCACAAAGACATGACGTCACGCAATCCTGCATCGCGCAATTAGAGTTTACTACGCGACTAGCATATATACAACGTCCCGACATCAACCCTCGGGCAGTAGCCCACCAGACACAACACCCGTCTGGTCGGAGGTCTTTTCTATGGAGGATGAGTGAACTTTACACCCTGTTCCTCATGCCTCTAAAGAACTAACTTTACCATTTTATGTTGGATAAATTCTTTCACACTTACAAATTCTCGGACGTCTGTGCTAAAAGAAGTTACAAAACTTAATTAACAAGTTCTAATCTCACTTCTTCTCCATTTTATATCAACGATCTATTGAAATTACGAAGACACGTTGTAACTACGAGAATCCTAATGAACAAATTAACCAGCTTATGTAAATAAGCGAGCGCATTGTTTCATTCTCAATTATATCTTGAGTTTTATGGGAAAATCTCCTCATGTCTATGCGGAAGACTAAGCTTAGATAGTTAGTTAGACATTTGATTACACAAGAAAAAGGTAATGTTCTGAGTAATTGCAAAATGGTATGCAACCTCTCCTTTGTGTTCAGATTTCAGCGTATGAAGAAAATTGACATTTACATTCTTAGTACTTACCTGCCATGTTACAGTATTCATCTGATTTAATAATCTGGGAAGGAAAGATGAGCTCATGCAGGTAACTTCCTTATGTCTTCCGGAGTATTGTAGAAAAAACAGCTAGTGGAACAGAACATAATATATATTATTTAAGCGGTAGAGTCACATTTTCAGGGTTTAATTTAATTATGAAATCTCAAATACTGGAAATTTATGTACGAACTACACTCGGCCATGGAGAGGAAGCAGAGACCCTATGTAGTGGAAAAATTACGAAAGATCTTTCGTAGATCTTTGACAGTTGTCACGGGTCGTCAGAAGCCCAAAAGTCTGACAACCAGTCTTACAAAGAGGTATCGTGTTATCCAGTACCTGGGTTGTGGAGTTCACATCGGCAGTCGCTCCATGTAAAATACTGGTATTCAGCTGCATCCGGTTTGACTGGAAGCTGACCCTAACATAGTTGGGAAAAGGCTAAGCAGACTTTTGTCCTTAGCATTTAAAAATAAAATGTATGATACAAAGTCAGACTGTAGTTTATTTTTTATTACATAGTAACCCACTGACTTGTTACTAACGGGTGATTCATTTAGAGGTACTTTTTTCATAATTAAAAGAAAAGTGAAAACACAAATTTTATTTGATTATCTTTATTATCATACAAAAGAACCATTCATGACATGTATTTTTTAAAGATTATTTCTTTAAAATGTTGGCGATAACTGCGGCTAACATGGTCCGTTCTGAAGTCCCAATTTTCTAGACGCGTCCGAGCATTTCGAGTGGTATTTGGCGAATATCGCGAGTAATGTTGGCTTTCTATTTCTCAATCATACCCGAGTTATCCATGTAGACTTTGGACTTTACATAGCCCCAAAGGAAAAGTCTAGAGGTGAGATATCACACGATCTAGGCTGCCAATTCAACGGTCCGAAGCGAAAAATTAACTGTGCACCGAATTTTTCTCGCAATTGGAACTTCAGAACGGACCATGTTAGCCGCAGTTATCGCCAACATTTTAAAGAAATAATCTTTAAAAAATAAATGTCATGAATGGTTCTTTTGTATGATAATAAAGATAATCAGATAAAATTTGTGTTTTCACTTTTCTTTTAATTATGAAAAAGTACCTCTAAATGAATCACCCGTTATTATCAATATTTATCAGTATTTAAAAGACACTTGAAGACCTTTTCAATCTTTAAATAATATTTTTCATGTTACTGGATGAGTGCGTCGCTGGCCTCATTTTTAAATGGCTAATTTTATTCATTTGTTTAACAATTTATATTAGGTTTATCGTATTTTTTTTATCCTAATGGTGCAGCGAACAGTATATAAATAGAGCTAAAATTTAAATCCTAACTTTTTTGATGTGGCCTATAAATTTAAGTTTTCGTAAGATTCTTCTTTTTTTTATTCTTTGTTTAATTAGGGACTTTTATAATCGCAATGCGTATGACAGTCCCATCGTATCCTAAATACACACTGCTACAGCTTACATTTGGGGCATGGCTCTCACCTCTCCCTCTCTCTTTTTTGTTTTCAGATTCTCATTAACGTAACTAAAATATTTGACCTCTATAATTAATTATTGAAAAAAAAAATTAGAGAGCACATTAAATTCTCATTAAAATGCAATACATTCCTACATAATTAAACGTGCAAACAAACTACATTTTCTAACAATAGAGTTTCCTAAGGTTGTGTCAAAGTCTGCATAATACAAGTTAGCCCTTTCGCAATATGACTGACTTAATAAACTTAATGTAACATTTATAATTATCATTTCCGTGAGAGCGGTGGCTAGCCTTGTCCTGGCATTTACTGACCAATCTTGCCAATCGTGACCATTAATTTGTCATTACAATTTACACTTTACGAATATGGTAATAAAGTTGGAACTTTAATGTTTTTTGAACAGGTTAGCCTAGGAAAGGCATTCATACCATGTAAGTAGGTAGAGTTTTGACTGCGAATAAATGAAGCTTTTGAATACAAGTTCTTTGTGTCTGTTCCATTTATTTAAAAAGCTATTTGCAGATGGGAAATGATTAATCTCACACCAGAAAAATATTTTTACATCGAATACTTCAAATTCAAATTCATTTATTTCGTGAACACAGGGTACATATACAGAAGGTGTTATAATACATAGGATCCGAGCTGTGTCCCGCCAAAAGGCATACAAAATATCAAATCAAAAGTCGGTTTCAAAAATGTCAAATTAAATAAAGTAAAAAGAACCAAAAAAATAAAAAATAATGTCACTAATTCATTAATACAGCAATAATCAAATTTAACAAAATTATTTAGTGTGTCACATAATATCATGAAAACAGTTATCATTATAATTAAAATTTGTCATTTAAATATTCGTCAACAGAATAATACACCTTGTTATTTAACAATTCGAACAGATTTCTTTTAAATTCATTAATGTCAATACTTAAGATAACTTGTCCTGGTAACTTATTATATAGTTTTTGAGCCATTGCATAAAAGCTGTTGCTATGAAATTTTGTTTTTGTTGCTAACACCTGCAACTTTTTTGAGCGCCGTTTACTTTCCACAAATCTATATAAATTCATGTTGTGTTTTATAAAAATACAGGCTTCATAAATATAGAGTGACGGTAAAGTTAATATCTTTAACTCATGAAAATGTGGCTTGCATGAGTCTCTTTGTTTTATTTTACAAATCGCTCGGATACATTTTTTCTGTGCTAGAAGTACTTCTTGAATACTTAACATCAAATAATCTACATGTACTTACACCAAATCCAGTGGCGTAACTACAGGGTGGCAAGTCGGCAAAATGCCACGGGCCCCCAGCCGGAAGGGGCCCCCGGTCAGAGGAGAATCCCAACTCCCAACATTTAATATTACACATTTATTAAAAATCCGATGAATTTGCCACGGGCCTCGAACGGTATAGTTACGCCACTGACCAAATCAATGATTGTACCACTAATTAACTAATTGGATATCAAAACTTGTACAAATAATAATCATTATTTATACATACATTTTTGTCCAAAGTCACAACAAACATAGTAATTATTTATCAAAAATACTAAATATTCATATTCAAAAATAACAAATGCGCATCTAATAAACTTATTATTGCACTACTAGTTAACTAATTGAATATCAAATCTTGTAGATACAAATTACCCCCCCCCCCCCCCCCCCCCCATTATTCGCCACCCCGAGGTCCGGTTTGGTTAGGTTCCTTTAAGGCTACTCTTTCGAAAAAAGCTTAAAAACAGCGTGCAGATGAAGCAGTTTTTCGCCGGAACCTACAGACAAATTACATCTGAAAAAAATTGTTAGTAATCTACATGATATGAATCGTAATTTCGTTTAGCCATAATTTTTCTATCGGTATCACATAATAAGAAAAAAAAAACCCCAAATCACCTCCAAATCGTTAAGATGAAACCATTTTACTCCTTCATTTTTTATCAAAAGAATATAAAAAAAATATCTACTACTTTGCAATACAAACGAAAATGATTTGGTTTTGTTACTTTTTAAAAACATGTATATTTTTTATTATAATAAATTAAAAATGCGTCTAATTTGGGACAGCGCTCCTTGATGGGCGAGTCCTATTACTGGCTGGACGTACGACGCGTTGCGTGAGCTCAGGGGGCCTACTCCCTAAGTCCGTCCGTCGTTCCGTTCGTCCGTTTATCCGTCCGTCTGACATTACGATCCATCAAAACAAGTGTAAAAGTTAATTTTTTCGGACGGGCAAAAACACATCGGGAGTAGGGACAACTGGCAAATCATGTTGTCATTCATACTTCGTTCGGGCCCCGAACCAATCATCCATCCGTAGGTGATACTGAGTAAGAAACACCCGTAACGAAGTCCGAAACTACGGGCTTCGTGCTTAGGGAGTAGGCCCCCAGGCCAGAATGCGCAAGCTAACCACTCAAGGTCATTGGCGTATAGTTCGGCCTTAAATTAAACCCTGTAGAGAGAAATAGGAGCCCGTCGACCTGACGTTAAGTTTTATTTATTTAGACATGCAAATTTTTAGGTGCAAACAGTATTTTTGATGTACGTATTCTGTTGGGAAAATATGGTAATTTTTATGTGCGTTTAAATACTACCCTTTGCAGATATTATTTTTTAATATTTAAATAAATATGTAACACCACTTTATAATATTATAATTGAAATAAATGAAAGCCTCTTAGGAGGTCATTGTTCTCATCATTATGAACAACTTTTACTATGAGAACAAACCTGAAATCCTGATGGAGCACTGTTTTTTTTACCATGTCTCCTTTCCTGGTTTTCAGTTATTTCAATTACACATTGCATAATTGTCCCAACAACGGGACTAAAGCCTATAAATATACATAGTGTGGTATAACGAGCATAAATCACGGCCTGCGTGTTGGCAATATATCAATTTAAGGCGCAGATTTCCTGAAAACGATCAAAAAGGTGGTTTTTTAAAGCTGTGTATCTCATAAACCGTAAATAATTTTAACATGTAAAAAATATGATATTTTCAAGTCCTTTTCGCATACAGTGATGGAAGCCAAAACATAATTAAACATTTTTTAATGCACCAAAAAAATCTTTAAACATACCTCCTAATAATCTTTAAAAGCTATTTATCCCTTCATTAGCAATTATAATTATAATTAAAAATATACCATGAAATGTCAAATTCCAAACTGCATCCAGTGATGAATTACTTTTTAATTCTAATTTTATACGATTTTATTTGCACTTTTACGACGTAATTCCGGTGCGCGTGAGAATCTTCTATCTCGTGCGTCAAACTAGACAGCCATAAAGCCATTTCACTTACACACCGAGCTAAACCAAGCTTGGAACCAGGGCCTTAACAGTATTATAGGTACTGTGCAACTTTATCAATATTACTAAGCAACAGTTTTTTAGATTATCTCAAACACCTACGAGAATAAATAAACGGATATTTGATATCAAAAAGCGTTTCCTGTGCATGTCATGATCATGATGACATACAAACATTTTACATTTTATTTGAGTGTTCTCGTTGGTAGCATTTACCACACTTTCTACCATTTCAGATTGTTCAAGCTAAATCAACGATTTTAGAAGAAAGTGCTCACTATACAGTACAGTAGTTTAGGCAAGGAATTTTCCCTGTTCGGACAATGCAATCAACATACCACGATGATCAATTTTTCATAGTAGTGGTCATAGTCTTAAGTGCCAATCACCACCACAGTGGAGATTTATTAGGATATCGCTACCTACAGCGCCTTAGAAGGCTCATGTATAGCCTAAAAAGCTCGTCAATAGGAATGTAAGAAACATAGGGATATATAAGCTCCCGTTTTATGGTTGATGATGAATCATCGTCAGGTTTAAATCAGGAGTCTGACATAGCAATCCGTAGAGCCCCAAGAGGATTCCTTTCCTACTAGGAACTACGGAGATCTATGAGCATGTTGAGCATAGATACGTGAATATAGATAAAATGGAAGCATCTTTATAGGCAAGGCTGCAGCTATGAAAGCAACAGAGCATCCTCCAATCTATCGTCACGAAATAAACATTACGGCTTAGAACTGACGGAACAGAATCGTGACAATGTTAAAATCATCAGATAATAGCTCCGTGCATTCGCACATCATGGTTTCCATTATATCACGATCTATTGAGCAATAGGGAGCATTCTGTAAATATTTCTTTTAAGAAAAAATTCCCGTAGAACACCCTGACATTCCTCCTACAGAAGCATTAAAAACTTTGAAGGCTAAACAGGCTATTCAAAAAGCAAGATCTAATGATCATAGGAAACTGTGTGAAAATATTGACTACAAAGTCTCAGCTTCAGACATGTGGCGTCGACTGCGATGGGTAAAGGGTTACAGGAAATCTAATATTCAGTGTTCTCAGGAGCTAAAGAGAGAAATGTTATGTGATCTTGCACCAGATTATGTCGTTTCACAAAAACCTACCTTTACATCTAGACATGTATTGCTCGAATCTGAGTTCACGTTGCAGGAGTTGAATAATTGTTTAAAGGAAAAGGATACTGCTCCAGGTGAAGACAAGATTACGTATTCCATGATTTTACATCTACCACCTCTTGGTAAATTGTACTTACTGAAAATCTATAATATTATACTAAATTCCGGTAATTTTCCATCACAGTGGCGTGATATTAGAGTTATCCCAATACCAAAGTCGGATGCTAGCTCAAACACTAACAGCAAACCAAGACCTATTTCGTTGATGTCGTGTACATGCAAAATATTTCATGCTATGATTACTAAAAGACTCGAATGGTATGTGGAGAAGAATCGAATTTTGTCGCCAAATACAGTTGGTTTTAGGAGAGGACAATCCAGCTTTGATTGTCTTACACGCTTAGTGACCCAAATTCAGATAGGTTTCTCAAAGAATTTATCAACTATAGCTTGTTTTCTTGATATAAAAGGTGCATATAATAATGTATTAATAGACAAGTTATTGCGGGTTCTTGATAGCTTGGGTGTTGGTAAAAGTATTTGCCGATATTTATGGAACTTTCTTAGTGAACGTCACCTTAAAGTTGCTGATGAGTCCGCAATCGATATGGTCAGATATGCACGAAATGGCTTAGCCCAAGGTGATCCGATCTCTCCGTTACTTTTTAATATAGCCACTTATAAGTTTTGTCGAGATATTGTTGATGTGTATTCGTGCCAGTACGCAGATGACTTTGTATTGTATTTTACTTGTAAGGATATCACAGAGAACCAAAACAAAATTCAAATTGCTTTAAATGCATTTACAGTTTTATTAGACGAATTAGGATTGGAACTATCTGTAAGTAAATCGAAGTATTGTGTTTTTAGTAGGGGATATAGACAACAGCAAGTACAGCTTCTTATAAATAATAGTGAACTTAACAATGTATGTTATTATAAATATTTGGGTGTTTGGTTAGATAAGACATTACGCTGGGGTAAGCAAATCAACGAAATAGTTGAAAAAATTCAGAGGCTTCTCAATTTACTTAAAATTCTTACGAGTCCCTCTTGGGGTGTCCATCAGATTCATCTTCGTAGGCTATATATAGCTTTAATTAGAAGTAGGCTAGACTACGGGTGCTTCTTGTATGACAATAGTGCTAAAACAAATATTTACAAATTAGAAAAAATCCAAAATCAGGCTCTAAGAGTAGTAGGGAGTTTTATAAGAAGCACACCGATACACGTCATGGAGTGCGAGCTCTGTGTTCCTCCACTGCACGTTAGGAGAAGATGGTTAGCATTTAAATATTGTTTAAAGTCATATTCTGTATCCGATAATGTAGTAATAAAGCAGTTATCAGAGCTTAGCGCTATTAGACACACCAGATATTGGGCCAATAAAAAGCTTCCACTACTTGTTAGTGTTTTTGAGGAGGTTAAGGAAGAAAGTATAAGGTCATCTCCAATGTTAGAAATGTTCTCATTAGATGTATGGGTAACTAGGATTAACACCCAAGATATAATAAAGATTAATTTGGACTCAATTAAAGAACCTAAGAAGACTTATGATGTGAATTCAATTAAAGCAGAAACTTTGGGAGAATTATCGGATAAATATCAAGAATATTATAAAATTTATACTGATGGGTCTAAGAACGCTAATGGTAATGGCGCTGCTTACTATGATCCTTTGAATTCGGATAATACTAATACTTGCTTTAAAATAAATAATTATGTGTCAGTTATGTCTTTGGAGCTTGTTGCAATTTCAGAGGCGCTCACTTATATTCTATCCATTGAAAATTATAGAAAGATATTAATTTGTGTAGACAGCAAAAGTGCACTTCAGCATATAGCTCGATGCGCCTCTGGTTACAGAGGTGCACCGATAGCTTATGAAATTCTTTCTAAAATACACAAGTTATCCAAAAGACATATAGATCTGAAGTTGCAATGGATTCCCTCACATATAGGTATAAAGGGTAATGAGGAGGCTGACCGTTTAGCAAAATTGGGTATTGTTGGGGGAAGGGAAAAAAACATTGAAACTAATTATGTAGAAATTTTGCCTAGGTATAAAAATAAATGTCATGAAGTTTGGAAAGAATATTTTAATCAAAGATCAAAAGAAAAAGGAATTGGTATAGGTCTATAGTTTCGGAGCCTCCTCATGTTCCGTGGTTTTGTAATACTAGGTTTAGCAGAAAAATTATAGTTACAGCTCACAGACTGAGATCTGGCCACATGCCGCTCAATAATTTTGGATTTTTAATGAAAAAAATTGATTCACCTAATTGTGAGGTATGTGGCACACTGGAAGATGTTATACATTTATTGACGGAGTGTGTCAGATTTCAGTCTGCAAGAGAAAAGTTACTTAGAGAGCTTGAGGTAAATATGTACGATGTTTGCATGTTCCATCATGTTTTGTCGTCACCTAACTCCGGAGCTGCTTACAGTTTAATTAAGTTTGTGCTATTACGTTTTACATCATAAGTTCCGATGGGACTGGCATGTACAATTGTATAAAAGTCCCTAATAATAAATAAAGAGGAAAAAAAAAAAAAAAAAAAGAAGCATTAAAAGAAATATACACTACGGTTGTAACTAAAAACAATAAGAATACAGCCAGCCGAGATGCTGCTGACCTCGCAATAATCAACAAGCTTGAATACGTAGATAACGATTCAGAATACAATTCAATAGAAACCTCATAATCACATAATAGAAAACCGACCTGTTATTAAACTATTATCTTCACAAGCACGCGATATGACGTGATAACCAAGTTAATTTCATTCGCAATCATTTTGCTAATCTTAAGCTAACAATGTGTCTAACTACTGGGATTCCAGACGGAGATTTCGTTTATTTGAAACGTGATTAATGTATTAACATTACAACATAGACTTATAAAAAAAGATGGACTCCGCGCTGCGCATATCGAAAGTGAAGCACAGTAAGTATGCCGGGACCGTTTGTACAAACACGCCTCGCGCACACATTTACATCATAGTATGCCGACCGGCCGCCATTACGTGACACGAGCGACGGCGTCTTTGCAGGTACTCAAATCACGCACACATAGATCGGTAGGGTGCTTCACTTTCGATATGCGTGGCGCGGAGTCCATCTTTTTTTATAAGTCTATGCATTACAAGTACTCTTTTCTGAGTTACTTATCTCAATGTTTCATCAAGATTCAAAAATGCTTTAGCATTAATTAACTAGTGAATGCTATGAATATCACAAACAATGAATCACATGAATATGACATCGATTAAAAATGCCCACACAATAAAGATTTCTGATTTCTTCGTTTTCACAAAAATTACTAACAAAAATCCATCAGTTTCTTCATCTAGCTTATAATATTGCTTTGAATGCATCAAACAGCTTTTATTATGTCTATTATATTATTATGTCAACATCTCTAATTTAATTGGTTTCTGGAAAAAAGCATTTCGCGGAAACAGAATTTTGCAATACATGCTCTTGAACTAAGTGTAGGTAATGTTCATTCAATTCAAACTAGACTTTCAATCAAGTATTTATACGGTTGCATATCAATTGAACGACTCTTAGCTTGCACAAGACCTAATATCAGCAAAAACTCAATACATTTTTCGATTAATTTCGGAAATACCGAAAGGTGATCAAAGCCAACAAAGAGGTAACGTTAGGATGACTCAATGCCACCCGATTGTGAGAGGAATAACGGTCAGATGCGCTGGCGCACGAAAATGTGCTAAATGGTTACTGTTACACTTTATTCCGTTAAATGCGGAACTCGGGAATGTCTTTATTATTCGTGATGGGCGATACTTTTTTTCTTATCATTATCGAAAGAGCCAAAATTCAGTACGCCACCCTGGCAAATGGATCAACGACCTGAAGTACGGATAGACTGTATGCTGAAGCCGAATAACCAAAAATATTTAAAAGACTAGGAGTACCTATATAATAGGAAGAACTATTTAATTGATTGGGGACATTACCAAAAATTATCATGCACTAATCGTAAAGCGAACATACCGAACCTTGCTTTAGAGATCAGCAGTTGAAATTCTCAGAAGAGACTTCAGAAGTATCTCCGACCTTTACAGAGTCAGCTTCAAAAAAGATGTAGAATTC
The DNA here is from genome assembly GCA_905163495.3 of Cosmia trapezina. Classification (NCBI taxonomy): domain Eukaryota; kingdom Metazoa; phylum Arthropoda; class Insecta; order Lepidoptera; family Noctuidae; genus Cosmia; species Cosmia trapezina. Next base: position 26,240,666 of record LR991023.1, read on the forward strand.
ATTGAATGGCCTGCGACCTTTGCATTATATCGTAAGTACACACACGATATATACACAATATACTAAACAGTGCGTTATATGTTTTGTAGCTATTCTTCTATACAAGTGTTGTATCAATATAATGATGAAGTAGATTAAAAACAAAAGAGTATCAACCGAGTATCATAGTCTTACCGTAATAATCCTATCGTAAAAGCAGCTGGCAAAACATTACCATATAGCTAATACCATGCATTATACATTGCAAAACAGCATGCTCTGAATCCAAGAAAGAAAGAAAGACTAATGTTTATTCAAGCAAAAAGGGATGTGATAGACACTGGATTGATTGATATGGAGATGCTTGGGGAGGCCAATGTCCAACTGTGAACGTCTTTCTGCTGAATGTTGTTGATTTAGATCTCAAAAACTCAGAGTTTTTAATATTTTCTTGTGGAGGCCAATGTCCAGCAGTGGATGACTTTCGACTAACGTATATTGGTGATGATGATAAAGCAAATCAAAAAAATATCTGTCCTTGAAAGCTATCGGTTCATAATTTAAATATTTTCAAACAGTAAACGATAAAGTCAAGTCAATTAACGATTCAATCTATATTAATAAAGCTCGTGTTATCTAAATAGGTTAGACGGCTCCAACAGATAAAGGTTGTGACGTACACGAATGCAATCAATATCACAATAGAGCTTCAATCAGGGAGTGCACTTGATAGGGTCATTAAAACTGTGACAAGCAAACCGGTTCATTAATTTTTTTAATGGATTTTGTGGCTACACTGTATAATAGGTTCTATTATAGTTTTACTGTTACTCTATTAGTGATAAATGATCTTTCAAAATAATTATATAAATTCTAATATTTATGTCCTAGGTAGGTTCCACTTTCCTGGTTTTCAGGTCCGGTAAGATTTCTATTACTTTTTAATTACTTACTAGCTTGTAGCTAATTTTTTTTGGAAATTTTGTTACGTCCGTTGATGCAACTGTTCGAAATCCAACCAAATAAACCAACGGAAAAGAAACAGAACCATTTAGCAGCACCAAAATAAAAGTTAGTAACAACAATTATCACCAACTTAGGAACGAAATCACGGCACAACTGGAAACTTAATTTGGATCTCGAGCAAATTGCGTTCTTAAGTCTTGGGTAACAACTCAATTAAGCGAACAAAGAACGATACCTTTGCTTCTAAAACAATTTAATCTGGAGAATAATCTTTACGTTAGCGTAATATCCGTTGCAGAGAACATGGTGGACCTTTTAACAAGATAATTTAGATCAAGATTAACAAAGAATTGACAAAAATGGCGAAGCAAAAAATAACTTTTCTCATAAGATAATTCTTTATGAAATCAGAGAAATACAGCTGCAGCCAATAACTTCTCGATATAAGTAACGGTCTCAGTAAGAAAGAAAAATAAACAATCGCGATAAGTAACTTATTTTATCTTCCAAGTTAAGACCGTCGCTTCCCAATCACTGCGGTTGGCAGAATTCCAAGCCTTCTCTCCTTGACCTGAAGCTTTCTGTTCTTTAAGACCTCAGCAGCGACCCTGATAATATAATACACTAGTTTCATAACTTGGCCATCTATTCGAGTTTCTACAATCATTAGTAAGTTGAAAATCACGCTAGGGAATCATCAATCTTGTCTGTGTTAGTTCAATATCAGCGCATTGTTTTCCGACCTCCAAAACTTTTGTAATACGTGGTTTAGCGCCATTGCTTACTTTACGCCTACCTATCTTGATTTGTTTACAAAGTCCGTGAAAAACTAGTGGGAGGTTTTAATTCCCTTAAGCTTTTTCTCTATTTTCGTATCAAAAATGATGATGATGGATGTTTTGCCAACACATCGTTCCGTTGTGTAACTTTAATAATTGATACTTATCATCATACGTGCGCAATTATTATTGTTGTGCCATAGCGTTTATTTTCATTAATTTCTTTTCGTCAGCCAGTCTGTCATAATCTTTGTTATGTGTGAGTATGACTGGTTTAAGTATTTGAATTTACTAAATATTTTGCTTGCTTTTCTTTTAAGATGGGCAAAAGATTCTAAATTCATAAAAATTTAGACCACATATATTATCTCCAAACAAATCCGTTTGTAACTTGTAGGTTACTGTTAAATGTATCTGCCGTTACTTCAAAAATGTCCTAGCTTTATTTCTGTAGAATAACAAGCGTATAACCTGGTTTTTTCTGCCTCTTAGATATATAAATTCATACTGCATATACATACTTTTGTTTATTTTAGAATTCAGTTGTTTAATTCTCCAAACCAAGACTTGAAAGCGAGAAATATTATATTTTACTATTTACACAATTGGCTTTTACAATGATGCTGAATTGGTGTTTTCAAGGCTATGTACTGAAATATGAATAAAATATAATTTTACGCAATAAATTATTCTTATGTTTTTACAAAATGGGAAGGTTCAATTATTTGACAATTTTGTATTTGTTTAAATAACAAACTCTATCAGAATTAGTTGCGAATACATGGAAAAGAGAGGAAATAAAGGATGCAAACGAGCAAAGATCCTTTGCGATGTATTTAATATAGCAAAAGTTACATTTTATGCCCCGTGACTTATCTCCTTACAATCTCACGTTCACAATCTATCAATTGGGCCACTAAAATGCATCTGTCTGTCTAGTTTCGTAAGAAGACGCGGGAAAGGCGGACTGCGGTCACGACCCATTACAATCACAAAAAAAAATTCGACTAAGCTGTCATGTAGTAGGTCCGAAGCTGCCCGAAGCTGACCGACGTTGCAAATACTAAATCGGCTGGCCTCGTTAGTTTCCGTATGATTAGGCCAGATCTTCGTGTGTGCTTTCAAGGTCAAAAGCGAATTTAGATAAGTGGGTGCTTTGTATTTTGATTACTGATGGGAGATTGGTTTTTGGATGTACGTCTCGAAAGAAAATAATAACATTAGATGCATTACTTCAATATTTTTTTCTCTTTGTGGTGTTGATGGTCTTTAGTTTTAAAAGTTAAAGTTACAAATGTCTCACAATTTAATGTGCAAACAGCTTGCTCTAGTTTCGGTTTTGCCTCACACGATCACATCAACCTTTCCAAGATTAATCATACAGGAATTTCGGAAAACCCCATCACCTGGCCGCAGGCAAGACTTACCAATTTCCTCAAACAAATGAGTGATGCAGGTAGATATTAATACTGGATATAAAACATGTATTTTGAAGAACAACCAGTTATCATCATAATTGCATTGATGGCAGTCGTATGCGCGCACGCAGCAGCCTTTAATTCTAAGAATTCATTTCCTCATTTAATAAAAATTCCAATGAGGTCGCGTGATGACGTTATATGAGTTAGTTAGCATTCTATTTGAACTATTAGTAAGGAAAGAGTTTGCAAATACATTGTTTTCTCATGTTCTGATTAAGTAACATATGTAGATGTACCATAATGAATAAGTTCATTAACCCCATTAGGCTAATAAGTAGGTAGTACTTAGTCTGTTTTTTCAAATCTTTAGCAAACAAATATTAAGTAGATGTAGTAGTAGTAGTATATTAAAATAATAATTTTGCGTAGATGTGACGCATATTTTCCCCAAACTTGTTTTATAAATTGTTGTTTTATTTTGTTGTTCTTTGCGTCATGTTTACCGCAAATAAACGTATTTTCTTTCTGTCTTTCTTTCTTTCTAGATGTTTCGGCTTCCATTATTCCATTGCATCTCCATGACCTTTACGTATACACCCCATGAACTATTACAAGAAGACGCTGATACAACTCACAAAATTCTCACCTAGTCGGCAAAAATCTACAGGCTTAACTATCTACAAAGGCTAGATCAATATTGACGATGTAAATATCTGCCTCATTCTTCATACAAATATTGACTAAACACAGTACATCAATCAATAAATAGACGACAAATGTTATCACAACATAACATCACGCTGGTTTACCGGGGAGGGGTAGGACAGAGGTGTTAGGAACATATCCTACATTTGACTGGTTCTGTTTTAAGGGGGATGCCAGTGGTAGCCCGCAAAATTCATTTTTTTTTTTGGGTTTTTTTGCAATTTGCAGGTCCGTGTCAGGTTGTATCTTGATCAAAATATGATACGCGGCAATAAAACATATGTATTTACAATCAAAATCATCAATATCTCTGACGACACGCTTGGCGCAGTGGTTCAGCGATTGACTGCTGCGCAGCATGTCGCGGGTTCGATTCCCGCACGGAACAAATATTTGTACAACCTAAAAGTATTTGTTCCGAGTATGGGTGTTTTTCTATCTATAATATGTATATATTTAAAAAAAAAATATGTATATAAGTAGTTTATCAGCCATCTCGTTACCATAACACACGCATTAGGTTGCTTAGCTTGGGACTAGATGGCGTTGTGTGAAATGTACAAGGATATTTATTTATTATTTAATTATCTCTTTAAGTTAGATTTCGATGAACAACTTTTAAGAGGTTTTGCGCATTTAACGTTACACGTTGTAGAGATTTATTGCTGATTTTTGGAGATAAAACTACCAAATACGTATGTTTTATGGCCGCATAAAAACATTAATTTCGTGGGATACAACTACGCATCCTCCTTAAGTTAACACAGGGTGAGTCTGTTGCCTTAAACCAGGCACAATTCCTGAATGTTTCTAAGGGGAAAACCCCGATATCATTGCCTGGCCTGGGATCCCAGCTCAGAACCCCATTGCTTAACAGTCGCTTTTCGGACCACTAGACCAGCAGAACAACAAATGAAGAACAGTGGTCGCCCAGTTTTAACGGCCGCGACTTACGAGTTGACGTAGGTTCGAACCCCAACAGACGCTTTACTTTGTGTAAATTATTTCATCACCACTCTTCTCAAAACGGTGAAGAAAAACATCGTGAGGAAACCGGCATGTCCTAGAGCTAAAAATTCGAAGACATGTGACATCTACCAAACCGCACTGGGACCGCGTTTTGCAGAGAAGGCCTGTTTCCCAGCAGTGGGAACATTGTAGGCTGATTATGCTGACCAACAAAGAGGCAGTCACACGTTACCATAATCTCAATCTGTACAGTACATTGAAAGTTCATAATATACTTTATGTAACATAACTAGAGGGAAAGGTACATACAAGTTTTTTTTCTCGTCTAACATAAATCGGTCAACCGGTGAATGTAGGACTACATAGTATCAATTATATAAAAATCGATTGGCCAAGCGGTTTCGGTATAAATTACAGATAATTACGATTATTGCATGATGCACAAAATTGGTCACACGACATTATGTGTTAGGTGTCTGTCTGTGGTATTGTGTTAGGGTTGTCAGTGAAGCCGGGGTCGCGGGTTGTTCGAAAGAGATACTGTGGCTCTGGCTCAGGTAACAGAAGGAACACGGGTGGGTTTTAGTCAGTAAAAGTCTGACACGCCCTTCCACTCCACTCAGAGCGGGAGAAGTCATTTGATGATTTCCCATCCACAAAAAAAAAGGGTTGTCAATTAACGAAAATTAATTCTGCTTGGATCAACCGAACCAACGAATCACTGTAGCTGTCATTTTTAGGCTGCAGGAAACGGTGAAAGAAGCTATGTACTGGAGCTAAGTATATAGGTACCAGAAACATAACACTCAGATGTGATACAGAACGCCACTTTTTGCCAGTTAAGTTAAGCCTCAATCGTATTACCCAGTTACTGGGTTGTGGAGGTCAGATAAGATAAGATAAGATTTTTTTTTTTATTATTCTTTAATTTTTAAGAGGCTTTTATCCACAGTGGCAAGTCAGCCTCATCATAACTTAAACTATTCTAAACTACATCAACAAATACAATAAAAAATATTAATTCTTAAAAAAATATGTAAGTAGGCAAACATGAGTCACACAACGCAATCAAAAAGTCAGCATGCAAGTTGTTAAAAAATATTATAGAGAGGACGTCATGCTTGCCATAAACAATGGCATACAAATATTTAAGTAGGTAAGTATATGATTTTTTAAAATTAGTTATTAAAATTATACAGCTAATGAAATTATTTAAATATTAATATAACCACAATTCAATTATCCAAATTAAAAATATAACACAATAGTAATAATATAGTCACAGTATAGTTCACTTAGAAAAATATATAAAGTAGTCAATATATGATAGGGAGTCAGTCGCTCCATGTAAAATACTGGTATTCAGCTGCATCCGGTTAGACTGGAAGCCGACCATGCAAAAACAACACACACATGCACAACATGCATGGCATGTTGGAAAAAGGAGGCAAGGCAATTGCTATGTAGTGAGCACAAATCCAGAATAAGGATTGCTACTGAGAATTTTCTTTAAGGAAAAATGAAAAATTCACTAAATCTTTCCCAGGAAACTAATCCAGGCTCTCACGATTGCTTGCCAATACTAGTAACAGAATAGATAAAATTAATTGAATAACGTACTAGCTAGATCAACGACGAAAAACTATGAAATGAACGACACGGTCATTGCACCAATGATGGCAAATAACTTTGCATACTCTAGTTGGTACATTTAAATAAGTCAAAGAAATCATTACACAATGTCAAAACGATGACATTATGCACAGTTCATTCAACTTTTCGGAATATCAGAAACAGATGTGTGGCAACCCTGTATTGTTCTTGGTACATCGACAGAGGTTACATCAGTACAGTACAATGAATAAATCAATAGCTGTGGTATACCATTAAGAAAGAAACCATTACTTTTATGACCCTTTGCTTGCTGTAACCGAGTTTTTGGAGTAGACTGTAGAGAATGGAAGAGTGTCTTTCTCAATAGCTGAAGTTACGAGTATGTTTGTGAAATTGCAAACGATTATGAATTTATGAGAGACCAAAACTGTAAGTTGTTTTATTTTAAAAGACCCAATTAAAAATCTTACAATATAAGACAAGCTCATTAGTACCTAATTTAGGCGCTTTTATCTTTCGACAAGTTCAACCCACTTGATTTACCAAAATAAAGAACCGGTCAAGAGCGAGTCGGACTCGAGCACCGAGGGTTCCGTTCCGATTTCTGAAAAAGTGTGCTATTTAGAGTTTTTCGTTTTATTTTTCCTGTAATATTTACATAAACTTCTATCACATAGAATAATTTCAGTTTTTTCTCTATGCATACTTCGGAGGTAACGGCGGGGACAGTATTTTTTTAATTTACATTTTTCACCAAAGTCGAAAACTATGCGGCCTAAAAAAAGGAAAAAAATATTGAGAATGTGCAAACCGCGCTTTTTCATATGATATCCCACATACCCTACTAGCCCCACTTCGAATTTTTAAGACCCCCTAACTTTACTCACTTTTCTTTACTTACTTTTTTAGACTTGAAATTTGGAACAGTTTGAGATGAAGTTTGCTCTAATAACTAACTATTTTGCAAATAAGAAAGAAATATTTTTTTTTTTGCGACAGGGCAGGAAACTGTTCCAAATTTCAAGTTGATAGCATTAGTAGTTCTTGAGATAACCAGCTGAGACAGGCGGACAGATAGACAGACTGAGTCGCACCATAAGGAACCTTTTATTGAGAAATCGTCACCATCAGAGACGATTTTGGAAGTCTGCGATTGTAGAGATTTATATTGCTTACTAGCTGACCCGACAGACGTTGTCCTGTCCTTTCAATAATTCATACAAAATTCCCATAGAAAATGCACTTTCAGTTTTCCCGAATTTTCCAATTTTCCCGGAAACTTTTCCTATTTTTCTCTTCATTGGAACCTTCCTCGGACTTCGACGAATATTAAAAAAAAAAAAATTTGCCATTCATTCTATACATTTGTTGAAAATTAGTACAGTCATTATAATTATAATTACATGATCAATTAAGTATTCCAAACATGTAGTTACAGTTTTAATTTATAAACAACTTTAATAACTTTCCGACAAAACTACCTATTAGCTTGATTTGTGGCTATTAAAACTTTATAAATGATTGCGTCTTTAATAATAATTTTCCGACCAAGCGATCCTTTTACGGCTTTTAACTACGGAAGAGTGGGTAATTAACTTGACTGTTTATAAATAAATTTAAAAGAAATCCGGTACGAAAGACTTTCGTTCGATGAAGCATGTAGAAAATGAAAAAGGCCTTTTAAAACCGAAACTAATTACAAATTTTTCTTTACAAATTATTTTTAGTATTTTGTGATGAGAGCAGTCGACCTACGAAAATCTAGTTGAAGTTTCAAAAATAGATCAAAATAAAATGTTAGTTCTGTATTCATAGTAACTGCCAACCGATCTCCACAATCTCAAGCCAAGCCAACCAAGCCCAACCAACCAACCAAGCGATACAGTTTCAAAAAACTAATCTGGATAAGAAAACGATCCCTTAATTAAATTTCCTATCGATTTCCATTCATCAATTACTTCTATTAATTCTCGATAAGCATCGATTTCCCAATCAAAACAAATGAAAAATGTGGTCATCGATAACCGCAGGCGAAGCAAAGTGAAACAGTCCAGCTGACTAAGGAAAGTTTGACGAAACGATTTGATCTCACTTTTCTTATGAAACTGAGAATTAGTCGCGAACGAAATGACCCGAGACGAGTTGATTTTCAAGCGTTTCAAAAATAATCTTCGATAAGTAAAACTTATAAAAATGAATAATGAAAAACACACTGTGACTAATAGAACTGTGCTGGTGATACAACGTACGTACATACGTATTATAATGCTGGCTAGAATGCAGCAGATCGAACGTGGAAATAATAATAATTTGTAAAAGAAGACGTAGAAGTTATTAGATCCAATGACCTGGATGTGGCTAGCATGGAACATGAAAGCACGATACAAATGGGGAGAGGCCAATTCCTATGATTCTGTGTGATTCAAAGCCAAAGATGATGTTAGTGAAAAATCTATTAGATATACCAAGACTATGAACAACAGCAGAAATGTAAACTGACAACAAATAGTGCCAGTTAGTAACGACAAATGAGCCTCTTACATAACAATACTACATGTGTACTTATCACGAGATGATAACAAAGATTTTAGAGTTCATGTAAAGATGACAGATAAGATGTTAAAACAATTCATTCAAAAGAAGGAAAGTATTTTACATAATGGACATTGCAATGCAACTCTTCTTTTGCTCGTATAAGCAACATATTGACGCATCTAATCTAAGGAATTTAATGAAAACAAAAATAACGTAATGATACCGTAATTAACAACTACATTGCACCTCTAATGACTGCAAAATGTCTTGAAGAGGCGTCCAAGTTGACATATTGAGGTAACGCAATGACTCGATACAAGAAAAAAATAGACCGTACCTACTTTAAGTTACTAAGTAATCTCTAGTCGTGAAGACATCAATCATTTACGAATCACGATTTATGTACAGTTGCCCTATATAGAACGAGCAATTTATTACTGTATACGGTATACTACTGTGCTTTGATTAACTTTAATGTTGCGTAAATATACATTTTCAGACGACTGTGATTAGGATTACGTAACAGAAATGACCCCAAAACTCTTCCCTGCGGTATTCCAAGGTCTTTTCATCTCTTACCTCTGTTCTATACCTTTATGATTAACTATAGCATTTATAATTCCAACATGAATGTTTACTAGATACAATATCGATTAAACTTGTATTCAAAAGGATGTCAGATTGTCAGCCGTTACCTTACCATCAGTTCTGTCAGTCACACCATTACCTTTACTAGGTAACACATTAAGAACCAGACAGAACGTTAAATAAATAATGATTGTAGACGTTACCTAGAACACATGAACTAACAAGCCAAGTTCAAAGCCAGACGTGCCTTAGAAAAAATGGTCTGGCCATAACGAGTCCCATTAAATGTTAAGAATTTCAAGCTATACTGGTTCCACTGTAAAGCCTTCTTGAAGTGTAGTGCTCCATTTGTTGCCAAGACGCGTATCAAAGTTGTAATTAAAATTTCAATGGACGTCGAAATTGCCTTATGTGAAAGAACCTTAATTTGAAGGTAAAGTAATGTTGTCCAAGTTTATTACCAAGTGCACAAAACGGGGTCTCGATGACGTTTACGTGGATTTCTGATGACGAATTCTTGTAAAAATGTCATAATATTAGCACCTTGGCGAAAATAATATCAATTTGCAAACACACGCGAAATTGAGTTCTAATTTGTAGCGGAAGAGTTGAGTTTACAGTGACAGTGACGGCAAAAATGCTTAATTGGTGCAATGTATTTGTGATGCAAGCCTGATTTCAGTTTTCTAGCTATGTTGACATAAATTCTGTTCTTAGATAAATTGGATTTACTTACGTGTGATATCCATAGCTAGAGTGCTCGTAATACACACTCCCATCTTCAGTTTGATCACAAAAACTCCAAAATTGAGAAGAAGTCACTTGATTTCGAATTTCTATTCGACCCTTACGTGAATTTATGAATAAAAAACAACTGCACTCTCACTGATTCCCAGTAAATACTGATACGAACACACTGATACAACACAAAATCCTGTTAGTGAAGTAACCTCACTAGGGTTGACTGAAGCCTCATAGAAACTTTAATCTAATTACGCGTCCCTTCCTACTTCGAATTTAAACATTCGATTTTTAAATGTACCGGTAATGTTTGACATTAGAGAGCCATATTTAATTTTTAAAATAAGAACGAACACAACCGCGCGTCTACGAAATCCGGCGCAGACTGCGGTACCAAGTGTAGGCTGTATGCTTTGCTTTGAGCAAGCGGATCTCAATCTTTTGGGATTTCCATCTGTATTGTAACTAAAACTCTTGTTTGTTACTAAGTGTTTGATTTGCTAATGCCATTTTCTATTGTTTCTGGGAAATTATGTTTGTAAGGTTTAGGTTGAGTCGGTTAGAAAATATTCTGTTATTCGAGTGTTATCTTTAGATTTGCCTACCTACCAAAGAAAACAAAACTTATATACAGTTATACAGGGTGTACCAGACACTCAGACAGGTGTGGTCAAAATTAAGGGTGTGGTACAGACAATTAAACTGAACAACTTTCTTTATGGGACCAACATTGTAATCGCGAAAAAATTATCAGTCGTCCCATACTAAACTTCAATACATACTCGACCCAAATGTATGGGACGACTGATAATTTTTTCGCGATTATGATGTTGGTCCCATGAAGAAAATTGTTCAGTTTCATTGCCGAGTGCCATCGTATGTTTAAAGTACCTATAGTTGACTAACACGTGGGCGCAGTCGCGGGCAGTTATGTTTCATATAGGGGTTGCTCCATCAGGTTAAGCTACGCTTGTCGGGATTGGTCCGTGGATGGGTTACCATCTTTCTTTAGATACCGAGACTCCTCCGTGACTCGCCGTTGATCCCGGCTGTCATTCGTCGATCTTTGACAGTCGTTATTGGTCGTCAGAAGCCCGAAAGTCTCACAACGAGTCTTGCCAGGGGCATCGTATTATGGGTACTGGATTGTGGAGGTCAGATAGTACAATACTGATATTCAGCTGCATCCGGTTAGACTGAAAGCCGACCCCAACAATTTGGGAAAAGGCTAGGCAGATTGATTTATTTTCCTAAAGGTAATTTGTCAGGTTTAATGCTAAAGTTATCGAACCTCAGACCAATAGACCGACCAGTTTTATGCAACACAAGACTTATTCATTTTGCTGCAAACTACGTGCAACTCATTGTGAACGAGAAAAGGTAGGATAGACACAATTGAGAGGGCAATTGTGGCCAACCAAAAACAAAAGAAACAAGTCAAAACATTGAGAAACATTGTCCGTGTTTTGTTTTTGAATTGAGATGTTTGATCATTATTTGATAACAATTTAGTAACTAATAAATTCAGTTTGCATATGTATCGAAATATTTTCAATAAACAAAAGTCATCTTCACTGCTGGGGAGTTTGTTGCGCTACTTCCCAGCTAAAGCACTAGGAAGTAGTGAAGGGTGGGCGTTTTCGGGTACTGTCTTATGTAAATTTGACGTTCAGAAGGTGCTGATTCTCACTCAGCCTAATTTGCATAAATTACTTTTGAATTAAATTTTGACTGCACTTAAATTTCCTTGAGAGGAACACGAAATCGGACCAATTTATAATAACCAATTTCCATAAAAATCTTTCTATGTGTTATATTAATAGGTATAAACTTAAGAGCTCATGCTCATTTATATATAACCCATATTTGAAATGGAAACCCAGTTACATAAACCTGGGTATCCATTACATAACTATCAGTATCCAGGTCGATATTCGAGTTCCCAGTGACCTAGACGTCTAGATTATCTTACGCCAGAGACAGGCAGGCGCCAAACCTTACAGCAGCAAATTACACTCTATGCCTTAAGCATAAGATAGAAAACCAAATGGAGATATAGTAGTTTATTTTTATAGGCCAACTTCTGCGGAAAGTGTGAAGTGAGCTAGAAAAATGTTCGGTGGCTTTTCCATAAGTTATTGGATTTTCTCGGTCTCATGTGATTCGTGATAGGAACCAGGGAATAGTGAGTTGATATGACGTTTGAATGAATTACATGTAAAGTTCTTCTTATTTGGAAATTTGATACAGCTTTTTTGGCTGTCTTACGCTTTTAGAGTAGTTTTATGAGTTAGGTAATGTATCTTAGTTATAGTTTGTCGTGGCACATAAATAAAATACATGAGAGACATATGTATTATATCTCAGAGGTTTTTTAGCACAATAGAAGTCATTAAAAGGCTCTCTACATCTTCAGAGCATACATTTTATTGTCCATACCAAACATTTAGTTATGTATGATGTCTTTCTGATATGTATTGCCAGGCGAAACAATCACTAGGTCAAAGTTATCGGCATTTTATGGGGAATTTCCTTTTTGATTTCCGTCGTTTACAGAAAAATGGAGGCCTATTTTGGACTCCTACGGACTAAAACATCGTGGTTCTTCTTTTACTTTGCTTTTCTCCGGAAGAAAGTTTTAAGTTCAAGCTAAGCATCGACCATCCTATAGATTACCATTGAACATTTTACGCGCCTGAGTTAGAAGCCCCGTGCTTTCAAACTAATTTCCTTTGATTGCCTTTCACAATTTATGGTCTAATGCCAAGCTACGTGCATTAATACGCGAAACAATTTTCCTTTCAACTTAGTAAAACTTAGGTAAACAAACGATATTGGCACAGAATGATGGATTTTCTTATTTAACATTGTACATAACGCCTGTATGGGCCCCATGAGTTTGGCAGATGTGTTTAGTAGGTACACCCACATTTGGATAGGTATGTTTTTTTGTTGGAGTTTATTGCCATATCTCTCTCGGTAGTCGGTCCCTCATGTCTGAGGATCGTGGTCAGCTTCGGAGTTGCACCTGGAGTGGATGATCCGCCTCCACCGGTTTATGCCCAGCTCATCCCTTACCACCGTGTAGAATTTAGAGCACGATGATTCCTTCACCTGATCGGTCCATCGTGTTGTTGAACGACCGCGCGATCGTTTGCCTTGGGTTATTGCCATAATTGGGCTGCAACTGAGAAATTCCTGAAATCGATCCCAGAACCTCTTGCTCTGCAGTCGCACTTGCAATCACTCGGCCAACGAGACAGTCTTATGTAATTTTGTCATAAATATTCCAACTATGTAAGTACCTACACATTGTAGTTTTAATGAGAATTCTGAGCACATTGCTGCTGATGTAGTTCAGATAAGTACCAGGATTGCATAAGATGGAATGAGTTTTTGTCCAAAATTTTAAACAAGTACATTCAGGGTCATTCGTCACCAATTACGTGGATAGTTTTATTTTAATGGAGTCTCCGTATTTAAATGCTGTAACGATTTTGCCACAGAACAGTACAGACTTGGACATCGTGGCTGTATGTGGAAAATATTTTTTGGCGAAAGGAGAAATTGTAGAGACAGTATGTAGAGACGTTTTACAGGCGTGCCGCAACACGGCTCGACGCGACCCTAGTAACTGTCTGCGGTAGCCTTTACAGGATTTGAATGTAAGTAGAGTAATTGTAGACTGAAAAGGTTGAATTTGAAAGCTGTAAAATGAACTTTCTCGTATCTAAAAGACCAAGGTCAGTGAGATTGCAAACAACGTTTATAGTTTTATACTCATAGGCACCATCGTAGTAAAATTTTACTGCAAAACCATAAAAACTCTTACCATCTATTACTATGTAGGATTGTAGGTATGAGGAACAGGGTGTAAAGTTCACTCATCCTCTACAGAAAAGGGAGGATCCTCCGACCAGACGGGTGTTATGTCTGGTGTGCTATTGTCCGACTATTGATTATTATTTTAAAACTTGAAATACCGCTTCTTGTTCTGAACTCTGAAGTATTCTTACAAACCGTACAAGTGCGTGTCGGACGCACAATGAAGGGTTCCGTAGTTGGGATGAATTTATCCCAAGAACAAACGGGTTGGTATCAGAATGACTGGATCGCAAATTGACCACGTCGCTCTTAGTCCAAATCTCAAAATGTCTAAATCTCAAAATACCTAAGTCGCAAAATGACTACATCGCAAAAAGTCCGGACAGTTGTGTAGGCACCTATACAGGGTTGATATCAGAATGACTGGATACATCATCATTCATCATCGTCATCTGCCTAGCCTTTTCCCAGCTATGTTGGGGTCGGATGCAGCTGAATACCAGTATTATATTACCCAAAATAGGTGATTTTAACATTTTTGTCTGTTTGTAGGTTTGTCTGTTCAAGCATCAAAATGGACCAATTTGGTTCAAGTTTGGTGTAAAGAGTGAATTTTGGGGAAGCACATTATAGTCTAGGGAAAGTTAGAAAAAAGTCACCTTAAGAACCAAAGACATTAATGTAGGTATAGGTGCCTACACAACTGTTCGGACTTTTTGCGATGTAGTCATTTTGCGAGTTAGGTATTTTGAGATTTAGACATTTTGAGATTTGGACTAAGAGCGACGTGGTCAATTTGCGATCCAGTCATTCTGATACCAACCCGAACAAACTTATCATTGTAGTTGAAAAACATGTTCTTCCATAACATGGTCGAGTACTACTCGTTAATTTGTAAGTCCTACTTAGCTGTGATAGTTTACCTTTTAACTTCGTTATACAGGGTGACTTGACTGACGTATCCTTCAAGGATGTGATAGTACGACCCATTTGTACCAATTGAGCACCCCATCAAGAAAGCCTAGGCAAAAATTCATGGGATTCGAGAAAACCCAATTTTTATGTATTTTTGAAAATTTCCCAGAATTCGTCTCAAATTGAATGGCCTTCATTCATAATATTGGTTATCTAATACTTTTGTTAAAGCATTAAATGATCAATATTAATAATGTTAAAGTATTAGATAGCCTAATATTACCTATCGATGTAACCAAATTTTCGAAAAAAAATCGAAAGTTTTGCTTTTTTCTTAAAAACATAAATTTGTAGTCGTGACATCCTAGGCTGGATTTTGAGAAAAACGGATAGTTTTGAGAGAATCAGAGTAAAAGGTATTATGAAACCTCACGTTCCCTCCACTGCGACATCCAAACATGTCAGTGTAAAAGACCTTTGCCTAACCCCCAGGGAAATCATAAGAGAAACTAATCAAATATTGTCTGTATTTTATCACCCGTTAAATCATTACCTCGTTTATAAAACAAAAGCATGTTCTATCGTATCAAGAGTGCTATAAAGCATTTAATCACACCATTGTGTACCGATCTGTTACGAAACTAGAGCGCCGTCGTACATCGTATATGTAAGTACTTTACTTACCCACATGATGCAATGAGCGTGGATGGAAAATAAACTATCTCCTATAAACCTATTATATTGCTACTGAAGGATTGGCTGCTATAATTAAACACTTATTTATTGGTTATTACATACAACACAGACAGCAACCACATATTTTTTTTGTCAAACTTGTAGATGTTCACTAGCAAATCTGGTTGATCAAAAAAATAAGTAAATTGATTATAAAAGCAAATTATACCGATAGAATAAAAAAAATAAGATTCTTTATTTGGTACTCAAAAATACATAACTTTATAAAAAACTTAATAAATTATAAGTAAACAATATTGTAAGTTGATAAAAATAAATTAAAAAAATTAGAGCATCAAGCAAGTAGGTATTGTCTGCAAGTATTGCCTTGACTTGGTACCGCCTTAGCGGTTGAAATAGCAATAAGTAGCAAGTTACACGTTGCTCACAAAATTTAACAAGGCACATAATAATAATATGTAATCATTACTTCAAAAAGTACTTCATGATAATTTGTTTCATTAGTGAAAAGTTAATGATATTTATATTTTGATTTCCGTGATATACCTGCATTAAACTATAGATAATTATAGACATGAATATTACGGCAAAAACTCGATAAAATGGATTCATAATTTTCAATTGGCATCTTCTTTGGGAATAGGATTCGAGGGTAGGATCTGTAACAAGTTGCTGTTTTAGTATCAGAAAGGGATTTTATGGAGAAAGTAGCTCTTGGCATCGAATTACATTGAACGTGAAATACTACGAAACTTCAGTAAACAGACAAATTATTACAATAATTTATTATATTCAAGAAGCTCATACTATAAAGTCTTCGGATATTTTCAGTCTTGCTAGCATAATAATTCAAATCGCTTTGAGTAGGTACCAATCGTGGACAGGCTAATAGCCTGGGCATAATAACAACCGTCTTTGGCACCTGACACAGTGACACTTGCAGGATAAAACCAAGGTTTACTTTGACGCACACTATTTTACTATGGTACACGAAGACGTCATGTTTCGGCGGAGACTCTTAACACCGCGATTCAGTGGAGAGTGCTAAATGTACAACGCCATAGATCTATCGATATAATTAGGAACTAAAATATCGTTTATTAAAGCATCAATCTAAGAAGATTGTACACTTGCCCCTTAATAACAGTACGCAAATAAGAGAAAATGTAATAATCAAAAGTACTTACAAAATCGCCTTGAGTATGGTGTGGGCCGCAGTTGCCTGCCAACTTGAATGGAGGCGAGAAGCCTCTCTCGGGGCGTTACTTCCCGACGAGGTGGCGGCAACTTGCGATCTGATGCCTGAGTTCATAAATAAAATAATAATTAGACTCAGAAGAAACTAGTGTAAGTATTCCTATTTTTTTACTTTCGTTTTGTGCTATGTTTTGAAAGAAATCTCAAAAGGGTAAGTCTGGAGCAGAACGTGTTAAAGTTAGGTAGGTAAATGTTTTTGTGAAATTATTTTTCTATCGGGAGAAGTTTATATCAATTGATTAGTTTACTTACCTTTTTAAGTGGGGGTCTACTTCTAATAAAATCGAGAATCATTGCATGAGCGTCCTTCTTCACACTGTAAACAAAAAAATATGGTAAGGAATTTTCATAAAAGCTTAGCAATCGTCAATCGAGCACATTATCTCGTTATAAAAGCATTTTTTATGAAAAATGTATTTATTAGTGAGGATTTTGATTAAAAGTTTATTTTTAGATTCAATCATTTTCAGTCCTGCAACTGGTCCATTTATCTTAAGTTGAATGTGCAAATATACAGAGCAACAATCATCAATATTGCAGGAATATGACTTATTATTATTACCTTAGTGCATGTTCTTACCTTGGAGGTATCGCGCCGTCAACTTTCCGTAGCGTGTACCTCCTGGATCTAATGTCATCCATTAATATTTCGTACGGCGTTAATTCGTATTCTATTGGTGTCCTTGAATAGTTTACTTTCTTTAACTTGACACCCATCCGTAATTCGCCGATGACTTGCATCCAAAACCGCGCCTGAAATATTTGTAACTGCAATTAGTTTTGCGCAGTACTCTTGCTATAAGATTTCTTGCAGGCGTTTACGTCAAGACTTCGCAGGTAAAAGCTTTAATTAATTTTGAAGCGGTGGAAGATTTACTTCTGCTGGGTCTATAATAAGGTATAATTTTAAACTAGGATCACTTAACTTAAAATTCGTCAGTGACTAAAATTGATACGCATGTAGGGAAGCCTTGACACGTAAAATGATAAATTATCACCTGCGGTATGTAGGTAAAGTCCGAGTGTGAGTAATGATCAATTAATGACAATACTACATATTTTACTATAATTAATGACAATACATTCCAGGAGGATATTGAACTTTGTGACATCTATTAAGCATGCATTCCAAGTTATCTGCCTTTGGATAAACCTTCAGCATTAATATGTCTTTGTATTTACAAATGACTAAAAGCGATAATTTCACTACACCATCAATTTTTCAGTCTACGTACTTGTAATGCTCTCCATATCCTTCGGTTTGACTACAATTGAAAATAATATCGTGTTACAAATATGAATTATGATAACCAAGGTAATGTATTCAGTTACAAACAGGGGGGACTCAAAGATTTTGAAGATAGCTTTGATAGATGACAGGTTCTGCTTGTAGAAATTGTCTATGAACTTTTGATGTTTCCTATATCGTCGCCGTGCAGTGAAAACCTCGTAATTACAATGAACGTTATTTTACAGGAGATGATAAAAACTGCCTGAGAAATGGCCCAGGGCTAAAGTTCTCATTGTAATCCAATATATAGCTTTAGAAGCATCTTAGAGCTGTGCACGTTTGTTCTGAATATGCATTACGGGTTTTTTTTTACCTAACAATTTATTAAAAAGAAAAACAATTTTTTTTTTTCTTTAGGAGGTTTTCATTGCACGGTGACGATATCCAGATATAAAGAGAGATATAAAGATCAGAGGAACTCATCAATTTCTCTGTTCCAATCATGTTAGCGAATATTGGCTTGAGTTTTACTGAACAGAATGATGACGACACTCCTATTAGATTCTGGAAGCCTAGAGACGGTTTACGTAGATACTGATGTAGAGGTTTCATGCTTTGGTCAAACCTTAGCATGATATGCTGGCTGACATTATATTATTCAAACATCGAATTTCTCTTGAAGAAAAACGAAGGTCGTTTTTTTTGAAGGTATCCCGAGATAGATTTTAGCTAGGCTCCGCGTAGGGAGTGTTAATTTTGAAGTCTGATTCTGATTATCAATATAGCGGGCTTCAGCCACCCTTGTACCTCTACTTATTTTTAGCTAGATAAGTACGAACCCACTGGGAGGACCTGTAAAGTCCGGGTCTTCACGTTACCTACATAATTCTTTAGCAATTATCACTTATTTCAAATAGCTTCTCAATCAATTCCAATACCAACACCATGACTAAACTTTACTTAATTACAAATTCACAATATGAGCTTTTCACCTTTCAACAACTTCAATTTCCATAAGCCAGAGACAGCCGCTAAAAACTAGGCATAAATACCTTGCATACATTATGTAGAAGAATTCTCATTACTAGACCTGAGTGCCATAAATATTTACACGTAGACTATTATGGCGGCGTTTTTGTAAGAGCGGTGCGTTTAGCGTGTTATAGGACGTTGTACAGGCTGTATCAGAAAGGTAGGGTCAAATTTAAGGATGTCGTACATACCATCAAACCGAAAAACTTCCTCCATGGGACCAACATCGTAATCGAGAAAAAAATGTCATTGTTGGGTATTAATTTCCAGTCTAAACGGATGCAGCTGAATTTTACATGGAACGACTGTCTATCTGAACTCCACAACCCAGTGACTGGGTAATACGATACCCCTTAGTAAGACTGGTTATCAGACTTTCAGGCTTCTGACGACCCGTAACGACTGTCAAAGATCCACGAATGACAGCTGGGACCAACGGCTTAACGTGCTTTCCGAGGCACGGAGGAGTCCTCGGTACGTAAAGTTGGTCACCCATCCACGGACCAACCGTGGCAAGCGTAGCTTAATCTGATGGATCGACCCGTGCGGCTGTTATTACTTAGCCACGAGCTCCTACATCGACATATCTATGTAGAGATATAACCATCTTACTGCGACAGATACGAACTCCTTTTGCTTCGTCCGTCATTCGTCAGTCTGGTATTTAAAATATCTAAACGAAACATGTTTTCATCTGAACCTATGCGTTGTCTGCCGTTCAATCAATCACGGAACTACAAGGGCTGTTACAGAACAGTTGATTTTGGTAAAAGTTGGTTCTGGTGATTACAGAATCACCAGAACCAACTTTTACATCAACACTTCCCACTTCCCAGTGTCTAAACTATTACTGAAATTGAAATGAGACCAATACCCACCACACACACTGAACCCGAGAAGTGAAAAGAGATCTTACAGAGTAATAAGTACTGCAATAACAATATCTAGATATTATATTTTGTCATAATATAGGTACTCGCTAATCGCTCCGCTCTTTATCCAATACTGAGCCTAACGCGAATTACTTGAGAATAGCTCGGGACATTAATAATGCATCGCGAGGTACATTAGGCAACGCGTTACAATCTGCATGCGTTTCTTTGGGAACTTGAACGCGATAGTACCTATACCTAATGAGGTTTAAGGTACCTAAACGTGTGCTCTTTGTTGGTGGTCCCTAGTTTTTCGACTAACTCAGAAAAAGTGTTTATGACTTTAAGCCTACCGTATAAGTACCGACTTATTGCGTGAAGGCTTAGAAGCGTGTGAAGTTTTTCGCTAAAACCATCTCTGATGATAAAATTATTATAGTAATTTATAATTGATTCTTGTAAACATATTTCCAAGATGCCTTAACATGTAC
This sequence comes from Cosmia trapezina, assembly GCA_905163495.3. NCBI lineage: Eukaryota > Metazoa > Arthropoda > Insecta > Lepidoptera > Noctuidae > Cosmia > Cosmia trapezina. The sequence continues at coordinate 26,261,282 of LR991023.1, forward strand.
AGCAACGGCCAGAAGTCCACTTACACCGCAATGACCATTATCGCCTGCGCTATACGGACTGCGGCGCTTATACCTATACGGGCTGCGGCGCTGAAGAAGGTCATAAGTAAACTAATATTGCTATGCCATTGTTTTGTGAGATTGCTAGTCGACTTCTGGCTGCTACTGTACAACCAAGTCATGCTTCGAAGCTTAATACCACAAGTTAGTATTTATATAGCAAGGTTGGGGAGTTTCTTGACAATAGCAAAAGTTTCTCTGTACCAAAATTCTGAAATTCTTAACCTTCTCGTGCATTACACCTTTTCCCTTTTCTCTTAGACTTAAAGTTGGTTAGGTATACTGTCTAAAGCCTCCACCTTAGACCCTGTTTTTAGGGTTCCGTACCAAAATGGTAAAAAAGGAACCCTTACGGTGGCTCAGTCTGTCTGTCTGTCTGTCACAGCTGGATATCTCAAGAACTACTAATGCTATCAACTTGAAATTTGGTACAGTTTTAGATGACATTTACCCAACTATTTTGCAAATAAGAAAGAAGTAAAAATATTTATATTTTTTTTTGTAGCAGGGACTAAAAGGGGGTCTTAAAAATTCAAAGTGGGGCTACTAGGGTATGTGGGGTATCATATGAAAGAGCGCTGTTTGCACATTCTCAAACATTTTTTTTATTTTTTTTAGGTCGCATAGTTTTCGACTTTTGTTGAAAAATGTAAAAAAAATACCGTTCCCCCCCCCCTTATCTCTGAAGTTTGCAAAGATAAAAATCTGAAATTATTCTATGTGATAGAAGTTTATGTAAAGATTACAGGAAAAATAAAACGATGTCTCTAAATAGCACACTTTTTCAGAAATCGGAACGGAACTCTTGGTTCGCGAGTCGACTCGCTCTTGACCGGTTTTTTTTTTGCGTGTGTCCTCATAAGTCCTCATATCGTGTCCTAATTACTGAATAATTGAATATCCATGTACAGATTTGACAGCGAGCGACTATATCAAACACCAACATTTTAGTCACATTATCTCTCCTTCATCCTACCTTCAAGATACCCACCCAGTCTGAAAACCGTAGCGTGTCGAGGTGCTTAGCGGTGTCCTCTGCGGCGCCCATGTCCCTGGCTCCTCCGACCCTGACTCTGGCGAGGAAAGAGGCCAGTTCCAGCGCTTCAGCGACGAGGGCTCGGCAGACAGCGCGGTAGTGCGCTGCAGCGGCTTCGCGGGCACAACGACCGCCACCGCCGCAGTGCCAGACACAGCGCTGGGGAAGAAGAAGTGATTATTTGTAGGTAAGTCAATCAAAGAAGATGAGTATCACTGAGTCATATGAAACAGAAGTAACAGGATAGTATGTGAAAGCTATCGCAAAGGTAATGAGCCAAATGTCTAATGCTCATTCAAACTTCTTCAAACTAAATGTAACTAGTTCAAATTAGATGGAAGACGTTTTAGTGTTTAGTGTTTAGGTACCTTCACACTCGGAATCAATCAAGTTAGACTTCTAAACGTGGGATGGTCTGACGTCAATCAATAAATGATAAGTATTTCAATATCGTTTGATTATGCCAGTGCGACAGGTTTATGACCAATCAATTTATTTTATTCAAGTTAATCTATCTCCTATGACGTAATAGTACATTCTAGACTGAACGACGCCATATCAGTAAGATGGAACCTAATGCTTTGCAGTAACACAGTGACATATAATCTGGACACTAGAAATTGATGGCAATCCTAGCTAAAATTACAAGTAAGTACATACATATGTAAGATACAGCTCCAGTTTACCTACAGGTGAATTAAGGATTGTCGTGAGGATAGTTTTCAGTGTGAATGTGGGTGGCTATAAGAGTAGGGGAAGACCAAAGTAACGCTGGATGAACTGTGTGAAACATTATATGGCTATAAAGGGGGTGACTACTGAAATCAAGGGCAAAAGCATTGACTTATATTATATTATTATATTACTGCGTAATCAATGGGCAAAAGAGAATGAGTGAATCTGTCTCAGTCTATGCAGTATAGGCATCTGGATCTGACAAAGGATCAACCATCTCAAGATTGATTTCTTATAGTTTACCAATCTATCAAAAAATAGACAAAAAAAAACATTAAAAAAGAACAAACCATGAAAAAACTTGACGATAGATTGGCCCTTTCGATCAACGTTGATCGAAGAGTAATTGACATATAAATCTAATGATGGATTACCTATCTACCTACATAGAAGGCTTCAGTATAAGTTCTATGTTCTATGTTAGAGGGTATGGTTTCCGCACTTAGTCCTTCATGTGGACCATTGTGCGTGGGCGATATCGGGCGTCGGGGTTTATTCCTTCAGTATTTAAAGTTTTTTGTAGCAGAATTTCGTCTGAATTCCTATGGTTCTGCCAAAAACGAATGGAGCTGAATTAGATCGATCAAATTTGGCTGGGAAAGCCCAATCATATCCTAATCTGGTGGAGTAATTTGGAGAGCATTTTGTACAACTGTTTTGATGTAACTATAGGTAATTGTAATTTCTAAGGAAAGGAAAAATAGACTTGCAGATGTGATAATTTTATTTTGAGTGACAAATAACTGAACATCATAATTTAAATCAGTAATCTTCATGAAGAAAACGTATCTGGAGTGTTAATGCGATTTCATGACATAGTTTTACACTACCTACCTACATAACTAGTTACTTACATCAAAACAGTTGTACAAAATGTTTTCCAAATTACTCCAGGGTTAAAAACGTATCCCTACGTTTTTCTATAGATCCATTGGACAACGTTACGTTTTCCGAGAACTTGAAGAAAGCGTCACTGAGTCTCGAGTACTCAAAAATTACAGCCACAAGATTCAAGTTTCCGTGGTGTAGCGGTTATCACATCTGCCTAACACGCAGAAGGCCCCCGGTTCGATCCCGGGCGGAAACATAGCTTTTTGTGATTCTATATTTTTTAGACTAGATTTTAAATCACGTCCCAAGGAGTTTTATAGTGCTAGTAGCTACTATAGGTTCATATTTTATTCGCTAGCGAAACACAGCAGACCGGGTATTGATATTTACTTAATGATAATTTTGCCAAATGCGTATTACTATTTTCCATACCAACACCTACTCAATCCTTATACAAATACAGGTACAGGTAGGTATTATAGGTACTTAGCCCTAAAATAACTACCAGGAATGCCATCAGAGCCTACGTGGACAGACATTAGTTAGCATAACTGTTGCAACTCGCTGCTCATAGATAATGAACGCAAATTCACATGGGCCTGTTCTGAATGGACGTCGGGGTCCACTCCGCCATTTGTATTTGCAAGTCGAATCGTGTGAACATTGTTGCGAGGTGTTAAATACCGATGTCTTTGCGTATGATCGTCTTCGCGGTAAAAATCTTGTCGAAGGAATTTTTTTTCAGGAGTTTGGAGCTCTTTGCTCCACCTTTAAACAATTTGGACTGTCTTTGTAGTCTATAAGCGTTATATTTGGATAGCTATAAATAAGCCCTATAGTTTTTACCCGACTACGGCAAAGCCAAAATGAAGGGTTATGATTTTAGGCTAAAATCATAACCCTTCCTTTTGGCTTATAGCTTTGGCTTTTGGCTTATACATAGACTGCTAAAATTTTTAGCAGTCCATGTATGTATGTAAGTATGTATATAAGTATGTATTTACGTGTGTTCCACCGTAGCGCCTAAATTACTGAACCGATTTTGATGAATGAGGTATCGATAGATTCGTAATAATGGTCCGGGTGACATAGGTTACATAAATTCTTCTTTAAACACGTTTTCTGAACTCGAAAAAAAATAAATTGAGATAATCATGACATGTTTGGTATCAACAGCAAGGTCTTGACAAGCACATTACAAATATGTATTAGGTCGGGGAAAAAGTTCCTTCGTATTTTATATACAAATTCAAGACATTTTTTTTTCATAGTTTATTATTTAGTTATGTGTCATTTGCCAAATGGGTCAAAACTGTTTTGTGGTCAACCCCTAACTCTTCAACTATGTCGTAACTACTAATATGCCAATCTTGCTCCATTTTTCCAAAAAATGGTATCGGCCATATCCGTAACAGAGGGCAACTAGAGGCGACTAGAGCGAGCTGCATCTTTGACATGAAAATTCCCGGACTGAAAACGCTTGAATCAACTTTCCGCTACTCTTACTGACAAGTCACAATTTTTTTCGTGGTTTGTGTTGCATTTTCCCTTTTTTGTAATAAGTCTTCAAAATGTATCGAATTTGTTCGTTAGATGCACTCATTTTGGCGAGCAGAAAAACAATTGAAAAATGGCGGGAAATCGTTTTTACTTTTTAACCGACTTCTAAAAAAGGAGGAGGTTCTCAATTCGGTTGTATTTTTTTTTTGTATGTTTGTTACCTCAGTACTCCGTCATTTATGAACCGATTCGGAAAATTCTTTTTTTATTTCAAAGGGTATACTTTCAGATTGGTCCCATTTTTATCAAAATCCAGTTTTGATGATGGGATCCATGAGGAATCGAGGGAACTCCTCAAATATTATAGGCATACATATAGCGATTTTGGTATTTTCATCAGCAAATCAAGCGTTTGCATTCAGAAAGTATCATCTGTGGAAGTGGAACTGATGAAGAAGACCACAGATGGCCACGGGAACTGCTCAAGTATTTCACGGGTGGCGATAAGATATCTCGATTAAAATAGTTAAGGGACTGTGACGAAGCTTTAAATAAATGGTTCTGATGAAAATGGTACAATCGAACCAATCTGATGAAGAAGCCAGAAGGTAGGCACCGGGACTCAGTAATAAAACAATGTATCCTAACCGTGTTTGGGCTTATTGGAATTGTCATGAGGTGCACTCTGGCTATAAATGATTTAATGGTAACTATATGCCGCATCAAATTTAATTTAATACATATTTTTCCCATTTAGTCTATGTGGATGATGCTCTAATTTATTTTGCAGAGTGGTATTTAGATTTGTGTGGGGTAGGCACCACTAAAAAGTGAAAAATAAAAACTTTTTACAAAAAAAAAATAACCGACTCCCAAAAAAACACTACAAAGTTAAAAATAACTTTAATTTCGGAAGTCGGTGGCAAAAAAAACGAAAGTAAATAAAAAATGAAAGACACCGACTTCCGAAATTAAAGTTATTTTTAACTTTGTAGTGTTTTTTTGGGAGTCGGTTGTTTTTTTTTTGTAAAAAGTTTTTTATTTTTCTTTTCTAAAATGTCATCTATTTAATGGTATAAAAACCAGCCAGATACAAACAGCAGAGCCAAAGAGATTTTATTATAACTTTATACCTATAAAATACGAAAAAACTTTTTCCCCGACTTAAAGTATATGTCATTATTTCTTAATAAATATTTTGAACTTTTTAGATCACTTTTATTTTTCCGTAGTCGGGTTGTTACAGTTTTTTTAAATTATTTTTTTCTAAACGTGTAGGTACCTACTTATATAATTTTCGAAACCAAAGTCATACACACCATCACGGTTTTTTGCGAAGGGATAGGCAAATTTGTATGGTACCTACATGACATACCTTCATTTCGCCAGTTATTCGTATATGCCGTAACAAAACGCCAACTTTGCAAACAAGAATCGAAACAGCAATTAAACTGAACATTCGAAAGTCCATTAAGTTTGCAAATCACTGTTAATTATCACATGTTTTATAGTTACCAATTTGTCCATTAAAACAGACAGATAATGGCTTTCGTACGCAATTTGGCATTGCACATGGCAACGTTATATGCGTAAGTATATATAAAGTATACTTACGCATAAAACATGAAGTGGGTTATAAAATAACCTTGGACTTGTCAGTGTCGCGGGGTATTGAACAGAAACTGCTAAAAGTAGCAAAGAGAGATAACCATGCAGAGCGTGTTGCCGATCTACGTCTTGATGAAAATGCTGTAAAAACACCCAAACTAAGGGTTCTAGATACTACGACGACGATCGGTGGGCGAGTCAGTTCAGCAAGTCGCGAAGGCTTCTTACTAACTTACTCGTTGGACTGTCTCTATATAGGGTGACTGGTAATTAGTGACCGATACCTAAACACATGATTGTGCTCATGATAACAAACAACTTTTACTATGGGACCAAACCTGAAATAGCGAAAAAAAAACCAGCTGCTCCCTACATTTTGACGAGTTATGCGAACATGAATCTATGGGGCAGCTGATTTTTTTTCGCGATTTCAGGGTTGGTCCCATAGTAAAAGTTGTTTGTTATCATGAGCACAATCATGTGTTTAGGTATCGGTCACTAATTACCAGTCACCCTATATGTATGATGATGAGGCCAATTAAAGACCAATCAATGACTGCCCTGCTGGGCGTCGTCGTGCCTCGAGCTCAAAGGACTTCAGTTATAAGCTTTGTGATGTACTAAGTAGTTGGAAACTGCTAATTTAGTTAAAGATTTTATTAAGGCCCTAGTCTGATTCTTTCAGGAAATTTGATCTCTCATAAAATCTTATTAAGAAAAGCATTTAATGTTTCCCAAAAACTTGAAACAACAATACTCGAAACATCAATCCCATCTTTAGGACCTCCCCCTCATTACGTCGTTCAGATATTACTCCCAAAATTGAAAAAGATGCTACCCTCCTCTGTCTGCCAGTATGATAAAACATGTCATGTCAAGGACGATGGAGCAAAACATTTTTATAGTTCAATTTTCTGATTCAGATAGTGGAGCTGAAAAAGATCTAGGTACCTATATACGCTTTGCGGCGGCGGCGTGGTGAAAACATTATTAGATGTTGAAAGAAGAACAAGTTAATATTGATCGTTGAGGTATAAAAGTCAGTAGTTAGTATTTCTCTATCTTTTGTAAAAGATTATGATACGGCCCTAATCTCATTCTTTTAGGAGACATAGGGCCTCACCACCTACGATTAATTGCTTATTAACTTACTTGGCAAATAATTTCATACAAATTCTGTTCCATTTTTGAATTTATGAGTAGGTAGTGGCTATTCAAACATCGTAAAATAGGCCCGTAGCCCTTTAAAAAGAAAAGCATGTAACATTTTCCATAATCTTGAAACAACAACAAATACTCGAGACTTCAAACCGATCTTTAGCTCCAGGGTCATTATGTTGTTCACCAAAGTGCTTCCAAATTCAAAAACCGGTCAAGAGCGAGTCGGACTCGAACACCGAAGGGTTCCGTTCCAATTTCTGAAAAAGATATTTGATATTTAAAGACATCGTCTCATTTTTCCTGTAATTTTTACATACATTTCTATAACATAGAATAATTTCAGATTTTTCTCTATGTAAACTATGATATATGTATATATACAGGGTGTAAGGGACAGCCCTCCGCAAACTGATAGGGTGAATTCAGTATGTCATACTAAGATGACCGGTACATGAAATTTTTTCAGGAACGTTAAGGGACTCCAATAAACCTGATTTGTTTGCATTTTTGTGCACAAATCGGAGAGTCTATTACTGGTTGGGAGGGATAGGTAATAGGTATGCGGTGAGTTCGATGAACTCTGTAGCTAGACAGAAAGTGAACAGCTGATTTCACGCGTCGTTGGTTAGAGTATTTCAACATCCATTGCTGGTTTTTTTTTTTGCTGTTTTTTTGCAGTTTTTTTACATAAATGGAGTGCTGCGAACACACAATGCAATTTTACATTGAAATAATGAAAATGTAACTGATTTTTTAAAAAAAAAAATGAAAATTTTCATTTTTTTGAAAAAATGAAATGAATATGATTCAGAATGAGGAGCTGAACGCACCCTGTTAGTTTGCGGAGGGCTGTCCCTTGCACCCTGTATGTATACATATATCATAGTTTACATAGAGAAAAATCTGAAATATTTACACATACATATGTTACCCCACATGCCCTGGTAGCACCACTTCGAATTTTTAAGACTCCCTTTCAGTCACTGTTGCAAAAAAAAAATTCTTTCTTATTTTCAAAATAGTTGGGCAAACGTCAACTGTTACTTCAAGTTGATAGCCTTAGTAGTTCTTGACATATCCAGCTGTGACAGACGGACAGACAGACATACTGAGTCGCACCAAAAGGGTTCCATTTTACCATTTTGGTACGAAACTCTAAAAAGAGGAGGTACGCACTCCAGAAACACTAAACCTAAAGCTACCGTCCTTTGTCTGCCAATATGATTCAACATGTCAAGGGCGCTATGCAAGGGGCAACGGGGCAAACACGACCACTTTCGCAAGACGCCTTTGTCCGCACACCGAATCAAAGACAAGACAGTAACGAGCGGCCGACAACTCGACAGACACCCACATTATTATCATTATCATAATGCCACCTCTAATCTATAAATCTTGAATAAACGGTGAGTTATGGCTTGAAGCCTCCGAATATGAATTATCTGATCTAATGTTGGAGACTGTGAACTTCAGAAAGAAGCAAGCTTGGCTATTTGGCGGATTTTGTGAAGGATGACATTCAAACCAATGGATCGACCAATGAAGATGTCGTTGTTGAGATTAAAAAGTTTTGTAAAAGATTGCCTCGTTTGTGTAGTGGTTGCAAGCGAGCCTACCGAAATTAAAGTTATTTTTCACTTTAAAGTGTTGTTTTTGGAAGTCGGTTGTATTTTTTTGTATTTTTTTTTTTAAATTTTTCCTTTTTAGTTGTGGTACCAACGCTACACAAATTCTAATCACTACCTGCAAAAGAAACTAGAACATCATCCACATAAAAGTGGGAAAAAGTACGTGTTATTGAAGCTAACTCAAAAACTACCCAAGTCAATTTAATAAAATATGGGACCAACTTTGAGGTATACCCTCAAAGTTGGTCCCATATAAAATTTTATTTTATTTTTCAATACGAACGAATCTGTAAAACGTATCGAATTGAGAACCTCCTCCTATTTTCGTCAGTTAAACATTGCCTCGTTTGTGTAGTGGTTGCAAGCAATATACATACTGAGCATGAGGTCCTGGGCTCGATTTACAGGTTGGGCAGTGTTATTGGGTTTTTCGGAATTTCTCAGTAGCAGCCCGGAGCCTGGGTTTGTGACTGGTTGATGGCAATAGGCTTTAGGCTCGCCCCCTATTACGTGGGACTATGGGCCCTCGCCCACGGCGACTTTTTGTAGCGATGCTGTCGCGCGTTTACGAAATGCGCGACTGCATCGCTACTAACGCGCGTTTGTCGCATTTGCAACGTGCTACAGAAGCGATGCCAACGCGCTACAGTATCGCGACTGTATCGATGCAAACGCGCGACCGTGTCGGACGACATCGAGGAGAGCACAGAGGGTCTGGCGTCACAGCGGGAGGGTGGCGCGTGAGTGGAGAACCGAGCTTTCGTTGCCTACGCTTCGGCTGCTTACGTAAAAGCAGCACCAAAGACAACGTGACGAATGTTGCCTCAACGGAGTCCATCTTGCAACTGTAGCGATCGCAGACGGTATTTTTGTGCCGTTACTGAATCGCGTTTGCATCGCGACAGAAGCGCACCAGTATCGCGTTTGCATCGCGACTGAATCTGGCCCCCTGGGGGAGGGCACACAGCTAGCGACCGCATTGCGACTGTATCGATGCGGACGCGCGACAGCATCGCTACTGCATCGCTACAAAAAGTCGCCGTGGGCGAGGGCCCTAAAAAATAACTGTCGAAACATGGGTGTACCTTAGGTACACCCCTGCGTAACCCTTCGGGGATTACAGGCGTAAAGTTATGATCGATGATGTAAAAGATTATAAAGGTATAATAGGTTGTCAAATCTCAGAATTTGACTAATTAATTGCAATTATAATTTGCTAATCTTTGGATTAGACGATAACAATCAAAATGTTTTTAAATTTCTAGATGCAATCACTGCCAAATGCCAATAACCTTTTATTTTAGAAGCGTGTAAGGAATAATGACCTGAAGACAGCATGAAAGTTGATAAACAAGATAATTAAGTTATAATAAGTTAATTAAGTTATAATATTAAGTTATAATAAGTTTAAAAAACTGTAACCTGACCCTTTTTGACACTGATCACTTTTATTTTTCTGTAAAAAATAAAAGTAATCTAAAAAGTACAAAATATTTATTTACTGAAACAATAATGACATAATATATTTTTAATGTGCTTGTCAAGACCTTTCTTTTGATACCAAACATGTCATGATTATCTCAATTTGATTTTTTTCGAGGTCAGAAAACGTGTAAAGTCCACCATATTAAATTTAGGAAGAATTTATATAGCCTATGTCACCCGGACCAATATTACGGACCAATACATCAAAATCGGTTCAATAATTTAGGCGCTACGGTGGAACACACGTAAATACATACATACATAGACTGCTAAAATCATAACCCTTCATTTTGGCTTTGCCGTAGCCGGTTAACAAAATGAGGCGACACAGGGGAAGTACCTTACATGTTTTATTATACCTCGTCACCGTAGAAATATCCAAAACCAAAATCTCCTTGGAAAAGTTTGGAATCAAAAGCTGGCACTCACGGTCAGTCCATCCAAAACTTAATCGCGACGTCAACCCACGGATTTTCTGTGCGCACCGTATCCACACAGCCTCACGGCCGCCGTTTGGCGTCGCGCCATTTGTCCGTGAATGCGAAAACCGTGGGCCAGAGCATGGTGGCATTGCGATACGTGGCATACGATTACGCTCCTTATTTACAAGGCAACACGAATTAATTTCATGAGCAAGTATTTTAGTATTTTGATGGCGCCCGTCCATTTGATTTAATCCAAACTGACCGTGAGTGCCCAGCTAAAAACCTCCTTCTGGTCGGTAAACGAAGAAAACCCACCACCACACATAAATATCAATCTGCCTAGCCTTTTCCCAACTATGTTGGAGTCGGCTTCCAGTCTAAACGGATGCAGCTGAATACCAGTATTTTACATGCAGCGACTGCCTATCTGCCCTCCACAACCCAGTAACTGGATACCCTTTGGTAAGGCTGGTTGTCAAGACTTTCGGGCTTCTGACGACGACCCGTAACGACTGTCAAAAATCCACGATGACAACTCATTAATTACCACTGGGACTTACTAAAACAGCAAATTAATGTCAGTGTGCAGCAGACATTTATTATTGATGAGTCCTACACAGCCCAGTGACCCACTTCCCCGATCCCGCCCGCAGCCTACTTACATAACCAAAGAAAAGAGGAAATTGCGCGGCACTACTTCCTATTTAGGTGCTCACATGTCTTCTGCGACGAAGGATATATAATTAGTACTAGCTTTTGCTTTCAATTTGACAATCAATTCGGGTTGTACCTACTTTACTTGTACCAATAATAAAATTCAATCATGATTTGTAAGACACGTGGCGCCATCTATTATCATAAGAACGTTATTGTTGTTTTCCCCGGGAACAGTACTTTTTTTCGGGATAAAAGGTACCCTATGTCCGTTTATGGACAACGTAAATGCAAAATTTCAGGATGATCGGTTCAGTAGTTTAGGCGTGAAAAGTAACAAACAAACTTACTTTCGCATTTATAATATTAGTTAGGATGATAATTAACTGGCTAAGTAATAACAGCCGCACGGGTTGATCCATCTGGTTAAGCTACGATTGCTGGGGTCGGTCCGTGGATCTTTACATACATACCAAGACTCCTCCGTGCCTCGGAAATCACGTTAAACCGTTGATCCCAGCTGTCATTCGTGGATTTTTGACAGTCGTTACAGTCGTTACGGGTCGTCAGAAGCCCAAAAGTCTGACAACCAGTCTTACTAAAGGGTATCGTATTACACAGTTACTGGGTTATGGAGGTCAGATACGCAGTCGCTCCATGTAAAATACTGGTATTCAGCTGCATCCGGTTAACAGAAGCCGAACCAAGCATAGTTGGGAAAAGGCTAGGCAGATTGATTGAATTACTTTATAGGGATTCCTGGCTTAAGAGCATAATAAAAAGAATAGATAGTTCTGGTAGGTTAAGCTATGCTTGTCACTGCCCAAGCGTGTACAACAGGGAAATTAATTGTTTAGTAAATTGACACACTACGTCAACTTGCCGTGTTATAGCCGTTTCATACAACTGTCAAGGAATGATAATTGTGATTTGAATACCTATAAGGTTTATAGGGGTAATTACGATAATGGGGTAATTCCGATTGATGATAATTTCGGAAGGACTTTTGAATAAGGGTAGTTATATATGTATATATTTGAGGGGGGGGGAGGGGGGGGGGGGAGGGGGGTAGACCCCCCCGCCGCAGGGGAAAACTTTAGGAAATGCATAGTTTTTTTTTTATGAATTTTTTAAAATCTTATTTTGAGGTTATATTTCGTTAAGTTTTTGAGTGAAAATTTAGTATCGTTTGACGGGAGGGGGATAGTGGCGTAAGGGGGGGGATGCTCCTCTCCCCTGGCACCATTCCCATAAAAATGTAACACACTTTTCTTGAGAAAAACAAATTAGGTATTGTAAACTAACTTCAAAAAACTCAAAAATTGCTTCTGCATCGTCTCCGGCGCTGCGGGAAGTGCAGCCCCTTCGCCCTTACGTAACAAAGCATGGGCACCCATGCTCACCTCCGCAGCTTCGGCTTGCTGGTCGCCATAGGCGACCAGCCTCAGCCGCTGCGGCTCGCACGGGTGCCTATGCTTTGTTACAGCGGGCGGGGGCTGCTCTCCCTCCGCGCCTCCGGATTTTTAAATACACTCTAGTGTGCCAGCCAAAAGACTACGTGGAGTCGGGGTGCCCTGATTCGGTTTCGGAACCAATTCGACCTATATTAAGCGTAATTTTGCGTTTCGTTTCACCTTTAGCAGTTAGCGTGAGGATAAAAATAATAACTTTAAATTGTCAATAAATCAACATTTGCGTAGTTAATCACCTAAAAAAACTCAAATAACTATAAAATTGTTAAACCCAAATAAAATAACGTAAAATAATGTGAATTTTCAAAATAAAAATAAAATAAGCGTCAACTTATTATTTGCAAAATCAAAACGCATTATTAAAAGTCCCTAAAGTAGCAAAACCTGGTGTCAAAACTACGTCAAAATCAATAAAATAGTGCAAAAATTGAGGTTATTTTAGCAAAGTTTGATATTTTTTATTTCCGAAAGTATTTATTTCCTAAACTTGAAACTTCGTGAGATTGCTCAAGGTAATAAGTGCTGTACACAAAAAAAAATGAAGAGTGTACTGCACATCCCGTTTATAAAAGGTGAGCCATAATTTCTACCAAACGCAGCGGCATTTTACATTATATTGGCAACATAAAGATTAGACGTCATTTTACTGACCGCCGTCTTTCTCTGTCGCTATATAAAAAAATGACGCTGCGTTTAGTAGAAATTATCATCAATCGGAATTACCCCAATAAACACTACGGACAATTAAGTTGGTAGTTATTTTGATAAACAATTCATTTCCCTGACTTTACATGGAATTGGCCCCGGTTGACATAAGAATGACGAATGTCAAAGGTATAATATCTAACTACCCGCATCGAAATGTTCGTGACGGCGCGGCGCGGCGGCGGTAGTTAGAAGCCAGAAATTACGGTCGTGAAGGCATTTGGTGAAAGACTTATGGAAAAGACAAGTAATTAATTGATCCCGGTTAAGTTATCAAGGGAATTTTGTTAGTGCCTTGCCTCTAAAGTTTGCCATAGATTGCTGTGTTAGTAAGTCCAATAATGAGCCTATTTTATACAAATAGAGCCACGGACACTGTTCTTTACACTTTGTATTGTCTGCATTTCAATGTGTAAAGACTATAATATCAGTTTATTCCGGAAATACAATTCCCTCATTGGAGTTTCATTCACACGATAAATTATGTTAATTAATAAAATTAACAATAGTGGGAACTTTAATTTGATTCCTTGAGGATTTCAATTAGGTACATACTTGAAACTTGTGTGAGGAAAATCCTGCTGACTGCTGAAGTTTTCTGTCGCAAAACATAAGTATTTGAAAATACTTTTCAAAGCATGGCAGTACATTATTATATTATTGACTAGCTTTTGCCCGCGACTTCGTCCGCGTATCCGTCGTTTTTCGTAAAAAAGTACCATATGTCCTTCCTCACGGTTCAGTGGTTTTGATGTAACAGACAGATTAACTTTCGTATTTTAGTAGGGAAATATAATATGTCAATCCACAATACTGTTGAAAAATATCGCAATAAGGAACCGCAGAATATTATTATTAATAGCTGTGCCCGCGACTCCGTCAGCATGTAACTCCTTGTATGTTATTAAGTTAATGTATTGGACTGCTAAGCTATCGGGAGTTACACGTGTTATTGTGAGTCAACCATAAAAGATAGACATATGCTGTTGTAGGATATTTTTTAGATAATTTTATGTAGAACATTTCCGTCATAAATGATTTCTATGTAGCTTTAACCATTAAGGCTGCACACGCGACGGAAGCTTAAAAAATGGAGCAACTTCTCCCGTTTTCCCAACATTTCCCTTCACTGCTCTGCTCCTATTGATTGTAGCGTGATGAAAAGTATACTATAACCTCCCCAGGAGTATTAAGAATAATTGTACCAAGTTTCGTTAAAATCCGTCGAGTAGTTTTTGTTTCTATAAGGAACATACAGATAGACAGACAGACAGACAAAAATTTTACTGATTGCATTTTTGGCATCAGTATCGATCACTAATTACCCCCTGATAGTTATTTTGAAAATATATATCATGTACAGAATTGACCTCTCTACAGATTTATTATAAGTATAGATATGAAACGTGCGTAGATTGGATAACACAATATGTTATTTGAATAACAGAAGAAAAAATGCATTGTTGTGCTGTTTTTAGGAAAGGTTTTTGTCCAAAAACTATTTCAATGCTAATTATGTTATCGTCATCATCCTTTTCCCAACGTATGTTGGGGTCGGCTTCCAGTCTAACCGGATGCAGCTGAATACCTGTATTTTACATGAAGGGACTGCCTATCTGACCTCCACAACACAGTTATTGGGTAACACGATACTCCTTTGTAATAAGGCTGGTTGTCAGACTTTCGGGCTTCTGACGACCGGTAACGTCTGTCAAAGATCCACAAATGACAGCCGAGACCAACGGCTTAACGTGCTTTCCGAGGCACGGAGGAGTCTTGGTATGTAAAGATGATCACCCATCCACGGACCGACCGTGGCAATGAGACGCACTGGTGTAAAAATAAAACCAATGAATATTTTCACTTTCAACATCTAAATCTACTCAATTCTTAATCTTAAATTCATTCATTCACTGACAGGCAACCTAAACCGCTGGGTCTATAATCATGAAATTTTGTTCAAGATTTCCTTATTAAGTGCAGAGTATACCAGAAAGGTGGGGTATAGACCACATCGTAATCACGAAAAATTTATGAACTGTCCCATACAATATATGAGTTTCTAAAATTGTTTATTTTATTTGACAAATAATATAATTTAATGTATTTTGTTGCGTAAGTTATTTTGTATACTATTGTATAGAATCATGTTCTTCTAACTGAATCAAATCAAATCATTTATTTGCATAACACTGGTTCAGAAGATGTTTCATAAGGTTCATAAGGTACAGATGAAGGTACTGAACAGACAGCTGTGCTGCTGGGGAGTTTGTTGCGGCACTTCTTCCCAGCTAAAGCACTAGGAAGTGGTGAAGGGTGGGCGTTTTGTGGGGACTGTCTTATGTAATTTGACGCTCAGAAAGTGATGATTCTCAGCCTAATTTGAATAAATGACCTTTGATTTTAATAATTTTTTTTTAAAACTTCAATACCTACTCGACCCAAATGTATTAGACGTTTGGTTTTTTTTATGATTACTTTGTTGGTCCCATGATGATGGAGAAAGTTGTCCAGTTTGATGGTCTGTACCACACCTTACTGGTACACCCTGTATAACGAAAGTGAGCACTAAAGATGCGCGCTGGCAACGTCGCATTTGTAAAGGTTTTTCGATATTAATAAATTTAAATCAAAGGACAATTTCCTGTCTCAAATTCATAGATCATTGTTATGCCATTATAAGTATGACATGCTATTTTTTGACGGTTATTTTGGTATTTACTCTTAGAAAATGAAACATTGTCAATTATTTTCTATTTTTTATTTTCGAGCGCACGGCGTTGAAAATTAATGAAAGTCAAAACATCAAATAATTTAAAAGCCACACTGCACAGAATACAATACAATTTCCACCTTCCTTTTCTAAAAAGGATGGTTATTTTATTATACTCAACCCACAGGGGAAATACTGGCAAGGTTTGGCAGAAAGCCACACGTCCATGCCATTATAAATAAATCAGTATCAACTATCAAGTACATACTCGGACACGACTTTAATACGAAACACCGAGCCATTCAGGATATAATCAGAGAACCCCTATTGAGAAGAAAATTAAGAACTTATTTTATTTTTTTAATTTAAATTTTGTGAGTTAGTAGTTAATAGTATTTGATTAAAAATTCAGCCATATATTATAAAAGTTTATATGAGTAACTGTAATAGTCATGGTATAAAATTATTATTTTTGTCTTGTATAATATATTCTCTTATTAGTTATGCAGTAGGTAATGTATGTAGGTTCGAAGGACCAATACGACATAGCGCGCATGTGAGCGCGGTTGCAGCTCGCGACTGGCCGAAAAATTAAATAAAAAAACCGGCCAAGTGCGTGTCGGACTACGCACATTGAAGGGTTCCGTAGTTGAAAAAAAAATATCCCAAAAACCAACTTAACCTTGGATATCAAAAAAAAAAAAATGTATGTCATAAAATTACAAATTCACAATTTTCAGACTTTTCCCTTTACTTGTGCTGGGAGACCTTGCTTCTTGCCAAATTTCATTATTCTAGGTCAACGGCAAGTGCCATATAGGTTTTGATTTACTTGCGACAGTTGAGAGTGTCAAAATGTGTCGCAAAATGGCCGAATTTTTTTATTGCGTTGACATAGCAGCTTGAGTTTTTTAGGACTTCAAGAGACTTATAGACCTACGTATTTGATAATAATTTCAACTTGATACCTTTCCGCGTCCTTAAGGCTGCAGTCTTGCAAAATTCACTCGCGGCGAATTATTTGCGCAACTTTGTGTTTTTTTTTAAACAAAAGTAATGAAATAACATGAAATATTATTATAGTACGTGAATAACCATAATATAAGTAATAGATGGTAGTTTTTTTTAAGTTCATCTGGGTGGATTATGTTAGGTAAATCAAGCGTTAAATACAGCTCTTTCGCGCCAACAACGATTCGAGTTATGTTTGTGCACTTGCATTGCGCAATACAAATTTTATTTAGAAAATCTGTTCAGCGCATAAATGTTTCCATATTCTTGTCTTCAAAATGCGCTGATTACTTTTTTTTGATTATCTTTCATTTTCTTAATTCAGGTGTCACAATGTCATCGAAATTCTCTGTTTTTATCTCTTAATAAACGGTTTGTTTCATAATAACAAAGCATCGTATGCATGTAAGATTTGGTTGGTTTAGTGCCAAGAGTTCAATAAAGCAAATACTAAAAAAAATAGCATCTAAATCACCTTAGTCTAACAATAATAATAATCTCAAAAGACCTCCAAAACGCTCCGACCCACTAAGAAATTTCCCTCGCAATTCTTGTTCATAAACTCTGTTTTGGAGGTCTTTTGAGATTATTATTATTGTTAGAGTAAGATGATTTAGGTGCAATTTTTTTTAGTGTTTGCTTTATTGAACTCTTGGCATTAAATTAACCAACTTTTACATGCATACGATGCTTTGTTATTATGAAACAAACCGTTTATTAAGAGATAAAAACAGAGAATTTCGATGACATTGTGACATCTGAATTAAGAAAATGAAAGATAATTAAAAAAAAGTAATCAGCGCATTTTGAAGACAAGAATATGGAAACAATTATGCGCTGAACAGATTTTCTAAATAAAATTTGTATTCCCCAATGCAAGTGCACAAACATAACTCGAATCGTTGTTGGCGCGAAAGAGCTGTATTTAACGGTTGATTTACCTAACATAATCCACCCAGATGAACTTAAAAAAAACTACCATCTATTACTTATATTATGGTTATTCACGTGCTATAATAATATTTCATGTTATTTCATTACTTTTGTTTAAAAAAAAATACAAAGTTGCGCAAATAATTCGCCGCGAGTGAATTTTGCAAGACTGCAGCCTTAAGAAAAAGGGTCTTGACAGACTGACAACTTTGAAAATATTTTTTTATGTGATAGAATTACAAATTAACAATTTTCGTACTTTTTCCTTTACTTGTGTTGTGAGAACTTGCTTCTTGCCAAATTTCATGATTCTAGGATGACGGGAAGTACCCTATAGGTTTTGATTTACTTGCGAGTATCAAAAAATGTCGCATAAAATTTTTATTGTGTTGACTTAGAAGTTTGATCTTTTTAGAAATCCAAGGGGCCATAGACCTACGTATTTGATTTTAATTTCAGCTTGATATATTCACGCGTTCCTGAGAAAAACGGTCTTGACAGACTGACAGACAGACAGACAGACAAACAATTGATCCTATAAGGGTTCCGTTTTTTCCTTTTGAGGTACGGAACCCTAAAAATAAAAAAATGGGTGAACTGCCGCGTGTTGCTGCCGCGCACCTTCCGCGCTCTGTTTGGACACACCTTTACACGAAACGTTGTTTATTTTTTTTGTGTAAATGAAAATTCTTTACAGTAATCAGGCAATTAATTCCACCAAACCGTGCAAGTTTTTCTCGTGTTACATCCACACCTCGTTAAAGCTGGTGTAAGTATATTTAACGCTTGATTTAATAACAAACACAACAATTAGAAGACTCGTCACACAGTGCTAATTTATAAATGGATCAATTATCGCGTAACAGCTTCAATTTACACGTGAAATGTAGAATAATCTACGAGTTTCAACATTAATTGAAGCCAATCTAATTTCAGTGATTACTTCATTTAATAGAGGAGCTCGTGGCTAAGTAATAACAGCCGCACGGGTCGATCCGTCAGGTTAAGCTACGCTTGCCGGGGTTGGTCAGTGGATGGGTGACCATCTTTAGATACCGAGATTCCTCCGTGCCTCGGAAATCACGTAAAGCCGTTGGTCCCGGCTGTTATTCGTGAATCTTTGACAGTCGTTACGGGTCGTCAGAAGCCCAAAAGTCTGACAACCAGTCTTACCAAGGGGTATCGTATTACCCAGTAACTGGGTTGTGGAGGTCAGATAGGCAGTCGCTCCATGTAAAATACTGGTATTCAGCTGCATCCGGTTAGACTGGAAGCCGAGCCGAAAAGGCTAGGCAGATTGATTGACTTCATTTAATTGAAACATAACAATGATTTCAGCTGAATGCTTCTAATAAACCTCGATATTGATAACGCCAACAGGACGCTTGAAATATTCACAGAATATTTAGTTATACAACATTAGTTTTTGTTTACCCTAAACCCGAAAAGATGAGAGAGAGAGAGGGGATTTCAAGCGGTTGGTCCCATAGAAAAAATGATTAATACAATGACCCCTTTTCGGGTTTAGGGTAAACAAAAACTGATGTTGAATATCAGGTGTATTCACTATAAAAATAAATCATTAATTAAAATAAAACCAATATATAAGGGGGGCTCCCATACAAAAAACGTGTTTTTTTGTCGTTTTTATAGATAATGCGCACAAAGGGTTCCGTACGAACCCTTTGTGCGCGAGTCCGACTCGCACTTGGCCGGTTTTTTTCCTTTTGAGGTACGGAACCCTAAAAATGAATTCCAAAAATCCAACGAGAATCACTCGAGTGAGGCCTCTGATTATTAGCTTTATTTACATACCTAACCTCCAAGAGATCTTTTACCACTTTTTCGCAAGATTTCATTACAATATCATAATGCGCATCATTCGTTTGTAAATCATTGTAATTTATAGCCCGTAACGTTGCATTTTAACTTTCCATTTTACACAAGTGTCATAAAAATCATCAGTGTCTGGTTTTCATGACATTTCAATGAATTTGTTGCGCATTCCATGTTGTTATGGTTTTCTCTATAAGTGAACACGAAATTGAATTTCTTTCATCAGTAAAAGTGTTTTTTAAGCATTTTCTTATGACTTGAAGTTTCTTAACGATCAATAAGTTATCATAAAAACTTTCAGTTACATTTAAAATGGCTAATGTTTTTGCCACGATAAATATATACTCGTAAAAACCGTAGGTACCTACTGTCTGAAAAAAAACCGGTCAAGAGCGAGTCGGACACGCGCACCGAGGGTTCTGTTCCGATTTCTGAAAAAGTGTGCTATTTAGAGATGTCGTCGTTTTATATAAATTAAATAATTATTATATGTGATAGAAGTTTATGTAAAGATTTGCATAAACTTTTATCGCATAAAATAATTTCAGATTTTTCTCTATGCAAACTTCGGAGATAAGAGGGGAACGGTATTTTTTTTACATTTTTCATCAAAATTCGAAAACTATGCGGCCTAAACAAAATTAAAACAATGTTTGAGAATGTGCAAACAGCGTTCTTTCATATGATACCCCACATTACCTATAGTAGCCCCACTTCGATTTTTTTAAGACTCAGTCCCTGTTGGAAAAAAATAAACATATTTTTATTTCTTTCTTATAAAACTGTTCCAAATGTCAAGTTGATAGCATTAGTAGTTCTTGAGATGACAGACAGACTGACAGACATGATGATGAGACAGAGATGATGAGCTGTGACAGACAGACAGACTGAATCGCACATAAGGGTTCCTTTTTACAATTTTGGTACGGAACCCTAATTACCAAGAGCGAGAAGAAACATAAAAGGCTATTAATATAGGGTGACTGGTAATTAGTGACCGATACCTAAACCCATGATTGTGCTCATGATAACAAACAACTTTTACTATGGGACCAAACCTGAATTCGCGAAAAAAAATCAGCTGCTCCCTACATTTTGACGAGTTATGCGAACATGTATGTATGGGGCAGGTGATTTTTTTTTCGCGATTTCAGGTTTGGTCCCAGTTGTTTGTTATCTTGTGCACAATCATGTGTTTAGGTATCGGTCACTAATTACCAGTCACCCTATATTTATTGTAAACATACAAAGTAACCAAAGCTCTCTAAATCGAAACTTCTCAAAACATACCAACACAGTCATGTTGCAACTGCCATTAGAATTTTTATTCGTTATTCACTTACTCGACGATATCATAATACGATTTCATAATAAGCCATCGATATCTTTCGGAAAGCCATTACACCGACTAATTACCAGCTTAATGACAGCACTATCTACCGTTGATTTTAACTAAGGTCGTAAAACAAACGCATAGAAATTTGAGATCAACACTTATCTTATTACATAAAAATTATAAGTCGTAAGGGTCTCGACGGACCGGAGTGTAAAATCACACTAATATTATAAAGGCGAAAGTTTGTGAGTGTGTGTGTGTGTGTGTATGTTTGTTACTTCTTCACGCTCAAACGGCTGGACCGATTCGGATGAAATTTAGTATGTAGATCGCTTATACCCTGGATTAACACATAGGCTACTTTTTATCCCGGTCTACGCGGGTGAAACCGCGCGGCGCAGCTAGTTTCTTAATAAAAATTAGCATTTGCTTGCGACCAAATTATTAAGACTTAAATTGTGAATATAAAATAATCTGAATATGGATTGGAAAAGCTCATCTAGGACATGTTTGAGAGTTAATAGAGAATAATGAAGAGGGAGAGAGACAGTAGATATAGAACAAAGATTTTGTAAACGACGAGAGAAATACGGCCATTCAGTACCCCTACAACCAACTCTAACAAAGTCAAAAAGCACTCAAATGTACCAACATAGGGGCTTATTTATAAACATTCCTTAAAAGTCTCTAATCACTGCTTTACTTTAAGCAACGTTTTTAACCACTAAACTGACCAAGCCACTCTAGTGGCGCTGAGCTAAAACAGTAAACGATAAAGGGGTTAATACTCCATTATTTTGCATGCCAGTTTTAGCGAATTATTTTAGAAACTGTTAAAAACCCGACCATCTGTAATGTACTACAATTCTTGCAATTAAATTTCTACACTATCGCAGTTAAGGCTTATCCGTCGCATAAAGCGCGGTCACTGTCGGACTGCATAGAAAAGAAAGAGAAGCGCGATGACACAACGCTTGCAAAATATGAAGTAATTATCGATTTACAAAAAATCTGTTGATTAAATTAAAAAAGTAATGACAAGAAATCATTCCTTATTAGTTTGTAAAGAACTGCATAAATTTATGAACACTTTTAATGAAAACTGTAGGAGTAGGTAATATGGTAACAAATCGAAAAAATAGACCGAAATAGACCTGGATTTAGGTTTTTTTTTCATTAGTTCTACAAACTAAAATAGATTTCAGGACACATGAAATCACTTCTTATGTATTGTAGATTACTGTGTATTTTTTCCTATCAGAAAGATGCTATAGTTACTGTAAAAAATGGTTACAAAGTTACTTAGTTTCGCCGTATTTTAGGAAGGAGCAGCCTTAATTGACATACGCAAATTATATTCAAAAGCTTAATATTCGTCCTCCCATAAACCAAACATCACTACACAAAAAATCTCTGCCTTCGTACGACCACATGAATGCGCTGACGCCTTAATTCTATGGATTCACTTAACAAGTCCATCAGAGCCCCATAACGTCAGGTTATCCACTAATAACTTCCTAATACGTGACGGAGAAAGTAGATGACATCGGCCACCATTATACGTGGTGCAACATCATAAGTGTAGGGGTTCATGATACGGGACAATGGAACGAAAGGGAACTTTTTTGATCTTTCGTGACTAGCTCGTGGGAAGGTATCTTAAGGACTCCATTTTGTGATGTGATTTAGGATGAGACTTCCGGGTTCCGATTTTGGGGATATTTTTTTATGTAGGTAATAAAAAATTTTGACATTTCGCTGGTCCTTCTTAATTTTAAACACCATTTTTTAACAACAAAGAAAAGGATTTTCCTAATCTCATCATTTGACATAATATGTTTGAAAGCTAAAATATTTAATCATTAATTTAATTCAATTCAATATCAAACTTATTAGTGGAGCTCGTGGCTAAGTAATAACAGCCGCACGGGTCGATCCATCGTGTTAAGCTACGCTTGCCGGGGTTGGTCAGTGGATGGGTGACCATCTTTACATACCGAGACTCCTCCGTGCCTCGGAAAGCACGTTAAGCCGTTGGTCCCGGCTGTCATTCGTGGATCTTTGACAGTCGTTACGGGTCGTCAGAAGGCCGAAAGTCTGACAACGAGTCTTACCAAGGGGTATCGTATTACCCAGTTACTGGGTTGTGGAGGTCAGACAGGCAGTCGCTCCATGTAAAATACTGGTATTCAGCTGCATCCGGTTAGACTGGAAGCCGACCCCAACATAGTTGGGAAAAGGCTAGGCAGGCAAATTTTAGTGTCTGTATAAATATAAAAATATTTATATATATATATATCTGTATATATATATATCTTATACCTAAATATTCTGCTGACGTATTAATTCGTCGTTGTAATCTAATTTTTATTATTATTTATAGACATGGGCATTATTGCTAATTTTATAAAATCTATTGCTTATTAAGGAGACGAGTGTGTGTAGCCACAATTGAATTGTAAGGAAATAAATCATATGAGCATTTTCGATGGTATGTCTGTTAGCTCGTAAGACCAATTGAATAAATAAATAAATAATCCATTGAAATTATCTCTAGAAAATCTCTATTACGCATGATTTATTTGTTAAACCCTTCTCTGTCAAACTTGTGTACCGTCCTTATCTGATCTAAATAAACCCAGTAACATGTTATTCAGGGCTTTGTCATCACTCGACAGTAAATGAACACCAAGCCTTATTAAGTGCTTCGATAAGGTTTGATATCTAAGAGAAAGTTGATAGTGTGAACTAGTCTTTAATAAAAAAAAAGATAAAGATAAGGATGGATGGGATAGTCAGCACTTTCTTAATTTAATCAGGATTGAAATTTTTAAAACTAGTTGATATTAGATCGACATGTGAACAGAAATATTTACTTAGAGGAGAACTGTTTTATGAAATATTTCCAGTTATCGATTACGATAAACTATACTATCAGTCGATCACGAAGTTATCGAAGCGATGAATAAACAAACAAATTAAAACTTCTTGAAAGCTATAAAGTGTGTATTGTCCTAATATCGACTCTTTCAGCTACAAAGGGCGTAAATACCATTTTGGCCCAAAAATCACTTTTTGATGCAGTCTTCTATCTATCTGTCAACTAAGTAAGACTGCATCAAAAAGTGAATTTGGCCCAAAATGGTATTTACGTCTTTACGCCCTTTGTAGCGGAAAGAGTCGATATCATCTTCATGAAAGTAGGAATGTAACTGCATACATAATATGTATAGTGTGCCCAGTAACACTAACTAATTCGATTACTCCCAATTGGGCGTTGCGGATCCAAAGACCACTTAGTACCATCTCGTGTCACGGTAATTGTTCGGGACAGAGTAATTAGTTAGTTTCGAGTAAGATACTCTCTTGAATCCTTGATAATGTGTGTCACGGAAATTTAAGAAAATATCCAGTTAGTTTTAGTAAGTTCTGTAAATCTTACGGTATAATGGAAAAAGAATAAAGTAATAACAGTCGCAACCCCCCCTTAAAACACCTCGGAAAACACGTCAAGCCGTTGGTCCCGGCAGTCATTCGTGGATCTTTGATAGTCGTTACGGGTCGTCAGAAGCCCGAAAGTCTTACCAAGGGTTAACGTGTTACCCAGTTAGTGGGTTGTGAAGGTCAGATAGGCAGCTGCTCCATGTAAAATACTAGTATTCAGCTTCATATCTTGGATAATAACATGATCCACAATGATGTGAAAACGACACCCTTATTGAAACAAAATCAATATGGCGCTTAAAGACAGATTCTAAGAAACCCAACTTCATGATAATATCTCAAAATTCATAGCTAACATAAAATACTCGTATTAGATTAGTACCAATTGGCCATGTTTGAATTCATAGACCATTTTCAATAGTTTTAAAATATGCAACACAGTCCTGGGGTCTTCAAAAACCGCTACTCTTAGCGCCAGCGATCAGCGATTTTGAAACTGCACCACTGATGCATGATGTTTTGATGACTCTACGCGTAATTGCTTTCCTTAGCTTTGAGCGCAGTATCGCGTTTCAGTAAAGCGACTAGTTGCAGCGTTGGTCGCCGTAGCCAAAAGTATCGTGTCTGCTATAACTCTTAATCCCTACTCCTTACCTCAACAACATCCTTGAGCATGAACCGTCTGAGCCGGCGCCGTCTCCTGGGAGCAGGCTCGGAGTCCCGCTCGATGCCCTCGTCGTCGGTGTCTGCGCGGCCGCACTCCGAAGTCTCTGAACCTTCGGATAGGGCGCCACATTCCTCGTCGTCATCTGTAAAAGAAGGTATTATATTTGTTATGAAGTATTCACAGAAAATAAGAAGCCACATTTCAAACCAAGTGATTGCTAAAAACTTGATGGAGTAATTAGTAACCCGTTTGTAGACAATATTGTTGTAAGTACGCAGCAACGCTTGCCGAGGTCGGTCCGTCGATGGGTGACCAACCGTTACATATCGAGACCGCATCGGTTGGTCCCGGCTGGCAGTCGTAGATTTTTAACAGTCGCTACGGGTAGTCAGAAGCCCGAAAGTCTGACAGCCTTGCCAATGGGTAACGGGTTACCCAGTAACTGGGTTGTAAATGCCAGATAGGCAGTCGCTCCATGTACAATGTGCATCCAGTTAAACCGCCGGCAGCCGTCAGTATTATAGTTGGGAAAAGACTATAGGCTAAGCAGATGATACATAATAACACTTTTTAAAGACCCACAATCAGTATGAAAGTACATCATAGGTACATATAGTCCAGAAACCATAATAGAATATAGGTCGTGTATCCTGGATGAGCTCACACATCATCTGCCTAGCCTTTTCCCAACTATGTTGGGGTCGGCTTCCAGTCTATCCAGATGCAGCTGAATACCAGTATTTTACATGGAGCAACTGCAACCCAGTAACTGGGTAATATCCTCTTGGTAAGTACTGGTTGTCAGACTTTCGGACTTCTAAAGTCCCGTAACGACTGACAAAGATAATGACAGCCGGGCCAACGGCTTAACGTGCTTTCCGAGGCACGGAGGAGTCTCGGTATGTAAAGATGGTCACCCATCGACAGACCAACCCCGGCAAGCGTAGCTTAACCTGACGGATCGACCCGTGCGGCTGTTATTACTTAGCCACGAGCTCCTCTAAACACCTAAGTAAGAATGCAAATATTTTCCTTAAACTGTATATAAAGTGTGTCTTCAATATACAATCAGCTTTGAACTCAAAGGGACGATATTGACATCAAAGTTCAAGCAGAATATTCAGTTACGAAGCGGAATAGTTTCCCTGTTGATATTAAATCCCTGTCGTTTTGGAATTTTCGTAAAGAGGGTAGACTACATTCATTCTCCAAAATATTATGAACCTTAAAACTTCATCACTTTTGGGGCTTTTACTGAAAGAGCTTCATAATCATCGTCAGAATGCAAATAGCATTAATTTCGTAAGCACCCAGATTGATCCAATTAAATTGTATTCAAATAAAACTAACCAACTTATCAATGTAGAACCCACGTGTGGTCGCATTGCACACTATAGGTGATCACGACTTGTCAATATCGAACCGATATCGATAATCGACACTTCATAGACAACGTCAACGCGTAACGGCTCGGTTGCGTAAGCGCACATTTGCGAGCTTTGAGTCGCCGCTGACCAATCACCGGTTAGGCGCTTGACTCTTGACATTGGATGCGGATTATGTGTCAATGGTCAGTTTGTAAATAGGGTTGTCATATTTACGTGTTTTAAAACCGATGTATTTCTAAGTTCTGGTTTTGTATGCTTTGCTTGCTAACGGCATTCTTGTTTGCAACTCCCAACTGAATAGGCAAACTTTTGTTTTTTTTGTTTATGTTGTAGAAACATATATTAGAACACGGGGTGGTCCTAACTCCTAACATACAACCTCCTTTCGATGGGCATTTTACTTATTTGTTTCAATAGCAAAGTACTCTATTGACCGGATTCTGAAATCTCAACAGGGTTTGGCGTCTGTATAGCTTCTCATAAGTTCAAGCTACAAATACAAAATGCTAACCTATGCATAATCATTAGTGTCCTAGGGTTCCTAAACAACGTAAAAACTCCAAAGTAATGTGGGACTTGGCAAAATGTAAATAAATCTAAATTCATTTCACTCTCCACTGCTGTGCCTCCAGTCTCAATAAAATTAATATGTCTACTTATAAGTGGCAACCCTCTCGATGAGTGCAATTATAGTGTATAGATATCACGATTTTTATAGATAATATAATTTTAATTGAGTAACTTGTGGGCGGTTAACGACGTGATAAAGTTTCAACCATGACATGAGAAGTCCTTTATATGAGAAAGAAATTTATATGATAAACTTTTATTAGAACTTTAATAGTTGTGATGGATTATTGATAGATTAGTTCATTTAGGGGCCATGAGGTGTTCTGGAAATAATTGGCATAATTTAGAATAATAGAAATTAAAAATTAATTAACTGTGGCTTCCACTACATCTCACAGTTTGTATGCTTGTGAAGAGTACTATCACTGTCTAAACCGACGAATATTCTTCATTTATTAACCAAGAAAAACCTAAAATCTAATTTTAAACTCATCATCCTTTTACTTTTATACCTACCCCCGGCGATATTACAAACGAGCCTGTTGAAGGCACAAATAAACACAATTAAAAAGCGCTACCAACTAAAATCGATCAACCTTCATCGTCAGCCAAGTAATTATCACATGACATAACAAAAAATAAACTCCAAAATTAAACCATTATGTTGTCCTCTCGACGAATAGAAGCAAAGAGCTAAAAGTAACAAAATTAATGTGAAACCATCCATCAAACATTCAAACAGACAATGGCTCCCGACAGTTTACTACGTTTTCGTAAACATATCTTTGGATAACAAATGGTTTGTAAAGGGGTTTATACATTGGAATACGGCACGTGGTTTTATATAGCGTCTAGCGAGAGTTGAAATTCTGATTCCTTTGTTATATCCTACTGTACCTTAGGTTGAACTTATTTACCTACGACTCTTTTATGTTTCACATATTGTAGCTCCATCCTCTTCCTTTGTCCAGCAGTTGACTGCTATAGGCTGATGATGATCCTACTAATCATGCAAGTTAAATCTCCCTGACGATCTTGCACCACCGCTGAAAAATTTTGGCGAAGTAGTAAATCCGTTGGTAGCATTTGAAGCTGTATTATCTTCATACACCAATTATAATGGATCAAATAAACATTTATTTCCAGGAACACCAGTCTGTTCTACTTCTCTTCTAATCTGGTTTTCAGTCAGGTTCTTAAACTTCCTGAGTGAATAGATTATTGAACATTACATTGTTACTTTATGTGGAAACAGAAATACCTACTTAAGCTAAAAACCTAGCCTATAGGGAAAAACATTATAGATTCACTTCCTTTTACGTTAATTATCGATCATAATTAACTATTGTCTGTGACAATTCGACGTAGTATTTTTTCAAATATTACATTAATATATACTCATGTATTTATTATATTCGTGTGGTAAGATATTTTAAATGTCCGGCTACATTCTCCTTTCAAATGTAGAAGACCCCTTAGCCATGAAATCTATAGAGCTGTTATAAACTTTATTATTTTTGTTCAATGGACAATAAACGAAACAATGGGAAGCCATAAGTGGCAATCACGATAGTCGACTCCTAAATAACTTGATTGATGTGAAATATAACAGGTACCATTCGTCAGGATGGAACTTTGTTTATTTTCTTCGTCGAAGCTCACAGCTTGAAAAAAGTCAAAATACATTTTGTGATGTTGACAAATTTACCTGCTGATTGCTTTGTTAGCTTGCAATCCGTCATCATTTCGTTACTAAGATTGCTGGGGAAAAAACTGGCGATCTATAGCATGCAAGCAGTATCTGAACATCATAGATGTGCACATACCAGACTCGATTAATAAGACAAATTTTAAATCATATGTTTATGTTTCGATATATATACTGCTATTTTAAGGAAGAGACATTCGATTATGTATGTTCTTTTTGCATTGATTAATGGATAACGAATGTTTCTAATGGTCTTATAACATCATGACTTCCAATATGATTATATCTCTCATTCCAAACATTACCTATATTCACGTCTGTATTATCTGATCTATTATAAACATATTCAAGCATTCACTTCCTAACATTACCGCGAACATTCCTATAACAGAAACGGCTTCAATTTCCTTATTAACCATTAATAAACACTTTCAAACTACTTTAGTACTTCAATAATTCTGCCAAACACGAGCGCTAAAAGCTAATATACTAATAAGTGCGGAGAGATTTTGCGTAACAAAATTCAAAGTAAAAGTAACTAATGTATGGCATAATAAAGTGATCAATGGAGTAATGGTACCATAAGTAACACTTTCTTAAACTTACAGTCAAATTAACGTTGTCCATGACAAACGTTATAGCTCCCCTAGAATCTGTTACAACATATACCTTTGTTTATAGCTCATATTTTATGTTAAGATAGCTCATAAACGTGAACAAACGACGGGGGACCAAAGAAAGCTAGAATTTCCCCAAGGCTATGTAGTGAGATTAATTGTGAGTGACTTTAGTGGGTTTAACAGTGAAACATTGAATTCAGGTGGAGCTTTTAAGAACGTATCAACTCGCACAAATTTAAATGTTTGATAGCTCGTATTGAGGATACAAATACAATTATCAAGGATGAATTGAATAATCTGCCTACAGCCTAAACTGTCTAATTCATCTCTATTCACTAACACGTCAACAATGCACAAATTATGACGCTATTAAGTCGAATTCACAAAGACGACATGCTAATACCAGGGTGTCATGAGTCAGAGTGAGCTAATAGTAATAAATAGACGCGAATTCGTTACGCAAGCATCAGACGTCTAGTAGCTTGGATAACTATGCGTAGATTTATTCGCTCGAGAGCGCTCGGCGCCAATTATGACGACATAGTGAGTATGAGCTTATTACTGTCTCGTGTTATGAATTCCTAATATGGCGGTATTATGAATATGTGTGAATATAATTTGCAACTTCACAAGTTACTGAATTAGAAGATTGCTGTTCATTTAATCTCCTAATTTCCTGTGATATTGAGAGGGTCCGCTTTTCTTCTATCAAGAGCGCATTCACTGTCGAGCACGAGCACTTTGGGCAACTAAGTAAAAGCCTTAGTAAATTCAAATTAGTTTTCCCATTTGACATTACCAGAGTCGGAACAACAAACGTTTTCTTTCGAGAAATTAAACGAACGGCAAACAAAAAGCAGTTAGCAGTCGGAAACATCAGCATGTAATAGTTTCCATGTAATAGTTGGTTGTAATAATCGACAAACTTGCGTGTATCGTGGGAGATACAGACTGTTAACGGTTTGTGCGTTTTGTTGCAGATAAGCCTTGTTTCTCAGGGCTGCGTGTGGCGGCTTATCTTGAAGGCACTATGTTTTGTACGCAGCGGCAGTTTGTTTTCTTCCTGGCGTATAGTAAATGTAGATATCTTTTTGATTTAAGATGTGAGCACCTATCCTGGTATAATCGAAAGGAAGTGCGTCAGTACTTACTTAGTGCGGACAAGTAAAGTTATAGTTGAGAAAGTTTCGTGCTAGATATTGAAGTGCTTCTAAACAGCAGTTGTTTTAATTGAACCTATAAACATCCTAATTTTGTTTACTGCAAGTTCAATTTGTTTAAGAGCTAATAATGCCAGTAACATTGCATCAACTTTGATGCAATGAAATTCAATCGGTGCTTTCAAAACAACAGCTCCATCATACTCAGCATAATATACCTATATACTTAAGATGAGCACCAACTTCTTTACATTTAGAAACCCTTTTACATAACATCCTTGAACTTTTGAATACGTACATTATGCAAAGTTGGAAGACGGAAATATCACGGCAGCTCGCAAGTCGCAAACATGATGAATAGGAACCAGTCTCGGAGGAAACCGCACCGATTCAATTTTCCTTTTACGCTCCTGTTGGTTAGATAACCACGTGGTGGGTGAAACTTTACAGATTTGCAAACTTTCAAGTGACAAACGACATGCTGATCGAAATTAATGATGTTGACTCCCACGGTAACGCGCCAAAAGTTTAGTATCACTACTCTAGCTCAAGCTTCTACTCAAGCTCTTGAAACAGTAAATATATCGAAGAAGGTAGTTTAAGACTTTGAAATAGTACGGCTCTTACTTGTGAACCCTTTTGCAATTGCGATGGATTGGTTCTCAACGTCTGTACCGGTCAAGAATTTATAATTATTATCACGACGTTTTAATTTAAAGATTACAGCTTACAGCTACACATACACACGAACACACACCCTCACACAGATCACAGATCACAGATTACAGCTTTGAAAATAGATAAAATTGGGTAATATGCTATCATCCCATTTAAATATTCCCATATATTCAAACATTTCACCATAATAATGTATCAAGTGCCCAAACAAAGCCAGCCATACCATGGGGACTATTAATAACAATTTATAATATTGTGAACTAACTTTCTCCTCCGAACATGGGTTCAAGCCAGCGGTTTGGGTCACCGGCAGAATTCGAAGCAATATAAGGACTGTAATTGGTCGAAACCTGGATTTTACTTCTCTTGTACTGTTATTCTCCGGAACACAGTTTATATGTGGGATCGTCGAAGGGATATCTGAGAAATCAGCTTTGACAGCTTCGGCGAAATGTAGTTGTTTATTGAGAAAATTCTGAATGTCTTAAAGAATAAAATCTGAAATCATATGAGAAACAATTTACAAAAATTTCACTCACCCTATATCTGATAGAACTTTTTGTAAAAATGTTTCTCAGGAATAACTTCCCAAAGTAAGCAATCCTTATTGGATTATATCGACTGAACTAGAATGTTCTGACTATAGTATGTTCTTTCCAATAACGACAAAGTAATCAGATAAAAGAATGCTTTCACAAATAAAGAAAATCGCTATATTCCAATTTGTACTCCTCTTACTGTTATTTTGTCCTGATCAAATAGTTTGCAAGGCCCAAAAGAATTCGCCGTCCAAGAGAATCTGAATTTATTGCTTTTTGTCTGTTGATGAAATTGGCTTGACTTCCCCACTGAGTTCAAAATTCTTTTTACATCTTCCCAGTTAACCCCTCAAGTGTCTGAGTTTGGCTAATTTTAGACCCAAAACACCAGCGAGTGGGGAGGGTTGGGGGTTAGTTGCGAACCCCATAGATTCACAACTACTGATGATGATATGTTTTCCATCGGATGATGTTTTTTTACATTTATATATATGTGATCTAAGCTTATATACCTAACAAAAAAAGGGTTTTTCTTATGCACACATGGGGTGCATTCGACACTTGAGGGGTTAAGGCAAAAATCTTCTGGGCACGCTCGTTCCATCGTAGACTTCATCGATCGCTTTTGGCTTGACTTCCCCACTGAGTTCAAAATTCTTTTTACAACTTCCCAGTTAAGCCAAAAATCTTCTGGGCACGCTCGTTCCATCGTAGACTTCATCGATCGCTTTCCATCAGGCAATCCCAATAAAAAAAGGAAACTTATAAACTGCTTACAAGGTTCAAAAATTTGTTGTACATGTTAGCAGACTAACCAACTTATGTAAGTATTTAGAAGCAGGTTGACTTGCGAGTTTGTAATTATTTATTTATTTGTTTATTTATCACAAATTTTTTGTAATGTAGGTAATTTTATTTAGGCTTCTAAGAAAAGGCTTGACAAGTCAGCTGAGAGAGCAAAGTACTCTGTGTGTAGCTCCTAAACGCAATAACGGTACCCAAGACATAGGGTGACCATAAATTCGCACATTCGAAATGGGACGCACTTCAACTTTACGACGGGCCCTGCGCAGACGTGCGTTGTTTTATGTTATTGTTTAATAGTACAATTTAGTTAGTCTCTGTTAGGATTAGCGAGTAAAACGACTGTCTCATGAAGTATTTACGAGTATGTTAATGTTATAGGTTCAAAGAGCTACGGAGAAAGCGCGTCAAAAATGTTTAGTTTCGATAGTTTAACTGCGAGAAAACGACTTTTCTAAGTAATAAATAGCCTAGACCGCCTATCCCTCTTTTGCATTGGGTATCGTGCAAGGGGACTGTTTTGTTTATTGTTTTATTTTCTTCCTAGGCATGAAACTATTGAAAGTTGTTAAAATCATCTCTCCAATGTATTTGACAGTTTAGTCAACGTCTTAACTGTAGGTATATGGAATTAATTACTAAAACTACAATTAATTGAATAACGATAAATTAATATTATGTTCCAAATGTTTGCACTATTAAAGGCTGGAGCAGACCAGACGCGTGACGTGCGCACGTACAGAGTTGTAATGTATGAAAGGCGCGTGCATACGTCACGCATCTGGTCTGGCATCTTTCTTACAGTTTCATACATTACAACTGGTGAGCACACGCGTCACGTCACGCCACGTATCTGGTGTGCTCCGCCCTTAAGGACTAATCTCTAACAGGTCCAAAACAAACTGAAACCATACTAGACCAAACTTTCACAGGAGCTCAGAAAGCCTAAAGACTTCCTAATCCTACTTATAAATAATACATACAGCGCGATAACATTGAACAAAGGCTCAAAGCTCTGCTCAAAATGGACAAATAGAACCATTATATTTGCGAGTGAGAATCTGATAGCCCACGGAGAAAATATAGACACTTGGACACAAAGGACAGGGCTAAGCTTTGAAAGGGAGAATGTATGAGTAAATCTGTGAGTTTGTCCTGATGAAACACATTATGAATTACAAAAGAAAGACAGACTGATATTTTTAAACCACAGATAAAACTTCGTGTAGAAAGCTTATGACGAAGATTCCAATAAAGGAAATAAAATATACCCCAAAAAAAATAGAATCCAATCCAGACTTTACTTTAAAACTGCCAATCATGAAGAAACAGAAGAAAGTAATGAACTCCCAACTCTTATTGAAATATGCATTCTAAGTACATTTCCCTCTCAGCCATTGTTATTTCCTTAGTTCTCAGAAATATGGAAGGAAAAATACAAGAGTAGAAATTGCGGTGACGATAAACAAGGCTTTATAAAATTTGCTCTAGGAATAAGATAGAACTTAACTGAATGTAAACTATATTTTCTAGGGACATATTATAACATACAGGGTGTATCTTTAAGTGAACAAACCATCAAACTGAACAACTTTCTCCATAGGAACAACATCTAATCGCGAAAAAAAATAAATAATAAATAAATCTTTATTTACCAAAAAGCCAAAATACAAATTCGTCCATCTCAACCAAAACTTAAAAATAAATAAAAACGCCTTTATTTAATTACAACGCTATGTATGATTGAGACAGAGTGAACGTCTGTGTCTGTGCTAGTATAAACTGTGTTACAGACACAGGTGCCTTCCTCTTACAGTTCATTGACAAATAGGTGTGCGCGGTGTGGGTGTATGTATGGGTGTGTGTGGTTCGAGTGGATATGTGTGTGTGTGTGTGTTTAGTTGAGTTTCGTATGTGTCAAAGTATAAAAATAAATAAGAAAATTAAATCTGTTTTTAAACATGCTAGTATGCTAGTAAGATTTTTTTGCAAAGAGTTGTTCAGTCTCATCGTACGTTAACTTTTGGAGAAAACTACTAACAACAGTTTTACATTTAAATTTAGGTAAAGAATATACGTTGCAGGCTACGTTTATAGTGTTATAAAGGTGGCTGCTAAGACACGGGTAGCTTCGCCTCGCCAGAGCAGTTTTGGTGGTGATAGGTGGGCATACAGGATCTTTTCGACGTTTATTTTGCTCTAGTAACCTTGGGTCATAGGTCAATGATGAGTGTACACGTAAAGTGATGTTAAGTGCACAGAGCTGCCGGACAGTAAGTACAGATATGTCTTTATAAAGCTGAGTAGTCGGGTACCGGTAAGGTTTGTGAAGCATGACTTTTAAGACTGCTCTTTGTGCCCTCTCAAGGCGAAGTAGGGTAGTTGCGCCGGTTTCTCGACCACCTCCGGTAAGCGACCACTTGTCTGACTAGGTTTCTTTAATTAAAGATTATAACCTTTCTTTAGGAAATAAAAATAAAGAGTATGCATTTTATATTACTTGAATAGTTACTTAATAAGAATTTACTCAATTTAGTACCAACCGCTTGACCCAAAGCAAAGGAAAAGGACGCTCAATTTACGTGTTGACTCAGTGGTGTGTGGATGTGCTGCGCTAGAGCAAAAAATTAGCAAGGCGGGCGGCGTTCGAAGGTAAGTTTTGTTACTTAGTTTAAGTTATTTACTCAAATTAGAAGCGTGGTTACTTCAATTATGTAGTGATTTCAATTGTTTAGTTTCATTTAAGTAAATTTTTACCTTTTATTAAACTAAAACCCAGTGGTCGGTTACTGAAATGCATTTTTTATAAATACGTTAGAAAGCGACCAGGTGGTCGTATTCTGACTCACTAAGTTTTATTTTGTTTTGCATATAATGTTCTCAATGTTCTATTTATGGTTACACACTTTAGGGTTTGGTGTTGTAAAAGCCTAAAGATGCAATTCTTCAGTAAACGACCACATGTTCTCTTTATAAAACTTTTTAATTCATCACAAACATTAGTTCTGAATAGGTGGTCGCTAACTGATACGGTTCGAAAATTACGATGGTGGTTTGCGACCATCAAGATTTATTACGAAGAGAAGTATGGCCGCAAACTAAAATAACTTGATTAAGTTCCTATGTTCAGTATTCGACCACATAGGTACGATTATTTGATTTAGTTTAAGTAAAATAAATTTAAATTGAGATAAGATTTTTATAATCGTATTATTTACTTAACTTTTTTTCAGGATGACGACCTCAAAAGTTCTGTAAATAACTAGGA
This sequence comes from Cosmia trapezina, assembly GCA_905163495.3. NCBI lineage: Eukaryota > Metazoa > Arthropoda > Insecta > Lepidoptera > Noctuidae > Cosmia > Cosmia trapezina. The sequence goes on from LR991023.1 coordinate 26,297,257, forward strand.
GAATGAAAAAGACTGTCCAATACTACGAAGAAGATCTACAAAAAGCTCTTCATGACTTTCGGGAGAAAGGAAAGGGAGAGAGACTTGTCGTACATATGGGATTCCTCGTACGAAGATACAGGATTGATTAAGTGGGAAGAGACGTGAAGCTATCGAGGCTAGAGGACAGAACCTGTACTATAGGAGTGGAGGGTGAAAAGTGGGTTAAAGAGTGGCTTTTAAATGTTGTCAAGTGCGGATTGCCAATTAAGAAGCAGAGCTTCTGGATACTGTCCACAAAATTGTCAAGGACCATGGGTCAAAGAATTCATCACCAACGATTTTAATGTTTGGGTGGACCGCAACTGTATAAAAAAAACCAATAATGTAGCTGATTGATGGTCACAGATTGCACATATCACTAGTCTTGAGTGCCACGTGCGAAAAGCTTGCCATATTTTTGTATGCTCTTCCTCCGAACACCACCCACATGCTCCAACCAGCAGACGTAAGTGTTTGGACCACTGAAATCGTCGTGGAAGGCGGTGGTGAGAAAGTTTTTGCCAACACCTCAAAATGTAAACTAGTGCATCAATAAAACCAACTTTTCTGTTAAATCAGAGGATTAAATACTATTTGTGTTGATGATTATTTGATACTTCATTTAAAGTGAAAAATAAAAAATATTTTATATTATTAAAAGTTGTTTTTATTCATTTATTTTTATTTTTTTAAATAGTGGCCGTAAACTAGCATACTAGTGGTCGTCAACTGAAAAAAGTGGTCGTTATCTAACATTTAGGCTATTTTTGCACTTTTCCCATAATTCTTCATAATTTATGAATGGAAGTGTGATATTTTATGTTTTGTTTCACAACTTGACTATATTTAGCACCAATTTACATGGTCGCCAACTATTTTACGTGTAAAAGACGAATATTTTGACTCGTCTAAAGTTAGCAACTCAGCTAAGTGGTCGCCAACCGGCGCAACTACCCTACATACGTTTTAAGTGTGCCACCCCAAATAGATATGCAGTAGGTAAGAAGTGACTGAGCTAGTGCAAAATAGATAGTTTTTAGCAAGCGGTCAGCAACTACTCTTCTTAGTTTTTTCTTAAAAAACAGCCGTCCCATACATTTAGGTTGAGTAGGTAGGTATTGAAGTTTTGTATGGGACAATTGATATTTTTTTCGCGATTTCGATGTTGGTCCCATGGAGAAAGTTGTTCAGATTGTTGGTCTGTATCGATGACCATCGATCGAATTACATACAATGGGTATTATTTTGATAGTCTAGAAGAAAGGCCAAAACACAATACAGCAGACGAAATCATTGCTCAAAATAAATCGCAACAAGATAGTTCTATCAATCTATAGGAGTAAGCTATTGTTTTGACAATTAAGGCCAAAGAAAAGATAACACAAACTTCAGGAGGTCAAACCATTGAATCACCAAAGATAGATAGCAACACTAGATGGATAGAGATCAATTACATGGCCTGCAATCGAGCGTACCACATAATGATCGATGGTGTTGCATCGCGGAACCATTCATTGTGCTAATATCCACGTGATTTATGGGAAAATAGATTAAATGTTACACTATCTCCATGGTAATGTGGGAATGGGGTTTCTACATTATCGGCTTGGCTTATAATTAATTAGTTGTTGACGTTCTGATTATAAAGTACTTGTAGACTCATTCGAGGCAAGGAATTGTTTATATTGAATTTTGCCTACTTGTCGGAAATATTTGCTCAACCAAACTAATCAAACGAGGTGTGGGCACAAATTACAAACCCTTGGACTAATCCCAGGTTTTTGAAAACCTGACCAATCTATAGGTCATGTTGGCTTATTACTTAGTATACCAAAATTACAATAGACGATAAATCAAAAGTAGTAGTTAATTTCAGACAACAGATGAAATAAAATAGATCTCCAGAAACCCAAGTTTATTTTATTCTTACCTAAGTAAAACAATATGAAAATTCCCAAGCAAAGCCACACACAACGAGCAGTCTCGTAACAAAAATGTCCCCAATGTTAACTACGGCACATTATTTTCCAATAAAAGCGTTTTCAATGACCGTGTAAGGCGTACTCACCTTATAATTCAATATACCAGTTTATTGCACAATCAATTTGTAAGGAAAAACAGTAATTTTAAATTACTTTGTACACATAATAATAGTATGGGAAAATGCTTTTACTTAATTAGCTTAAGTTATCAAGAATTCTACGTTCTTTAGTGGAGACTGAGAATCGGTAAATGTACTGGAGGAAGATCTTAGCATGATGGTTGGTAGAGAAAGAGTAGATGGGTGAGAGAGGCCGTATATAGAACAGTAGATTGCAATTGGAGTAGCCTCTGTCCAGCACTATACTGCACTGTAGGCTAATGACGATATAGTTTGTATCAACAAAGTTTATTAGCCAACCATGCATCGTCAACTAACAACGCCCGTCGCAGAATTGTTTAATTAATTTCATGAAAATTCCAGTGCACAAGTCGAGAAAAGGATACCATGGTGGAAGTGAAAATTAAATACTTTGAAACACTATCCCGTTGACGTGGTAAAACGGGATTTCTTATCTAAGTAGCTATTCGTATATTTCCAATCTCTCTCACATAACTGTATCTAGGAAGCTCCAATCGCAAAGAGGGCATCAAATAAATAGGAAACGCAAACATATTCGATCAATTTCCCGTTTCTAAATCAAAAGGTGATCACATAAAACTTAGATTACCCATCATAAACGGTAAGCAATTAAATTATTTACAACTTCTTCACATTTTTATCTAACAATAACTAACTGTCCAACCAAACGATTTAGAACTTTCTTTCCGAAAACAAAAAGTTCAAAATGAATTTTTCTTCTCATCTTCAAGTAAACAAAATAACGGACCGTGCAGAATGTACCGCGAAATCGTCAAAATTTTATCTCGTTCAAACAAACATGGTGTGAGCAACCTTTTCGGGTGAGTAATGTAGCCATTGCTGATGCAAAACTGTCTATTACAATGTGATACGGTATTATGTATGCCTGTCCAATAGTTCCGGATTGGAAGAATGTTTACAATCGTCGTATAATACGGTAATTCCATTCATTCTTCTCCCATTCATATACATTTTATGAGACAGATGTGCTCGAACAAATTGGTTCATTTTCTTCTTCGTTGTGAAAATGCGCTTGTTCATAGAAAGTTAGATGAGATAACATTCCAGAGATGTTAGTACTTGATAGGTCTTAGAGGTCAGCTGTAACTGCGGAAAATTCAATGAATGACATAATGGTGATGTAATAAATTATGGAGAAAATGCAACTATTGAATTACAGCGAAAAATAAAATGAAAATATGGATTAAATGTTTCACCCTGTTGAAAGGGATTACTATAGTATTTCCGAGATACCACTAGTAATACTTTTAGATGAAAAACACCACAAAAACAATACAGTTATGATTCAAAAATCATCAAGCGCATCTTCCAAATCCGTAGAGCCATTAAATCATTACTAAAGATAGCGTTAACCTTTTACGTCCATAAAAGAATCATACCATACAAAACCGCCGAAGTCGTGAGAAAAACGTGAACATTGTTCCCTAGATCTGCATATAAAAGTTAAAGATAAATTAAACTTTCTTTCTTTTCTTTCTCGTGGCCTTGTGGTCGCGGTGACGTATTGTCCCGCAATTAGGGCTGCGCTTTTGGGCAACCTACTCATTTGTAATGAATTAGAGATTACTTTTGCCTGGGGTTTTTTTTTGTTGTTATAAAACTTGACTTTCTTAATTCGTCTGGTGTTTTGTTTAGGTATTTTTGCCGGACACGATTCTTAATAACAAGATTAAAATAAACTAGTTTTATAGGCCGTCGCGTCGATCAATTCAATCAGACGACAGAGGAGAGCATTCTAATTTTTATCTGCTCGTAATACTTAAAAGGAAAGTGTTCAAATAATATTGGTAAGAAGAAAATGCGATCGAAGCCCGACGTCCTCGAATCAGCGCAGGCAGCATCGAACACGTCAGATCAATAAAGATAATTTCATAGCCCAAACATTCCGCTGCTAAAAATAGTTGGATGTTTCAGAACAATGGCCCAGCAGTCACATCATCCATTGTGTTCTCGACTTATTCACCTGTCCAATGCGACCTACTGACCGGTATTTACATCTCGCATCTCTCGATCCGATCGATACTTTTGATGCGATTCCATTCGATCGCCCACTTGTAACAAAATAAACAGTTAAGTACACGTCAAAAACAGACGGCCGTGAACTTCATGATCAAAATCATTTGTAAGATTTATGATGGCCCTGTTATATCAGACAACTCAGCGCTCGATACAACACGATCGATTCTCGATTACGATCGAAACAAGTGTGTACATTCCCTTCGAGAAACTCACAAATTATTCGAGCCGCGTTGTTTCACAGCACGATTTTCTTATACATAAACAACAAACTGTTGACACTGCAACTCCAGCCAGGTGTTTACAATTTGATTGGCATAAAATTATAGGCGATACAGAACGGTACACTTTCCTGCGTGAGCTATTAAAAGGCGATAAATTCATCTTTGCCTATACATATAGGAAACATTGCAGGAAGCTGTAAATATGTAGTCGGAGAAATTACAACTCGATTATGAATCGAGACTGTGTCGGCTCGATGTTGGTGCAAAAACTGCCTTCGCGAGGGAAAAGCAGAAAATATGACAAGTTAATTTAGATTGAGTGGGTCCGTGAGAGTTGGAAAGGGAGGAGAAAGACAACCGGAACGAATTGTATCATTGCATTGTGAAGTAAACGCGATGGGAGGCGACCGAGCCGGTGCGGGAGCAAAGGTCCCTGATAACACAGTCGTGGTGCGGCCCAATTGTCATCGTGTAGACAGCCTGTCTGGCTGAGATAGAAGCATGCATAAGGTGGACACGACCATGTTATAGAAAGTGAGAATTAATACCCAATCTTGTAGAACACGACGATATCAGCGTATAATGAAATGGGGCGTGCAAACCACGATGAGTTGACTGCATATTGCATATCATTATGTACAAAATAGTATTAAGTCAGACACTTATATTAGAAATTGAATACCTATCGCTCATACTAAAAGTATGGTATGAATATAGGTACTTTATATCACACTTAAACATCTTCACAACTTAAACTACAACGATTACAATCTATTAATCCTTTAACGGTATTATCTCGCCCCAAAAAACTGCTCTTAAAAACTTACAAAGAACGAGTAAAAGGGAATTATTTAAATAAACTTTTATCTAATTACTTGTGAACAGTGTCAGTATTTCGGTTGATACAATTCAGATTAAACCAACATTGAGAATGGCCGGAAGTAACACCGTTCGTGGACTGGAATGCAATGAGAACATAGCAATAAAAGAAATTCATTACTATTGTGTCATTGGACAGAAGTTCTCATATTGATCACGCAAAGTTCTAATTTCACTACTGTTTGTTTAATGCGTGTATGCCGCTGTATTGGATTTCGTCAAGTCTTAATTCTAGTCCATGAATATGTGTCAAAATTCTTAATTAGATGTACGGACTACGGTGGTATCTACGGACTTGGGACTCTGTAATTGTTTATTATGTAGGAAACAGATTAAACACATTTATATCTCTTCATTCTCAATGCTCGTCAAATCATCATGTTATTTGCACAAAAAATGGTTTTACTAAAAATCTACCATATTTCCCATTTTCCGAACAGTCCAAAGTCAGTAATCTTTTACACTCGAGCTAAAACTTACAAAGCTCTAGCTAGACTTCAGATTTCTTAACGATCAACGACATTATACGTCATAGACACAAACTAACGGATCTTCAATAAAGCGTCAACATTCCTACATTACACGCACGATGTAAATGACAAACAAAAAGTTAATTAAACCTGACCTCGATGTGAACAATAACATGGCAATATTAATATCTGGTGCTGAAGAAGTTCCCAAGTTCCCATACCATGATGGTATTATGGATGAAGATATTCCCATACCAACATATTCTATGGCGTGTAGCAGTTAATGGTGCTTTGTTTAGTGCTAATTGCACGTATGTGTAAGTAAATGGTGGTGTTTGATAGATTTGATAGTGTTTACGGTGTAACAAAGATCTGATAACGTTGGATGATGAAGGTGGAAAACTTTTTCCGGAAGACAATCAATCATCATCATCATCATCATCATCATCATCATCATCATCATATTTTTTTTTACGGACAGAGCTTCCCAAGACTTCAATTGATTGAGAATACTCCGATCTGAAAAAAATACTAGGTACATTCTGATAGTAAAATTGATAAAAACCTACACAAATACTAACCGTCGAAAAAACAAACAATAGTTCACCATCAATAGAACAGCCAGTATTGCAATACAAGAGAAGTCAAACGTAAACATAAAATAAAATAAAAAACATTACAAATAGACAGAATTCATATTGACTATCATCCAAACAACTACATACACAAAGCTCGTTATTCACTTATTCTCGGGTTACTACAAGTACAAACTTGGTTGTTTGTACTTGTAGTAACAAAATTGACACTAAGATTGGAAACCAGTAGCAGCAAATTGAGTAAGTGGCAATTCCCAAGCGAATAGCCCAGACACCCTTTGATTTTGAAGAAGTTACTAGGATACACGCTCACCTTAGAGTGGTTTCTACTACTACTATCGTAGTAGAAACTGATGAAGGCGCAAAACAGGAACAAAAAGAAAAGTATAACAAACTAATAGTCAGCATAATCGCACTAATCGAGGTCACATTCCAAGCAAAAACATTCAAGGGAGAAATGGAAGGGCAAAACACGCACACATCAATCATTACTGTCCAAATTCACATGATCATTAGATATTATGACCGAGTTTTCATATATTGGTCAACCAATGAGAATCCACTTGTGTGAGTAAAGCAATGGGCCTTGGTCATCCAACATTTGGCAAATATAACGGAACGGCAGGTCTCTGGCCAACATCGTTCGTACGCACGTCCATAATATTAGCTCAGCGGGGACTTTTCAATCATTTAAGAAGAAAACTGTAACGTTTATTAAAATCGAATTGTAAATGATAAAGAATCATGCGTTTAATATTATATTTCCATGGTAAAATATGGAGAATTATTTAGAATTTCAGATCCATTCACATCGATGAACATTGATGGTAAGGTAAAGGCCGCCTGGGATCAAAGTGATGCTAATTGAAAGATCATTGACCCTTAATAGAGACCCTATTACGTTTTGCATGTAACTTTACTCATACAATATGATCAGCTAGATAGCTCAGCGGAGATTTTTCAATCATTTAAGAAGAAAACTGTAACGTTTATTAAAATCGAATTGTAAATGATGAAGAATCATGCGTTTAATATTGTATTTCCATGGTAAAATATGGAGAATTATTTAGAATTTCAGATCCATTCGCATCGATGAACATTGATGGTAAGGTAAAGGCCATCTGGGATCAAAGTGATGCTTATTGAAATATCATTGACCCTTAATAGAGACCCTATTACGTTTTGCATGTAACTTTACTCATAAAATATGATCTCTGGGAAAAATCAAAGTAACTATATTATTATTAGGGCTAAGGGCGAGCGCGCATTGCGGTGCGTTTTTCTACCGCATAATCTCTGAAGTATGGAATGTCTTTGAAGTGCGCGCACTGCGGTCATGCGTTTTGTTACTGTAGGCCCCGCCCAGTGCGGCAGAACTACCGGAAACGCACCGCAGTGCGCGCTCGCTCTAATACAAGAATCAGAAGATCAGATTCAGGTTATTGTATAACCATAGACTACGCAACTAAATCTCCATAATGTTTTATACCAGTCGGTCTGTCTGTTTGCCAAAACTTAGCTGAAATGAGCTGTCATTCCACCTGATGTTATATCGATTGACACTAATGACAGCTTACCTACTTCACGCTCACTTCACCTAAGTTTTCACGATGAGATTCTTAGAGAATGCATCGGCTGCTAGTTACTAACCTAACTTCATAGAAACCTAAGTTCTCACACCAACAAACCTCAGTTAACACTAACAAGATCAGCAAATAACTCATAAATAATGCAAATATGATCAAACAAACAGTCGTTCAAGTATCTTTAGCGATCATCACGTATACACGTGACCCTATAAAGGTCAACAGGGTGAAAGTTCTGAGTATTGTACCAATACTTAGTAACAAGTGAGATGAATTGATATAAGTAGAAGATTAAACAGAATGATGGTGTTTGTCAGATCAAGGGACTAAAGCTGAACGTATGTCTAAAAAATTACACGTACGATAAACAGGACAAATCTCAACACGAAGCTAACTAACTGGCGAAAACAGTAGTACATTGCCAGTCTCAAGAAGATAATATTGTTACTGTTCATCGTCTTTCTAAGTCTAGATTAGTGCCCGGTTGATAGGAATAGGCTGCCCCCTATTACACATAATAATAATTATCTAAATGTCGAAATGTGGGTGTACTATAGGTACACTTCTGTCTAACCCTTCGTGGAATACACGCGTGATATTATGTTATGTCTTTCCACGTTGCCTTTCGAGACACTTAATGGAGAACTACACGGACCTAACAAGAAAACTATTTATTGTTAGTAAATGGATAATGATGCGGTCATATAATTGAGTGTGGTCAGAAAATTACTGATAGGTAATTGGTTGTAATGGGGCTGTTGAGACACAGAGGATTGCTAAGAGATAGTTAGGAGTCCTAGTGTTCCGGGTGCAACCGAAACGAGATATTTACGAAATTTTGTGGTAAAGTGAAGCTGAGCTGTGAGTTCTGAACTTACCCTGATTGCAACTTTAATACATTGCTCTCAATTACCTGAATCTCGTTGAAGCTGAACAGAACAAACTAAAATCTATCAGACTATGCAACTACAGCAGCTCGTTCTAATAATTATAATTACAATAATACTGTCCAATGATGAATCAAATTCAAAAAATTTATAGAAATAAAAAAACTATAACTTAGGGTTGCCACTAAATTCTGTCTTGCAAAAATTTTTTTTAGTTTTCAGTTCATCCATTTCTTTCTTACAAAAATTCATACCTGTAGTATCACACGCTGTCATCTCGGTGATAAGTCCCTCGAGGTCGGGCGATATGAGCCTCTCCTCGTCCTCTGAATGCGTGTAGTCCAACGCATGGTAGATCACCAGCGCCAAGTTTACCACCAACTGTAACAATGGAAATTATAGCGTTAGTTTTATGGAGGATTCGCTAAGATAGCCCGCGAAATTCATTTAGATTTCCTCCGGATTCGTCAATTTCCGAATTCAGACCAATCCGGAGGAACTCTAACTTATAGAGATGTATTGATATTTTTTATGTTTAAAATGATGTAAATACATATTTCATACTGTCGCGTATCATATTTTAATAAACAGCCTTACACTGACCTGCAAATTCCAAAAAACGTAAGAAAATTATTTATTTATTATTTATTTATTGGTACAAACTCACGAGGATTTAGAAAGTTCTTTGGAATATGCACACAAACTCTATCGAAATACTCGCTGTATCGCATGATGTTAAAAGACAGTCGGAAACATGGAATAAAATAATTAGCCACTGTTTTCGTTTCGCCCGGAGTTAAAAACAAGTATAATAATGTAAACATGAACGCAGATAATAACGATAACAAGAAGGTTTGGGCGCCCTACTAACATTAAAAATGGTATTTTTCTGCGAAAGAAGAAATTTGATGTCATAAACTACACAATGTTACTGTCACTACTCTTGCATGGCGTGACACTAAACACGACAAACCACATGAACTAAAGCGGATTATGACGGACCTCCAGACTCCACCAGATTTTATTTTTGATTTAGCTATTCCTGCCACTTGAAGATACAACCGGCAGTAAGTACTTGTTTGATGACAACATTGACTAGCCTGGGATATGAATGATCATGCTTCTTCTGGTCGATCCCTATAGGACCGTTTTTATTTAACATGAAATGCTATCATGACCTGAGCACAAACAAAGAGTTTACCATTGATGGAGTTTGTACGTTTAACAAGACCAGATAGAAGATCTTTTTACTAGTGTTTTCCTTTAATAATATATCTAAAAACTTCAAGCTTTTGTTCTACCAAACAAACAGATCCTTGATCTATCATCCGTTACATCACTAGAAGTGATCCACAAAGCTGGCATCCACCGTAACTATCGTACGCACCGACCGTATCGCCAGCACCCGGTCCATTGTTGGTCGTGTGTTGCCCAACTCATCTGAATGCAACCGCTCCCGTCCATGCAACTACACACTCCATTAAACCGATGTTTGGAAACAAGATTAATGGTGGAGGGAAGTTTTATAGTTTGTACAGAAGTACCACTCCTAAGAAAGTTTGATTTCCTCATAAAATTAAAAAGTGGAACAAACTAAAAGATTCACACAGAACTCACACGACAGATTTTTACAGAACTCCACAAGCCTAGCCAGAAGTCATAGCCACAAGAAAGGACAAGGTCAACCAAAAGCTATCAACATTATGTATGTGAGATAATTTGTGACTTTGCCCGGGCTCGACTACACACAGAACAGAAAAATCGAATAGTGTCAGACAATTTCATGCCTGAGTTCTTTTCACGCATAGAAGTGAACCTTTTGCTATTTCTTATTCTGCGATGAATCGAAGGTGATTCGAATCTCTCTCCCATGGGGTTGCATTTCGAAGTACTAAATAATTAGTAAACTCATGTAACAACAGAAAAGACAGATTACTTCCGTTGCGAGGCTATTCATTACCAATGGTAATTATGAATTCTGTAGAAGCGTAGACGTCTTTGAAGCTAATATGAGAAGTGCTTTACTTCCTATAGTATGTATTGTGGCACTGAAAGTAATTCTTTACATGACTAACGCCAAAATACATTTTAAAAGGTGTGCATGGGAAACCAATTATGTTTGCGGAATATAGTTCCAAAACCGATCGTATCTTCCTAATCATATGTATGGGCATAATCGCGAGCAGGCAATTACAGATTATCTCATAATTTCAAATAACACCCCACTCTAGTATGTAACTATTTCGGATCAGCCAAACTCCGGAGCATCGCTTATCGCGCCTATTGTATGCAAATCCCGTGCAATATGATCAGAGTTGCGCAAACGCACGCAACTGTAACGATCGATGTATGACCGGCAAACAATGAAAGTCCTTTGAATGGGGATTAGTAAAATTCTATGCAAGGAGAGATTATAATCTATTGAGGTAAAGGTTTTTTAAAAAAAAACAACTAAGAAGGATGCTACTTTTAAATGAGGAGAAGAACAAATGGTTGACATTGTAACTGATGATCTTATCCGGCTCAAAATCCGTACCTATAATAATAACACTTGAAACAATTATGGAAACTAGAAACATTATCTTGAAGAGAAAATATCTAAAAATAAACTCATTTACAATGTTAATTCTGATGCAAAACAAAACTATATACAAGAACTAGATGAACAAGCACTTAGTATAATGAACAAAGTGATTCGCGATGTTCAATGAACGTCGCGAATCAAGTGAAGTGGAACTAATAACTGCGGAATCAATTAGGAGGCCGGATGCTGAATATTTAGCTGGTGATACGTAGTATTGTGGTGCAGTAAAGCTTTTTGTTGCAGCACTTAAGAGTATAGATGATGAGGCTGTTAGAACAAGGGGCGGGTTAGGCGATTGAGAAATTACTGATAAAATTGATAATTTTGGTATATTTATAAAAACTAGCGTAGTTATCAATGGAAAAGTTAAGAACTAAATTAATAAACACTTTAAAGCGGCTCATAACAGCGGAATCAATTAGGAGGCCGGATGCTGAATATTTAGCTGGTGATCCGTAGTATTCTGGTGCAGTGAAGCTTTTTGATGCAGCACTTAAGAGCAAGGGAGATGTGGGTGTTAGAACAGCGGATGTTATGGGAGATTGACCACAATTGATTGACAATGATGAAGATGATAATTTTGGTACCAAATTACCAACTCGAGAAGCTTATTATAGAATATTAGAGGATTGCAAGGAACTTTACACCTTGATCGATCGACCCGTGTGGCTGTTACTTAGCCACGAGCCCCCAAAACTGACTTTACGACTCTTGTCCCTAGGTTCCAATTTCAATATCCATACTGTTTTTAATTACCTTTGCTATTTAAACACTGGTAGCTTTTTTTACAGTCCCACGTCGCTCAACAACCGCTGACTTCCTAGCCTCACTTCCCATAACCGATACCATAATAACGTCAGCAAAAACAATATCTAACTACAGACCTCCAGCACATACTGTATAATCCACACTTATTTATTAGAGACATAATATACGCGCTGATTTGACAGCGCATCAATCATTCGCACAGATTGTGGGAAAAGACGTGTTATCGTGAATGTTGGTAATAGTTTCTGTCTTTCCGATGTCAGTGCATCTTGAGATTGTAAGAGATGGACATTGAAAAGATTGCAAGATTTTTTGCAATGTTTAATTTTCTGTGAAGCAAGTGTTGGATGTTTCCGCAGGACAATTAATGTGGTGCGCCCTGGACAATCTTGCTGAAACCAGCACCTTAATTGCGTAACACATTAGCGATCGGAGTTGGTTTCATTTTGAAACAAATTGATAATCTATTGCTTCGTATGTTCGAAAAATTTGTCTGCCCGACAACGTAAATAACGCAATGAATAATGTTGAACTGTCAAAATGAAACCAACTCCGATTGATAATGTGTTACGCAATTAGGGTGCAGTATCGTGCGGTCATTATAAACGTGAGGTGTGAATCAATTAAGGATGGAACGGCTAATTTTAGGTCTTTGCTATACACAATCGTGCATTGGAGCTGGCTTAATATAGTTATCTATGACCAATAATAAAGCTGAATAGTTTGTTTGGTTGTTCGGACGCGCTATTCTCTGAAACTACATATATAGCCCTACTCTTGAGGAAGGCTATAGGCTGTTTAACATCACGCTAGGACTCTTATAGGAGCCGAGCAAAAAGAAAAAAACTCAGAAAGAACGCTACGTGAAAACGAAATTATTGCGTGGGCAGGCGATGCGATGCGACGGGATGGGTCGGGGGGACAAGAAATTTTACGCGGATGAAGTCGCGGTCAGAAGCTAGTTGGAAATAAACTTGAAATTTAATTCCAACCAAAGTCTTATTTTCATTAGGAAGAAATTACTATTCTGTTTCTATGCTGCCACCACGAAATCAAATTGAACAATATGAACCATCTATCATTACCATCACCTCGCCGTTACCCATTTATCTTAGGACCTACTTCTAGTCTAACCAAATGCGGCAAATTCCAGTATTTAACACGGAACCGCCACCTGACCTCCGCAACCTTACTTCAGAATACCGATATCCAAATTCTGTAAAGACTGCGAAGATATCAGACCGTTGCACGTCATTAAATCCACTACAACGGCAACTCTTAACCCTCAAAAACCGAATTACTTGTTTCAACACTGGCAATCTCGTATTCTAATACCGACAGTACCTAATCGCGCGATGACCGGCCCGCGATAACCCTTCACTGTCTAGTTAACCGAAGTTCACTCGGTCACTGTCTTACAAGGAAACACGCGGTCTTTGTGACCCTTATACGGCGCGGAGAGAAAGTCCGCGCAGCTAAGGGTTAAGTTATTAGATATTTATAGGCTTGATGTGTGAAAATTGGTTTATTGTGGGAGCTGCATTAATTTTGTACAACATAAAAGGCTGGTTAAGTTGGGTCAAGGAATAACGAAATCTATTTCGTTCTTCCTTTGGTAGGTTTTCTGCTTGGATGGGTTAGCATAAAAGATAAGAGCTTCATACCTAACAGCGGGTTTGTGTACACATAGCCAGCCATATAACAAAGGGGTTACGAAAGACCTAGGCGTATCTAGATTGACGTTAGTTGGATCAATCAAATCGGATTGTACCCAATTTAAAACTACGGAAACACAGATCAAAGGACCAAAGCGGATTCTGAAACATAACTAGAAATAATCTATAGCATATCCTAGTTTTGTATTTATTGTTTTTTCTATTAGACTACATTTAATAGCTGCTCCATAATTACTTCCACCCCATGCTATGATGTACCATTACCTAAAGTATTGTTCTACCCACATGCCACTAACTGTAATCACCTGTTTTCCATAGTACCGGAAGAAAGCCAGTCTTCACGTGCAAGGTAAACGCAAACCGATAACGCGGATTAACGCGTTTGCAAGGACGCTGACAGATGAGACAAGCCTTTATTGATTTTATGTCATGCATGTAGGAAGTTAATGTTTAGTAGGTGTGTAAGAAATGTTACAATGCAAATTAGCGATAACTTACACTGAAGAAACCGTGTTAATACCTACAGTCATGTAACACAGTACTAGAGAACTGGTGACTGACTGACATGTCAAGAATTTTAATTCCCAGGAACTGTGTCCACGATCTTAGCACCTTATGCCAAAATTTTTTTTCATGAAAACATAACTAAATTGTTCTTATGACAGTTTCCCCGTAGGTATATCTTATGGATTTGGATTTCAACATAGGTACTGAGAAGACCTGGTAGTCTCAGGTCCACACAGGGAATATATACTAGCTACAGAATAAGTAGAGGTACGCAGGTGGAATGGGGCTGAAGCCCGTTATATTTAAAAGAATCATTTAAGACTGCCAGAGAGAGCAAATGCTCATTCGGTCAGTTATTTATTTACAAAATCATTTAAGACTTAGATTAACACTTCCTAGACGAAGCCCTCAAAGAATTTGACCCATTCCCGATATATTCGATGTTTAAATGATCATGTTAAGCTTTTACTACGACATGAAGCCTCTACAGTACTGTCCCAGTAAAAAAAAACCCGGTATACATACCGGGTTTTTTTTTACTGGTGTAAAATCTTATAAACGAACAACAGATAAACACATCTGTAAGTATGTCACCTACGTTGTTATTTGGTACTTAGGTGTAGGGCAATTCGATTAAATTAGTCGTGAATGACATTCAATTGTTGATACGCTCGTTGTAAAATACAGGGAGTTCATTTTAGGTCTATACGCAGGAATTTTTCTGTGCGTCTTACTAAATTTCGATTTCCTGTGATTATGGCCGTTAACCTGGCTTCGATGACGTATTACATAGTTCATTATTGTCTGGGAAGCCCCAAGATTTTACAATAGAACAAAAACAAGGTTAATTTTCTTGGAACGTAACCCTAAGCAAAATATTTATATTTGCTGAACGTAATCTTTTTGTGGCTTCTTACGACTTCTTGGGACACAAAAATTACTCAGACAGTTTATACCTTAGAAATCATTGTAAGGTTTATACATAAAGTCCAATGTATAATATATATAACATGTTATTACCGTCCTCATATTATAGAATATTAGCCTCATTCACGTCAGAAGAACCTTTCAAAACATCCTGTACACATTGTTTTGGGCGAGCAATCCGAGCGGAGACAGGCGACAAATCAAATTAATTAACGCACATGGACGACGGACCGCGGCCGCACTTTATATTGCATTAGCCGAATTAAGAGCAGAGCACTGATGGTTCAAATGGTAAAGTGAATGCAGGATTGACGGGAAACATGGGTTATAATAAACTTAAAACAGAACATGAGTAAAGAAAATTTAAATATTGGAAATATAATAATATGAACCTAATAGAAATACACAATTTGGCGGACGGTGAAGTCTTCTCCAAAACTTTATGAAGAGCTATCATCATGCACAACATCACAAAACAAGAGATGAGCAGTACTAATTGAACTCATGAGAGAAGGGAATATCGGGAAATAAATTAATAGTGATAAATCAGTGGAAGAAGGCTAGATAATTTCTATTGGTTGCCATAATTAAAATTCCAGCATTAAGCCGCGGAGTAGGTACTTAAGAAGACTACAGGACCTATAAGCAAATAAAAGCGAGTTTTATCATGCCTAAAAGTATATGATCCACTGCAGTAAACAAAATCAGTAAAATATATGATATTCTTGAGGATATATGCCAGTTAGATAGTGTGTTGAAAACATAGTACAAGTAATTTGATACGATAGAAAAAATGAGGAAGATATCTCTCAAAATTTCTTTTAACGATTAAAAACCATACTGACATGCAATCATTCTGATATTTTGTCAGATTATTCTAACCAGCAACATATTAACGTACCTAATAGTTTTTAATTTTTTTTAGTCTAATCAGTAGATTTTTTGTAAATAAATAATTGCTTCATATTTTGCTATAAATTACCAGCGTTGTGTCATCGCGCTTCTCTTTCTTTTCTATGCAGTCCTACAGTGACCGCGCTTTAGGTCCTGTAGTCCTTACCGAAACTACTAAAGGTCTTCACATTTAACGGCTTCATTAAAAGGATCATTACACCTAATACCTTCACTGATACCATGCTTCAAACAGCTTCAAAACAGCTTCTGTGTACATTTCAAAAACTTCCCACACAAAAGCACTCATCATCATAATTTACAAGCCCGTAACTTACATCGACGCTTCTGTTTCGCCGACACTCATCTACATGAATACATCAAATGAAACATTTACATAACAAAGGACTGACGCGAACGGAGAATATTCTAAAGAAGGCCATAATGTCATATGTTTGTTTTACTTTTAGAAAACACGTAGGTGTAACATAAAATATGTAAAGACGTCTTGAAACGCAGAGAATTCTCTTGTTCATAAGAAAACTGCGTTCAATGTTTTGTCAGTCGTGGCTACCGACATCGTGCAGTTACCAACATAACAATTAACAATTAATTATTAGAACAATACAACATAGCAATGGCGACTAGTTTATAAGCTTTGACTATGCACGTTCGAAATGAGAATTTTAATTAAGATTGACATTCTGTAGGCATTTATACTTTCGCCTATTAATTGTTCGCTGGAATTAGTCACTTTCATCGTCTTGTGTTTACTGTCAATAATGTAGGGACAAACTAAGTCTATCCTTATAATGAAAGATACGAGCAATTACCACAAGTTTTCTCTGAAGGAATCAAGAACTAGAAGGAAATGCCAACCACAGGGAAAAATACAACGATATGCAAAACGACTGAAAAGTTTAAAACGGAACGAGAAATCGAGGTCACCACAATGTAAGTTGATCTCCGATATCTTTCCTTGGCCTATTGAATCAAAAACAAATAGAAATGGTTCGAAATTCAATCTGCATTTCTTTGTCTTTCGCAAAAATCACAATATAGTGTCCCAGCATTCCAATTCGTGTCTAGCTTACGACTTTTATTTACATACCCTAGTAGGGCTGCCACAAAACCTCAATATCTCTCAGTCAACTGCTAAATATTCAAGAGAACATAACTCACAGCTGTCAGTACCCTCTTGTTGAGTAGTGACAACCCTGAGGAAGCTAATGTTTTAAACAACAGATGAATGATTGAATGAGGAATATTGTAAATCAGAACTGAAATGTATCGATACAAATGTAACTACAGTTATAAAATTAAATATAGCTTGTTGCGACACGCAATGAGCTTTTTTGTGAAGGGTCTAAAGATAATCTTGTTAATTTAATTAAATCTTTTAATAAGATTTTATTATTAGCTTGTCATTAATTTTGTAATATGTATAATTGTGGTTACTTCAGCAGTACTTAATGTCTAACATAAAGTAACAATTTACTGAGAGACTGAGATGAATATCTCTCTCTATTAAATAGATTGATGACACTTTACAAGTTTTTGAAAGCAAAACTACTTAGATTCCAAACAATTTATCGGTTGTATCATTTTGTCATTTAATATTAGTATCGTGCTAATAAAGCAGACACAGTTCACAGCAAAATTGTATAAGACACAAATCTCTTATTACATCAGACTTCAAGTCTTACTCGTACTCACTAAAAGAAGACCCACTTTTCCTTTCGTTTCACACAGAAATTCAGCATGCAAATTAGAAACAATAAGTAAATTATAGGTAGCATTGTTTACAAAAAACAATAGATAAGTCGTGTAAACTTGTTATACAGCCTCCTTACGTAACAGGTAGTCTTAATAGCGCCATCTAGCGGAAATAGAAAGTGACTATGCAAATAAATGACGGCAGAATGGATGCAGATCTGCGTCTTGTGTCGCTAACTAGTCTTCCTGGTGTAAAACTTTGGTTTGGAAATGGTAGAAGTTACAAACGTTGTTATCAACGAGTTAAAAACATTTGGGAGCTAATTTTCAGTATCATTTTGTTGTGTAACTAATTAATTGGTCGATCTAATTCTAGAAACTTTCATAAACATGTCGAGAAACTGAAATATTTATCCACTCAATTTTCTTTAATATACAAAAAGTACTCCACATCGAGTAGGCCCCGACGAGATTCGAACTCGTGATCTCCTGTTTACTAGACAGGCGCTTTAACCAACTAAGCCACGGCGCCCTTGTTTTACTCGACGAAATAACAGCTTTGAATGTGACTAATGTCTGTTTTCACTAACAGTATGCGACACCTAATTAATATATTAGCCTGATATAAGCGCACCGTTATTATTAGGCATTAATTTTAGGTGTCGCATAGGCCGGATAAGACCGCGAGTACTATACACTGAAAGTACACTCTTTTGTCTTTTCACATAATGTGTGTGGAAAATTGTGACTACATTGTTGTATTGGGTTCCCACTTCCCACCTGTAAAAACAAAATATGTAAGTGGAAATAGTGAATAAATAAATAATGTTAATACTTACTTAATAATAATGTATACTTAAAACAAATCATGGATTGTTTCTTGTCAGGGAATCATTTTCCTTAAAAAATAACCTGAAAGCATCACTTTTCATGAAAGCTCCTCAAAGAACAACGAAAGTAAACGATCTTATACGAATCATAATCTTCATAATCACGTCAAGTCAAGCTGTGTCCACAGCAAGGTCTCACCACGTCTCTGCCTCCCGCTACCGCCTCTACCTTACGTCCTACCACAAAGATAATGCCTCAATTGACTAGGTTAGCGCCTGACACTGGTAACTACAGCACGTTATGCGTGCAGCGCAGGCGCAGGAATGTCACCCGCTGTCAACACGCGAACTATTCGTAGCGCGTTACGTAACACTGTTGCTGTATCCGTTCGCGATTTACATACGCGTACGGCATTTAGAGATGTGGTTATGATGTGGGCATGCAAATTGGGAATTTGTTGGCTATATTACTGCTGGCAGAAATTTCTTTCTATTTCCAGTAGTTAGAAGTTATTTTAATGACCTGATGGGCAATTGCTGTACTTTTAGGAAAATTCGCATTCTAAACTCAGTCTAAATTCTAAATCTGTCAAAAATACTTTTATTTTTCGTACATTTTCGTCAAGTTTTTACACTGATGGTCACTGGGATGCGACTGAGACTTTTTATTTACGGGAATTGGCCTCCAGATGCCAATTAGTATTTTAAATACTTCTCCTTTTTACCCGACTGACCCGGAAGGAGGGTAATGTTTTTTGCGTGCATGTATGTATGTTTGTCCGTTCCAGTGTGACCTTCTGTAGCCTAAACGGCTTGATGGATCCGTTAGATTTGCCTTAATTATGGGAGTAACATAGGCTATATAATATTATTATATATTGCACCTGGAAATACAAAAAAGGGTGGGGGAGGTCCCCGACTGAAAAAACACAGGCGGAGCAAACAAAAATCACACTATATTTTAGGTTATTGGTTTGTCCCCCACCTGTAATACCAAAATTTTATAGATTATAGTAATTTATAATCCTTGATTGTTTCAGTTATCTGTTTTTGCAGTCGGGTTGTTTGTTTTTTTCATATCTTTATCTTGTTATAATTATCTAAGCTCAAATCTCTCATGTTCATGCAATGTCGTCATCATACATTTTCTTCTTTGCTTATCAACACAGTTACGAGATGGACTTGCTTCCACATTTTCTCACACGAATCTAGCAATTTCCAAAAATAGCTTGTTATTGACTTACTTTGTCACTACTTTTGTATCCTTTCCACTTCACACTTTAGCACTTTGACAGATATGGATATTAAGAACACAGAATCTTCTTCTATTTGTACTAACACTACCTACCGTTAAAAACAATTTAACGCCATCAGACACCGCCGCGCCCGTTTGTTTATTAATGTTTGTTTTATTTTTCTATTGTCATACTTTTTGTTATCAACGAGTTTTTACAATTTGAATCTTCAGTTCAACGGCCTTATTTCATTTTTGTTAAAGTTTGACGTTTTTGTTGGAAGTTACGTTACGATGAAAAATTTGTTTTTGTTTAGGAATTAACTTTTGTGAGGCCGAGAAAAAACTAGCTGATGGGTTCGCACATAAAGATTTAGAGATATAGCACACTACAGATTAAATTAGAAACTTGAAATAAATGAAGGACTGAGAAGGAAGAGACTCTAACAAACGATTTAATCTGCTACAAGGGATGAAAGACATGTCAATGTCGTCAGGAAAGTTTTGAGTATGAATGCGATAGCCATACGAGTAGGGGAAGACCAAAAAACTATGGATGGACTATGTGAAAGATGATATGGCTAGAAAGGAGTGACTACCGAAATGACGACTAATGGTGAAGAATTGAAGAAAAAAACATATTGCGCCGACCCCAAATAAAAACAAGTAAGTACGAAAGTCAAAATACAGCTGTTTTGAAAGATGTTTTAATTTCAAAAATGCTAATTGTGTTTAATTACCTAGATTTTGGATGATTTTAGTAAAGAATTATAAATGTAAAGGATTCAGTTGAGGTCTTCGACAGGCTGCAGTAGTTTGTGATAAGCTGATATAAACGGGGAAAAAATTTGCATTCGATTAAATGATACGAGCCCAAAAACAATATAAACAAACAATGCAACTGAAGTAATACTTAATTTTTTCACAGATTGTATAACAAATGTCTCAAGTGATCTCCTCTCTGCGACACGTGACCTCAACAAACGTAACGGTCTCAAATTATCACGCAAAGCAACTGTTCACACAAATACAGAAATACAATATCTGAAGTTAATGGAGTTAGTTTTTCAATTAATATAATATAATAATAATATAATATCCTTCGACATTTCACACAACGCCATCTTGTCCCAAGCTAAGCAATCAATTTCACACTATCATTACAATTTTCTTGTCGTTTTTAGAAACCAAGGTTTAGGAGAAAAACAATGGACGCTTGGATATGGATCAAGCAATCTTAAACAATTTAATACTATTTATATTAACAAGATATTGCAATACGTTATTGAACATTTATTTTCTTCCATTGTTGGATATTTTAATGGAACTAGTTCCGTGTCAAGTTCCAGTTCCAGATCCAATCATATTTATCCCCATATCAAGATTATAATCGTATCGATTGTGGTTGTCTTTCCTATAATATTGACCTACTTTTACCTGTCCATGGCCTAAAAAGCTTGGTGTTCTACCGATAAACTGATGGTCGAAAACAGGCCCACGGCTTGTATACTTCATAGACAAAAGCAATACATTAGCAACAACAACAAGTTTGATAACTGCGTTTACGTTGAGGTCTTTTGATTCATCTCTTGTAGTCTTGGTTTATGGGCTTTTTCTTATTAGTATATTTTTTAAATTTGATTTTAGAACAGTACCTTCTTGTTCTTGTGCAAAGTTGTTTAAAAGATGTAATGACTAAAATTTAAAAGAGTTTGCTTATATGGTTTTGTCATGGTGAAGATCTAACTAACTAGGCAGACGTGAGTGGAAACGCTGGGAAGGGATGCCCTAGAAGGACATATTATAGTGATCTTATTGATGATGTTCTTCAGAAAGGTTAGGTGCGTAGTACTCACAACCAGCGTGCGAGTATGACCAGACTGATGTATGAAAGTAAAACAAGCAAAAGGAGTACCTATGTTAGGATCGAAGCAGGTGGCGTTCTGTAGTTCCTGCCTAACCCCGTGGGAAGTAGGCGTGAGTTTATATGATAAGTTTATGTATGTACGTGTATCTTCTCTACTCAATGTAAGAGTTACAAAAAAAAATAATTCTCATATTGATATTAGGTTATATTTTATCTTACATCAACAATCTAAAATATTCACTCTCAAAATGATATAACCTCAAATCCCAGTCCAGGGACGCTAAACATTTTGCAATATCAGACCACTCTATTCCAGCCAGTACCATCGGGCTTCACATCGCTGGCACCACGACACCCCGGTAATTGAATAGCTTTCACGATGCGTATGGGAATATGACGGTATTGTCTGTGCCTCTGACGTGTGATACGAGAGTAAATTCAGTTTGTGTCGTGTGAAAGTCACGGAATGGATTGTAATGGAGTTTTTGAGGTTAGATAAATTGTTTTTTGAGTGCAGAAACTAGTCATTACGTTTTTTTTAGTTTAACGCTCTCAGCTTAGTGTCGCCATCCAATCAAACTGTGATCTTCTAACATCTGTATTTTTAATTAGGAATTGTCTGATATAGTCCGCTTTGCAGAACAAATATGTATAAGTAACCCATTGAAGACGTGTCAGAATAGTTTTCATATATCTGTAATGTGAGATGTAAAATTGTTGACTGCTACTTCACCTACAAATAACAACAAATTAAGCGTAATGCAATAAATTTATGCACTTATTCAGTCGCTACCTACTAGAATTTGCCTACTTGCTTCAATTGTCGAACTGCAAATCCGCGACGGCGCCAATGACGTAACAAATGCAACTGTCGTTGTTATTCAATATCAAGATCTTTTGTTAGTAAACAATGCGTGGCGTCGAAAACAGTGCGTACCGATTTCAATAGAAGTTGATGTAGTTTCATTAGAAATTGATGAACTCTTTTATTTTTATGAAAGAGATACTTATAATATAAAACTGTCGTAAGGGTTTCGTAATTTCGTTACATAAAGAATGAGAGCAACACAGTCAATAACATAGGGCTGACTTGAACTAACTCAAACAAATAAAACAACGATTATTGCGAGACAATTGCATGATTTGTCACGCTTGAGAGATGATTATCGATTACTAAAAACAATAAGACATTATCTGAACCTTTGCAATTAGAAGATATTGCTGCCGATCCCCTTAAAAGCTAAGACCCTTAAACTAGGAAAAGACTTTAAGCCCCATTTCCATCTAAATTGAAGATTCCGCTAAACCAACTCCAAAATATTTTGCGCTTAGAATAGTGAAGTGACTGCCACAAATCCACAATGTCTCATTATTTAACTTCTCACGGACACTGTTGTGCAACAATGTATAAGGGAAAGGTGAGATCATAATATTAATTCGCACTAAGTACTCTCTTATCGAAACGTAAATCTTACGTCTTTCCCTGGAAACTTTTTGAATTCCAACGTCATAATTGCGATGCAAATACGCTTTCGCAAATTACTTTCTCGTTAATCGTTACAAAAAGTGAGATAAAAGTAATTATGGTGAACATTGTAATCTATGCGCACTTGCTTGAAATGGAATGGAAGGCATCTGAGGAGCACAGCATGACGGTAGATAATATGCAAATGAAGCATTATTATGAGATGAAGAAACAGCAGCTATTGAAATGAGCAAACATACAAATGTGGACCTCATAAAGTAGATCGTCTACGAGTATTACTGCAATTAATTTTCCAGCAGCCCCACTCCCTAACCTTCCTAACTAATCCTCTGTTTGCCTATAAAACAAACTATAGATCGGAATAAAAACAGTAAAAAAAAAACAGTTTTCGACTAACAGATGGGGAATTAGTTATTATTGATGATCCTAAATTAAGGACAAAAACATAGACGAAGATTACTTGCTTGATAAATAAATAAAATAAATAAATATCCTTGGACATTTCACACAACGCCATCTAGTCCCAAGCTAAATAAGCGAACATTAAAGAGCCATTAATAATAACAGATTCCAACAAGCATTACAAAGTACATTTACTAAGAGTAAACATAACATATGAAAAGCACATAATTAAATTACAGCTACACCCTTCAGGACGGAAGGAAGCTCCAGTCACAGCTGAGTGACAGCGACCAAACAATGGACGCATAATGGCCTACACATGTTATTAAATGAAGGTATGTCAAAACAAAGTAGAGGTAAATGTGTAACGTACCTTTTGTGTTGACATTATTGATATTAGATATGTATATGATGATGATAATTTCGATAATGGCATTTCAATTTGGGAAAGTGGACAGATTATCGTCGACGAGCATTCTACTAGATTTCAAGTCAATACGAACAAAGAGCCGAAGTTGACATACATGACATAAGGAAGTTGCGAAATAAACCAATCGTTCTACTGACTTACACTCATCTGGACCAAAACTGCAATAACCAAAAACCTACTTAAAGATGACATCTTTAAAGTGGAATTCCGATGTCGTAACAAAATGCACAATGTTCAAAGAGAACAAAAATACCATTGCAAAGTTTTTGCAATACCAAACAGTGGATAATGCGGTTGTTGTGCAAACAATTCGAATCCATGACATAAGGGAAGAGGTCAATCGAATACACCCGCCAACGTGTCCGAGTCGATATTGTAAAGCATACCAGCAAATATGACAACAATGGGAGACATTGTTTGTTTTTCCTCGTAAATGCACTAGGATGCTGTTTCGGTTACATCAGCAGTCTTACGAAAGTAGTTTTGGTATATCGTGGCTTTTAGTTTAATTTCAGCTAAATAACAATTTTTGCATTTGGTATTATCTATTAAAATGTTGTCTGCATTTAGCATATCAATTAGAAATTATCCTTAAAAACCAGTACCGCTTCCCACGGAACCTATCCAATTAAAGATTTCCTCGATATAAAAAGTAAAAGCTTCAACTCCTAATAACCTGACTTGGAGCTATAAGTTTCACAGTCAGCCACTTAATTAATTAGTTCCTTTATACATAAGAAAGTCTATAAATAAATCTAAAAGTCTAAGTTATTATTTTGATATACAAATTAAATTGAATAAGCCACAGGTATATCAGTAAAAGAGTCGCCATGTTCTCGATTCAATTAAGTGCTTGTTTTGATATTGCTTCCTTCGTACACTTCAACACTTTCTTCGCACATAAATCCTCAACGAAGCTAAAAAACAATTAATAATAATGAACCTGACTACATGACATGACATTATGCACTACGGCGTCATCATTTAAAACTTCATTGCTAGTATTATGCTCAGCTGTGGCTTTGTTCACAAACATGATTTCACATGTTGTGATACAACGAAGATTAATTAAGAGGGAAGAAAGTAGGTACTACATTTTGTGTATGAATGATGCAAAGAACACAATGATACACTACAAGGTCTTACAACTGACAAGTAATATAATATTTAAAGAGTTTTCAGTATTGTATAGTAATTTTAAGGAGTGTCGGTCTCAGAATTCATCTGTACTTCTTTCACATTCGCTGAACGGCCAGAACGGAACCAATAAATTCGTTGATGACTGATAAGCAACTGTAAACTATTTTTAAACAACGGTTTGTACGATTGGTGTATGAGCTCTATGTTCCAGCAGTGGACTCCTATAGGCAGATGATGATAATTCCCATACAACATAAGATAAGTATTTTTCGACGAGATGGTTCAATTCAAACAATAGTAAAATAGGACTAGGCCATAGACTTATAAAAAAGGATTACTCCGCGCCACGCATATCGAAAGTGAAGCACAGTAAGTATGATACAAACACGCCTCGCGCACACATTTACATCATAGTATGCCGACCGGCCGCCATTACGTAACACGAGCGACGGCGACGGCGTCTTTGCAGGTACTCAAATCACGCTCACATAAATCGGTACTGTGCTTCACTTTTGATATGCGTGGTGCGGAGTCCTCCTTTTTTTTAAGTCTATGGACTAGGCATAGATACATTCAAAATGTAAAACTGTTGACAAAACAATAAAGTTAACGATCATGAAATCGCTTTCAAACCTGTGAAAGGACTCATCAAGCCAAATTAAAATTCAATATATACATTTCTATTGTCCACTTGGCTGGAAATTGCTTTATTTTGTATTAATTAACACCGAATCGATAGCGAAAGTAGACTTTTGATTTCTAACCTTAGTATTATGTGGTGAAAATTATCTGAGTTTCATTGTGGGAGGAACAAGTGGACCTATATGGTATCGTGTCGTGTGGCGCCCACTTACATGTGAATTTGTCAGATGTTATAATTGGAGGCAAAGAGTTAAAAAAAAATTGTTTGTTTTATAACTATTACTGTTATGCCATCATCATCACCCAAACATAGTAGTGGTCTGTTAGATATGGCAATTGCCAAAAAAGGGAGCATGCCTGTAGTTACTATGCGGTTCGGTAGGAGACGAAGATACAATAATATCAGTGAAATGAGCAATGAAGCCAACGCAAACTAGTAATACATACTGTGTACGGCAACGCCAATAGCACAGTATAATAAAGTAAGCAGTATTACATCTTCATAGGAAACGGCCGAAACAACGCGCTTCTAAATCTCAGTATATATCAGTACGCAACAATTTCATTCCAGTGCGCGGCAATTACATACGGACAGACGTGTATTTATCTACCGAGCGGCCGTAGGTAATTAATTCAAGGTCACTGCCCAGTTAAACTACTGTAGCTTTATTATTCTGTGCCAATAGTGATTTTGGTTTTCTTAACAAAATTGGTCATTGAACTATGAAAGTTAATTCATTCGCAGAAGCAAATGGTGAGCACTAGATATCAAAGTGTAACATTACAAATATGTAAACAGCCACTGGCCATAATGGAGCATTTCCTACTTTAAAAGTTCAATCCATATGCTCCGCTAATTCATCTTCATCTACGTCAGTTATTTACGAAACCGCAATAACACAAAATGGTGCTCTTACAAGGCAAATTGATGAATTAGGTAAAAGATGGCTCGATCGCGTGCCAACGCCTTTCTACTTGTATATGAGTTACGCGAAAATTGCACCGTTTTCACACAACGTTGGGTAATACGAATATTGAATTAGTTATAATAGGTTTACTTGGAAAAGAAGGGTCTTATACGATAAGCTTGAGAGATTCAATATTGGATAATGTATCATGATGTTTCGAAGGTTAACATCAAGTATTTGATCGCCAATTTCCTTCAGCTGCCGAGACGATTCAATAAGGTTTCAGACTGCCAAATCAGTGTAGTGTAGTGAAGTAAATATATCCGGAAATTGAATCCTACTAAACTGAATTCTAAGACCATTTATTAGATCCGAAAGTGGACAACTTAAACTGCTGTCAGATGCACTCTTGCTTTTTCCAAAACAGGGAGAAGTTATGAGCTTCAGATGTCGGAATTTCCGCCACATAATGCGTAAGAGTGTGCGTAGGTGGACACGAACAGATTGGATTGTCTTTATTGTAATGCTCGCTTTGTGTCCGATTATAATCGACACTATTAGCGTTGTCTGTTCGACTGTTTAATGGATGTCTCGCCATATATGTATGACATTTTTACGACTGCGGACATCGAACAAGGTATTAATTGAGTTAATAGTTTTGTTTTTGTAATTGCTAGCTCTATTTTGCTAATCGAACTTTTGTTCTTTGTAATTAACGTCTTCGTTGCTATCTGGACTATTTTCTGATTTGTTACTAAGGTCAGTTTTACTTTAAATATCAATATCGTGTATTTCATAAGCAATGTATGTATTTACTTATGTCATTCTTTTATTAATTTCACAGTAAATTAAGTTGTATTTCCACGTAGAACAATTGGCGAGAATGTAACTCAGTCGTTACAATACAATGGTGAGCTATATTGTACAATTAGCTATTCAAAGCATCTTCTGTTTAGATGCCCATATCTTCGACTTCTCGCCTACCTAGCCTTAGAACATTAAAGCTTTCTTAAACCACAAAGGAAGTGAAATCGAAGGATTATATCGATTCAGCTAAACACCTATTGAAAATACTATTAACATAATGCTGTCAGATGACATTTATGTTGCATATTTCAGGATATATCCAAATGATAGTGAAACCTAGACAAAGGTGCCCAATGTTAGCACAATAGAAGATGAAAGCAAGTGAGATTCTATCGACACGTATCCCGACTGGCCCGGAGGCTGGACTGTATTAATTATCTCGTAGCTACAATAGTACGAAGAAAGTTGTACTCTTGATGCGAATTCGTAACGTTACGTATTGTGCTTTCATTGGCGTTAATAAAGCATTTGATTACCAAATTCTATTTGCCGTTACAAAATGGAATGTTGTTCAGAAAGGTGGAGGTAAAATATTTGAAGGACGGTAAAGTTAAGTTTGTGTTAGTTTATTAAATGGGATTGGCAGTGATAATTAAAAACTTTCGAGTGCTGTAATAAGATTCGGTTTGCATATAATGACGTGTTATCGCACTATCGTAGACTAGTGAATGAACTTTAGAGGAAGAATGACAAAGATAGATAGATACGCCGAATGTCACTTTCTTTGATAGTTTATTTTTAACGAACGATTGCAATGGTAAATCAATTTCGTTCATCATCAACGAATTTTCTTGTGCGTTTTGTATAGGAGTCAGCATAGATAAGATAAATGATGTTTTAATGTCAATGAGTGAAAGTTAATTCATTAATTAATTTAACGAGACAGTGTGTTCAATACCTAGCAAATGAATCACCAAAAAACACACTAATAAATACTTTGACTTTAACTTTGACTTTGAATATTTACGATACCCGTAAGGTCCCAATTTACTTTTCCAGTACAAATATTTTTAGGCGAGTAGCGCCACCATTGAGAAAAAAATCATAAGTCTGGAATCATAAGATATGGATCATTTTGAAATTTTCTATGCTCACATTTTTAGTCAAATGAGGTAGCACAGGTGAGGTCAAAAAAAATTATCTCATCTGAGTAAAAATGTGAGCATAAATGTTTCAAAATGTTCCATATCTCCAGACTTTTTTTTCTCAATGGTAGCGCCAGTTGGCGGCACTACTCGCCTTAAGTAAGCAATATCCTATCACGGTCCACAGCTACCTAAGATAAAAACTAGTCCATTAACTCGATCTCCAATAAAGCAATTAAAGAGTAAGCAAACAAGAAACTCAAAGTAAACAGC
The DNA here is from genome assembly GCA_905163495.3 of Cosmia trapezina. Classification (NCBI taxonomy): domain Eukaryota; kingdom Metazoa; phylum Arthropoda; class Insecta; order Lepidoptera; family Noctuidae; genus Cosmia; species Cosmia trapezina. The sequence goes on from LR991023.1 coordinate 26,326,312, forward strand.
AATTTCCTTTGGTTGGAGAGAGGTAGTAAATAATTTTATCACTTATGTCGGTAGTGTAGTGTACAAAATTATCGCGTGTGTAAAGACCAAATTGACCAATAAGATACAATCGAAAGTAAAGTACTGGTAAAATTGTAGCATTTACTAAATAAATGTTGAACTTTCAAAACGATTTGAGTTTTTATAAATATTTGAAAATAACATGCTGGTTTGAAACTTTCGTGTGGCACGAGTTTTTTTAAGAAAAGTGATGTTTTTGAATTTAGCTGCGATTTTACTAATTTAGACAGTGAAAGTATTCATGGATTTTCCTTGGATTTAATATGGTTACAGTGCCTTGATGATAATTTAACACATTAAATTACCTAATTGTCGACCGTCTCGACTCGAAGGACCAATGTGATAATTTAACAAAAGCGTAACGGTTCAAAAACCTTACAATAAAATCACTAATGAGATCAACACACTACACATTAAAGCCTTCACTTTCGTTCCTATTATTCCTCATCAATATTACATCACGCAAACACGTTACAAAGGGGACAATTTATATTATAACACTGACATAATAGCTACAAATTGGAAAATATGATGCGCAAGACCATAACCACAGATTATATATTAATCACATCAGAAGAATAGTTACATACAGCCTAACAATGGGCAATCACGGTAAATTAAGCTTTAATACGATTTAAAACAAAGTAAGAGTTACTTTGTTAATAAATTGATGTATAATGATGTTTAATAAAATGAATGTTTTTGTTCATCGCGCTGATTAATGGAGTACGGACAACAGATCGAAGTGAAAACTGGTTGTGTTAGGTTGGTTGTCCAGTGGAAGATGGTGATTAGATAGTTCGTTGCTATTTTGTAGCTAGCATCTGCCTAATAAATTTTTGGTCTTAAGTTCATAATTTAAGAAAAGGATAAAGGTCCGTATTACAGAACGTCACTCAATACTCAAACATTACTTAAAACTAGATTCAAGCAATTTGATTGGTTGAAACTAGTTTTAAACTAAATTTAAACAAAGATCAGTGCTTGAGTTTCCTTCTGTAACACGCACTTAAAAGTGGAACGTCACTTAAGTGGAGATGAAAGTTATTTCCATACAGTGCGTTCCAGATAATATTTCCATTTTAGTGCATCAACATTTTCCTTTTCAAAATCCTACCATGTTTGTCCAGGTTTTACAAAAGAACGAGATATTATGCCATGAAAAAGTAAGCCCACATCAGAGGGGCAATTCCCGTTTTTTTCTTCGTTCAGATAGACTACACAGCTAGCATAGGTGCACCAAGTGCTAATGAAACCTGTTGTTTATACAAAATATAGCTTTCTGTACACCACACACCTTACCAACACTTTTTCAAGGTGCCCAAATTTATTTGACAGCAAAAAAAAGATGTACCACATAGATGCAGAATATCTTTTTGTGTCGTTCATTACGTGGTTCACAAAAAGCCGAGATGAAAGTGATTGAGTTCGCTTTCGTGCGATGGACAGACATATCACTAAATAAGATACTACAGAAGAGCCACAAGCGAAATCGAAGGTATTCCGGACAACCTGCTGGCCCAATGCTGTGAGTGCTCTCGGTCTTTGTTGGGTTTAACGGCGGGAAAAATCTCGCATAGACGTATCATGAAAAACTCTTAGCTCTAAAGAATTTACATTGATTATATCAACACACTTGAATGGAATTGGACTGGACACATGTCAGACGATCAATGGGTCAAACTTACGACCCAGTGGGTCCCGCTTAGTGGCAAACGACATCGCAACAGGCCTAGACGGAGATGGCGGGATGAGCTGGACTTCTTTAATAAAAATTGGTGCTTGGCAGCTCTGGACAGAGACAGCTCAGCCCAGCAGTGGGACAATAATGTCTAGTAAAAATCTCACTAATATTATAAAGGCGAAAGTTTGTGAGTGTGTGTGTGAGGGTGTGTTTGTTTGTATGTTTGTTACTTCTTCACGCTCAAACGGCTGGACCGATTTGGATGAAATTTGGTATGTATATAGCTTATACCCCGGATTAACACATAGGCTACTTTTTATCCCGGTCTACGCGGGTGAAACCATGGGGCGCAGCTAGTAAAAAATAAATAAAAATCAACAAGGGTTTTTTGGAACCACTAGCATTTTTGTGGAGAGCATAAAAATACCAGAAAATCAGACAGCAATTTACCCGTGGCAAAAGTTCGGAATTAGAACAGTCGGAATAAAATCTTATTTAAATTGCATAGGTCTTCTGCATTTTCTTATTCCGTGCGCTGTTGTTTTGAATCAGTATACGAATAGTTATTGACACATCGTGAGGAGGTTTAGAATTTCACTTGTTTCAATGTCAGAGCATCGAGTTGTTTTATTGTGCTCAGTCATTCTTTGATTAGAAACAATCGGTAAATGTGGTGGGTATGTTTGCAAGTACTTTCCTTATATGTCTGCGCGTTTAGAAGACGACAAGCAAAGGTTACATCCGCAAACTTACGAGGTGCATGACGTCATTAAAGAAATATTAAATTAAATATTTTTCGATAAAATAAAAGATATTTTGCATTCTTATATGAATTATTTCGGTGAACGAGAAAAATGTAGTAAAGCCACTTTTCACTTGAACTGTAATTAAATAAACTACCAAAATCAATGACGTAAAGGTAATATATCATTGACCAAAATAAAATAATTAAAGTTGGTTAGAGGCGGCTGATAAGAGTTCCTGGAAGTATTTGGCCACGCCTTAGCCCAGCACAGGGAAATTCTACAATCATCATCTGCCAAGCCTTTTCCTGACTATGTTGGGATCAGCTTCCAGTCTAACTTGATACGAATACCAGTATTTTATTTGAAGCGACTGCTTATCTCTGACCTCCACAACCCAGCTACTGGGTAATAATACGACACTATGGGAAATTCTACGATAAATCACACTAATATTATAAAGGTGAAAGTTTGTGAGTGTGTGTGTGTTTGTGTGTTTGTTGCTTCTTCACGCTCAAACGGCTGGACCGATTTGGATGAAATTTTGGTATGTAGATAGCTTATACCCTGGATTAACACTTACTTTTACTATATATACTTTTTATCCCGGTCTATGCGGGTGAAACCGCGGGGCGCAGCTAGTAAATAAAAAAAAATCAGAGTAAGCGACTGAGGTATAACTTATGAATATTACATTCATACCTGAATTAGTACGTGGGGTGTGCAGCGTATGCAAAGCACTGCAATTGATAGTACGCATCGCGTGACAAGGCAGAGGAAATGCGCAAGGTCTGGGGACGCACCGAATTGTGACTGCGGACCGTACTATGAAACGAAAACTCATGCGCTTTTCACGTGAATCTGTCGATGATATTTATTATTTTTCTAGGAATGATTACAGGTGCTTTACTCAAGAGCCTATGAAGTGTTTCATGAGAATGAGACTCGTTTTACATAATTCATAAGCTATTTATATTTTGGCTGACTGGATGCGGAAGGCGGAGAACTGAGTGTTGGGTACAAATTGGGAGAGGCTTAGGTATGTCCAGTAGTGGACTGCGATGGGCTGAACTAATTGATTTATATTTTAAACAATTTGAAAATAAGCTTGAACTGTCTTTTCTGAGGGAAAGTGTTTCTTGTATAAAATTACAAAACTAACTAAAATTATGTTAAATAATAGACGCTTAATTTATTTTTTCCAAAAGTCAGAGAATATGAGAATTAAAACCGTGGTAGGTATTCATCGATGCGCGCGCGCACCAAAGTCTATTGACACCGATTGTGTGACAAAGTTGTTAAAATGACTCATACATAAGTGTGTCAATCAGACTATCACTGAACATGTGCGCAAAATTATCACTATTTATTAGTTACGGAAACTATTCATACTTCGTAGTAACTGTGATGGAAAGGGCATCTGTTTTCCGTGTTTACGATTGAATTGTACTACGTTGATAACTATTATATTATCTTGTTTTGTTATATAGTCCTACGTACTAGTTATTTATTCAGATCATACTGTGCATAGAATTGCTGTATCTGTGTGGTTCTTTCCTCAAAAGACCATTTCAGACAGCAATCTACATGGTCCTCACATGATCTGACCAAGATTATGTCTGGACTTTAAAAAAGACTGTGACCTCGGAGTTTGTTTCGGGCTTTCTTCTCAGAGTAGTCAGATAGGAAACGCCGACCTCATCTAGTTTTAAAAAATATGGTTGACGTGTAAAAGTGTTTGTAAAAACCTATTTACAGAAAATAAATCATTTATCATTTACTGCAAACGATTATCATTATCATTTAAGGCGAGTAGTGCCGCTAACTGGTGCTACCATGGAGAAAAAAATCTTAAGTCTGGACATATGGAACATTTTGAAATTTCCTATGCTCACATTTTTAGTCAGACATGAGCTACTATATCAAAAAACTTTTTAACAAAAAAAAAACCGACTTCCAAAAATCACTACAAAGTGAAAAATAACTTTGATTTCGGAAGTCGGTGTCTTTCGTTTTTTATTTAATTTCTTTTTTTTTGCCACCGACTTCCGAAATCAAAGTTATTTTTCACTTTGTAGTGATTTTTGGAAGTCGGTTTTTTTTTTGTTAAAAAGTTTTTATTTCGCTCTTTTTAGTGGGTCTGTTTATAATTTGTATAAGTTACAATTGTCTAATGTCAATTGCTCATCACATGTTACAAAATATTGCTTTTCCCGATGCTGGGACATTAATTGTTGAGGAGTTCTGCTGGTAAGAACCAGGAGAACTCCTCAACAACCACTCACCACACGCATTGTGTGACGAGCGGAAATTGCTTAGCAACCATATTAAAGTAATCGAATCGCAACCCGTGAAATATTTATCATTGAGTAGTTCCGGTAACTATCTGTGGTCTTCATCATCAGTTCCACTTCACCAAGTGGTGCTTTCCGAGAGCAAATGCACGAGCTACTATAAAAAATACCCAAATCGCTATAAGTGTGCCTATAATATTTGAAGAGTTCCTTCGATTTCTCCAGGATCCCATCATCAGAACTGGATTTTGACAAAAATGGGACCATTTGGGAAGTATACCCTTTCCAACAAAAAAATAATTTTTCAAATCGGTTGGCAAGCGACGGAGTTATGCGCGAACAAACATAAAAAAAAAAAAAAAAAAAAAATACAAACATCCGAATTGAGAACCTCCTCCTTTTTTAGAAGTCGGTTAAAAAATCAACATAGCTCCTAGGTTCGAAGCCTTAGAAGTTAACGTGAAAAACGGCCGTTTTTGTAGTTACCTCATCTGACTAAAAATGTGAGCATAGGATATTCCAACTGTTCCATATCTTTTAACTTATGATGTTTAGGGTTCCGTACCAAAATGGTAAAAAAGGAACCCTTATGGGGTGACTCAGTCTGTCTGTCTGTCTGTCTGTCTGTCACAGCCGGATATCTCAAGAACTACTGATGCTATCAACTTGAAATTTGGAATAGTTTTAGATGACGTTTACCCAACTATTTTGCAAATAAGAAAGAAATTAAAATATTTATATTTTTTTACAACAGGGAGTGAAAGGGGGTCTTCAAAATTTAAAGTGGGGCGGCATGTGGGGTATCAAATGAAAGAGCGCTGTTTGCACATTCTCAAACTATTTTTTATTTTATTTTTTTAGGCCGCATAGTTTTCGACTTTTGATGAAAAATGTAAAAAAAATACCGTTCCCCGCCCCCCCTTATCTCCGAAGTTTGCAAAGAGAAAAATCTGAAATTATTCTATATGATAGAAGATTATGTAAAGATTACAGGAAAAATAAAACGATGTCTCTATGTAGCACACTTTTTCAGAAATCGGAACGGAACCCTCGGTGCGCGAGTCCGACTCGCTCTTGACCGGTTTTTTTCTTAATGGTAGTGCTAGTTGGCGGCAATACTCACCTTCATATCCACTTCACACAGGACGCGCGGGCTCGCCAAATATGGAAGCAGTGGAGGGAGGCATTTGCGCAGGAGTGGAAAAGAGTTTGCTAGTAAAAAAATAAAATTTAAAAAAATACTGCAGACAACTCTTGTCGTGCTCTCTGTGCAAAAACACCTGCAATAAGGAATACCTTTGCAAGGCCTACGCTAATGCTGTCGAAGTGGCCGAATTCTGGTCGAAGCTTACATAAAATATAGGTATAATAATGGAATCATCGATACGAGAAGTGCATATAATTATGGACTAAAAATAAAAAGTAAAACTCGTAACCCTCATACCTGGTTAACAGTTGTCCGGTACTTACATAAGTATGTTAATAGACATTGCAGATACTCAGTATGTTACATAATTATTAATTTAAAATCGACCCAAAAATAAACAATTCAAACGAAATTATATTGAACACCTGACAGTACACACTAGGGCTATTTTTATCGGTTTCGATAAACCGATTGATTGATCGATACAATTACAACTATCGTTACTTAATCGATGATAAAACATATCGACATTAATTACATCGTTAAATAAGACTCCTAAATGAAAAGGCGAAAGCTAATTATCAGTAAAAACTTATCGACATTTCAATCTCAGTACAGTTCGCTTTCCAAAGTTTTCTTATCTTTTACAGTCGACGGCTTCAATACAGAACCATTTTTAAATAAGCTTCAATATTTCACATAGACGAAGAATCCATCTTATTTTAAAGATATATTTTACTTTACATTGCGAAGTTGAAAGACCATTTAAGCAAACTGCTAAAATAACTTTAATTTCGGAAGTCGGTGGCAAAAAACTAAAATACAAAACCAAAGACACCGACTTCCGAAATGAAGTTATTTTTGAAGTCGGTTGTTTTTTTTTTTGGTTTGACAATAGTTAGCGCTTTTTTTGACGTATACGCGTGCGTTAAGTAGACGTGAAACAACCCACCCTTAGTCTAAATGAAAGCAGCAGCTTCATAAATTAACTTTGCAGTTTCTCTAACACGTTACTAGCAGCTTGCAGCTTCCGCAGGTTAACAACCGTCTACTATATTATCGGTTTTGCAAATCATCATCAATCAAACTTTAACGACATTTCAAGACACCTTCTAACACGTTACAATTAGTACACTATCGCCATTAATGGGAAAAGCTATTAAATAGCTTTATTATAGCGCAGTTACTTTTCTTTCGTTTTATTGCATTTCATTTTGTAACACTTGTTAATTTTACTGTACGGGTTTTGCCGGGATTCATTCAGCATATTATGTACCCCTGGAATTCAGGACCCTTCTCTGTAACTCTGTGAAAGGCATGTGGCAAAGGTAAGGTCATTGTAGTTAATAGGCTAGTGTAGTCTGATGCGAGGTTCAAAACACTATTGTCGGAAATTATCAGCCAGTGATGTATCAGTTTGATCAGGTAGCCAAGAAAGCACCGAATCAATTAGAACATTCCGGGGTTTGCTGTTACCACATCACTATTCCCTCGACTTGTGCTTGTACTATCACCAATACTACTATGCGTGCTAAATAAGAATAGGATCGCGCTGGCTGCCAACTTCACACGACAGCTGTCAAATTAGTACTGCCGTTAGCTGTCAAATACACGATAGCTGTCAAATTAGTACGCATTGGTAATGAAGTTCGCGAGTATTGCGGAACAAAATGGCGATGGCGTCTTAACAGTACATTCTTATTTGGCACGCATTGTACCCGTAATTATGGCAATATGTAAGTGGTACTTTTATTCTTTAGGAAGTCATAATATTCAGCAGTACACATAGTTGACATTATGAAGAGTTTCCCCGCCAGTATACCAAGATCTTTAGCAAAATTAAACGCTGAAACGCGACACAATGACCCACATCGCAGATTCTGTCGGTGAGAGTACCAAACTCACGATAAATATGGAAAGTAATCTCGTAAGAGGCGCTTAACAAGCAATTGCCGCGTCCTTATTTGTTCCAACGATTTTTTTATTGAGAATTTCGGATTTTTAGGTGCTTTTTCCTTTTCCTTATAGTTTCCGTTATGTAAAGATCGGTGACTGGTGACATACAAATGATAATTGAATATTGCAAGTTATAATTATTAAAACTGAAAAATTATCGAATTATCAGCAGTATGTTTATATAGTGTGTGTGTATTTGTATGTTTGTTACTTCTTCACGCTCAAATAGCTACACCGATTTGGATGAAATTTCTGATGTAGGTAAATAGTAGCTTATACCCTGGATTAACACATAGGTAGGTTAATTTTTATCCCGGTCTACGCGGTTGAAACCGCGGGGTGCAGCTAGTAAATAATATTTAAAAGTTATACATTTCAATATTCAAAGAACCTTCAGTACTTTCGCAACAATAACATTTTCTCGTTGTTATCTTGAAAGGGTAAGTACATCCTAAGACACTGCCAATCATAGTGTGGTCCTTGTGTAAGAACCACAATAAAAAAATGTACCTACAATATTTCTAACTGATTTATCATTCTGAAACGTACACGATGTACTAATAACCCAAATAAAAATCTTGTACACTCTTAAGCTCATCCGTGCCAAACGTGATTTCAATTATATCTTTAGTATTCATTGTAATGTGACTCTGTCATTAGAGATCATAACTATGATGTATGATTGTGACTTACTAAAACCTCATTACAGGCAAAAAACAATTGATTTGATAAATGACTTTAACACGTTCAAAACTGTCACTACAAGCGACATTAAGGAACCGTTAGATGCGTAAGCAAAGTTCATTCATTCAAGAGTTTGACTGAGATCTTAGAAAGGGAGACATGACACGGTCAATCATGGATTATTGAAAAAGTATACGTACTTTGTCACCATACATATTTTCCGTTAAATAAAATGTGTGACCAACTCACTTAATTAATGTCGGCTAAATGGCCTTAGGTACAAAGTTTAAGGCTGCTCCTTCCAATACGGCGAAACTAAGTAACTTTGTAAGCATCTTTTACAGTAACTATAGCATCTTTCTGATAGGAAAAATACAAAGTAATCTACAATACATAAGAAGTGATTTCATGTGTCCCGAAATCTATTTTAGTTTGTAGAACTAAGGAAAAAAAAATCTAAATCCAGGTCTATTTCGGTCTATTTTTTCGAGTTGTTACCATATTACTCCTACAGTTTTCATTAAAAGTGTTCATAAATTTATACAGTTCTTTACAAACTAATAAGGAATGATTTCTTGTCATTACTTTTTTAGTTTAATCAACAGATTTTTTGTAAATCGATAATTACTTTATATTTTGCAAGCGTTGTGTAATCGCGCTTCTCTTTCTTTTCTATGCAGTCCGACAGTGACCGCGCTTTTTGCGACGGACAAGCCTTAAATGTCACATTTTACTGTAATACCCTGGCAACCACCACGTCACTTCAATGTTGTTGGTTGGCAGAAAAATGTATGGTGTTAGTACTTCCCCGAACCCTTTTAGCATTTTAGTTAAATATTAACTTACAGATTACGTTTCAATAAAATGATGAGCCTAAAATTATCAGTTGTATTATAGTCATCAATTCGGCAGTATCTATCACATTGCCAAGCATAATTTACATTAGAACTACTCGCGGTAATGTCATATCTTCCTACTTTCTTAGATCTGTGGCCCACAAAACAAATCGTTTTGTGAATCAACCGCGGTGAGTGGTTGGGCAGGTTGTCGGGAACCTGTTCAGTATTGGGCACCCGCTACTTGTCGGGTCATCGATGACAACCGATAGTGTAGGTGACGATTGCAAGAATTGGGGACAAACACATAAGCCTACTTTAGAGGTCATATTTTTTGATCTTTTTCGGAAGTTTTACTTTTACCTTTAATTTATGAAATTGACACTTACTGAACGCTAAATAAAATAAATGTTACTGGTAATAAAATGGTAACTACATCGATTATTTTTTTTTTTTAGAAATTCTCCTTTCTATCTTTTGACGTCCTCAGCGTAATTATCCAAAAAGACCAAACAAATATGGCCGCGATTCAAAGGACCACTTAAAATCTCAACAAAAACTGACTTCGATAAATACCGTGCGCAAACTGAACTAAACATAGTACTCACTAATGAAGATCATAAAACATCGGCGCCTAGATCTTGAAGCAATAATTGCACGCCACAGACGTTAATCTCATGTTCCAGTTTGTTTGACAACTATATTTAAAATTATATAGCATTATGCTAAAAACGCCAATCAAGAATCTCGTGGAGCGTAACGAACGAGCATAGCTGCTCAGACGCAAGCGCACTAATTTCTACGCTTGCCATTAATTTTGGAGCGAAAGCAGCTGTCATCGGGCGGGCTTGTAAGATCCCGCTTATGTTATTAGGTTTTCAGGTCTTCGATCATTTACCTCTTTTGTTAAAGGTAAAAAAAAGGTAAGGTCGGACAGGAAAAATAACAATAACTTATATGCTTAATAATAACGCAAGTATTGTCGACTTAGTATCTTTTTTTCATCAAATTGCTAATGCCAGAAATATCTTAATAATTTAGGGTTTACGCATAATGGAATGCTAGGTTACATTGACGCGTGCAAAACAAAGGGTTTAAGAGGAAATGGGGGCGACCAGACTTTTGAAAATTAGGTATTTTAAGAAGGTATTGCTGTCGCGCTGCGAGCGCTCCGCCCTCGAATTCGTGCGATAAGGACAACTGCAGATCCGACTAAATAGCCTATGTAAAAAGTCACATTTCGAGGTTTGGCTCTCGCCTATTTCCTCCTCCATTATTGGACCAATTTAAAAGATATTTCATAAACTGAATAAGAAGGATATATACTATGCCCCTATGTTTTTCTTTTTTCGTTAATAGTTGTCAAATTGGTACACTAGGCGTCTGTTGACAGCGGTCTGAATACGCAATTTTGAGCATTTTTTGAGGGTTCTAGTTCTTATAAAAATAATATATCATCAAAAAGGAAAACATAGGGGCATACAAGTAGCTGATATTTATATTTTTGTAAAAAATCATTGCTTTATGGTCATTAACCAGAAAGAAAACGGGCGAGAGCGTTTGTATCTTTTTGTATGGAGAAAAGAGCACCCACGTTTCCTCTTAACAAAGGATAAAATAGAGCAGCACAAAGTTAATAAAGTACTAAAGGTATATCAACGAATCCAATCACTAGATGATTTTATAGCACATAATTATAATAGGTAGTCATCACAAGAAATCTCGATCCTACACTTAATTTTTATAGCATTTACTTATCTGCATAATAAAGGGTACCGAATGGAGATGTTGAGCATAATTTTAAATATTAATTTTGATCCAAAACTAGTTTAGTTACAGGAATAATTTTTAACCAACTTCAAAAAAAGGTGGAGGTTCTCAATTCGTCGCGTATATATATTTTTTTAAATGTAATATGTAGTTCAAAAGCTTCGTTAGTTACAGACAACAAGGCTTAAAAATTAAAGTGAGAATATAAACGAACATATTAAAGTTATTACATAATAAAGTGAAAGTTTCGTTTTATTAAAACAAGAATAAAGTTTAAAAACTGTAACCGGAAAAATGAAATTGATCTAAAAAGTTCAAAATATTTATTTACTTAAACAATAATGACATAGGTATATACATATTTCTAATGTGCTCGTAAAGACCTTTCTTTTGATAGAAAACATGTCATGATTATCTCTATTTAATTTTTTTCGATGACAGAAATTTACGTCCACCATATTAAATTTAGGAAGAATTTATGTAGCCTATGTCACCCGGACCATTATTACGAATCTATCGATACCTCATTCATCAAAATCGGTTTAGTAATTTAGGCGCTACGGTGGAACACACGTAAATACATAGTTATATACATACTTACATAATTATATACATAGACTGCTAAAATCATAACCCTTCCTTTTGGCTTTGCCGTAGTCGGGTAATTAAGGGTTACAGGACGCCTGAAACAGTTTTTTTACAATAAGAAAAGCTTAGTAGGGTGTCTACTGCTTACTTGAATTTATATATTTCAGAGGAGCTTGAAATTCAGTAACTGAGTATTTAATATTATAGATAAAGGAAGATATTACCACTGCCTACATGTTTGACAATTTGTATTCTCTCTAGGTATATAAAATAAAAAAATTGGTCCTCAGTTAGTGGTCAATAAGGACTAGTATTTTATAAAGGTCTTCAACTCCTTCCATCAACGTTTGTTAGTATGGTTGGGCTAATCTTAAAAATTTACAGACTGAATTTGATAAAATTTCAGTCATCAATCACTCAACTCGTAAAACAGCTTCAGGTCACAAAAATAATGACCATGTAGACATACTTTTAATAAAATTAATGAAAAAATGGAAGTGCGAAGCTACATAATTAGTTCAATTTTTTGTATGATAAAGCCTTCTAATCGCGGTCACGGCTGCTCGCAAAAAAACTACATTCCCACGCCTTAATTTGTATGGAATACGTATAATTTAATTTGATATGGGTAGTTTAAAAGGAATTTTAGTTGAAACATTTTTTGTTGAATTATAAAAGCTAGTACCATTAAGGGTAATCATGAGACCGTATTTTGTTATTTAAGCTTTCTTAATGGGACATAGCTTCATTCATTATTTTTTTGTTACAAGAATATCACGTTGTTTTATAGGTCATTGTTGGGCCAGGCTGCAGGCAATCCAGGGAGGCTATGCCCTCCCTCGACGGTACGCTTACTAGACGGTTATTACATCTGGACAGGAACGGGCTGCGCCTGGTGACAGGGACCATCACGGGACACTGCTCATTAAACAAACACTTCCATACAATAGGAATAACGGACAGTCCTCTGTGCAGGGCCTGCATGGAGGCCGAGGAGACCATTGCGCATGTGCTCTTTGAATGCATAGACGTTTACCAGATTAGAACAGAAACTCTTGGAATACCCCGATCTTTCACAGATGTTCTTAATAGACCCAGAGATTTGATTAACTTCTGGAAGGAGGTGGGCTGGTTGGAATAACCCACGAAGGCCGCCATGGCTCACGTACAATGGTCCACATAAAGGACTAAGTGCGGAAACCAAATCCAGAACATAGAACATAGGTCATTGTTGACGTGAACTATAAACTGCTGGCGGAACATCTTTCTGAAATCTCACCAGCCGACAAACTGATAATATTTGGGTCTTATCACACTTTAAAAACCCTTTCTTTAATTAAAGTTTCTTTAATAAAAATAATAATTTCATATTTAACCTGTCGACTTATAAAGAACTCATGTTTTTATTCAGCGGTTACAACAAGGGGTTATCTAAGTAGACGGTCATTTACGACAAAGTATATTAAAACTGCCTGCAGCCGGCGCGGGCGCATGCCGCGAAGATATCGCAAGAACGCTGCTGTAATTAATAGGTATGCTGTATACAATGATTATAACACAATTACCTCATGTTATTTTTACAACTTCCAAGATTATGAATAGCTGCATTCTACTGTTTTCTTTGTAATTTATGTTTATTTGGAACTCGTTGAAAGTAAATTCAAGAAGGGAGGAACATGTGAGGCATATTGTAAACCTTAAGATGTAAATGAATAAGATAATATCTATATGTATAAAAATAAATTGCCGTAAAAAACTCGAAAATGGCTCGACCGATTTGAATGTGTTTTTTTTTTGTTCGCCTCAATACTGCGGTGATTTAGGAAAAAAAGAAAATTAGCAAAAACCCAAAGGAACAGCCGAAAACTCGAAGTAGAAATTTTGACATGACGTCTGACGGATCAACTAGTCCGCTATATTTCTCCCATTCCTCTAAAAGTCTAAAGAATACAATATTATTCTAATTTTATTTTAGAAGAAAGGTCGTCTTAAATTCGCAGACAGTAGTAAGTATGGCAAAATAATTCATCGAGGTAAAGATTCTACAACAAAAATACTACTTTCTTTCACATTTTTTACGTACAATACATCTCGGCACCGTTGACTGGGTGACATACATTATTGACTAAATTATGGCATAAATTCTCATCTCATATCATGCGCGAACGCATTACCGCGGCCCCTACTACACTTCCACTATCCATGGCCACAAGTATGTGTTGTGGTAACTTACACATTAATTTACACAATAATTATCGCCCACCGATAAAAATAACCAAAGGTATTATTTAATCTTGCATAAATTAGAGTAATCCGATTACCAGGTATTGGCTGATGCAAGACGGCTCTTTAAAAAAATCGGCGGTTTTTATTTATTATGTAACGTCGAATTTTTATTTAATCCATTTAAAGCTTGAATAATTTAATAGTCCCAATGTTCAGCGAATATAAAATGGAATCTATCTCGTGGGAAATCAGCATTCCGGAACAAATTGGAACTAAATAAAACATAAATGGGATTCCGACACATGTTTCTTATTTAGGTTTACTGATAATCAATATGGTAAGATTGGAGCTACGAGAGAGAAACTACTGTTATTTCATGTTTTATTTCCTAGAAGTAGTGTACTTCTGCCAGCTATATTTTTTATCTTTTCCCAGATCTTAATTTAACTAGGCTAATCGAGGCAAAAAAACCATAAGATCTTTTTGTCCTAACTGTATTCTTTCAATATCTAAAATTCCAATATTCCTCAGACTAGAATAATTGAAAACATTCCGATCTCGACATTCAGCTGACTGTTTCAGTTTTACGGTATCAATAAATATAAATACGTAACGGTTTCTTATGTATCGGATTTATTAAATGGAATTTATTTTATCACAAATAAAAAAATGTTTTCGTTTTTTTTCATTCGTGATTGTGAGAAACTTTTAATTCTGTCGCGATTTAATTAAGTAAGTAGTGACATTTATGTGAGAATATGTACAAAAAACCAGTAGTAGTGGGTAAAAGCTACTGACGAATAACGGTCGGTGACCTACCGCCGAATATTGATAGCGATGCGAACGTGAATATTTTACGTGTAATAAAACACGGAGGTAAAATATGAACATAAGCTTCGTATAGATCTTCATTTTGAGAAGTAAGACGTTCTAACAGAAATAATTTCAGGCATGATATAAAAGATATAATGATCGTTAATATTGATATTTTAAGAGATGATACCAATAAATGTAGGAAAGCAAATGATATAAAAAATTAAGATATAGATAGATAGATACAAATACTATATAGAGAAATAGACAGATAGATGGAATAAGATTAAATAAAATGTGGGATTTGGACAGCATCAGTTCATTGATGATAATTACAAAGAACAGCTTCATGTGAACGAAAAAATTAAAACCGATTAAAGAAAAGAATCTCATCGAAAATCTTAATGTCTCTTATTCCTTAGAAATCCAATCATGACCCACTATCATCTAACGTGTCAGAAAAACAAGACCAACTGACCAACAAGTTAGTTGAAATTACCGACCTCAACCAACTCCATAAAAGTTAAGTATAACTTACAACTTATTCTCGAACTAATAATATATTATTTTACAAAATCTGGGAAAGTGGGTGACTGTGTATTAGCACAGAATACATAGATAATAGCACAAGTATTCTCAAAATGAAACTCCTAATATCAATAATAACCGACCGACGGTTACAAGCGTCAATGTTAAAAGCAATGTTTATTGGTTATTTACGATCAGTTAACGCCCTCTCTAGGTTTCTAAACGATTAGTACAATTGCTGGAATTAAGACCAGACTAGTGCTACAAAGTCAATTTCTAGCTGCACTCCTGGTATTAGGTGCAAACGTGATTATTAATTATGTTCGTGTTTTGTCTAGATAGGGGGGTACAGAGTGAGAAATCGTGGTAGGATCAAATAAGAATTTGAATAAATATGAGGAGACTGATATGAAAAGCAAATATCAGTCCATTTCTGGAGATAATATTAGATGGCGTGATACTTGAGATGTGGAATCCGCATCCATTGAGAGTAAAATAATCTTTGAAAATCAGGGTAAGATTTTGGATGATCGTAGGGAATAAACAAATAAAGTGTTCAATGCTAAATTATTGACAAAAAGGAAACAAACATGATTAAGATAGCAAATATGCTTAATATTAAAACACAGAAATATTTATAAAAGTTCCTTTCTAATATGAAGACAAAGAATAACAAAGAATCATTCATAAAGGCTCGGAAGTTCCTACAAATAAATTAACCGAGCCTTGAAAGTGTTCGCACTTTCTTTGAAATCAGTAACACTGATGGGACATAATCAGGAATGCAATAAACAGCCATTACTAAACCAACAACCAACCAACAAATGGGTACTAGATGAGGGTAGGAAGTACTCAACCACTTTCCTCGGTACCCGAGTGCGCTAAACACCGTTATTGAAAGCATTTAACAGTGTCTCCATAACTTTTCTAGTTAAAGCTAAGACTTGTACGTATGGTGACGTAACAAGAACTAAGCTGACAGATGATAAATATGCAATCCATTTTTAGCATGGAAAAATTCTAATGAATAAGAATTCCCAAGCAGCATGAAGAACTCGGTGGTATGGCAACGGTGCGATTTAAAAGAAGATATAGTGACAAAAATATAAAAGAATATGCTTAGGTCATATTGAAGGATGAATGAAAATTGATTAACAACTTTGTACGGATGATATACAAGTAGACCTGAAGATATGAGCAACAAAAATTGACAATTTAAAATTGTGTAGCCAACACTGTGGCGGCATCTACATCGCCACATATGAACTACTCATCAATGACATGACGTCACGTAAACCTGCATCGCGCAATTAGAGTTTACCACGCGATTAGCATATATACAACGACCCGACATCAACCGTCGGGCAGTAGCCCACCAGACACAACACCCGTCTGGTCGGAGGATCCTCCTTTTCAATAGAGGATGAGTGAACTTTACACCCTGTTCCTCATGCCTCTAAACTGGTGACCCCGAGCATGAACGTCAGCGCAGCCTTCGTGCAACTACATCAGCGTGACGTCATCAGCATCACTTCCTCAAGCATTCGAGCGGCGAGTCACACAGCCAGCCAGCATCCACGGCTTCAACAGGTATCCTGACCACCAGCATGCAGCGGACGCGCATTCCTGGTCATCACCTTCAGCCTCAACCCAGCGCTGTACACTCCGACTCACTGGAGCATAACGCAGCGCCACCCCGACTCACTGGGGGTGTCACCGCAGACAGTTCCGACTCACCGTGAACTATGCGGGACCCGGTTCCGACTCACTGGAACCACAACTGGCACTGGCAAGCATCGGAAGATACACGACTCAGCCCACTATCGACCTCCGGTCTCCGGAGGGGAGTGATGTGGCGGCATCTACATCGCCACATATGAACTACTCATCAATGACATGACGTCACGCAAACCTGCATCGCGCAATTAGAGTTTACCACGCGATTAGCATATATACAACGACCCGACATCAACCGTCGGGCAGTAGCCCACCAGACACAACACCCGTCTGGTCGGAGGATCCTCCCTTTTCAATAGAGGATGAGTGAACTTTACAACCTGTTCCTCATGCCTCTAAAACACTACCATCAAACAAAAATCAAAGTAAACAAAAAGCAGAGGCTTTATAATTATTTGTCTTGTCTCCGTTTAGCATCAACATTTTCCAATTAAACGAACTAATCAGCTCCTATTTATATACGTGAACGTCGCATTCTAAGCAAAATGCTCAACACTAAACTCCGTATTCATGAAACCTCATTATCTAGATACAAAGTGTGGGGCCTGACTTTGTCTGTCTGTAAAAAAGAATGCGATGGTTTTTCATTTGGATCCTTTGAGGTTGTTGTGGTTTATGAAAAACGAAGTGAGATGACATTCATTGTTCGATTCATTATTACGATAAATAACTGCAAAAACTTTCACCACATTTTGGACTTTTAGCACATAGGTCTTTTTTAACGTTATTTACAATTTCATTGTATTTATCTTTTTGATTCACGCATTTTTCTGTCCCTGTCGAAAATTATGATTGGCGACTGCTCCCGGGTATCCCATTCTAAAACCGTACAGTCCATACCCACCTATCTAAATCAAGAATGTCTGCAAATCCACATGAAATACATAAAAACCGCAACAAAAACGTAATAGCAGCAACAAAGAGACAGATATACGGTATTCTCCGTAATGATAGTTAAGAGCGTGCGCTCGCGCCGATCACTGCGACTGTTTGTAATTGTTAATTGACATTCTTGAACCGCACGGAAGGAAAGTACCGGGATAGGGTTGAGGCACCGGAATTCTGCTGAAGACACTAAATATAGACGAATGGCTCAGACGGATGGGAAGGAATTTACTTTCATACATGATATAGTGGAGGTTGCTATACGGGATCTTTTATTCAATGGAACGAAATATGTAATAACAAAGGAGTTGATATTATACGATTATGTACGTAAACATAACAAACAAAGTAACTTAAGAACTACGTGATATTATTGTTATGATGAATATAAAGACACATATTATTCTTACGATCTTCCGTCAGTCCAGCCGGAAATTCCTTCTTCAAATCCAATCATTTAACTCATTAATTATTTTAGAACAAACAACCCTGCCTAGAACAAATCAAGAGAACACGGTCCATCCGTTAATTGGATTCCTAACACAACACAATATTGACGCAGTGGTATTTGAGAAGCGGCATTATGAATGACTAATGCAAAATTAAATGAGAAGCAACGTGCTTCTCTTGGTGGATGTGATAGTATCTACTTAATTAAATGACGAATGGAGACAGAATTAGATTCAGGCTTTAATAAAATAAGCACACAAAGATGCTACAAATGATACACATAAAAGTTTTTGGTAATTTTACAAGAGAAAAGTTGATTTCCAAATTGGGACAAAGACATTCTTCCTTATTCAAAATACAATACTAAAGCTAGACTTCTTAGTCTGAGTTACGAAGATAAAAAAGTGTAATGAAGAAGCTATGAATGAGAATAGATCCGGCAAAGGTAGCAGTACCATTTTTTTCCATTGCCCAAACAATAAAACTAAACTAAAACAAAACAACTCTTCACAAAGGGCAGAAGACAGCTGCCTACTGAATATAGACCAAGTCAAAACTATTTTTATCATAGCAGGTGCTCGGACCACGCACGATGGCCGCCATTCCCCCCCGTCACCTGCAGCGTTTGTCGCAAAAACAGTAATCGTCATTACTGCCAATGGAATGCGATCTTTAATTTTATGGTATGTTACAGAACAAACCTGTAGGAATTACGTAGTGCCGGTACTGCCAGTATTATTTAACTGTGTACGAAGAATTTCTTGATGGCTTGAGTATCAGCTGCTGGTATAACATGATGCTTTTAAGTATGACTCTATAGAGGTTTTATTATTGTGATTGTGACTGGCTGGTTGTTAAAGATGCTGGCCAATGGGGAAGAAAACTGTCAAATTAGTTCCGCGTAGATGGCGCTAAGTGTTCGTTACAAACGAACTGTCAAACTCCATACAAATTAAACGATATTTTGTGTTTTTGTGACTTATAACAATATAATAGGTCGTTGTGTAGCCTTCGGATGAAAACAAATAGGCGTTGACAAATTCCCAAGTAACTTTCACTGAACAGTAAGTAGGAAAAAACTTCAAATCAAGTGATTTTTCGAGGATATGTGGGAAACTTTTCAAAGAAACGGACTACGAGACCACTTCTAGACGACAGGTTGGTACGATATCTATTATTAATGATGTTTTTCTATTAATAATAAAAAAGCTTCCAACCTGTGAAGAAAAAAATGGTTTCTTTTCAAATAACCATAAGTAACATATCTTGTTTAAAAAAATTTTAGAGTTAAGTTTATTTTATAACTTATAAAACCATAACATTGTCCAGAATACGGCTAAAAGTCAATAAAATGTTAAATGTCATGTACCTTACGACAAGCTCTGCTTTCTTTCCTTGTTGCAATGCTCCTCTTTTTTGTAATTCCTCCTTCAACTGGGCGACGCGCCTGGTACAATACATTGTGAAGCAACACAAATTGACGAAAAAAAAACACGCAAATACTTAAAAAATCATCCACAAAATGTACACGGTTTTATCAAAAACTTTGACAAATAACAAACATACAGCGCCATCTTGCGACGAAGCTTCCGGGAAACAACCCCATTGTTTCTGTAGCTGCATTTTGAAGATATAATTATTTTGAAGTACATAATAATTGGAGCCAAGTATAGAAAATGATAGACTCATTCAATCGATGTTCTATCGTTTTATGGCTAAGAAATTAGAATTAGGTATACCTACTGGTGTTTAGTGTTTTGATGCAAAAATAACGGGACTTTAATTCTAGATTTGCTGTACTAGTATTTGGCTCTAAAATCTTCATCTTTGTCAAATGAATTTATATCGCCCATTAAAGGCCTAATTGAGACGACAGTTACAAAATGTGTCTCTTTTATTTAGACTAATCTATTTTCTAAGCGTTTGACAAAGCTGTTCTTAAAACGTTACGTTTTGTGCATAAACGTACCTAATAATTTTATCTGTAACTGACCTGTTCGAAATTAGTAAAACGGCATAGGTATTAATTTTACTGAATCTCTGGAAGCTTTTATAATATTGAAATCACCGATTTATTTGTTGCTCTTTATGCCGTGTCAAAAGTTAAACGAGTTTACGGTTAATATTTTATCACGGTCGGAATGGTCAGATGGGCATAATTTCTGTAATCATATTATTGAAGCAGTTTTTTGCTTAGGGAACATGACAGTTCAATACTGCAATCCAATTTCGATTAGCGCTAG
The DNA here is from genome assembly GCA_905163495.3 of Cosmia trapezina. NCBI lineage: Eukaryota > Metazoa > Arthropoda > Insecta > Lepidoptera > Noctuidae > Cosmia > Cosmia trapezina. The sequence continues at coordinate 26,346,956 of LR991023.1, forward strand.
ACCGTGTTTTTGGTTCGGAGAAAATATTTTCAACATCTCAGCGTGCGAACCTGAGGGCTGTGATGGCGGTATAACATCACTAATTGACAGGTGAATGCTGCTACAGTTAGTTTTATCCTTCAGTCACGTTTACGACACCTGAGGAATTCCATGACCTGGCCGTATTTTCACTGTGACATTCATAAATGTCACTGGACATCATTCAATTCTGCTGCACATTTTTCAACGTTAATTCAAACTATTACCATTTTACAACTAGACATCGTAAAGGCGATCAAGCAAATAAAGTTCTACAGCGAGTCATAATTCTATCTTACAAACGTGATAATTTTCCCATGTCCTGCTGTTGGTTTAACGGTGAACACATGAGTTATATCAGCAAATATCAATGTACGGGGTCCGTGAGCAGTAATAACAGAGGAAGCAAGATATTAACCCATAAATATTCCCAGGCTAGTCGTAAAGTTTCGTATGATAATGATGTGTAACAAGCTGGAGCGCTGTAATGTACAAGCACGCTCCTGGTTTTATACTCTGCAATATTTCATAAGCGTTTTTACTGTGTGCGTAATTAAGCATAACAAATAAACATATACAATTGCAGACTACAGGATTTCCGAATGTTCATGAAATGTTTAAAATGTGCACATCGAATTTCATCTGTAGATGAATTTCTCATAACTGAATCATCTTCATTTACAAACATGCAGGAATTGGAATTCAATCTCACTGAACTACTAAAAAAAACAAATCAACAATCTGATGCTAACATAACAAGAGAAAAACAGACAGATCTAAGCAGATAGAAGACACGACAGTCACTGCCGCCAAGACAAATCTAACGTAACACGAACTTCCCACACGTTGATGTGCTGATAAACGCACAAAGGGGCGAAGATAGCCGTCCGGAGCGATAACAGAGCGATACGATCACACACAACAAACGCATTCGAAAGTAACAACCTTTAGAATGCAAAGTAATGGAAAGCTAACGATCGATAGATGGTTAAGCTTTAGTTAACCTCCGGGACATCCCCTTGTGGCCAACGAGTGACATTTGTATGGCCTTTGGGGAAATTTGTATAAGGTGATCGTTTGTTTGTATTGATGACTTGTTAGTCTTTATTAAGCACTTTCCATTTGTAATGTCTCTATGTCTTTGTTTTTTCTATTAATATCATGTGCTCTATAATTGCAAGTCGTAACAGTCAAAGGAGATCAGTTAGTTTGTAAACACAATTAAAATAATCTCAGAAATCACCGCAATTTGATAAAAAAACAAGTTACCAGTTCCGAGAATAAATTAAGAGCATAAATAAAAGCAAAACTCTTGTACTACTACCAATCGATCAGTAAACATTATTCAAAAATCACATACTCAAAAGCATATTTCCTTAGAATCCTATTGTTCCCAAAATCATCATTACACGAAAGCCAAACAACTCAAGTTAAGTGACGTTAATTACTTAAAAATAGCAACAGTTACTTTTCCCGTTGACAAAAGATTAAATCAAATAATTACACACTACTCGTTGAATGAAGTAAAGTATAACAATGCAAATATTGATCTATTATCGTACACACGCGAAAACTGGTATCGTATCAAACGGTTAGACTTATCAGGCATACGTTAAAAGCCGATCAGATAAGTTTAACGGTCGTCCAAACTGGTTTTTCGTCATTCAAAATATAAGATTTCATAGAATAGCTAGTAACATTGAATTAAACTAAAATATTTTTACATCATGAATTTAAAGAAATACACTAAAATACTTCATTTCAAAATAACAACAACAACAAACTGTAATACAAAAAACAAAAAAAACAAACAACAAATTGTGATAACGTTTACAAAAATACCTATTTTACAGTCTGATTTTTTATTCGACGGAATTCTGACACTTCAGAGGTTTTGTCAATAATAAAACGGTCCTACTAAAAACGGAACGCATTTAAGCGAAATAAAAAAAAACCTTTCTTGAATTTATGGTTTCAATTAGTAAATCTAAAACTTAAAAATTGCCTGATAATTTTAAAATGGTAATCAGATTTTTTATTACCAAATTATTGAACTTACAATAGATTACATTCAATAGGACATAGTACGGACTATCCTGCCTTTACATAATCCAAGATCACCGATATATCAATGGCCGCAACCGGTCGCGTTAATTCGTTATTCAAGTAAAAAACCGCGCACACGCAAATCATAGTTGAAACGTAGTCGGCGTAAACCGTCGAATGAAAACCTGTTCCCTTCGTATGTGGAACAACTTGGAATAATAAATGAAGATGATACAGAAAAAGTCGGTTATAGTGTTAAACTAACGATTTGGGTGACGATAGTCAAGATAAGTGTGACAACCAAGTTGAAAAAGGTGGTAGAGTGTAGGTGCCATGTTAGGAAAGGTTTACTGTTGCCTTTGGTACTTTAGCATCCGTCAAGTAGGTTGCGAAGACTTAAATAGAATCCAAAGTTAAATTAAAATTCCTTGAAATAAACATTTCGAAGCAAACTATCCGAAGCTTGTTTAAACCCAAGCTTGCTAATCCTAGGTTTGGACTAGCTGCCAATTTCCCCCTCACGATCTCCATCAATAATCGATGGCAACGAACCCACACATAGACTATTAAACATAATTCATGCTCTTCGGTAGCAGACTCCGAACTAATTCAAGAATAGCGCAATAAAATTTTGAACGTAATAACTCGGCTAGAAAATAAAATTGCGAGTCTATTATTTCGCCTAATTCCCACACCACATCATCATAGAAATTACACTTGCTTCCAACGAAATTACAAAAGAATAAAACTGAACCGCGAGTGTTTTATTTACACCTTACAGCCTGTAATGAAAGCAAAAGTGTTCTCAATCCTAATTACTTTGCGCAAATACAACCAGTTTTTTTACTTGCTCATGATTTGAGTGCGCTTCTTGAGAAATTGTTATATTTTGCATCTCGTTACAAACTTATTGAGAATTTTGCTCGAGTTAAAACGAAAGCTTTAGGTACGGTGTTCTTATTACACCCGAGTGAACAATAATCTTAGGGGTATTTTTAGAATCGTTTTCACTGTTAACGACCCAATCATATAAATTCCAAGAAAGTTCCACAGTACAGCATCCTTCTGTAATTCTAGTTTATTTTTGCAATAACCCTTCTTCAACATTCGTGTTGGAAATGGTGTTTGCAAAAATTCGACTTGGAGAAAAATTAAACAAAATAATACGATATTCATATGATGCATCATTCGACCCCGGAACATTAACATATCAATAAAGAGAAGTAACAAGGAAGCGTTGCGGTCGAGATATCACCCGATCCGTATCACTGGTGTTAATATTGTGGTTACCATCGTCGCCGCCACGCGACTAGCTACCCGAGCAAGTAGGAGCCATCTTTGATCACGAGTGTAAAACGTGGACAACAAAGATGGTACCTTGGGGTACTCCGTACAGTAAAATAAAAGTATGGTTGAAAGTAGATTTAAAGAAGATACTTTTAATTTAGATGGAAGATAGTGGAAACTAAAAGATTAATAAGTGGCGAGTCGTTGAAAGTTATTTGAAGTGTAGAGACGGAAAAGCGGGAATTTCCATATGTGAGTATCGTGAGTAGACACAAGTATAATATGATTGAGATTCTTGCAAGTAAGAAAATTTCTACGATTCCCACAAAAGTAAAGTGCTTTTCGAATTTCGAAATTGTTATGTAAGATCACTGACTTGTCTATTTTTAAAGAGTTCTCTTCATAGTAACGAGTTATCAGAGTGACACTTAAACGGAAAATCAGCCAATACGATACAACATTTTCTACCTTGATGATTCTCCGGAGCTAAAACTTGACAGCTTGGCGAAGAAATATATTACAACATCATGGCCATAAACGAATTAATAAATACAAATGGTATGACATCATTAAACACGTTAGACTTGGTTTAAGTTACTTGATAGTTATAAAACGGCTCATTTGTATTCAAATTAGCAACATAATTTCTGATTGAATATGTCGAAAAATAACAAACGAGATCAATCATGTTTTAATTTAGGACATAGAAGTTATGGAATTTTTATTTTGCTAGGATATAGTGTCATGATATTAAAGGTTACAGTCATTTATGCTGGATTTGGATTGTATCACAAACAAATTAGATTTCTGGAATCATGTTTAATTCCGGTTTTACTACATATTTGAATTTTAAGTGTTAATGAAAGGGTCTCCGTCTACAAATCTACATAATTACAGATCCTTTTGGCTTTGAGTTCTGACGTTTACAAGTATTATTTAGATCCGGAATAGCTTTTCAACGTCGAATTCCTCAAATGTATTTTTTATGTAGCCAATTAGGAATGTTTGCCAAGTTTACACGGACGACTTGGGCGGCCAGAATGTTTGGACATACTTGGCCCTTTATTGTTAACTTTGCCAAACATAATAAAGCTTTTAAAGCCATTATCAAATATTCATGTAACTTGTTAATTAGATAGTCGGCAGGTAGTAAATCGACATACATACGGTGGCAGGGCGCGGCACACACCGTTAACGAAGTAATCTTGCCGGCCCCAATCCGAGCAATAACCCAAGACACGAGCCTCTCCAGTTACGTGTGAAATGAGGACGCATTCAGTATTTAATTAGCAATATTTGAACGATAAAATATTGGTACAAGGTATTATAATTTGGGGGGAGACTAACCGTGGGAAATGGCTAGATAGGTAGGAAAATTTATAGTACAAGTTTTAATTAGGCCTTGATTAATTTTAAGCTTCTTGGAAAACGACACCTGTTTCTGATCTTATTGTTATTGCTTTTGAACGTAAAATAGAAATAACGACAAATTTGCTATTAATATTATGTTTAAATATTCCAATATTGTAACGCATCTACCAATTATTTACCCGTCTCTTGCGTACGTTCAAATTATCTTCGACTAAGACAACCCATAAAGTCTAATACCTACAATACAAGTTAATAGCTCGGCTTGAATGACATAACATTACAAGCAATTACCACAAACATGCAATCCGCACTAGTACTACAACACAAAAACACGCTATATCAATCAGCCTAGCCTTTTTCCAACTATTTTGGAGTCGGCTTCCAGTCTAATCGGATGCAGCTGAATACCAGTATTTAACATGGAGCGACTGCCTATCTGACTGACTGGGTTCTGGAGGATAAACTGTATACGTTATGGCTATTATGGTAATAGGATACCCCTTGGTAAGACCGGTTGTCAGACTTTCGGGCTTCTGACGACACGGTAACGACAGTCAAAGATCCACGAATGATAGCCGGAACCAACGGCTTAAACGTGCTTGCCGAGACACGGAGGAGTCTCGGTATGGAAAGATGGTCACCCATCCACGAACCAACCTGATGAATCGACCCGTGGGGCTGTTATTACTTAGCCACGAGCTCCTCAACACAAAAACATGCTATTAAAATAAAAATAAATATATCTTTGATCGAACAGCATCTTCTTTCAAAATAACTTTCATTACGTTTTATGTGTAATAAGCATTAGAAACATGAATAAACCTTAATTGAAGCCCAACGGTCGTATTTTATGGTGTTTTAATTTATATTTATTGATAAAACCAGTCGATCGCGTTGGCAATGGTAACCGGGGAACCCTAACGGTTGGTAGAACGTGAGATAAGAGGAATGATTGCAGGAATGGAAAATGGTCGTCACGGACTTGCATTTTATAAGTCCAATTCTTTGTTTCCTTTATTTATGGCGCTGTACGGAAATCCTACTACTTAGAAGAATTTCTCTTTTATTTTATTAATCGACGTAGGCTATTGATTATTATCGGTGAGTTGCACAAAACCAACATTAGTTTAATGGGGACTTTAAATTGATGCTGTCACTTTCTTTTTGATACATAATATAAGGGATGGTATGAATTTTTTGAGCAACTCACCGTATGTCCTATAAAAAGTAACTAAGACTTTAACGAGTTGTTATTGCAGGAATCGGTTAATAGGACATTTAAAAGATAAGCCCGCGGAGTGCTATTAAATTATAGGATTATTGCTAAAAAAAAAGTGGCTGGTATCCTGAGTTGATACGGTGCGTTACGTTTCGGTCTACTTTGCCATCCTTTTGGACAAGCGTCGTTCCGGTAAGAGATGATATGGGTAAAGGACTGGAGAGACCGCCAAAATCACAAAACAAATACTCAATTTTGGTCCGACTTAATCTCTGGCCAACGGTCTCCAGTCTTTCCCACCACATCTCCAATCTGGAGATCTCTAAGCCACTCTCGGCAATCAGGTCAACCAGCACAATGCCATCGGCGAACAGCATAATAATTTTTTCAACAAAATGAGAATGAAAACATCATGACTTCATGAGGGATAAAAATCGAAAAAAAGCTATGTTCGAGTGGCCATATTTCGCTCAATTTTTAAGATTTTTCGACCCAGCATTTTAAAGGAAATTTTGTCTACTTTTTTCTATCATGCAATGCCTATATCTATCTCTGACCCAAAAAAAATTTAAGGCAAAAAATCAAAAACAAAACAAAAAAGCGAAAATTTGGCTTTTCTTCTTTTTGTTTCAATATTTTTGGCATAATATTTTTTTTTTAAACTAGCCATTTCGATGGATAATTCAATTTTGTACAAAAAGTTTCACAGAAAGTATATCGAAATTTTGCCTTGATTGCCAGATATATTGAAAAAACTTAAAAGGATGCAACCTTTTCAGTTTTTTCAATATATCTGGGTTTTACCCCTATATCCAATTTTTACCCTCTAATTTAATAGCACTCCGCGGTTTTTTCTTTTTAAATGACCCATTGACCGATTCATGCAATAAAAACCCGGGAAAGTCTTAGTTCCTTATTGCCCTGTTATTTAGAACATAATCAATAGTCTAACGAGAGATTTTATTTCTTTACCTACTTTTAATCGTTTAAGTCTGTTTTCTAATGGAAATTGCAGTTTTCAACTGGACAACAAACAGTTGGGAAATTAATGTCGATATTAAAGGTACGCATATATATTTGTTATTATATTGTTTATGCGATCAATTAATGAGTAAAATTGATCACATAATCATAAATTGTTTGTACTTATCTGACCGATAGTAATGTTGTTGAAGTAGGAGTTAATGGAACTGAAATTACCTGAAACAATATACATAAAATTAGCATTTTGGTGTTCAAGATGACACTATGATATTCTACTCAACATGAACCAGCAAATAATCATAAAAATATATAAAATCATAAAATATGACACATGGATGCTTCTTATTTTAACAAAGTCAGTGGTTTAAAGAACATTAATGATAGTTTATATTCTGTAGCAGTTCAGAGCTCACAATTCGAATAAAACACAAATACAAAACTTAGGAAGAGTATATATTGAGATGTGAAATACGAAAGACTGAGTTGATGATGAGAAACTTTGGAATAAATCTTGGTTGGTGAAGAAAGAGTCATTCAGGCGACAGCAAATAACTTAATGGAATTGTAAATATACAACATAAACCGTTTATTCAAACGCCAAATATAGAGAAGTCTATTAGGAACAATTGCACCGCATCCGGAAGGAACCGGTGATGATCTACACAAGATAATAACGGACAGAAGACTAATGCATGTTATCATCTTGGAACACAAGATTATTTATAAGAACGCTACTATGAATCTTACAGCCCTTAGCAATGAAGAGAATAACATAAGAAGGAACAGGACTATGAATCGACGTAAATACGTTAAAAAAAATACGTTATATTCTTAAAATGTTTTTTCTACGAATTGTAGGAATGAATATTGCCTCAAGCACAGTCCAAGAGGATTGATGACTTAGTTATTTTTCGTGCAAGAAAATATTCCTGCTTTGCCTCATTGTAGATTCAATGATAACCATGTGGGATTTCCTATTTAAGTAACCACACGTTAACTCCTAACAAAGCTGGATACTATAAAACAAAGTCGCTTCCCACTGTCTGTCTGTCCCTATGCTTAGATCTTTAAAACTACGCAACGGATTATAATGCGGTTTTTTTTTTTTTTTTTTTAATAGAGTGATTCAAGAGGAAGGTTTATATTGTATAATAAGCGCGGGCGAAGCCGAGGGCAAAAGCTAGTAATCAATAAGAGTTAGTCTCATATTTAACTACATGTAAAATTATAATGTGTACTAGCTGAAAAGGATGACATTAATATTGCTGAATAAATTTATTAATATTTACATATTTTAATCTTGACATAAGTAACTATAATTTCTTAATTTAATTGTAATGATTGTACTAAATAAAAATTAAATAATAATGATGTAAAATGCATGCTAATTTATAAAGGCAGGCGAATGATAATAAATTGCAATGCTTGTAAAAGGCTGCTAAGTCATAAGTACCTACCTACTAACATAACGTAACACCATTATTGTACACTTAGTTCGCAATAAACGTTTTGAATTTGAATTTGGATTTTCTTTCTTACAGACAAGATTATCTCAGACCACTGCAGGATTATTGACACCAACTATATTTTTATTCCCTTCAGTGGGGTCGTGGGGCTTTCGGGACCGGGACCGCGGTCATAGATTCCACCTTTATTATTTTAGAGTATTGTGCATGCCTCTGTGAGCTTCGTCACCGTCTTTTGTTTTAAGTTGATCTTCTTTTCTTATTTCATAATGGCCTTCGACCATACCGCAGTATGGCCGGTCACATAAGTTCACCGTGTCAGTGGCGCGAGGGAATTACATGCGCAGGCACATCGGCCATTAAACAAAGGCATATATTAGGCTCGAGTCAAACCACATAGGCTCGATTAAAGGAAAATCGATTGTAGAACATTATAATTTTATTATTGAGTCTTATTTAAGTGAAATCGTGGTTTGTGGCAATTTTCCTTGTTTTATTTATTGTCACTCCATTTGATAACTGTTCTGAGGTACTACCTATTACAATGTAAGCTTTACTTTGCGATAGTGGGCTGTAACAATCACGCTTCGGAAAATAGTTGTTTGAAAACATTATTATATCATGCACTATCGTGCACGAAGATAATAAATTGATAATATCATGTAATCTGACTTTGAAAGCACTACAAGGGATAACAGAAACGTATTATAAAGACCCATGTATACAGGGGTGCAAGTTTATGGAACGTTCTAGAGCAATAATCCCAAGTCATAAAGCACGTTCAATTATTGCCATTCAAGAATTGCATGCAATTTCCATAAAATGGCATACAATAATTTATTGTGAATTTTGCCATTCAATAATTTCATGCGACTTCTGTTTACACCAAGGCAATTATTACATGCAAGTTTTCCCTCGTCTAAACACAGAGTTGCACGTCCTTGTGCAATTGATTCAACTAAGCACTGCTACCCGTATTTGCGCTGCCAAAAATTTCACCCAATTTTATTGACCATCTGCTCAAGATTTTTCTAAACTTGTTTTGTTCGCTCATGTTTGAATGATAGAAATTTTCATTCCAGAATTGAATGTGATTTTATTGTACGTGCTGTTTTCACCTATACTAGTTTTGCAAGGCAACTTAGAACTTGACGTATCTTACAAAAAAAAATCCTACGTGTTGTTTAGACGATGCCAGTTAATTGCTGCTTACTAATTTTATTGTATGCCACAGGCAATAAACTTGCACTTTGTGAGTGTGGCTTTAGGATGTTGTCACGTTGACCAAACTCTCGAGTGACGACTAAGTAATACCTAGTTAGTTTACAGGCGTGCGTATGACCAGCAGTGGATGTCAGGCTGTAGATGATGATGATAATGGTGAAGCATACCAATAGCTTGGGACAGTTTGCAAAACATATCAACGAAAATGTCAACAGCTCAAAACCTCTCCAGACTCAATCGACAAACAAAAACCTGCTGGATCGCCTCAATAGTAATCAGCATTCAAAGGCAACGGTCGCGCATAGTGCTCGTACTATGGTGGCGTGCAAATCGTTGCGCCTGCGCCGCCGGACGCGCGTCGAGCCGCGAGATCGCACGCGCCACTACCGTGTAATCGGTAATCAGTGGTCAGAATATTATGTATGTATTGTTTTCGATAGGACATGGATGTTTGTTTGTCTTGTAAGAGTGCAAGTTTTTAAAATTAAATTATCATGGCATATAGGTACCTTGACATAAGTATTCTCAAAGAGGTTTCCCTCGAAGGGATTTCGTCATTCTCGTAGATATTTTCATGATTTTCTAGACCTAAAACTATATTATTTCGACACTGAGTCTATAGAATCAAAATAACTGACTGAATTAATAAAAATATTAAATTGGGGAGAAGAAGCGAAAAAGAAAGTCTCATTTCCATATTCAAAAATATTTTCAGGCACCACTTTCGACAGAATACTACTTATCGGCCAATTCTTTCTTCAAACATCTCAATACAGTCGACGCAGCGAACAATTTCTAGTGCAGCAATAATGTTAGAAACTTCATTGTTCGAAAGGACAGGTGAAATTTAAATACTATAATAATATAAAATACTTTTACTGAAACCCACTTATTTATGAACGTTCACTTGTTTGTTAAATCTAAACCGAAAGTGAAAACATTTCAAGTGCGTCACAGTATTATAATGCAAAATTGAATTTGAAAAACTAAACACTGAACATCATTCGTTCAAATTGGACATTGTTTTAATGACAATTAGTGTAACGGTTCCTAATGAAGGTTTTTTTTTTTAATTGAATTTTATTTATTACCAAGATCATGAAAATAATGTGAAACTAAAGAGATTAGTACGTAAAGACAAAATAATTAGAAGTGCCATCAGTTCAGTAACTCGGTATCCTATCATTGAAAACAAAGCCCTTAAGACGACAGAGATTTAACCAACAAAATAACTTGTAAATAATCCACTAAGTTTAGTTATCAATGCAGAATATTTGTAATATCAAGTCAGTCAATCGAGACGGGCTTTAATAACTGCACATCGTCGTATCAAAAGCACTTCATCTCTTTACACACAATTTATATCCGACCGAAGCACATTACAAACTGACCTTACAATCAGGCCAATAAACTATTATCAAGTTATCTCCAATCATAACAGTACTAATTGTCACAGTATAATTACATTTAACATTCATCAATTTTATTTTAACATGTTTATTCAATTTATACCTAAACATGTTACAATTTATTTCTGACTCACAGTAAACTCGCATTATCAGGAAGGACAAAACCAGAACTTGGCACGGGTCCTCCCACGTTAAATTAAGTTCGATTACAGGACATTGTTAAAGTGATAAAACAATCATTATTATTATATTATTATTATAAGTTATTTTGTTTACTGGCAAAATACAATCATCAATCCAAAACTGTCACTTCAATTGTGTAATTTATTAAGACATTTGTCATTAATTAGGTAGCCAAAGACTTCACAACCGAAGATATAGGTACCGATCAGATTTTCTTTAACTCTGTGCAATCTTTAATTAAGTACCTTTAAATATGTATTAATTATATAGCTTCAATATTTTTTCATCAATCTTATGAAAAGCTTTTCCATATTTCGCTACCTTTGTAGTTAAAAATAACTATTTCATTAATGGACTGAACGCCACCGAGATGGGAAAATCATCGTCGACCCACGCTCTGCCCTTTCACTCTTTATCGATCATTTTATTTAATAATAACTTTATCTACATATACTTTGTAAAGGATATTAAAATAGACCCAAAGCTTATTAGGTCGTGACTCTAGATTTTCAATCTTTTTTGTATGTTTTTTTATACATTCTTCTTACTTTTTGCAGGTAAGCTAGAGTAACCTAATGAACACGGGTCAGACACTTACCGTTATGCATATATTAGTAAAAATCTTTGTATATTTGATATCGATACGGAGCTATAACTTTCATTACATTTTTGTTGGTAGGTACTACATCTTGTAACCCCATTGATGGCGAGCATTCTACGAAAGTTTTTGGTACATTGCACCTAAAACAGATCGATATGCTCAATCTACACAAATCATTATTTAAGACATCATTAACACAAATTCATCAAACTTAAAGCCTTCCGAATTTGCGTGGGAAGAAATCATGAACATTCTTAACGAATCTTACTTCCCAAATCCCCAAAATAATCTATAATAATCAATTCTAAACACGTGAAAATCCGACAAAACTTCTTAATACGTATCAATTAATTAGCATAATAAGTTCGTTGCTACGGCGGCGGCGTCGCGGACGAATGAGCTATGGTGCGCGGGCGCAGGCACGGTCAAGGCTAGCCGTTCGCTTTTTATCACCCGCGAAAGTTCAGCGCTCTCGATCAAGAAGCGAATTAAGTATAACTCAGTGGGTGCTTTACTATGGTTCGGTGATTGCGCTTTTTGAATCGGTGGTTGATAAAAAAGTTTAGCAGATGATGATGTAAGTGAAACTAAAGCTACTATTATATTATGTTCATAATACCTATTGTTTCTAGATGTATTGACTTTGGTATTGCTAACTGTAACATTATTAATTAAGATCTACAAACGAATTTTTACCATATTTTCCGTCCAAACAAATAAAGCCACGAAAATGTTCCAAATATCCGATAATTTAAAAATACTTCTATAAAGACCTGCTGTTACAAAACAGACATTTTAATTAGCATATGAAAGCCACGAGCAACGCGGCGTGGCAGCATTAGCGTTAATCTGAGTCTTAAATCTAAGCAATCAAGCCTTAAGTTATGCAGCTTCGTAAAATGTTTATAGAGCATCAGATATGCCAATAATGAGGTAAACGGAAGCCGGCGGTAAAATTCATAAACTTAGATATCTTGTTAATGGACTTTAGATAATTGAAGAAATAATCGTAAAATTAAGAAGCATTTGATATAAAATTGGGGGTCATGGAACTATGTGGTACAATGTAGAGATAAAGAGACTAGAGACTTCGAACAAACTGATGGAAACAATTTTTGAAGAACATGAATGAATCACTGTTGCTGATGTTGAATGCTAAGGAAAAATAAGTCGTACAAAGATTAAAGATCATTCGAACAAAACTAATAGCATCAAAACCACGACTATTAATAAACCAACTACACTGAATGATCTCAATCCAAAAACGTATCACATGAAAATTTAGAACAAGGTCAAGAATTGTCTCAGGGGACCCAACGGACAATAATAACAGCGCCTACCGTGGGAGTGATCTTTGAGAACATTACACCAAATTGTAACAATACTAATAGTACGAATCACGATAACTTTGCTGATACATATACAGAAGTGTCAGCAAACTTTAAAGCAAACAATATTAGGGCACAAAATCCAACTGCAGCAAATCTTGATAGAGGCAAATTCAAAGTAACTGATGCTAAATTTAACGATGCTAAAATCAGTGTTCACGTTAATAAAGTTAAAGTCAGAATAACTGGGCGTGACAGGACTGATAATAGTAAATCCTGAGCGGACATTTTATATATTATATTCATTACAAGTGGTCATGCTGGGAAATGTTCTATTAACACATTGCTAGGCCTCAATACGCACCTCGGGGCTTAGCAATTCTAATGGCTGGATTCAAATATACATCTAATTTAATCGTTTGTGGAGAAATGTTATCTTTCACACATTTACAAATATAGAAAACTTATAAATTAGTATCGGTTTATGTTCTCATGATTCGTAATAAGCATGAAAGAATGGTAAAGTGGCGGTTATGATATTGTTCAGCTCATTCAGCATAGCTCACAATTTAGGTTGTCTGACTAAATACTAAAACTAAGTTTAACAACGAAACTAACCAATCAATGAAGTTGAATATTATGTCGAAGCCCCGTTCATTTAATGCATACAGTTCATAACTGCTCGCATACCAGCATTTCATGTTAATTTCGCGCAAATTCTTTACACAATTTCACGGGCATCCAAACTTGATATCGCGACCCAATTTTTTCCGCTAAAACTCTCATCCCATCAATTACTTCGGAGTATAAAGCCCATAATTACGTGAACAGAAGCAATAACTTATCAGGTTATTACGAAGAGCCGCTGATTGCCTGCAGGTGATCCCAGCCCGCCGCGGCGATGGCGATGGGAACAATCTAACTGTGCTTACGAAGCCTGCAAATCATTAGAAGTTCCTATCAACGGCTAACGGTGGTTCAAACACCACTAAGTTTACTGCAAGCTTATCAAACGATATCGGGACTTGATAATCTGTTGCTTGCATAGATGGCTGCCGATTAAAGGTTCTTGGAAAGTAAGTAAATTAATAAATGTTTTTATCGAGGTAATTGCAGGCTGTTATTAAAATGCCATTAGAAATATTTTATAGGTGTTGTATGTCACATTAAACATGTAATATATTTATTTGTGCTCTATCTTATAAAGTTATTTATGTAATTATAGTCTTACAGAGCTTGTAATAATAGTTACACAGAAAACTAATGTTATGACTAGTTGTAAAAAGTTATGCCTAAGTAATGTATCATCCTTAGATTATGAAATGTCCAGATTCCGTGTTCAGTACAAAACGTAACATAAATCGTGAAGCCAATTTTTATACGTGTGTGAGTGAGCGCCGTGTACTACATAACGCATTTGCGTATGTGTGCAACATGCGAGTAATACCAGCGCATAGAGATTACCCTAAAATAGTGGGAAAATTTAAATATAAAAGGAACATTGAAAAGGAACTTAAAAAATAAAAGAAAAAAGTGTGAATTTGGTCAAAATTAAAATCCAAGATGGCGGCTACGAAAATTTTCAAATTTTTCGTCATGGGTGTCGTTTTCATGCTTTTCTAGGGTGTGAAAGCCGACGATAACGAAAAATTTGAAAATGATTGCAGCTGCCATCTGGGATTAACATTTTAACGTCACTATCGGCTTTAACACCCTCGAAACCCATGAAAAACCCCACCGATATACTTAACCATGTCCGGGGGCTTAACGTCCGAGGCACGGAGAAGACCCGGTATGTAAAGATGTTCAACCATCCACGGATCAAAATTAATAAAACCACATAATATAAGAAGTCGTTTCCATACCATGTATCTGATTAATTGTGCATTCCCGCATTTTCTGGAATCCTGGGATTTATATTAAGAAAAAAATACTAAGAAGCCGTTTAGTTTTGTAGCCAGTTTGCTAGCCAAATATTAACTTAAGGTATATATGCATCCGGTTATCCGATCTCTAATCATCATTAATTCCCAAACACTAATCATCATCATCTTCCTGCCCTTATCCCATGTTACTTGGGGTCAGCGCAACACGTTTTCTTCTTCCATTCTCCCCTGTCAACCGTCACGTTATCATTCACTTCCTTCTCTTTCATATCATTCCTCACACAATCCATCCAACTTTTATTTGGCCTTCCTCTGCCTCTCCATCCATCAACATATATATTCATCACTCTTTTAGTCACATGCGTTTCGTCTCTCCTCATCACATGCCCATACCAACCCAAACGATTTCCTTTTAACTTTTCTGTCACTGGCGCCACTTTCAAACTTCCTCTTATATACTCATTTCTTACTTTATCCATTCTCGTCACTCCACACATCCATCTCAACATTCTCATCTCCGCTGCATGCAATCTTTTTTCATCCGTCTTCTTCACTGCCCAGCATTTCGATCCATAAAGCGACAGGCCTTATCACGGACTTGTAAATTTTTCCCTTTAACTTGAGGGGCATCCGTGGGTCACAAGTTGTTCCTGTAACCTGTCGCCATTTCATCCATCCTGAGTTGATCCGGTGCGTTACGTCTCGGTCTACTTCGCCATCCCCTTGGAAAATCGGAGCAGATTGGTAATAGCGTTCCGGCAAGAGACATGGGCACAGGACCCGAAATCACAAAACAGATACTCCGTTTTGGTCCGACTTACTCCCATTTCATCCAATTCCCAAACACTAAAAGCCTACTTAAAAATGTATACTGGGCATTCTGTAGCAAACTATCAGAAAGTACCTATTAAAAATAAAATCCACAATAAATAATGGTCCAATAAATTAAAATAATTTTGAAGAGCGAGCGCATTCAAAATTTAAATTCAATTATAGAAACAACTCAGCGTGAAATTCAATAAATGAGGTACCAGTGGCAATAGGTCCTGTCAGTTGACTTGGTTTTAATATAATATCCTCAAAAGGTTAAACTTGCAATAGAAAAGTGTAAATTGCTATTAAAAAAAAACAATGCTTATTACATTTTAAAGGATAGAACAATTTTATTTCAATTTCTAAGTATCGATTTCTGACATTCGTCATATTAAGTACCTATGTGTGTGATATTTGTAAAAAGTAAAAATGTTAAAACACACTATTATCGCATTTACAGACTTGGATTTTATAGAGGTAAATTAATAAACTTGTGTGCTAAAGACAGATTCAATGCAGTTAAGAAATGAGTTTTTATGCAACTCTCTTAATTAACCCACGTTAAAAAGATTTGATGGGTAGCATAATACATTTTACATAATCAATTTAGGGTGTCGTATGTCGACTCCACTAATGAGTTGACGGAAGTTCATGTGTTTGGGTCCAATTGGGAGCGCTTCCGAACTATACGGTTGAAGAAACAAACTAACACTCACAAAAAAATCATCGTCCATGTTAATGAAACTCCTTAGTCATCCCTCGTTTTTTTTCGTGAGGTGTTGAAAATTTGGGTAAATTTTTTCATGCCCTAGGCAACACTTAACAGTTATTGTGTCAAATTCAATGTCACATTCTTATTTTTTCGTTTTCGAATTTAATTATGAAATACACGGTGAAATTGAATACTTACGTATGAAATGAGATATTAGTGCGCTTGTCTTTTTTTGTAGTGTAATTTTTGCACGATTTCACAGCAGAGACTGACATTTTAAAAAAAATTAAAACACCCGGCTCGTGACGTTTGCGGGGCGAACGTCTCTTGACGTCTGGCGCGGGGATCGAACTAGTCACTAAAAGTAGTTACTAAAATTTGGAATCAATTTACGGTAGCCTACTAGGAATCTGGACATTTCATAATCTAAGGTATCATCATAGGTTTTCAACGAATAATTACGTTATTTTGTAATGCCAACTAATTCTTATCTATCTATCTTCTATCGATACAAATAAAAAGAGAAGTCCTGACTGACTGACTGACTCATCAACGCCCAGTCAAAACCCTTGAACCTAGAAGGCTGAAATTTTGCACAGGATTTCCCGGTAGTACGTTCCCGTGGGATATTTTCCGATATCCATGCGGGCGAAGCCACAGGCAAAAGCTAGTTAGAGATATATTATGTGTCATTTTATTATTCTTATGAAATTATTAAACTCAAAAATAACAATTCATAGTTACGTTATTTCGGTTCCAAGATATGGCACATTATCGGGAAAGAAGACCTCATACAAATAATCTATATAAATAAAAATAATTTGCCGAATATTATGTAAGTACGCGCATCACTTCAGAACGGTTGCAAATATTTGGCTACTTTCTTTTTTCTTGTGTTTGTAATTTTCAGGACAAAATTTGCATGAAAGAAAATGTTTGAAAAGCTGCTGGGAAAAGTGTAAAATTTGGGTAAACTGAAACTGTATTTTCTATGGGAATTAATAATTTTGAAAGGACAACGTTTGTCGGGTCAGCAAGCAATAAATTTCAGCATATTTAAAACTTATGTATCGTAGATATTTAATTTGTTAATCCTTTCAAAGTAGTAACTTGCAAAGAAATAGTAAAAAGCAATAAAATAAAAACATTTCAAGTTTCCGTCTTCATTACTGTGCTTTCATTAAAAAAACTCGTCAGGCATGATGCCATTACGTTTACGATAGCGTTTGCGTTAAAAGCTCTGAAACTGTGTCAAGTTTAAACCGGCAAACCTCGAGGCTATTCGTAACTACTTATTAGTTAAATATAAATTACTAGCCTAGGCTTATCAGTGTACATTAGTCGTAATCTTACGCATTAGATAAATGCTGCTTTTTGTTTTGTTTTTTGTTTTAAAGTGGAGCAAAAAATGGTCCTTTTGTAGGCGAAGACACTACGAGTCTTTTGTACAGTTTTGTGCGACTTTCGTGGGTTGTCATGTTCTATTAGGTATTTGTTAGCTGTATGGTTAGATAGGATCACTTTGAGTACCTTACCAACAGAGAACAAATGACAGAGACAACTAATTATTAGTTTAATTTAATTTAATTATCATTAAAATCAAGTAACATAGTGTTAGTAACAATATAAAATATATGTGTTTAAATGGCTGGATAAGTTACTACTCCGATTAGTCCATATAAAATCTAGCACAATACCAAATTAAACAGCAAGACACCGCTTTTGTGGCCTTTCAATATTCAGACCTCAGTCACAAATTCCTCAGTGTTTTTGTTGTCAACGGTTTGATAAACGCGATTTGGCTTAAAATTTAAAAGCTGAGCAGTTCAACAGGTTTATCTGATCAGCCGTTTATTACCATAACTGTCCAAAGCTCAAATCTTGTGTTTTATTGTTAATTATATACAAGAATTCGGTTATATTAATTAACTCACTATTTGGCGTCAAAATTTGTATTTAATCTTAGCTAAGATATTTTTATATAATTTTGATTAATATTAATGTATACTAATTATATGCTAAGGCATTATTATTATGTGGATCGCTGTGGTTTTAACATAATAATTAAGCAAGATATCAAACGGTATTTAGAGGAAGTATGTCGTTATAAGACTAAAGAAGTTGTAGAATTCTGAATGCCTGTTTTGGTTGGAATGTTTGTTTAGTCTACCAATCATATTAAGCTAATCGTAGAGCAGATCGATGAAGCAACCTACTGTGCCGATTTATTCAACTATGAAAAATATCTTGATACTAAAAACATTAATGCTCTATTAGAACATTAACTGTTATGTATATAAACATACACCACGACATAAAAAGAGAAGTGTCGGTAAAAGCTGAAATGTTTTTCTCAGTGGGTTCCAACGAGACGCAGGAAGAAAGGCACGACACACTTAGTTTCCGCCCCACTAATGGATACCCGACAGTTCTGAAACTAGACGTATATTAACTTGATGATATAACTGACAGACCAAGCTGGATCTTGTTAAAGATGAACGTAATGCAACATATCATGCAAGTATCGTATTAACTCGAATAAATAACTTCAAGCCGTTTAGACCTCATTGGGGTCAGCAAAGTGAGCCGTGGGGAACAATAATCTATGTAATATCCAATTACGACTTAGGCTTTAATAATTTATGGAATTATAAAGATGATGTTACAAATTATGACATTCAACAGTACAATGCAAAGTATGTCAAGTAATTAACTGACTCCCAAAACACGTATAACGTTTGTTTTGTACCGACCAATAAAGGTGAAAATGAAATGAATGAATGAATGTAAAAATGAGTCGATGATTTCTACAAACGAATGAAGGTGAGTTGATGAGAAAATAATGAACTTCAATATACAGTTTATGATATTTGCATCACGAATTCCAGTCAGTTGTATAAAATGTAGTTCAGTTTGCAAAATAAACATGTAGATATCAGAAATGATGAAATTACAAATTCGAAGTACTGGAATATTTAGCAAGTTAGAGAAGTAAAATAAAATTGAAAATTATATTTCCAATAGCACCAAATATTTGAAGACCGATGGAATTGTTAAACCATCCGAGCACATTGCTGAACCGGAAGCAATTGTTAACAGGAAACATCAGCGGAAACACTTTGATAATATTACCTCATCATTCTGTACGACCCATTAATCGCAATGTCAAATAAAAAATCAAAAATTACCATAGCGTGGACATAATTATTACATTTATTACACAAAAACAACGTTAAAGTACAGCTAATGAGTGAGACAGAGTTCTATAAAAGGTATCTTAGGGAAGTTGGATTTAGACAATTTGAGATGGTCACGAAAATGATTATACGAGTATTCAAGATAAGTAACATTAGTAAAAAGGAACTGAAGAACCGAACTCGAAGAAACAAATCGGTACTGCACAATTTTGAACAAAGTGAGAAGGAAGCACTGAAGTTATAGCAAGCATTAAAAATAATATGGAGAAAACAAATGATATGATGAATGGAGACATTCTATGATCAGAATTTATAAGTATAATTAGTAGGTAAATTAAAATAAATAAATAAAATAAATAATAAGTTTATTGTACAAAGAGAAACACATAGAACACATACACTAAACATGATAGTACAAGTGGCAGTCAGACAGGTTGAACAGCTGGCTCCTGAACTAAGTAAAAAGATACTTGTATCTCAGGAGCCAAAGTTCCTCATAAACATTGAAAAGTACAACTAAATACAATCAAGCTCAGTAGTTACTATAATGCTTTACATTTGTGAACATCGAACACATTTTATGCAAATATTATATTGATTTTAATAGAGAGAAACCGAAAAAAAAAATACATTTAAATTACAGAAGACATTCCAACGATCACCCCATGAATACCTTACTCAGATAATCATGAGGCGACCGCCAGAATATCCTCTGTATCGTCGTAAAGTTTTTGAAAACATACTACACAATTATATTTATTCCCAAGTTGAAAAGTATCTGTGTAATGAACAACATGGCTTCAGAGCAAAAAGATCAGTAAATACAAACCTTCTTACATTAGTAGACTTTATATCAAAACGATTGGACCGTGGAGGGCAGGTCGATGTCTTGTACTTTGACTTCCGGAAAGCGTTTGATAGGGTCAATAATGATATTCTGCTGGCAAAACTATGTGCCATCGGGTTCCCGCCAGGTCTCTTACGGCTCCTCGCTGACTACCTCCGCGATCGTCAGCAGTTTGTCAGACTGGGACTCTATGAATCCCAGCCCTACCATACGCGTTCCGGAGTCAGTCAAGGATCAATCCTGGGACCCCTTCTTTTCTTGATAATGATCAACGACCTTCCTTCAGTTATTCATCACGCCAGAAGTCTATTGTATGCAGATGATTTAAAACTCTTTTCCGAAATTCACTCTGAAGCCGATTGTCTGGCGCTGCAGAGCGATATTGAGGCAATATTGGAGTGGAGTGTTAAGAATAAAATGGAATTTAATTCTTCTAAATGTTTCATCATGAGTTTTACTCGAGTACGAAACCATGTCACCTTTACTTATAAAATTAATGGCAGCGCTATTGCTAGAACAACTGAAATTAAGGATCTGGGTGTCACATTTGACAACAAGCTAACGTTTCATGATCACATGGTATCGGTAGCAAAAGACTCATTTAGGCGATTAGGCTTCATACTGCGCAATGCTAAAGATTTTAGCAACATCAGCGCTATTAAATCTATTTTTAATGTACTTGTTCGCAGCAAACTGGAGTCCAGTGCATGTGTCTGGAACCCGCACGAAAAGAAGTACACTTTACTCTTAGAAAAGGTACAAAAAGCTTATCTTAGGTATTTGTACAAACGTTTGAATGGATATTATCCGTTTATGTATCCTTCGAACTTTCTTTTAGGCTGTTTAGGGTACAATTCTCTCGAGGTCAGAAGAAAAAATGACCAAATTATTAATATGTGTAAGATTCTTCACGGAAAAATAGATGCTCCTGAACTGCACGACGAACTATTCCATCTTTTTGCTCCAATAAACTATAGCCGGTGCAGGAGGCACAGATTGTTCGCCGTGCCTCGGAGTCGAACCGTCGCTCGAGCCCAGTCTCCTGTACCTCGCACGCTCACTGCGCTCAACGCTCTCTTGGACGCTAAGCCTGACTGTGATGTGTTCGCGGATGAATGGAAGAAGACCTTGTCAGTATGTCTGGAGTATTGTGAGAACAGCGTATGACTGTCGTGTTGTTGTATACTTTTCTTATTTTACTTAAATAATGTGTTTGTGTCTTAACTAATGTAACTGGCCTTGGCCGTTTTATGTTAAAATAAAATAAATAAATAAATAAATAAATAAGACAAATTCTGCACCCAATTAGTCAGCTTTGCTTTCAGCGCAAACTTGGTCAACGTGTAAATATCAATTAACCGATGTACCTTATTATAAAGACGAGCACTTAGAACTGGGTAATGGCGGCTAGCAAATGCAGAACGACATTGGACGGAGTCACAGACTGGACGACCTCGACGTCTTAGAAGGATGTTTGAGTCTAAAGGTAGGATGGAGTGACGGCGTAAGACTACACGCAAAATGAAGAGTTGTCGCACAGTGAGGACTTGGGATTCAGAGTACAGCAGGGCGGTTGGGTAATCTCTACGCTTAAAATGCATAACCTTTAGAATCACCCTTTGAGCACGTTCTATTTGAATTAGAAGATTTTTATAAGTGCCTCCCCAAACTGTAATGCAATAAGTGATAATTGATGCACATAGACTCTGGTAGACCAAAGACAAGGTTGCAGGGTCAGCTGAATGTCTTAACTCTTTAAATATGAATATGAGCTTTCTTGTGCGTGAACATAATGCCTCGATGTGGGTGCGCCAGGTTAGTTTTTCATCAATGTACACCCCTAGGTATTTGATACTCGAAACTATGGAGAGTGTAAGACAACTGCAGCTGATATCATGCTCTGCACAGGAATGGGCTTTTACTAAACTAGACTCGGAAGGTAAAGGAATAGAATTCGGCAAGGAAAAACGTAAGAGTTTGGTCTTCTCAATATTGAGAGTCAAGAGATTAGCTGAAAGCCACTCCATCACAAGGCGGAGAGAGTGTTCCGTTCTTTGTTTGGCCTTCTCCCAGTCAACATCGTATACAATAAGCGCTGTGTCGTCAGCGTAGGTGAATATATCACAGTTGGGATAGACATTTTGCACAAATCATTAATGTATATCAGGAACAAGGTAGGTCCTAATATACTACCTTGTGGTACCCCAAAACAGATACATTCATCTTCGCTGACAAAGGAATTGACTTTTACACGCTGAGTTCTTCCAGATAAGTAATCTGTGAACATTTTCAACGCAAGGCCACGTATTCCAATTTTTTCAATTGAAGTCAAACATGTTAAATAGAATAAATGTACTAAAGATAATGATTTCCTCAATAAAGAAATAGAAATTGTGAGACTTACAATTACTTTTAACATTAACGTAGAAACAGAAAACTAGGAAAAAGGTGTCAGAGCTAAAATTAATCACTACTTCGCTAATAATCAATGTACAAGTAATCAATCAACGACGCTGCGATAGTACATTAATAAGATATGCATAATAACATTTTAAGTGTCGGTAATAACTCGTAACAGAGGCAACGTATTTATTCAGTTAATAAGGCTTCTATGTCAAAGCTAATGCGTAAACCAGTCGCGGACAGGTTCGAACACTAATCTATGAAGTTACTCATTTGCTATGCCTTCGATAATTTCCACACACTAAGAGCTTAACTGATGAATAATAACGGTAGATATGTGGAGATGTTATTAAACCCTTCTATCGAAGGTTCTGGGTAATAATTCGGCAATGATAGCACGTAATGTTCAGCGAAAGTTTCTTATTAGTTTCTTTCGTAGACTGATATCTAAAGACCTAATATATTTGCTACGCGTTTACCCCGAGGGCAACACAGAAAGCCTGTGTTGCCCTCGGGGCAAACGCGTCTAATTTATAATTAGCTGACATTACATCATGTTGAAGTACACAATCCAATTATTTTCTCTGTTCTTTCTATATACTTCTAAATTAAACGAAAACGATAAATTAAGTCGCTTACAAATGCACAACACAAAAAACTAGAAGACGCTACAAAAAACTGCATGAATATGCATATGTCAGGCTTTTCATGTTTACTGTTACAATTTAAATGACCATTCAACTGTGCACCGAAGCAGTCTGGAATTACTTTTAACACTATTCAACGTACTAAACTGTATTATAAACAAATGCCGCTTTTTTATTAAAAATAACGAGACCGGCCAACGGCCTGGTGCTAAATGGCTAGTGCCAGTAATCCCTGTTTGCAGTAAAAGGGGAAAATTCTGTTTAAACCTTTTGTGCTTTTTTTAGAACTTTTTAAACACCAGCAATGTGCTAAATGTCTTGGAAGTTCCACAAAACGTTTTGTTGCAGACTATTTTATTTAAATGTAAACGTTTTCTTCTCAGCTCGAAATGATGCAGTCGCAAAACTGTACGACACATTTGATTCTTTATTCTAGTGTTTAGTAAATGTTTGAAAGCCTTATTGTGAGCCGTAATTCGCTTGCAAAGTTAAATATTTGTTATGAGTTCTTGCTGCAGCTGCAATTTTGAGTTACTGAACTGAAAATTGCAGTTCCTTTTGCGGTTATAAATAGAATTCTTTTATGGTTAGGAATGCAGCTAAATATAGCAGACCGATAGTAATATGGCACACTGGAAATAGAAAAATGTTAGTGCTTTCAGTTTATACAGGGTGAAATTGAATTCATGAGCAATATTTTAAGGGGTCATTGTACTCATCATTATGAACAACTTTTACTATGGGAACAAACCTGGAATACCGAAAAAAAAATCAGCTGTTCCATACATCATGCTCGTACGTAACACATTATACGCACAGTAACAGCTGATTTTTTTTCGTGATTTCAGGTTTGTTCCCATAGTAAAAGTTGTTCATAATGATGAGTACAATAACCTTTTAAAATATTGCTCATGAATTCAATTTCACCCTGTATACTCTTAGAACACTTTCCTTACAAATTAAAAAGTCTTAAAGCATTCAGATTTCTGAGTGGTAATTGGACTATGCAAAAAATAAAACATCTCGTTATAAGTTTAAAACTCATAACCATTCCATTTGCAGCGATGTAGTCGAATAAGAATTGAATGAGCTTGCTCAGGTACATGCACATCAACGAAATTAAATGCGACATTTTAAAATTAAAACGTTCCGAGGAAGTATTACTAACAGCTTCATAATTATAATTAAGTTAATGGGAATGGATATGAAAATAAAGATTTATGATGACAAGCATTGAGGCAATGTATTAATTAAGGTAATTAGCGGAACTACGGAGAGTTCATGAGCGTGGTGGCATTTTGTTTCGTTAGCAAAATGTTGTTAATTGAACATCATTGATCATTGGATAGATATTATATACTTTTTACTTTAGTTTGTACTTTATTAACTAAGGTACTTATGGCATGACCTTTTAGACATTTAAATGTTTAATTTTCACTTTTGTTCAGTTTGTTGTTCTGACAATCTTCATCTATCTCCGACCGCAATATCTCACTTATCTGTTTCCGAAACGAGAATATATTTCCAATCGAGCTTCTTCGATTCTCAGCTTTTACAGCAAACTTTCAATTTCATAATCATTAGGTACAAGATAAATCCCTTCACAAAATCAAATGAGTTAAATATTTCTCGATACATTTGCCACAAGCGCTCGACAGCGAAAGAAGCCTTACCCCGAGATCGATAACGACGATCGAATCACTTTCGCTGCTATCGATTCTTATCGCAAAAAGTAGTTGGCAGCACTAGCCCCGGTTACCCCGTGGTTCCTGTATAACCTTACTAATTTCAAACGTGTTATAGCTCCATTATTAGTGTTATGAAGTATTGTGCTACTACTTTCGGTCGGATTGTATTTCATTCACCGCGGGCGAAGTGATTGAACCCAGATCGCTAGTATCCTTGAGAACTGGTCCCGATTGAATAGTGTTATATAAAGCAACGTGAAATTCTTCATATTATGTTAGTGTTTAGGTATTTCTTTTGAGATTGCAGCTAAATAAATAGTGCATTCTCACGGATGAGATTATTCATTGTGGTGAAGGTAGATACCTATGTTCTTTGTTATGTTTTAATAGAATGGTTCAAATCGTATTTATTTGGTTTAGTTTGAAACAGAGTGTGCTGAGACATTTCATTTTATTCATTACAATGTTGCAGAAAGTGTAAATGCCATACTATATATTATAGACGAAATTTCAATACTATCAGGAGCTTGGGTTGGTCTTGTTAAAATGCCTTCTGTCTCCAATTCCTCACTCAATCTGTTGGGCAGTGTTGCTATGGAATGTTAATCTGTACGAGGGCTTAGACAAAGTAACATTCAATTAGAGATGATGCTAGTAGAAAAGTCAAAAAATGTATGGGGTTGACATAAGCTATCGAAATGTCACGTGATCATGTCAATGTCACTTTGAAGCTATAGCGATTGTAGAAATAGAATCGCTCCAAAGCGAATGCCAATTGTCTAGGCCTTCTGGTCCTTACCTGATCAGATTGACTGAAAAGTTTAAATAAATAAATAAATAAGGGTATTATTTATTTATTTATTTAAACTTTTCGCACTAAAAAAAAAGTACAAAGGCGGACTTAATGCCTTAGGGATTCTCTACCAGTCAACCAAGTGTGGTGAAGAGATTGATGGCAGGTGCTGAGTTTGGTGTTCAGTTTTGTTTGTTTGTTACCCTTCTCTTTGGTATTCTGGTAATGCTAATATTTCTAACATAACGTATTTCACCATCGACAGCCTCGTTGGTCTAGTGGTTGCAAGCGCTACTGCTGACCATGAAGTCCTGGGTTCGGTTCTCAGGTCGGGCAAAGTGTTATTGGATTTTTCCATCAGGAATTTCTCAGTAGCAGCCCGCAGTCTGGATTGGTGCCCGGTTGATGGCAATAGACATCGCCCTCTATTACATGGGACTTAAACACAACTGGTGAAATGCGGGTGTACTATAGGTATACCTCTGCCCAACCCTTTCGGGGATAACAGGAGTAATGTTATGTTACACCACAAAAATGAGTACACCACGAACCGTAGTACACTTCCCTCAGTATACATAATGCACGAATTACCGACCCATATGCGGCCAGCAATAACGTACGTGATAACTGTGCTCATACATAATGTATCCCATATGCTACACCGGAAAAAGTGGACGTATCTTCCCATAAAAGTTAGTATCGAAATAAACATATCATATACCGGAGCGGATTTCTCAGGCCTAGTTTCAGTGCATCTATCATGTTGATTGATGTTGGGGGCTGCCGATAGATGGCGGTAACTGTCGTGCAACGTGCTCGCTCAGCAGCTTGTTCTGCAACTTGTTTATTAGTGCAACCTCGCTTTATGAACGGAAGACAGGAGGTAGGTACTGTTAGTTTTATGGTGTTAAGTTTGCACGTAAGTGTATGCTGTATGCTAGTGACTGCTTTGGAAATTCTACTTAGAGGTAATCAGCCACAATGTATGAATTTTAGCTCCAGATTATAAATTCTTGAGTTGTTACGATCATTCCATACAGCAAGAAAAACCATTGCATTCCTAATCAAAACGGCTAAAAAAGTTTTTTTTTTTATACATTATCTGAACCGTAGGTATAAGTCCATTGTTCTTCAAAACTAAAACGAGACATGCCTACATTTCTAACTATAATTATAATAATATTTAAATACCCTTTAAAATCTAAGACAGTTACATTTACACTTGCGTGAAAATTAACAGCGCAGAAATAATTATGTTAATCGTATAATAATAAAAGTTTACACAATTCAAACGTGGAACGATTTCATTCATACGTTGAACGTTGCGCACACGCTTTACAATTACGTGAAAAATTATGAATGATACGCGTCCTTGAGTAACGTTACAACGAAGTGTTTTTTTTTTTATTTTATAAGTTTTATACCTTTTTATTAACCGACTGCGTTTAATTTATTTACTAACTGAAAAAATACAAGCAACTTTCTTCTCGAAATGGTAAGACATCGTCACTGAAGAAAGTATATTCATAGTAGCTACTTCCTTCAGTCCAGCTTTTTATTGTGATCGTCACTTTAACCATGAAAGAGGTTTTCTCTTGGTTTTTACGTCACTTAAGTCACCCTCGCAGAGGATTGACCTCGAACGAGACAAGAACGAGACATATTCCCGCTTATCTTCAGTAGGAACCGAGGAAAATTACTCTCCCCTATAAAGGGTATAAGGAACAGCCCTCCGCGGACTGATGGGGTGAATTCAGTATATGGGACGTCATGGGACTCGAATAAACCTGATTTGTTTGTGTTTTATGCACAAATCGGAGCGTCTTCTTGAGAGGGATAGATAATAGGTATGCGGTGAGTTCGATGAAATCTGTAGCTAGGCAGAAAGTAAACAGCTGATTTCACGCGTCGTTCCTTAGAGTATTTCAGCAACCATTGCTGATTTTTTTAATTTTAGCTGTTTTATTTACATAAATGGAATGGTGCTTACATAGAATGTAATTTTACATTGAAATAAACGATAAAAAAATATATCCCGAGACATTTTTCGGTGGAATATGATACAAAAACAAGGAGCTGCATGTACCCTGTTAGTTTGCGGAGGGCTAGCCCTTACACCCTTTATCTACGACAGTAAATCATTTTCTTTCTTTCTTTTCAATTGCTCATAAATACAAGTTAATAGTAAGTACCTACTAAAAATCCAGTGATACAGTTAGATAGAACACCATTCACATATCAAAAGATCTCGAAAATCAATATTCACCCAGATAACCCTAAATCGATATATACGTCCAAACACAATACAGGTTAACCGTTGTAAAGACAAGTTTACAAATGGGGACTAGAACAACATCGTGTGGGGTAACCCTCTGCACGGTGGTCCCCTACCTGACTGTTGCAGGATGAATGGGGGAATCGGAGCGACGTATGGTAACTTACTCTTGAATTTATTACGAGGAATAAGGTGAATTATTTAGGGGTACATATTGAAGTATATCAAAGTAAGGTAACTTGTAGAATTACAAACATGGAAATGGGAGTATTGAACCTGATGTGACCCCGTGTTTCGATAGAAAATTTATTTCCGAATAATGCTTGGCTTTTGCTCTTGAATGGTTCCGAATGACTGTTTAAAACTAAAGACTAGAACTACAAATCAATTATGAATCAGGTTTGAATTCTATATTCGCCATTTATATCGTCACACATAGGAAAACAATTTAAAGTGACACATGTCATCCCACTGCCTAATGCCTGAATTGGACGCAGATTACAAAATCCTTTGACTCATAAAAATTGCGGAAACTATTATAAAAAGCAGCCAAGTGCGAGTCGGACACGTACATTTATATTATTTTTATTATTAACTAGCTTTTGCCAGCGGCTTCGCCCGCGTGGATGTCGGAAAATATTTCACGGGAACGTACTACCGAGAATTCCTTCCTTAATCCTTGTCTACATTATATAGGGAACCTCTGTGCAAAATTTCAGCTTTCTTGGTCCAAGGGTTTGGGCTGGTCGTTGATGAGTCAGTCAATCAGTCAGTCAGTCAGGACTTCTCTTTTTATTTATATAGATTTGTTATCTGCCATAACACACACACACACCCTCACACTCTGTGAAAATTTCAAGTGTCTACCTATTATGGTTCAAAGGTGGCTGTATATTTTCCATCTCTCTGCAGACGGACGGATAGACAGCGGAGCGTTAGTAATGTGGTTGGCACCCTTGGCACCCTTTGGGTACGGAACCCTAAAACACAACATTTTGACATTATTGTGCAACATATTTAGTTTAGAACACATACTATTACTAGTTTATGAAACAGTCTATAAAAATGCAGTCGTTTGATATGAAGTGATAGTAGGGCAAGAATTAGGTTGAAGATTACCAGGTTGTTTTAAGTGAACGGTACCTATCTAATCAAGCTATTATAAACACTCGATTAATTAGAGTGTGTCATATTTACACTCTAAAACAATTATTATTTTCGGTAAGTTACATAATCGATATAATTGTAAGCGCCACTTATAAATGCTGTACCTATTCATATTTTAAGTGTGATTTTAGAGACTAAACTAAAGTCATCAAATCTTGTTTAAGATATAATTTTTTTACGGATACGTATCAATTTAAGTGTTATCAATAAGCTTAGCCTTAACCAAACCACTATTACCGCCCGAACACCGACCTCCAAAGACAAACTGACTTACAAATATAATTTATCATTAATTATTGACGTCACTTACAGACAAACTGACTTACACATATAATTCATCAAATATATATATTATAATTACTATAATATGCCTCCAAGGTTAGCATATCATACTAATATTTATAAAGGCGAAAGTTATTGAGTGTGTGTGTATGTGTTTATATGTTTGTTACTTCTTCACGCTCAAACGGCTGGACCGATTTATATGAAACTTGGTATGTAGATAGCTTATACCTTGGATTAACACATAGGCTACTTTTTATCTTGGTCTATGCGGGTGAAACCGCGGGGCGCAGCTAGTAACCATATAAACTGACATTCAACTTCACCTCAGGCTGACACATCTAGCACAGAACAATTAGCCCTCTCGCGACACTGTGTGAACACTGTGAGCAGACCGCTAAGATAACACGCAAAGTAAGCTCCAATTAAAAGTATAATAACTCGTAATCATACCTGTTGCTCTGAAGAAACCTCCTCTCTGCTGCTGTCATCTGTAACAATGAAATAATAGCGTTAATTTGCGTTACTAAACATTAAACAAAAATTCAGTATGATGTTGTTGCTACTGAACAAATTAGATGTAATTTCATTGAGATTGACTTATCGCTCTTTCATTATTATTGATATTAAAACAATGATCTCAATATGTTCTTGTCTATGTAATTTTTGAGTAGCCTTTATTACGTATTTCATAATTAAATGGTCATAGTATTCATAGTTATTCTTATCGAAAAGCTTTATAGCAACTTTAATCGCGTAACACTATAGAATGAAGCTCGATGTTCAAACGAAACTGCATATCTCATTCAGAAAATCTTGTCATCCATTTAATACAGTTCATAAATTTTACTTGTAATTCTCCATAAGCCAACGAAAGTTACAAAAACATAATTACCACCAAAATCTTCCTTTGCAAAAAGTGCACCATGTTTTTTTGCACTGAAGTGTAAAACAATGGCGAACATGACTCGTCAACTTTAACAGAGTCACTTAGTTCGCTCAACGTTATGCCCTAAAAACTGTAATAAGATAAGTTGCATTACATCCCCACATACCATGACAAGATGGTCACAGTCTATTAACTGTCATAGTTTCATAGTTTCTATGAGAGTTCACCTGTGTGATATTGGGTGATCTAACGAGGGTCTATGTGAACGGTACCTACATCTCTCTCAATCAATCAACCAATCTGCCTAGCCTTTTCCCAACTATGTTGGGGTCGGCTTCCAGTCTAACCGGATGCAGCTGAATACCAGTATTTTACATGGAGCGACTGCCTATCTGACCTCCACAACCCAGTAACTGGGTAATACGATACCCCTTGGTAAGACTGGTTGTCAGACTTTCGGGCTTCTGACGACCCGTAACGACTGTCAAAGATCCACGAATAACAGCCGGGACCAACGGCTTAACGTGCTTTCCGAGGCACGGAGGTATCTCGATATGTAAAGATGGTCACCCATCCACTGACCAACCCCGGCAAGCGTAGCTTAACCTGACGGATCGACCCGTGCGGCTGTTATTACTTAGCCACGAGCTCCTCTTACCTACATCTCTCTCATTCCTACAATATACATAATTATGGTGCAGGTGATTTCTCGTCAAATTTAAGGGTGTGGTATAGTATAGACCATGAAACCGAACAACTTTTTCCATGGCACCAACATCGTAATCGCGAAAAAATAATCAGCCGTCCCATACATTTCCCATACATTGAAGTTTTCTATGGGACAGTTGAAAATTTTTTCGTAATTACGATGTTGGTCCCATGGAAAAAGTTGTTCGGTTTGATGTTCTGTATCACACCCTGAAATTTGACGAGGATGCAAAACAACACGTTGTATATATATTTTTTTTTTCTTTATTCACTCCTTATGATCTAATGCTGTTTAAAGCTTTCCGTTAAAATTAAATGCTATGCATTTACACTGAAAAGTCGAGGAAATCAGTAACTACTCATACTTTCAAAAGCTTCATATTGTAAACGTCAGCCAGTATAGATTCACGAGAGAATCCCCACTAAATCTCTCGACTAAAAATCAAAAGTCAACTCGTTGAATCACCGTATGTCAGTTGGTCGTCGACCTCGGCAACCTCGCGACAATTTCACGGTGCACACATAACACAATCAATGCATGCAGCACTAGCGAAACGACCCGGCTCGACCCGGTTTCAGTTTTTCCCGTCACTTCCTGTCCGCTCATCAACAGAATTTTTACGCTCGCTCGTAACTGTGGGTTTCAATTTTTTATCTAACTGGATTTTTAAACGAAGCTTAGGTAAAGTTTAGGTTACAATAAAATAAAGAATGAAGTCAATGAGATGGTACATAGTTAAAGACAAAGATAAAGATTTATTTGCAGATAAATATGGTTACAATAGTTCTTACAATAGTAATATAGTAGCTTAACATAAGAAAAAACACGACAAGAAAGACGTTAAGAAAGGACACGTGCCAAAAGCCAAGTGCGTGTCGGACCACGGCACAATGAAGGGAAAAGAAGAAAAGAATTACCGTAGTGAGCCAAGAATTTATCCCAAAAATAAACACAATGAAAAACATGTATACATTGACATACGTCACGGTCTATTCTCCACTGCAAGTTTGTAATCCTAAAATTTTTTGTAAGTGATTAAATTACAAATTAACAATATTCGGACTTTTTCCTTTACTTGTGCTATGAAACCTTGCTTCTTGCCAAATTTCATGATTCTAGATCAACGGGAAGTACCTTATAGGTTTTGATTTACTTGCGAGTATCAAGATATTATGTAGCATAAATGGCCGTCTTTTTTTATTGTGTTGACTTAGAAGCTTGATGTTTTAGAGCTCTAAGGGACTATAGACTTACCGTATTTGATATTAATTTCAGCTTAATACCTCTACGCGTTCCTTAGAAAAAGGGTCTTGACAGACTGACAAACAGATAGACGGACAACGGAGTGATCCTATAAGGTTATTTTTTTTTCCTTTTGAGGTACGGAACCCTAAAAACATAAAGCCAGTTATTTGCAAGAAGCATCCAATGAAAACAAAAAAAGAATTCAGCGTTACTTCAAAAACGGCTCAGTAATTCTGAAGATGAGCGCCTGAGACAGACAAACACAGTCTCTTTATCACCGCACTTTACTTCTATTGGCGTATCTAAGAGCAGTTGCGGTACGTTCCATTTTACGAGCCATTGCTAACGAGAAGCACGTCATGCTAGCTTTGTGTGCAGGTGAATGCGCGAATTATTTGTATTGCTGCTATATACAAAACGGTATAAAAAATATTAGTCTTTATTGTGGTGACTCGATAGTCTTATGAATCCATTGGGTAGTATTTTAAGTGTTTGGCGCAGATTGCAGACTGATTGACAACTATGCAGATCCCTGCCAGGGTCGCGGGTTGTCCTGTCGTACGCCCTCCCACTCCACACCCAGAGCGGGAAAAGTCATTTAATGATTTCCCAACAAAAAAAAATTAAAATAAATAAATAAAACATAAAAAACCCAGATGCGAATTTTAAGGCTTTTGAAGACTAAGCTTTTACCACCATGGACAACCATGTTGTAACTAGAACAAGTACTGAATGAAACCTCACACAACACACAACACATTCATTCAACTTTTCTGTTGTATCAAACGAAGGTTTCTCAGTTAGGCTCCATTGTGTTCAGATTAATTCAAAGGATTAGAAGCACAAAAGTATCGTGAATCAACCAGTGAAGCATTAGTGCTCTAAAGTAATGATTAGAATTCACCAATATTGTATGAAGTAGCTATTTTATACGTCAGAAATAAATTAGGAAAGAGCTTCACAGTAAATTTTATGAAGCCTTAAGATAACATGACCAATCATGGTAGAGACACCAAACCCAATCTGATTGGTTCTCTCCAAGACAAGACAAGATAAAGTATGTATGAAACTATTACAACCCATGAAACTATACTATACCAAATAAAATTGCTCCCTAATATGCGAACATTACTTTCGCAACATGGTACTCCACTAAACCCAGTACTGATGCTATTGACCTTTCATTTTATAGGGACCGGTCACGCATCGAACGTTTAGCTAAATTCGTAACGGGCGAAAATTATTCAAGACATTATGGTGTATAGTCTGTTCCAAAAGTAGACTATCTAATAAAAATGTAAACAAATGTATCAGAACGTATTTGTGGTTGCCAATTTGTAGTTCCATTTACAAATTGAGTGCTTTGATTTGATTATTTTAATACTTAAACCCGAATTCTCATTTCAAATCATTTATAGTTATTTTATAACCACAATTTAATGATGATATTCAAACTAACTTGTTGGAAAAAGTGGTAAGATATAAAGTTGAAACCTTCTAAATACAGATGAATGAGTTACTAGTTTACGTTAAAGAAGAATTTCCCCTGAAACGGGTTTGTTTACACTTTAATGAGACACTTTTGGAACAACTATAGGTACCCAGTACTGTAACATTCATCATATAAACCAGTAAACATCCACTGTTGAATAACCATTCAATGAATGGAGAACATTAACATGAAATATTATCGATTATTTCGCCATTACGACGACTCTTGGCAATCAGATCGCAGACCGCAGTGTCGCAAGAGACAGGCGATCCCATTGACAAAACACCTAATCACATTTTACAATACCCACGACGGGATGGCGGATTCCTTGGGAACGAAAGGGTACCGCAGTGATTAATAAACTTTATAAAAACTTTTTAACTAAAAAAAACCGACTTCCAAAAATCACTACAAAGTGAAAAATAACTTTGATTTCGGAAGTCGGTGTCTTTCGTTTTTTATTTACTTTTTTTTTTTTTGCCACCGACTTCCGAAATCAAAGTTATTTTTCACTTTGTAGTGATTTTTGGAAGTCGGTTTTTTTTTTTTGTTAAAAAGTTTTTATTTCTCGCTTTTTAGTGGGTCTGTTTATAATTTGTATAAGTTACAATAGTCTAATGTCAATTGCTCATAATATGTTACAAAATATTGCTTATCCCGATGCTGGGACGTTAATTGTTGAGGAGTTCTGCTGGTAAGAACCAGGAGCACTCCTCAACAACCACTCACCACACGCATTGTGTGACGAGCGGAAATTGCTTAGCAACCATATTAAAGTAATCGAATCGCAACCCGTGAAATATTTATCATTGAGTAGTTCCGGTAGCCATCTGTGGTCTTCATCATCAGTTCCACTTCACCAAG
Source organism: Cosmia trapezina (assembly GCA_905163495.3). Lineage (NCBI taxonomy): Eukaryota > Metazoa > Arthropoda > Insecta > Lepidoptera > Noctuidae > Cosmia > Cosmia trapezina. The sequence goes on from LR991023.1 coordinate 26,382,001, forward strand.
TGGTGCTTTCCGAGAGCAAATGCACGAGCTACTATAAAAAATACCCAAATCGTTATAGGTGTGCCTATAATATTTGAAGAGTTCCTTCGATTTCTCCAAGATCCCACCATCAGAACTGGATTTTGACAAAAATGGGACCATTTGGGAAGTATACCCTTTCAAATTTTTCAAATCGGTTGGCAAGCGACGGAGTTATGCGCGAACAAACATAAAAAAAAAAAAAATACAAACATCCAAATTGAGAACCTCCTCCTTTTTTAGAAGTCGGTTAAAAATACATCGATACTATACCGCTAATACATCTGGGTTATGAGAACTGGTTCGCAGAAAGCTCCGAAGTCTGTATAGAGCCGTTTCCCTTACAATGACGGGCAGAATTCCGAACGGTAGCAACTTGAAATACTTCAATACAACTTGAAGGTTGATGGCAATCTGTAGACCGTTAGTTACGGAAGTACCCTTTGCAGTGTCAACAGATATCCTAACTCCAGAATCAATCTGGATGAATTGGCTGATAACTACAAAATCAATCGTCTGTGTAAGCTTAGTTAGAGCCATCTCTGGAAGAGCACTGCACTTTCCGAATGTTACATTTGTATTTGTAGTAGCAAATTTTGTTTGTAAAATTTACTTTCTTATACCGCCAGCTCAGACAAAGACACATACGAAATGCTGTCTAGTCAGATGTGACGAGATGTGTGTGTGATGTGTGTGTGTGAGTGAGGTTTCTCATCAGCATCTTTAACATTCTCACTAAATCTATGAAAGGTGCCAATATATATATCAGCAGTACGCTACTTCTCTTCATCATAAATTATTTCACATGTTCACGCATGCGGAGACGCACACAAGTTATTTACAATTCACCTATCACATCTTCTAAAATAATGACTTCAGAGTTCATTAAGTTCTACCGTTATCTTTGGATTAACTTTGATGAATATAAAGACGCCGCTGTCCTACAGATAACTTGTGCATTAATTATGATTCTATCACACTCTCCTTTCACCCTTCAAAGTGATGCTGTATTGAAAGATTTGCAATAACGTAATCAATCATCTATCCATCAGGCCATTTGTATGCTAGCATCTTGAAAACTACTGATCTAATTTTAATGCAAAATTTATAACTTTACCCGTTTCAATTGTAGTATATTCAGTTAGTATCGCCTGGGTGGTTCATTAATAGAAAAATAATTGTTGGCGAAATAGAAACAACGTCTAGGTACAATAACCGTAGCTCCAACGGGGCATATGTAGTAATGAAAAATAATGAAACGTACAAAGATTTATTTTAACGGAGCGAACATATTTGCGCAGTGCATTCACCCCCGCGAGCTCGTGACAAACCCATCCTGGCATAACATTATAACACATTACACTTTTATATAACCAACTTGCTGATGCAGTTGGACAACTTTAAACTTGAACTAAATATAGCCGCATTTCTCTGAATCGACAATTTGCGAACTGTACACTTGAAATGGCGACGACAAAAATGTGGCGGAGACTCACAAGATTAAAGAGGTTCCGCCGAATGAGCCTCGTTCCACGACTGATTCCCTTGATTATGCAAAAAATATTCGCGTTTATGTTACCGTTTCATCAAATTGTAAGAGTAGTTCAACGCCTTGTTATATTGTGTCTAATTTTGTAACAAGTTGAAGCTTAATATAATAAGTCTTGAGAATTAAAACAAGGTGTTGGATACGCACAGGTGTTGAATTCAAACGGGTTGAATAGATTCAGGTTGTTCAAGTTGATCAGGTTACTTCTAATTCAAAAACAATAAATTCATTTGATATGCAGCGCCTGGCAATATGCATCGAAAGTGCTAGGAGAGAGATGCAAACACAGAATGATACAATCCATTTTAGGCATAAACATAATACTAAACTTACATCACTACCTAATGAACATCATTTACGTCAACACTAACCAACCGAAACGACAACGTTTAACAAAAAGCATCCAAAAAAATCGACTTGTATTAAATTCTCATTTTATCTGAAAACCAGTGTTAAGCTCAGGGCGGCAGGCAAAAAGCAAGATGTTGTCACGTAAGATAAGATGCCTAGCTATCACGTACGGAACGCTCGTAATGATGAATATAATCAATTTATACTACAACGAGGACCGACAGACCGACAGACGGGAATAGCTACACGTAAGATGTAATGAGTTTGTGGACGTTTAACTTTGAATTAACGTTTTTAGGGTTCCGTACCTCAAAGGGAAAAACGGAACCCTTATATGATCACTTCGTTGTCCGTCTGTCTGTCTATCAAGACCCCTTTTCTCAGGAATACGTGAAGGTATAAAGTTGAAATTAATATCAAATACGTAGGTCTATGTAATGGTCTCTTGGAGCTCTAAAAAAATCAAGCTTTTAACACTCGCAAGTAAGTCAAAACCTATAGGGCATAAATTACCGTTGACCTAGAATCATGAAATTTGGCAAGAAACAAGGTCTCACAGCACAACTAAAGGAAAAAGTCCGAAAATTGCGTATAGGAGAAAATGTTTTTCAACTACAATAAGTTCGTTTTTGAGATAAATTCTTTTAAACTTCGGAACTCTTCATTGTGCGTGGTCCGACACACACTTGTTCAGTTTTTTTTATCGGTGGCGGTTTTTGAGTTTGGTACAATATCGAATTGCTATTGACATTTATCAACAATATATTCAACTATAAGATAACTTAAGAGGAAATGTAAGAAACTATGGCCTTTGGAAGTGCACCCGGAAGTAAATCCTCAGAAGGCAGCCAATTTTTTGAGAATCTTAAGATAATTGGAGAACACAGTTCTTAACTTCAGTAAATGATTTTATATGCTACTAGTGAGGTACTAGTACTAGACTGGTTTAAATGATGTTCCAGACCCATGACCATGACCAGACCATATTTTGTATGCTCATAAAAATATCAATCTGTTTAAAAAATACAGTGACCATAATGTAAATACCAGGAACAAACACAAATTTATTGTACCTACAACCAGGCTTAAGAAAAAACTTTTTACAAAAAAAAAAAAAAGACTTCCAAAAAAAACACTACAAAGTGAAAAATAACTTTAATTTTGGAAGTCGGTGTCTTTGGATCTGTATTTTAGTTTTTTGCCACCGACTTCCAAAATTAAAGTTATTTTTCACTTTGTAGTGTTTTTTTTGGAAGTCGGTTGTTTTTTTTTGTAAAAAGTTTTTATTTTTCACTTTTTATTGGGTCAGTTTGTAATTTATCTAAGTTACAATAGCCCAATGGCAACTGCTCTACACTTTTTACAAAATATTGCTTTTCCCGATGCAGGGACGTTAATTGTTGAGGAGTTCTCCTAGTAAGAACCAGGAGAACTGGAGCTCCATGGTGAAGTCATTATCACCATTATGCATTTTGACGAGCATAAATTACTTAGCAACCATATTAAAGTAATCGAATCGCAACCCGTGAAATACTTATAAATTGAGTAGTTCCGATGGCCATCTGTGGTCTTCATCATCAGTTCCACTTCACCAAATGATGTTTCTCGAGAGCAAATGCACGAGTTACTATAAAAAATACCCAAATCGCTATAGGTGTGCCTATAATATTTGAAGAGTTCCTTCGATTTCTCCAGGATCCCATCATCAGAACTGGATTTTGATAAAAATGGGACCATTTGGGAAGTATACCCTTTCCAACAAAAAAATAATTTTTCAAATCGGTTGGCAAGCGACGGAGTTATGCGCGAACAAACATTAAAAAAAAAAAAACATCCGAATTGAGAACCTCCTCCTTTTTTAGAAGTCGGTTAAAAATAGGTGGTTCATTTAGATGCTTATGTTTACGTTTTTATAATAAACTACCTAGCCACATTCAAGAACTAAGCCTTAATAAATTCAAAAAATTTATAAAGCGGAAACTTTGTCAGAAAGCCTTATATACTGTCAAAGACTATATTGAGGACAAAAAGGCTTGGGATTGAGCTGCTCCAATAAATTTACACAATTAATGTTGATTTAAATACCTTTTTAAATATTTTATACTACAACATGAATATTTACTTTGTAAAGTATTACTTATATTATTTTTATTTATTGTGAATGTGAAGACTACGTGGATCATTGTTTTTTATTTATTTTATTTTATCTTTTTTTCAGTTTTAGTCAAAGTCTGGCAGTTTGAGTAATTTATGCGGCCTACCCAAATGTCTTTTCTTTGTTATTGTTCGTCGAATCGTTAAGCTCCTTAAGTTTTGAGTTGAGCTGCACGATTACTGACAAATGCGTGCACTGACTGGACAGGTCCACTCAATCTGTGTGGTTCTTTCCTCCAAAGACCATTTCAGACAGCAATCTACATGGTCTTCACATGATCTGACCAAGATTATGTCTGGACTTTAAAAGAGACTGTGACCTCGGAGTTTGTTTCGGCGTTTCTTCTCAGAGTAGTCAGATAGGAAACGTCGACCTCATCTAGTTTTAAAAAATATGATTGACGTGTAAAAGTGTTTGTACAAACCTACTTACAGAAAATAAATCATTTGTCATTTAGACAGACAAATGTTTAAATTCTTAAATCTAGCAGATTTAATAAAGCAGTCATGAAGTATAATCAGTTAATCAGCCTATAACGTTCCCACTGCTGGGATACAGTCTTCCTCTCTGTGAGAGGGAGTGGGCCGTGCGTGATCCACCACGCGGACCCAGTGCGGGTCGGTAGCTCATGTCAGATCACCACTGCTCATAAAGAAGAAGTAAACTTAACTAATTCTTTATTTGTAAATAAACATAACCGTGAGAAGGGTTGTAATAATGATATAGTGTAGGTAGATAATAAGCAAGACATTGACCTTCGTTGACAATATTATGTAAATGTTATTAGGAAGTGTAATGAATGACACTCGCCTACGCTCATCAAATAAAGACATTGCACCTCAGATACTTCCTTGAGTAAATTATTGAAATTGTTAATAGCATAGTTCCGTTCGTTCTTGTATTGTGTGCTCAAAAATATTCCAGTAGTTCAATAAAACCAATTGTACTTGAACGTTAAATCGCGATTCGTTTAAACTGGCCCTGATCTTTCCAACTTTGGCTTCGATCAGTGCTGACATGATAATGACATCATTTACGAAATCTGCAACGCCCATAATGTATCACATATCAACTTTTATCATGAACCAGTCAATTCAGAGAATGAGTGTTATCGTTGGCTCTCAGCCCACATACTATCGAATGCTTACTTACGGCATTGCTTAGTCTAACAAAGTAGGTGTTTAGTTTCACAATCTGAATTTTATTTACCAAGCTTCGATATTCGCCCACAGTGAGTCCAGTTTCTGAAACACCTTGCCTTATATTAATCCTTCACTAAATTGTAATTACTGGCAAAAAACTTGTGTGTCTTTGTTCACAGATCCTGCTACTTCATCATGTCTTTTTTTGTGAGGTAAACATCCATTGATTAACAAGTAATTATGATGACTTGACACATCTCTCTTCAGCTATGAAATATATATTCAACTCATATTCAGATAACTGAATATGAGCTGAATATACAGGGTGGCCGGAACATTGACGTCCAAAAATAAAATTTCGGTCCCTCGTATCGTGGGGTATTCGAATCACCCCCATGTATGTTCCGCGACTTTTCATAGTTTTCGAGTTATGAATTTTTTTCTGAATGTTTGAAAATTTTCGACCTGACCAACCTAAAAAAATTCTAAAAAAAAAAGTAGAGGGTTTTATCGAGTTTCTTTTTTTGCAACTGAATTTTCATAAGTAGTACTTTTATGCATAAAATAATCAGCTTCGTAACTGTGATGAAAGTTATGAAAATGTTGATCTAAAGTGAAAAATTTACGTTCGGTAAATTATGACTCAAATTTTCAACTTTAAATTAAAAATCTTAACAGGTGACTTCATAATTCCTAAGTAGGCTTCAAGAATGCGCCAGACTCTCAGCTTTCATAATCATAAAAAAAATGAAGTACTTAATAGGGCTACTTTGTTTAAAATCGGCCTTCAAAGACAGCGAGGTGGAAAAATTCTTAAAATTACCCATCTGAGTAATTTTTTTTTTTTGGCTATTTTCTCGTTCCTAAGGTTAATTAATGATAAGAATACTGAAAACTAACCACATTATATTCAATATTCATAATTACCACACGTGGGCGAATGAAAATCCACTCGAAGTGAGAGCTTCGACATTTCAACATCGCTTCAGCGTTAACTTGTGGTCTGGTATCCTCAATGGCGAACTAATTGGTCCGTTTGAACTGCCGTCCAGACTTGATGGAGAAACATACAAAAACTTATTGGAAAATGAACTTCCATTGTTGCTGGCAGATGTGAATCTCGAACTCAGACGAACCATGGTGTTGCAAAATGACGGCGCCCCGTGTCACTATGCAACCCAGGTCCGAAATTACTTAGATGAAACATACCCCAACAGATGGATCGGACGCAGCGGACCAATTAGGTGGCCTCCACGCTCACCTGATCTCAACCCCATCGATTTCTTTATTTGGGGCTATTACAAGGAAATAGCATACGCCCGAGACTGTTCAAGTGAACAAGAGCTGAGGCAGTTGATTGCAGAAGCTGAACGTGTTGTGAGAGAGAACAGAGACGCTTTTAGACGATTGCCAGACAATTTCTTACGTAGGTGTAGAATGTGTATTGCTGCTGGTGGTGGCCACTTTGAAAACCTTTTGTAAATGTTAAAAATAAATTAAGTACTTTTTTCACATTATCATCTGTGTTTTATTCAAAACCACTTTTTACGTAAAACTTTTCTTACCCAACTCTGAAACTATTTGTTGGTTAGTTTTCAGTATTCTTATCATTAATTAACCTTAGGAACGAGAAAATAGCCAAAAAAAAAAATTACTCAGATGGGTAATTTTAAGAATTTTTCCACCTCGCTGTCTTTGAAGGCCGATTTTAAACAAAGTAGCCCTATTAAGTACTTCATTTTTTTATGATTATGAAAGCTGAGAGTCTGGCGCATTCTTGAAGCCTACTTAGGAATTATGAAGTCACCTGTTAAGATTTTTAATTTAAAGTTGAAAATTTGAGTCATAATTTACCGAACGTAAATTTTTCACTTTAGATCAACATTTTCATAACTTTCATCACAGTTACGAAGCTGATTATTTTATGCATAAAAGTACTACTTATGAAAATTCAGTTGCAAAAAAAGAAACTCGATAAAACCCTCTACTTTTTTTTTAGAATTTTTTTAGGTTGGTCAGGTCGAAAATTTTCAAACATTCAGAAAAAAATTCATAACTCGAAAACTATGAAAAGTCGCGGAACATACATGGGGGTGATTCGAATACCCCACGATACGAGGGACCGAAATTTTATTTTTGGACGTCAATGTTCCGGCCACCCTGTATATTTCAACAGTGTACATATATTAATTCTCTTACTATGTGCAGGGATCAAGTTACGCCAGTGTTCGTGGTTCAAGGATTAGCAGCTTGTCAACACTTTTCCCCCGTTTAAACATTAACACCCAACAACAATGTAGTCCGAAACATATTCTCGATATAATTTCCTCGGCTTAAAGCTTTACTTCCCTAGAGGTAGAAAGCGTAAATGTGATCATTATGTATGCAGATTTTCATTATTAAATATATTTATTTTCCATTAGAAACTAAACTAAAACTACGCTACTTGGAGCCCTTTCTCTTGTTTGTAACTGGTCTATTCTTACAAGTAAGATTTCCGGATGATCTCTTGTGAATCTATTAAATTTTATTCACACCCGTTTCTGTGTCACTTCCTAAAGTACGCACTTAAAATCGAGAACGGTAAACAATGAGTTGCCGTGAGTACAGCACTTCAAACTATGTTATTCAAACACTAAATATTTTTGTGACATCATTGGCATAATTTTTTGCATATTGTATGCAAAATGAACATGCTCTTTTGGCGTGTTCTTCATTATCTTGTGGTGCTCTAAATCAAACAGTTGTCTTATGCATTTCATTTGTTTATGAGATACGTTATCATTTCTCAGAGTCATACTAATGTTTGCATTTGGCTGTACTGCTGCAATATCTTGGTGTCACTTAAACTACATATTATAAAATAATAACAGACAATGTTTGTTATTATTTTGAAATTACTGAGGACGTGAATGAATGAATTTCATGATATTTATGTATAATTGTACAGAACAAAATAAAAATGAGTCATTAAATAGAGATAAAAATATTTCCTGTGAATATATAAAAGTCGTTAGAACTATACCTACATAAATTGATCTGAAATGAGAAAGCTACTCTACACTGAAGGCCTAATACGGAAGTTAATTAATAATGACTTTTTATTTACAAACTAAAGTAAAAAGTTACATAATTTTTTCATAGCTGAATGTTATTTCATTTTGAAATTGCTTCCGTAAATTAATTCAAGCAATTTCTTTCACATGTAAATGGCAAACGGCAATCAAGATTTTATCAAATTAGTCTTGTTATTAGCTATATTGATCTGAGTGCAGATAAAGAAGATCTAATGCCTAAGTAATTATGTTCCATCAGAAGTCGTAAGAGAGAAATTGAAAGTTATCACGTCCGATAAAGTAAATGTCACGCATAAAAGTCAGATGAACATGGTTCAGATAATGAAATAAATATTACAGAATATTTGCTATGTTTGCTGTTGATACAAACAATCCAATATTGAATTTAAGATTAAAATTACTTAGACTACACCATTATCCAATGACAACGACCATCACAGAGGTATTAGAAACCTTCAAGACTTAAGCGCAAAATGTCATATAAATAGCAAAACACCGCAAACTTACGGACATTTCAATAAACAAACCCACATTCAAAATGTTTTGTACAACATTTTAACAGTCCAAAGTTCCACACATTAATTGAACAAGACCATTTGTCCCGTTTCGGCTAGACGAAGGCAACGCTAAGATGTAGGCGAGTTTACCAAAACAAAGTCACGAATTCAAACACAGCATTGTTTTAAGGAAATATTATCGTCACGTGAAACCTACTAATATACCAGAAGTACTCGTGATTACTCTACAGTTATGTCATTGCATAATAGTGCCGATAACGGGAAAGATTTAGGCACCGTACTGTCTGGAAAATTCTGTGACGATGAATTTTCATAAGTAATATTCTAGTGCATATGAATAATGCTTCACGTTTCTCCGTTTATTTAGGCCTCCTCTACTACTAAGCTCTGTTTATTTACAGAATCTTCAGAACTAAAACCGTCTCCACGTATATGAAAGTGCGGAAACCGAAATTGTTTACAAGACTTAATGATTAAGATTCTGTCTAGATAGTAAAGCTTTTACGTTCACCCCTTAAAAGTAAGAACATGAATATTCACGAGTTTAATTAACCTGCCTCAAACATTCCTGAAGAGATTTCTCTACGAAACTATTTGGGCTAACAATGACACAGTTATAATCCCTAAAAGAGTAGTAGAAGTGTGTAAATCTGAAATTAATCGGCATAAGAGACACACAAACGAAGCAGGGCGTTTCATCACTTGACCTGAATGCACGGCTGATGGTGATAAGATAAGTATAGTGGAACAGTTTGTTTGGCTGATAGTGGCGCGGCTCAAGGCCGTCGGTACGACCCTGTATTAATGGGATTTATTGATTTTTGCCACCATTCAGCACTATCTGTAACACTTTAGTGTCAACATGTTAATGGAGGCAGCAAGGCCTCCAATGACGCAAATCCAATCAATATGAATGGAATGATAGAAAAAGTTTTTGGACAAACGACATTTTCAATTTAGAAATTCCGAAGTCTTCAACAAAATCAGACTCCAATAATTTCATTGAACTGTTGAATCCAACAAGCGTTTTTGTTTTAATAAAACGTAATTAAAATAATAAAAGGTTTCGTGTGGCTACTATGCGTGCCGGAAACTGTTGTTATGTGAAATATGAACTAACCTTTGTAACGTGGGCTAACATTGCTAACGCTAATGCAATCATTACGGCATTATTTGTCGTCAAGCAATAAAGGCTTCCCTTTGTTAGTGCTATTGTCGAGTCAGGTGACCTTGAAGGTAAAACAGTACTTGTTTTCGTGAAACAATATTATGTCACGTTAGGGTATAATTAACCATTAGGTGCCTACATAAGTTACGTAAGTCATGTTAATTTTTCATACGCCTATACTCAGTCTAAATAAAGTTGTTCCAGTTCTTTCGGTTTCAAAATAGGAGATAAAAGAAATCCCAGTTTCCTGGTGACGCATAATCATCCCACAGCCGAGTCACTCTATATGGAACCTAAAACTAGTCATATACCTATCACGGATGACGAATCCGTGCTCATTTGCAAGTGCACAACGAATATGTCCATACAAGTGCTCTAGACAATAGGCTCAGAACACTAGGAGCGGTTAATGACAGCAATAATGATAGTAAAGCAGTAAATTACTATAAAACTAGGAGAAATAATAAAATAATATCTTTCAAAACTACTGGCAACGCAACTACTAATTTCAAATTAGATTATAACATCAAAATGGTGGAAACGATCAGATAACCATAGATTATCTTAGAACAATCGATCGTAAACTTTATTTCCATCATTTGCGATAGTGTTTATTTGAAAAACTGTAAAACTTATCCAGTTATCGTCTGATTCTTATCATTTAATAACTATTCAGTGTTTACTACTGTGTTTGCACTTGTACTTGAACATACTTATGTAAGTAATTCTTTCACTTCAGAATCTCTTTAAATCTGTTTTGATGACGGTAATGCTTTGGAGTACTTATTTGCTTTCTTGCAAAATCCTTTGTCACATTTCTGATAATTTTCTTGATCGATATAAATTGCATTTTGTTTGTTCTAGAAATATCTTCACTATAGGTACCTAAGTCTTTAATAGGTTAAAAAAAATAAAATGCTCGATTGGCTTTGTTTGTGTTTGAATTGCTGTCCAACCTTCTAAAGCTGATTAAGTTTTTCTATCGTTCAAGTAAATACTGCAGGTCATCCAACTGATACTTACAAGATCCTAAGGCCACACAAAACGACAGATGGTTAAGATAAATAATATACAAGAGACATGTGATTTCATCAGTGCAGTGCAAGGCATGCAGATATAATCAACAAGTGTCAGTGTCCGCTTATCTGTAGGTATGCCTGTCACACGCAAATATTTGAGAAAAACATGAGCGCAGTTTTCAATGTTGGAAATAAAGTGGACACGTAGAGCGAACATTCAAGGTAGCAGCGAAATCATTCTCCACATTGAAGGAAATATTTGTATGCCCCACATTTTATCTTGTACCGGATCTAGATATCGTGTGTTATAATTTATCAAGGCAAAATATAGAGCGAAAGCTTACAGCTAAAACTCTCACCTCGGCTTTCACGATTAAGCTTTATGAAACTTCATAGATTTCCCCGTTACAAGCTAAACTATTTTTTACAAATGAGTAGACTAAGCTAAGCTACTAGGCTGTGCAACAACTTTTTCCACATTTTCTCAGCGTCAGTCAATGAGTGGTTATCAACGTCTGACTGATCACATGTCGAAGCAGAAGCTTCGAAAGTTAATTTGTAATGTGACAGAGATACGGATAGAAATAGGCCGCTAGGCAAAAAATGCTTTCTCCCGATCTCTAGGAAAGTCGCTAAAACGGCGCTTGAAGAAAATACGCTTGCAATTTCCACGATATCGCTGAGTTCCGCTAGCGAAACGAGTAATTCATATTTTAAATTCAGTGATATAGATAGTGATAGTTAAGTGCGAGAGACAAGTTTGATCAGGGTTCCGTGTTTGCCATACAGAGCAAGTCAGATCTGAGATCGGTTTATGTATCAGATTTTGGAAAAAATCACTCTAAAAATGAAACATTCGCCACATTAACTTTTCTTTGTGAGTTGGCCGGCATTTTTTTTTTGCAAAGATGAGACCAGTAGCAAAAAACAGTCCTTTGTCCTCCTAAATTCCTCTGCAATTTATTTGCATAATACGTGTGTTTTAAAATTCGCTACCTGCCTATTCAAAAGAGGCTTAGGTATTCTGCAATTTCGCAAATTAAAAAACATCATCTTACACCTCCTACAACTAACACTTTTGCAACACTGGTTGAGCTGATTAGAAAAGTACATTCAATACACCAAAAGGTTAAGCGGCACGTAATTTCATTTAGTAAGGCAATAATAAGATCTACAGTGGGTCACGAAAAACAAACGCCCTGGGTGATCGTGCGCGGGCACTTCCTGGCTGACCGACGACGACGCGGCGACTCGACGACGATGGTTAGGGGCTGAACACACTTCCTATGTTAGGGAGATCGTACAAAAATCAAAGTAGAAAAACAGTATGACTATAGCTGGTCAGGTCAGGCTAGATAAAGCGAGGATCTTCGCAGAGTAGCTAGTAGCAGCTGGATGAAAGTGACCGAATATCGAGTTTGATGCTTGCAATTGGATGCCTATGGACAGATAGAACGCATCCAATGTCCAATTCCATTTCCTATACCATTTTTGTAGATCTGCTATACAACGTGTAACGTTAAATGCGCAAAACCTCATAGGGGGTCATTGTACACATTATTATGAACAACTTTTACTATGGGACCAAACCTGGGACCAAATCGCGAAAAAAAAAATCAGCTGTTCAGCTGATTTTTTTTTCGCGATTTCAGGTTTGGTCCCATAGTAAATTTGTTCATAATGATGAGTACAATGACCCCTTAAGAGGTTTTGCGCATTTAGCATACATAAATTTCTTTTTTTTTTGTGTCTACATAATTTTCTTCGACTCATTTTCCCTTTCAAGCAAGAGTGTTTTCAAGAATAAGAATAATTTATTTGCAGAAAATACAGGTTTTACCAGATATAAAAAATTGGTGGTTTATGCACATTCCATAATTTTGCCTGTTTAGGACATGAAAATTAGTTTAATATTAATAATAGGTACATACTTATGTACTTATTTATTTTAAGTACCTAAAATTTACAACTGCGTACTAATAAATTACAAGACACACACCACAAAACTATAAAATATGATCTAATATAAATTACAAAACAACCTTAACAAAGGTAACAATTTTTATTTACCTTAGAATTAATTAATATTTACGTTCAAATAATGTTTCTTCAATAGGTTAAAAAAAATCTTGTAGCTAGTTACCATCTGCCTTGAAGGCCTTGAATTGAGGAGAAAAAAACTTAGGCACCTAGTTCAGCAACATAACAAACGGGATTCTACTATTCCTGTCATTCCATGGGAAAAGTAAAATTAGCTCCGCAAAATGCAGTGTTCTTACAAATGCGTGGGATGCAAGTCGCCTCTTAAAACTTAATGGTTCATGAGATTGCAGCACACATGGAAAAACAAGCCGACTCGTCTTTCAACTTGACCGTCTCTTTGTTTTATGACGTCATAAATGGAGCGGGAAGCTTGGCAAAGTTAATATGAGAATTTACACACCTTCAGTGCGCTTAAAATCTGGGAAATGCGCTTTTGATTCGATCAATGGACAGCGGTAAACACGTTTGAGTTGCTTAATCTGAACTCAGCCTTACATCTTCTCTAATTTCGTGTATAAAGAGTAGAAGGTAGGTAGAGGTAGGGGCTTTATAGATAGTCAACATAGAGGTGCAGACTGCTCGAGATGCGTCGCATTGATGGGTCTGGACTCTGGTCGAAGGGTTCGATTCCCAGACTATTATTGCCCGTAGGAAGATCTCCGGAGGGGAGGGCCTACGAGGATCTACATCGCCATATGCGGACTACGCATCACACTGACGTCACGCAAAATCCTGCATCGCGCAAACAGAGTTTACCGCGCGACTTCCCGACATCAACCATCGGGCAGTAGTCCACCAGACACAACACCCGTCTGGTCGGAGGATCCTCCATTTTCTATGGAGGATGAGTGAACTTTACACCCTGTTCCTCATAATAACTTATTAATACATAAAGGCTTGATCACACCTGGACTTATCTCCTACTCGTTGCAATTGGAATTTTGGCAAGGATCTTCAGTAAGTAGGTACAACCGAATTAATTATTACAATGTTGCGAAATAATTATGAAATGCTGAAAAGATTAAAATCTTTGCAAATTATCGCACGTCGTCAAGGTCAAGAGTATTACGTGTACGATAGGGTTTCCTTATTATTTTAGCAAGATATTATAATTCACTGTCATCTTCGTTTTTACTGACGATGACATTCGCTAGTTCGATCTCGATTAATAAAACTGCATAGCCGTCCTTATTTACATTCCGGCTTATTTGTATGTTTGTTTTTATTTGACTTGACATAGTGTTGATATTAGCCTGTTCAGAATTTAAAAAAAACATTAGCAAAACAAATAAATCTGCAGCCACGTAAGAAAGGGTTAACTAATTCACTGGAAAGAATCTCAGACTTCCACTAGCTAAAACAAAAAAAAACGTGACAATCGCGTGTCAGAAGACTAGGCTTCAAGCCTTAATGCGTTACAAGCATTCAACTGCAACGAGCACAAAGAAACTATAACTGTTCCGATTTTAGAACATAATCGGACCCGGCTGCCCGCGGCATCCGAACGAAATCGAAATTTTGAACAATATCCGTCTAATAAGGACATGACGTGAAAGTGAGATTGAACGCGCAAAAACGCGCGCGTACGCGTCACGACATCAAACAACGAGACGCCACTAACCTACCTTTACATCACATTGTCCAAAATTTGTGCTAAGTGACTCTTAATAACCGTTTAGAAAGTCGTTATTTTATTATTTATACTAATAATTTGGCGAGAGGTTAAAGGTCCACGATCGGCCGCTTCCGTGCTTTACAACCATTAGTTGAAATACAAACTGTTTCGTACACGCAAGTCGACGAGAGAACTGTTATATAGGATTTACTGTACACTAGATTAGACCTCAACGTTCGCTATTTTAGAGCAAAACAAAATAGCAAACGCAAATTGAAGCGAAAAGTAGGAACAGCACATATTTAAGTGAAAAAACGTAAAACCGTTCTGTGGTTTTGTATGACCTAGCTAAATTAAGGCTGTCGTCTCTGTGTTTCTTCACAAGCTTTTTTGTATGTATATGTATATGTATTATACAAAGTGGATAGGGTAAAAGGAAACAAACACACCCGAAAACTTTATTTTACAAAACTGATTGTCATCTCGGTAGTACTTCAAACAAAACCGAATGCAAAACATAATACAGAAGAAAGTAACAGTAACACAGTCAATCATACGGAGGTAAAAATTTCACCCATTAAACCGGAACGGTCCATCGAAGGTCATAATTCAAGGCGAGATGATTCGAAAGAGTCCAACAGTGTACTTAGTAACAATGGTCGTGAATAGCTAAAAATGGCAGGTAATTCTCTAGACGGAGGCACGGAGCCACGAGCCATTTGCGGCACTCTCAATGGACATTGCTTTCATACTGCGGTGTAAATGACTGGTTATCGAGAAGATGAAATAAAAGCAGACAATGGTTGATACGGAGAATGTCTTGAAATAGAAAGGGTGTCAGTGAAAATAAGAATGTGCGGTGAACTTAATTAGCATTTTCTTCAATGGTAGTGACTAGTGAGTGTACTTTATCAAAGGGTTCTAGGTTAAGTTGAGGAAATGGAAAATCAAACCAACTGGGTATCAAGTCGCTGCCATCACAAATCTTATAGGTACGAGTACGGTTCACATAATCATTAACTCATCAAGACACATAATTATAATGGAATAGAACTCGTAACGTTCGATAAAGATTATCAAGGATCTAGAGGCAACAATTCTGTTAACGTGAAACCCAATCCATAAAGTGACACTCTTAAACATTTTAGTAGCTATGCAAATTTATGTGTCACTATAAACGGTGATAAAGTTATATCTAAAATTGTATTAATTAAAAATGCGACGATCGTTCCGTCATGGACCTATTATACAAACTGGACTGAGCTCTCATACCAAAAACACGAGCAGAGAGAGATATGTCATATTGATGCAGTTTATCTCCTTCTAATAGGGTGACCAAACATTTTTATGACAAACAGGAAAATTCGTTTACACAGAGATAATTTGCGTCCGGTTGACCCTAAGTGATTTCAAATTATTGTTTATATTAGGTACAAACATATTGTAATTAAATAATAGTGAAATGATAAAACTAGAAATAAAAAAAGTATACCTAGAGAAATGGACCTTTTTCGAAAGCTCCTTTATGAAACTGAACATTATCGTGTTCTATGTCGGTGTTGAATCGTGTACCTACCCATGTTTTTGAGGCAAGAAGGAAGGACTACAATATTGGTGAGACTCGTCTTGTGGCGAATCATCAAATGTGATCACGTAGGTATACGTGGCTTATAATGAAGTAGGCATGTAGAATCTCGTTCGGGGACCATGGTACTTTCTTGCTCTTTTTTCGTTTACTCTACAGAGCTAGTTTGGGTAAGTATGTAATTGAAGCAAAGGGAAATAAAATGATTCTGGAATTACATCCAACCCTATTTGTTGAATTTGTTCTTTGGATGGAAAGCTGTAACCAACATAAAAATAATGCTATTTCAATCATGCGATACATAAGTACAAATTGTATTTATTATGCGCCTAATATTAATAGTTTTAATCAGAAATACACTACTTAAAGCTTTTGTAGATAGAAGACACTAAGTATTCTGTCTACAAAACGTCTAGAGCATGGTTACACTACTTAGACAATTTTAAGTCTTTTATCGAGACTTATTTAAATCTTTGTCATTCCTTACAAGTTCCTTACCTGTGAAATTAAATGCCACAACCAGCATAACATTCACTTTTACATTTCTTGATGCAACACTTTCTCACCATTTTCGCTATCTAAATTGAAAAAGAAAAAAACCGCCATGAAACCATTGATGTCAGATTTCAGTGTTACCAGACTAATTATATGATAGCTACCAAACATTTATCAAAATTATATTATTTTGACTATTTTACTCATGGAGCTTACTTATATACCTATAAATAAAATTATTTAAAACTAATCTAAATGCTAAAAAAAAAATACGTAACTTATTTTACCTACTTGTAGTTGGTGAAATTTTTCTACCATATTTATCATTTTTATCTGTTGGCAATTGAGCAAACGGGACACACTACACAACTCAGGGCCTCTCTCTCGGCTCGTTTTGCATCAGCTAAGATATCCTATCAAAAGTAAACCTAAACTGCAATCATTAAGGTTAATTTTTGTATGATACGATTTTTGGAGGGCTCAGTCCTGTTTATATAGTATATTAGGTCCATGCGTTCCGTATAATAATGACAATGACATAAACGTAGAGAAACTCTATGATGCAGCTACGCCCTAAATAACGAAACATTTAAATAAAACCACATTAGACGAAGGAAGAAATAAGGGAAAAGACTTAAACCGGGAGAAATTACACCAACACTTAAGTGTGAAGAAATTAGAAAACCTAATTTACTTATGAAAACTTAGAATAACCTTGTGCTGTTAAACCACACTGCATACATAGCAAATGATGTTGACGTTTTAATAACTGGGCTTCTGGGATTGTTGTCATGAAAGTGTCTTCAATGGATAATAGAATTCAATTTCTTTAGTTATTATAAATGAATAATACTTTAGTAGAAAATCATTATGTATCTCTGCTTCCAGGTAGTAACGGAAAATCAGGGAAATTAATACATGTAGTTTAGCCAATTGTCTACCAACTGCGATTGCCCATATGTTCAAAACACATTCTTTGACAGTTGTAGGTATAAAATGTCTATTTCACAGAAAACTGACGCAGTGTGTCAATTTGATAAACAATTTATATCCGTGACGGCAGAGGTGGCTCAGTGGTATCGACCCCGACTTACGAGTTGAAACTCGTGAGTTCGATTCAAACCCGGGCGGGTTACTTTGTGTATTTAATTTAATCACCATTGGTCTCAAAACGGTAAAGGAAAACATCCTGAGGAAACCGGCATGCCCTAGAACCAAAAATTCGAAGACATGTGACATCTATCAACCCGCACTGTGCCCGTGGTGGATTATGGCTCACTCCCTCTCACAGAGAGGAGGCCTGTGTCCCAGCAGCAGTGCAGTGGGAACATTATATTAAGCTGATTATACAGGGTGTTTCTTTTAAGGTGTCAAGCCAGCGCGAGCTGATAGCAGAGTACCATACCTATCGATTTAACCCCCATGTATGTTCTACGATTTTTTGTAGTTTTCGAGTTATTTTGGTTACCTCATTTCATATCAATGTTAGTGGTTAAGGATAGTAGTAGGTTCAAAATTAATGTTTTTATTATCAACTGAGCTCTGCCTCTGCTTAAACGTAGAGGAATAGTAAATATCAGGATTGACAAAAATATGCAAAGATAATAATAAATTATAAAATATGAAAATCACAAGATTTCAGATACACGACTTTCAACGACCGATTTCGGCAAATAATGTCCGTGTTTTTGTAAATGTACAAAAAATCGTAGAACATACATGGGGTTAAATCGATAGGTGTGGTACTCTACTATCAGCTCGCACTGGTTTGACACCTTAAAAGAAACACCCTGTATATATCCAATCAATCTGCCTAGCCTTTTCCCAACTATGTTGGGGTCGGCTTCCAGTCTAACCGGATGCAGCTGAATACCAGTATTTTACATGGAGCGACTGCCTGTCTGACCTCCACAACCCAGTAACTGGGTAATACGATACCCCTTGGTAAGACTGGTTGTCAGACTTTCGGGCTTCTGACGACCCGTAACGACTGTCAAAGATCCACGAATGACAGCCGGGACCAACGGCTTAACGTGCTTTCCGAGGCACGGAGGAGTCTCGGTATGTAAAGATGGTCACCCATCCACTGACCAACCCCGGCAAGCGTAGCTTAACCTCATGGATCGACCCGTGCGGCTGTTATTACTTAGCCACGAGCTCCTCACCCTGTATATATCCCTGACTGTAAAAAAGCAACAACGGGTACGAACAGAAATAACTTAAATAATGTTTACTGTGTGTTTATTAATTATTTTATCCTGGATCTACAATTGCTCAACAACTTACAAAGAATAACAATTAATCTCTGTAGAAGCTGAAAACACGGAAAAAAAAATATTTTTGCTTTGACTTCGCAGGTAATTTCTCAAGAATAAAGAACTTAGAAACATAATTTCCCTTTGTTTCTCAAACACATTAAACAATTTATCATTTAGGAAGAAAATAATGCTGTAAAGGATGGCGAGTATAGATCACACAATATGTTCAGAAACATAGCCATTCATAAGTAATTATACCAGGTACTAATTAGTAGGAACGCTAGCTGATGACCCCCGAGAGCCCTAAGCAGTTGCTGGATCTTCGCGCAATGCTATTGTAGGCTACTACTTACTTATTTATTTAATTAATAATAATTTACTATATTATTTAACTAATACTTACATATTTACAACACTGGTTTACAATTACTCACACATTAAAATATCTATTTAATATTAAAATCACATTGATATCTATTTACATTTATTTAATACATTTCTTTATTCTATGATATTATATATACATAGCACCAGTCGGTCGGTGTCGATAATCGATAGTAAGTCCGATAAACTATCGACTCGCTGGACATCACTAACCTACCGGTGTTGTACACGTCGCGTGCGCACGAAGGCGCAGCGGTCACCGCGCAATGTCAAACCAGTCGAGACCTACCTTCGGCGCAGAACGCATGCCTTTCGCTCGCATATTTATACTGTCGCGAACTGCTTAAACTGCTTGTTATTCATCTATTCATCTTTTCATCTTCTCATCTGAACTCTGTTTTATCTTCCCTATTCACTGACTATTGTGCTACGCTTGTGCTTGTGCTTTCTCCTATTGTGCCTTCTAAATCATATGGTGTGTGTGAGGATTGTCGAAGAATATATACCTATAAACCGTGAGTTGGATTTTTATTACATACCACTGAAAACCACGTTACACAACCTATTAGTTTCACACTATACCTATATTGGTGACCCCGTAAGAACATGGGAGGGGATTCATATAAAGACGCACGAAGCACGGATACGTCACCTCCGCCCAGCACTAGTGAAGGGAACGATATGTCGATAGATCCTAGTAATGTTTATAAAGTCGGCGTACGTGTGCCACCATTCTGGGCTGAAGAGCCGGAAATCTGGTTCGCCCAAGTTGAAGGCCAATTTGCCATCGCCGGCATCACTAATGACCTCACCAGGTTTAATTATGTAATTGGACATCTAGACAATCAATACTCCAGGGAGATCAAGGATATAATCATCAGCCCGCCTGCAACAAACAAATACGAGAAACTAAAGACGGAATTGATCAAGAGACTCAGCGCATCCCACGAGAAAAAGATCAAGCAGTTGTTGATGCACGAAGAACTCGGGGATCGAAAACCATCCCAGTTTCTCCGCCACCTCAAAAGTCTCGCAGGCCAGGACGTACCGGATGATTTCTTGAAGACCATTTGGACTAGTCGCCTTCCTCATGGCATACAGACGGTGCTCGCAGGTCAACCAGGTGCAACTTCCATAGAAGACCTAGCCGACTTAGCCGATCGGGTAAACGATCTGGCTGCAGTAACACCAACGGTCGCTGCGGTTAACGACACTATCCCGGGTTCAGTTCTCAGCGATCTGACCAAGGAAGTAGCAGAACTCAGGAAGCAGTTCCAGAAGCTGGCGTCTGGTCGAAACAGCAGGTCACGCTCTCGCTCCTCCAGAGACACTAGAAGTAAGTCTAGGCAGCGCTCGCAGTCCAATTACCGGAAGTTCCCGCTATGTTGGTACCATGCCAAGTTCGCAGACCAAGCGCGTAGGTGTATTCGACCCTGCGACTTCAAGTCGGAAAACTCGAAGGGCGGTCGATAATGACGACCGGCGATTGCCCTTCAAATACAACTGGTCGCCTATTCGTCACGGACCGTTCATCGAAAACGCAATTCTTGGTCGACACAGGAAGTGATCTCTGCGTATTCCCACGGTCAATGCTTCATGATCGTCGTGCTCGGACTGGTTATAATCTGTGTGCTGCTAATGGTTCTAATATTGCTACATATGGTTTTGTTAATTTAGAATTAGATTTTGGTTTACGTAGAACATTTCAATGGCGTTTTGTAGTTGCCGATGTCACGAAACCAATAATTGGCGTAGATTTATTAAATTTTTATAACCTTGTAGTAGATTGCCGTAACAAACGCCTAATAGATAATTTAACATCTGTGACAGCAGTAGCTGCTTTGGCCAACTGTAAGAATGTTTATTCTGTTAAAGTCGTGACTGGTGAGACACGGTTTCATAAAATTTTAGACGAGTTTCCCGAGATCACACGACCGGCTGGTAAGCATCACACTACACCACACCAAACAGTACACCACATACGCACGACACCAGGCCCTCCAGTTTGTTTATCTCCCCGTCGTTTAGCTCCGGACAAGCTCAAGATTGCCCGGAAAGAGTTTCAGTCTATGCTGGCCATTGGCACAGCTAGACCTTCTGAGAGCCCTTGGTCGTCCCCCTTGCACTTGGCACCGAAGAAAAATAACGGCTGGCGTCCTTGCGGCGATTATCGGCAGCTCAACGCCCGCACTGTGCCTGACAGGTATCCGATTAAGCATATCCATGACTTTTCCCAAAGTATAGCGGGGTGTAAAGTTTTCAGTACTCTGGACCTAGAAAAAGCATATAATCAGATACCTGTCAGCCCGGAGGACATTCCTAAGACCGCTATCACGACCCCGTTCGGTCTATTTGAATTTCCATATATGACGTTTGGTCTTAGGAATGCGGGACAAACTTTTCAACGATTTGTTGACGAGATAACGAGGGGGCTTGATTTTGTATACAGTTTTCTTGATGATTTTTTAATATTTTCCAAGAGTGACTCAGAGCACGAGCAGCATCTACGTGAGGTATTCAAGAGGCTGAAGGAGTATGGTATGTTGGTCAACACTTCGAAGTGCATTTTTGGAGCACAAGAGGTAACCTTTTTAGGCTATCGCATATCAGAAAGCGGTACCAGGCCGGTCGAGTCAAAGGTTCAGGCTGTGAAGGATTTTCCCGCACCAAGCAACGTGCGGCAGCTAAGAGGATTCTTGGGCATGCTCAATTTCTATAGGAGATTCATTCCCAGAGCAGCTGAGATCCAAGCTCCATTACATGCCTTGTTGACGGGAACGATTAAAGGAACGCAGCCAATCACTCTGACAGAGGAAACTTTATCAGCGTTTCAGGCCTGTAAAGATAGCCTTACCAACGCTGCACTGTTGGCCCACCCAGACTGTACCGCTAAGCTCGCAGTAGTCTCTGACGCATCAGACAAGGCAATAGGAGCAGTCCTACAACAATTTAGCGGGGACGCTTGGGAACCTTTGGCTTTCTTTTCAAGGAAATTGAGCCCTTCCCAAACTAAATATTCACCCTACGATAGGGAGCTACTCGCCATTTATGAGGCTATTAAATATTTCCGCCACATGCTGGAAGCTAGGCACTTCATAGTATATACTGACCACAAGCCGATAAGTTTTGCCTTCCACGAAAGGAAGAAAAACTGTTCGCCAAGGCAGTATAGACACCTAGACTTCATTGCACAGTTTACTACTGACATCCGCCACATATCCGGCAAGGATAATGTGGTTGCCGACACCTTGTCGCGCATTGAGGAACTGGTGGAACCAATTAGCCTTGAAAAGATAGCCCAAGCCCAAGTTGACGACCCTGAACTCGAAATACTTTTGGGAGGGGGCACTTCTTTAGAATTTAAAAAACTCCATGTCCCTGGAAGTCGACAAACTTTGTACTGCGACGTCAGTACCTCAGCTTCCAGGCCTTATGTACCTAAAAATTTTCGGAAGCAGGTGTTTGATAGCCTGCACTCGTTGAGCCATCCTGGCGCTAGCGCAACGGCTAAATTAGTAGCTGAGCGATTCGTTTGGCCAGGAGTTAGAAGAGACTGTAGGGAATGGTCACGTGCATGTATTTCATGTCAAAAGGCAAAAGTTACACGTCACGTGACATCCCCACTAGGCACCTTTAATTTACCGCGTGCCCGATTCAAACAGATACATATCGACTTAGTGGGACCACTACCTCTTTCAGAGGGCTACCGGTACTGCTTAACTGCTGTGGATAGATTTACCCGCTGGCCAGAAGCAGTACCGATAGCAGATATCACGGCAGAAACGGTCGCCAAAGCCTTGTTGTCAGCTTGGATATCTCGGTTCGGCTGCCCGACAGACATCACGACTGATCGCGGCCGTCAATTTGAATCGGCCTTATTTCAATGTCTGTCCAAGATTACCGCATTCGAGCACAAGCGGACAACAGCTTATCACCCGGCATGCAACGGGCTCGTTGAACGGTTTCATCGTCAACTCAAAGCTGCAATTGTATGCCATGCAAATGATAGGTGGACTGAGTCACTGCCGTGGGTTTTGTTAGGCGTAAGATCTGCCTTTAAGGAAGACATACAAGCTTCCTCGGCAGAACTGGTGTATGGGGAGACACTGAGGTTGCCCGGCGAGTTCTTTGAGCCAACTATTAGCGGAACCACAGATGTAACGGAATTTATCGCAAGACTCAGGAATTTTGCTGAAAAGTTGCGACCGGTACCAGCTTCCCGTCATGGTAACGCCAAAGTGTTCATTTTCAAGGAACTTGAAACCAGTGATCACGTCTTCCTTCGGGAAGACGCATCACGGGGTTCACTCACTTCAGCATATTCCGGTCCACACAAGGTCGTTTCTAGAGGGGATAAGGTATTTAAAATCATAGTGAAAAATAGTGAAATGACAGTGTCCATAAACCGGCTCAAGCCTGCCTTCATACTGTCTCCTCAAGATACAAAATCCACACCCGAAGAAACACAAAATTACGTAACCCGCTCCGGGCGGCGAGTGAAATTTACAGATTTTTATCGCCCTTGACGGTCTCTGGAGGGGGGTGGTGTAGGCTACTACTTACTTATTTATTTAATTAATAATAATTTACTATATTATTTAACTAATACTTACATATTTACAACACTGGTTTACAATTACTCACACATTAAAATATCTATTTAATATTAAAATCACATTGATATCTATTTACATTTATTTAATACATTTCTTTATTCTATGATATTATATATACATAGCACCAGTCGGTCGGTGTCGATAATCGATAGTAAGTCCGATAAACTATCGACTCGCTGGACATCACTAACCTACCGGTGTTGTACACGTCGCGTGCGCACGAAGGCGCAGCGGTCACCGCGCAATGTCAAACCAGTCGAGACCTACCTTCGGCGCAGAACGCATGCCTTTCGCTCGCATATTTATACTGTCGCGAACTGCTTAAACTGCTTGTTATTCATCTATTCATCTTTTCATCTTCTCATCTGAACTCTGTTTTATCTTCCCTATTCACTGACTATTGTGCTACGCTTGTGCTTGTGCTTTCTCCTATTGTGCCTTCTAAATCATATGGTGTGTGTGAGGATTGTCGAAGAATATATACCTATAAACCGTGAGTTGGATTTTTATTACATACCACTGAAAACCACGTTACACAACCTATTAGTTTCACACTATACCTATACTATGACATGACTTGCACTAACAATTGCAAGAGCATGAAAGTAAACAGATGGTAATCCGTGAAACGTGTACACAACAAAACAAAATTACATTTGCAACCAACAAACTTAACACCACTGAAAACCCTACCCTAGACCAAAGACCATAGAGCTGACTATAAGTTTGTGATTGTAAATATAGATGCTGTAACCAACGTGGTAGGTTTAAAGCGTAAAGTTTATCTGCGAAGAGAGTAATTTCGCTAATTTGTTGAGCTAAACAGAACTGTAGATACGGTAACACGAACTTGGTGTATACACGAGAATCGTAAAGATGCTGAAAGTAATGAATGTAATTAAATGTCTTGCTGATTTCCAATGTTTAGTAGCGTCAGTTTCCAACTAAGTACCAATTATAGAAAACTAGAAACCATTAGTAACGGTTAGATTATACGAAACCGTGGAAAAGATTACAGATAATCTAAAGATTGTAGAAGTGAATGAACATCAGAAAATTCCATGAATAAGCCGAGGTTAGGAACATTTACCTGATATTGATCGTTTAGAAATTGTGTTACTCTTTCCTTCGTCTCCATCCCCACTCCTAGTTGGCATACCAACCAGAAAGTGCACACAAACACAATTTCCATGGGAACCAATATCCTACCGGCTATATCTTGTTTTTTTTTTCCTAAAACAAAGCCAAAGCTTTTAGTCTCACCCAAGCTACATTGATCCTTGTAACTACTTTACAAGAATATAAAGGAAAAACATAAAAAGCTTTTAAGTTCCTGATCGAGAAACCTCCTAAAAGTAATTTACAACATCATCTGACCGTAAAAGGTGAACAATGATCCCATAAATAATTCAAAAGAAGTTTATTACAATGCCACCTGCGTCCCATGGGAACATTCGCAGGACATGGGCGTCACGCACCGCGGGACACCGTGGTACCATGGGGTTACTTACTCTACTTACATTAAACCATTTAATGGTGGGATTCGCGGAATCAGTCGGAAAGGGAAAATGATGAATGTGGTTAGTGTGTTGAGGTGAAGACAAAGAGCACTAGTGGTAATGTATACTTATAAGGAAGATAATTATGAGAAAATAATTTTAAATGTACTATGTATATCGTCAGTTCGTCACGCTTCTGATCCAGAAAGGGTCAGGGACTACAATATCGTTCTTTTGCAGCTTGCTAACGACGACGATATGACAACAGCTACAGCTGATGATTATGCTGCTAACTCCTATTTTAAAACAATGTTTCAGTGTCAAGTGCGGCAGTATTAAATGTTAAAAAAGCTCAAGATTAAAGAGATTGAAAATCGTATGACCAGTAGTCGTAATTGTCCGTACAGCAGTGAAGCGACAATAAATGACAATTCTGTTTCCTCCCAATCAAATAAACAAGAGAGAGAGTAATAAATACACCAGCTAATAAATAAGATCGTTACCCGGTAGACCTTGACAGTAGCCTATCCAAGAACAGCGACATAAAGTACTAAAGCTGTTATCAGTAATTTGATTGTTACCAGACCTATGGGGGATTGCGGA
Source organism: Cosmia trapezina (assembly GCA_905163495.3). Classification (NCBI taxonomy): domain Eukaryota; kingdom Metazoa; phylum Arthropoda; class Insecta; order Lepidoptera; family Noctuidae; genus Cosmia; species Cosmia trapezina. The sequence goes on from LR991023.1 coordinate 26,408,096, forward strand.
ATACAGTATAGTAAGCTTGGCATATACATACTAATGGAAATATCAGTAAATGTCAAAGCTTTTAATTATACCACAAAATGAATATAATGCACGAAGAATCATATGACACAATATTGCAGCAAAAATATGTCTATATTAAAAGAACATCGTGTAGGTTCACTAGAAATAGGAATTCCAAAAAAATCAGAACACGCAACGGATAATTACAAAAGTAAAATCCGACGCAGCACCTTCGTGATATATGACAATCGAGCTGCAGTCGACGCTATAAATTTTACCTCATAATTGGTATTTGGGACACCGGCGAAGACAGAACTGGACAACATTTCTGTCGGACCTCACGCGAGCCGTTCGATAAAACTGCAGTATGAAACGGCTAATTTGAAAACATTATTACCAACGAAACAGTCGAAGCTGAAGAAGTACTTTTGAATTCAGTAGATTAATGTCCGACTACCGCAAACAGTGTCGAGTGCAGGTTTCACGATGAGAACGTGAGAACCTTATTGGCAAAACGTCGATGTGTGGGAGACTAACTAAATATCGTAATTAGAGAGATAATGTTAGGTTTCTTATTTAAATTGAAGTGAAAATGTAACATGATAAGTAATAAGTGAAATTACGATTTCGTTTCGGTCATTGGCACGAAAGTTTTGCAAAGTAGGTGATGACGTAAAATGTTAGCAGAATCAATTTCAATGTTATGGGTACGACAATATAAAACATAGTGAAAGGTGCTATGCATTATGTGAAACGAGAATATCGATGGTAAAACATTTAACAGACATCTCGATCTCAGACCAAGAAGTATATTTCTAAAACAGGCTAAGTCTAGTTACTTTATCTTGAACGAAGTAAACTTAACAGATCGAAACAAGAATGCCTTAGCACGCAAACAGCTGTCACGAAGCTGTAAAACCAACATTGACATTGAAAAAAGTCGGATACTAAACAGCAACGGGTGTTTTATAATTACCACCTGTCATCAGATGGACTCAATTCTTTGACAGCTTTATAGAGATGAGGTGAAAGAGAATGCGCGATGAGTATCGTAGACAATGATTTATGTTGATAATGATGACTAATGCACGTCTGTTTGAATGTTGTCTTAGTAAATGTTATGATGATTTTATTATTTTGATATCTTTACCTATTAAAATTTATATCCTAGAATATTTATTACTTAAATTAGCATAGTTCTTAATTTATGCTGTATGAAATAATGACTACTAATTTTGCATAGACAACGAATTCAGCTGCTTTCTTATTAACCTTGATATCTTGCATAAAAACATTAAAGCTGAACCGAATCACCAACCATAACACTGCTAAAGCAAACAGTGAATGAAGAATTTAAAAACTCATCTACAAACGAATTATCAAACCGTTACAGTTTGTTACCAACCAGTCAGCAACATTAGAAGATACAGAAAGCCTACTCCTAACAATGTGCAACTATACTCACGCAACACATAGATATCTGAGATAGAAATGGCACTAAGCAATCTAATCAAGCTAATCAAGGATCAAGCTAATGGACAGATATCCTAAAGAAGCTGTTTTCTTTAGGACATCTAGGAGTAGACTAGGAGTAGGGGAGCTCGTGGCTAAGTAATAACCGTCGCACAGGTCGATCAATCAGGTTATGCTAAACTTGCCGCGGTTGGTCCGTGGATGGGTGAACATCTTTACATACTGAGCACTCTCCGTGCCTCGAAAAGCACTTTAAGCCCTTGGTCCTGACTGTCATTTGTGGATCTTTGACAGTCGTGACGGGTCGTCAGAAGCCCGAAGGCCTGACAACCAGTGTTACCAAAGAGTATCGTATTACCCAGTAACTGGGTGGTCAGATAAGCAGTCGCTCCATGTAAAATACTGGTATTCAGCTACACCCGGTTAGACTGGAAGCCGACCCCAACATAGTTGGGAAAAGGCTTGGCAGATGATTTGGACTGTCCAGGAGCAGATTTGACGTCGAATGTTGAAGATTCAGCATTAGGACTGGAGTAGACTTGATGCAGAATATAAAAGGCCTAATGAACAGTGGACTCCACAATAGACAAATGGTTTGTTCCTTTATCCTCTGTTCAGATCAATCTGCCTTGCCTTTTCCCAACTATATTGGGGTCGGCTTCCAGTCTAACCGGATGCAGCTGAATACCAGTGTGGCGGCATCTACATCGCCACATATGAACTACGCATCAATGACATGACGTCACGCAAACCTGCATCGCGCAATTAGAGTTTACCACGCGATTAGCATATATACAACGTCCCGACATCACCGTCGGGCAGTGGCCCACCAGACACAACACCCGTCTGGTCGGAGGATCCTCCCTTTTCAATAGAGGATGAGTGAACTTTACACCCTGTTCCTCAACTGGTGATCCCGAGCATGAACGTCAGCGCAGCCTTCGTGCAACTACATCAGCGTGACGTCATCAGCATCACTTCCTCAAGCTTTCGAGCGGCGAGTCACACAGCCAGCCAGCATCCACGGCTTCAACAGGTATCCTGACCACCAGCATGCAGCGGACGCGCATTCCTGGTCATCACCTTCAGCCTCAACCCAGCGCTGTACACTCCGACTCACTGGAGCATAACGCAGCGCCACCCCGACTCAGTGGGGTATCAACGCAGACAGTTCCGACTCACCGTGAACTATGCGGCACCCGGTTCCGACTCACTGGAACCACAACTGGCACTGGCAAGCATCGCAAGATACACGACTCAGCCCACTATCGACCTCCGGTCTCCGGAGGGGAGTGATGTGGCGGCATCTACATCGCCACATATGAACTACGCATCAATGACATGACGTCACGCAAACCTGCATCGCGCAATTAGAGTTTACCACGCGATTAGCATATATACAACGTCCCGACATCAACCGTTGGGCAGTGGCCCACCAGACACAACATCCGACTGGTCGGAGGATCCTCCCTTTTCAATAGAGGATGAGTGAACTTTACACCCTGTTCCTCATACCTCTAAACCAGTATTTTACATGGATCGACTGCCTATCTGACCACCACAACCCAGTTACTCGGTAATACGATACCCCTTGGTAAGACTGGTTATCGGGCTTCTAACGACCCGTAACGACTGTCAAAGATCCACGAATAACAGCCGGGACCAACGGCTTAACGCCCTTTCCGAGGCACGGAGGAATCTCGGTATGTAAATATGGTCACCCATCCACTAACCAACCCCAGCAAGCGTAGCTTAACCTGACGGATCGACCCGTGCGGCTGTTATTACCACGAGCTCCTCTTATCCTCTGTTCAGATATGATTCTTAAATCTTCTGAACTTTCTGTCATGACGTGGTAAGGGCTACCTCAGCCTTGAATCTTAAGACAAAGCTCAAGCACCGTTACTCGATGCGAAGAAAGTAATACAAGTGGAACGAGAATTATTTCTGCTGATAATTGTTGGTGCTGGACGTAAATTAGTTATTATTATAAACCTGTAAGTTGGGCCGAAAGAGAAATTTTACCTAAATTTTTTATGCTGTCTTGAACACATTCGGGTGTTACGATTTTGACGTCAATTACAGGTAGGTACAGTAACAGCCAGAAGTCGACTAGCAATCTCACAAAACCGTGGCATAGCAATATTAGTTGTACTTATGACCTTCTTCTTTAAGAACGTTTGACAACACTACACATTGGCAACTTGTTGCCCGCTTATGATTGTTATTACAAATTTCAATAAGTGTCGTAAGCGTTACGGTGGCCAAAGTGGTTAGCACGGTGCCTCGCATGGCGAACGTTCGGGTTCGAGTCTCACATCAAACATGAAAAATATTTTTTAAGTATTACATGTGAAATAAGAATGCCGAGTTGCTAACAAATATGTTAAATATTCCACAACTATACGAAGATTCTTTCATTTTACAATTATTTTCAATCTTAGCGTCGTTATTAAAATATGAGGGTAGATTTGAAACAAAGTGATAATTTCACTTTGTAAATCCACCTTCATATTTTAACTACTTTACTAGTTCACATAAATTATTCCACTATTAGCTGTTGTTGGTTGGTGAGCGTTATTACGAGCGTTTGTGTTATCTTGCTGTTGCTATTTTTGTATTCTTCTGAATTCAGTATGCAGGCTAATATTAGTATTGAAGACAAGGCAAATCTGGTGGCCCTATATTCGAATGGCCTTAATATATCTCAAATATCGAATGGAACCGGCTTATGCGTAAGTTTATTTTTTCAATTTTATGTGATTACTATTATTACGCTTGTTGCAAGTGTGTAATATAGTTTTTTTTTTTTAGGGAGAGACTGTTAGTGGGTGAAGAGATTTGAGGAAGAAGGTAGCCTGAAGAGTCGTGAGAGAAGCGGAAGACCACCTCTTATTAGCCAGCCTCAGTGACGTTATATGGTAGCTGAATATGAGACGAATGGTTTCATCCCAACAAGGCGTTTTGCCGATGAGTTCGGCACATCAGTACGCACCATTCGCCGCATACTCCATGCCGAAGGTCTTCATCACCGAACGCCAACGCTAAGAAACCGTTTTTAATGCAACGGCATAAAGAGGAGAGGTTAAGTTTTGCCCGGGAATATTTGGACTTTGGGAGACGACAATATTCACCGACGAAAAATCTTTTAAATCGTGCCAAAAAGGAAGGCTGCATTTGTGGCGTAAAATAACACGCGTTGGTCTGAAGGCAATGTCAGACCAAATACGGAGTCAGGCAGAAGCAGTGTGAATATGTGGGGGTGGTTAGGTGCTCATGGGCCCGGTGAATTAAGTTTTATAGCGACGCGAGCCAACAGTGTCAACTATGTGGAAGTGTTGAACGATATAATGTTGCCTACGGTGCGTAATATGTTAAGTTTTGTGCAAGACAATAAAATTGTCCTATTCACCGAAATCCTAAACAGGTAGGGTAATTTTGTGTCATAGTGGCCGTAACTTTAACAAATTAGTATTTATATTATTGTAATATTGAGGTTAAGTTTCAATCCTCTTTTCATTGAGAAAATGAATAATTAAGCTATAACCTCTTAAATTACATCACAGAATATCTATATGTAACCTAAAATGTGTTTTTTAACATTCAATACTATAATAATAACCTAAGTAAGTGTAAAGGATTTCTTTTATATAAAAAATATTACAATGTTACCATATCAAAATTTGTTTCATTTATTATCATATTATAATAATAAATTACCTATGTAACATATATTTGTTCAAAGTAATTTACCAAAATAAATTACTAAAACAACAATTATATAAAACATATAAAAAACTGACCCAACTCGGATTCGAACTCACATCTATCCCGATCTCATTAGCGAGAGCAGCCTCGTTACCGATCTAGCTAATGTTACCTTATATTTACTTGTTGAAATTTTGCATTACTAGAAAAAAATAATCAGACGACGATAGAAAAACAAGTTACTGATATTGTCATCCTTGTCTAGCATTGACCACATCTATAACTACTCGTAGCAATGCTACACGACATGTTAATCTGTTAGCGTTGGAACATCGCTCACACGGATAAATATGCGTATGTGTGTATAAGCACCGCAGCCCGTATAGCGCAGGCGATAATGGTCATTGCGGTGTAAGTGGACTTCTGGCCGTTGACTGTACAGACAGCAACAGAGATAAGTAACCAGTGTTGTAGTGTGCGTGACACTACAAAACAGTATTGCTACTGTTAAAACGATTCATTACGTACAACACACAATGCCCTCACGCACACATCGCGTTCATGTGCGAGTGAGTGCGCTAATGTCTTCTCAATTATAGTATAACATAATTTCGCGTTGAAAACTTAAGCGTTCGTAGCCCAACGAATAAGGCATTATACTTCTGAGTACTACGGTGTGAGTTCAAATCTCTGAAGTGATGATTCTTTTTGCGATTTATTATTTTAAGCTAAAGCAATTAGAACAATTTTTGTTAAGAAAATGTTTTATTTATTTAAAATTGCTTAAATAAATAAAACAATTTTTAATAAATATCTTTATTTAAAAAAAAGAACATCAAAAGTGAACATGTTTTATTATAAATACAACAATATGTTTAGAACATGCTATTACATCTTTTTATACCATTATATAATATGTATACAACAATGGGCGGAGTGAATAAACATGTCACATAGATAACAAATATAATCTGATCCAGTAACAATAACATCACTCACACACTCCTACCTACACAGTACCGCCGACTTAATTTATTATGGCTAAATATGCTGTGAAAGTATTAAGTATTTCGTTTAGGTATCTATTATAAAATAAAGTCGCTTTTCATGTCTGTCTGTGTAGCCGCGTTGTTCTTCTAACGCCACAGATTTTGATGCGGTTTTCACTATCATGATAAATATTTAACTTATATATTATAGAAACCTTCATGTTTTAACAAGTCGTAAAAACCGTGCGAATCAGGGCCGGGTCGCTAGTTCAGTTATATACAGATATGAATTACCTACATTTTTGAAAATTAAAATTAAAATAAAAACATTTACCACCTGTATCGGGAACAGTAGGTATTATAATTATTACCAACCATTATTAATTATTTCTAGGAAAATAATAGATTTAAAAACGTTAAAATGTCTGAAATTTAAAGGTAGTATATAATATGTATGTTACGATAAGTCGGTGGTGATTTTCGACGAAGACAATTTTCATCAGTAATTATGACGACATTGTTTTGTCAATCGAAGTGCCGATATTCCGCAATTTTGACGGTGCACGGTATATAACAAAATTTTACGCGTCGGTTTGCAACATGTCAAACCGTCTGCTTGCAGGTGGTTCCGTACAGTTTGCATAATGACGTTGTGTGCTGCTGCTGTTATGCTGGTCTAAGCGAATGGATCTGATGTATGGGTGGCAACAATTTCACGCACGATGCCGAGGCGAAACATTTGTGTAAGCCAATGGTGTCGGTCCAGGCAGGCGACGGTTTATTTCGCTTGTCTCAGTGACAATGCACCCACAGTCAAACGGTTTTTCTCTACAAAAAAAAAAGTGAAAATATTAGGTCTAAACATACACCTCCCAAATTATAAATTAAGAAATAAAAGTTACACAATATAAATACAATGCAGAGAATATATATTTATATACTTAAATACAATTGATATATAAGGCTAGTGGTCAGTAATAATAAAAATTATAATACGATAAAATGGAAATAAAAAGGCAGGGCGAGTGACCTAGGAAATACATAATATCATACTTATAAAAAATAAAAAATAATATAATATAATAATGACACAAATAAAAAAAACAAACAACAAATAATATAATATAATGATGATTTTTTATTTTTTCTAAAAAGTATTAAACAATATTATTATACTTTATTTAGAATAGAAATCCTTTGTTTAATTACCATACATGCAATTTACATTTTTAAATATTTTAGATAAAAAATGAAATCTTTTAAAATTGTATTTTATTATTATTATCTAATCATTTACAAACATATTCATTATTTTTGAATATTTTATTACAAAACACAGATAAAAACTATTACTATAATACTGTGTAAACCAATAATGGAAATGATTAAATAATTATCGATATAATGAGTGGCTATGCAGTTAACAAAAATTGTATTTATTTGTTAACTGCATAGCCACTCATTATACTAAATTCAACTATTCCGGTGTCATTTCCTATTAGATTCAACTATTCATATCCACAATTCGTTAAATGAGATACAACAGACAATCATAATAAAATTACTGGGTGGGATCACGGTGACATAATAAATTAATACATTCTAATAATAATTTCGCTCACCGATAGCATTGGGCGCCTTGCGATTTCACTAATAGAAATATTTTTTTTCTCATGCAAAACAATAATCTGAGCTTTTTGAAATCTTGTTAAATGATGCATGGTCTAAATTAATCAATATATCACAATCACAAACTTCAAGTGCAAAAGAAAGAGTATAATGTGTAGTTGCTAATGCAGACTGACTACATAAGTTCACAATTAAAGGCAGGAATATATTTTTAAAGCGGGTAGTTAGCTTCTAAACTGGGAAATAATTTTAAGTAGGCGAGAAACTTGTGGTAGATTCTCAAACTGGTCAGAATATCGCTTTATTCAGTTAGTATATTCATTTTAAATTACAAAATCTCAAAAATAATATTTTAGTAAACTCGAGGCTCGAACTCAGATCATTCTGTCACTGTAGGTTGAATGCTTACCTGTTGCGCCACGAGAGCAACTATCCTACATTGCGAAATTATGTTACACTATCATTTAAAAGACGTCAGCGCACTCACTCTATGAATGGGATGTGTGCGAGGCTGTCATTGTGAGCAGTACGTACAGTAGGATATAGTTTTGTAGTGTGCGTGTCTGGTTACTTAATTCCTTTGGCCTGTGTACATAAATTAATTTTCACCTCATATTAATCCGGATAATCTAACATCCCGTGGGTGACCAGATGAGTGACAAACACATTATATCTAACAGATTGTTTAATACTTTTGCTGATAACAACAGGCCATTTACGAGTTATGAGTTACAGTTCGTTTTCTATTTCAGTTTAATTAATTCATTTGCATATCTAAGTATCAATGAAGACGTCAATAACACAGTCCCAACGAATTTCACGGTTAATTAAGTATTTTAAATAAGCCATTTTATTTATTCTTCGCATTATGTAAACGAGCTTATTGCGACAAATGTAACAACAACATTTTGCGTCAATCGCGCGTAAAACCCCATCTAATCAGAACATCGATCAATCAAAGCGGCGAACACTATCTATTGATATTTTATAGCGTCAAATATCTCGAATGACAAAGACCTATCTTTTTACTATTCTATGTCTTAAAACATGACACCATCAATTTTCACGGTCGATTTCGGACAAGACAAAAAGCCGCCCGGCAACTGATATGAACGCTACCTGGCCACAGATAAAGTAGATAACAGAACATTGATTAACACTCCGATGGTTCTTTATAAAGAGAGAATTTCTTAGATAAAAGAAAGAGATAAATTAAAGACTTGTCAATAGTACCGTAATGAACTGAGAAATTGTTAGAAATTGCCGCTGCAGACATAGCGGTGGTCCGTAGTATTTGGTACCCTATTCGTTTTAATGAACCTATTTAGTTGCAGAGTTGTAGGGGAGTAAAGTAAACGTTACGCAAGAGGGAACAAGTCGGGCGGGCGACACGGGTGGCTGTCCGCCGGATTACCTTCGCGGCTTCAATGACGTAACGGTCGCCGGACGCCGGACGGAAAAAAAATAAACGATCCACGTGACATTGATTTTGAATATTGAACTTGAATTTTTACGGAAGAGTGGTCAGCTGTTTGTAGATGATTCAACAGCCGATGAAACAGTAGAAAAGCCCAGATATATCGATATGACCTTAGAGAGAAATTATGTTGGAGATGTGTCACTTGGTAAATTCTCAGACGGTCGTTAAACTGCTGGATAACTGAGTGATCACGGAAACAATTATCCGTTTAACAAATCGAAATCACTTAAGTTCGTTAACAGAACAACTAAAGCGGACGTTGGTCGCAAAAAAGAACAAAATAACCTAAACCGAGATAAAGATGTTAAAAGAGAAAGGATAGCTGGCATGATGGAAATAGCCTTAATAATCACTAAACACACGGGAAAAGAAAACAAAGATGTAAACGGAGACGTTGAAGCTAAACAAACACTGAAAGAGGGAAAAGTATACAACGCACCTAACGACACTATTCTGTAACAGAACGTCATAATTTTGTAAACAGCAGCGTCGCTTTATCATTAATTATTATATTTTTATCGCTAAAAGATATCCACTGTCTGAAACAGTAACTGCAAGGTGCAAAATAGATAATCGAATTACGAAAACGTTACACAACGCAAGGCTGACTGGAATGTTCAGTGCTAACCCTTCAAGGCCTTAAGCTTGTAGCAAATCAACGACAATTTGCTAACTAAAGGTGTACATTTATTTTACTACTTATACATATCTACATAAACTCACGCCTTCTTCCCATGGGTACCCCAGTGGCAGAAACTGTGGAATACCACCTGATACGATCCTTATACAGTCCTTTTGCTTCGTTTACGTTCATACATCTAGTCATATTTTACTAATACTATAAAATAAAGTTAACAGCGTCAAAACACGTTCACTTTCTTCAAAGAGTATTTTCAAGGATGCTCAAGACGACACCATGTAGGTAGATAATACTCATTCTGACCGCAATATTGGCTGATAACTCTGGTATTGGTACCTATTTGAAGATCAAATGGCAAATTGCTAGAATTTGCTGCATCAATTACGAGACAAACGCCTTTTTGATCAAATGTCATCGCATCTTGCTCAAACTACAGTATAGTTTACACGTATATCTTCAGTTGGCCAGAATTTGGTTTTTGACATTGACATTTTAATGAATGACATAGCGAATAATTTTTGCAGACTCATTTGATTGAAAATTTTGAAGAGCCTATTGTTATCGTATTTTTTGCGACGCCAAAGAAGATGTTATAGGGAAAAGCAAAGGTTCTTGCAAGGGTAATTATTGTTGTTGATAAATGAAACAACGTCAGTTCGGACATGTGTATATTTCAAATGATTAATGGTCTCCGAAGTATTAATGCTCATTGTTATTAATGTAGTCTAAACAATTTAAAAGTGTAGTGAATATCTTTTTAGAAGTAAACGTTTATGAAATTATATAGAAGGTGAAAGTAACATAGGTTTCAGAAGTTGTTAAAACTGGGACTCGATAATGAAGAGTAGAAATTGATATACCGACTAATAAAATATAATTAAATGGATGGATGCTACATGCAGCATGCATGGACAGATGCTAAGGTGATGAAAATTATGCACCCATAGTATTCTGTAAACGTGTTAAACCAGGCTGCGAATAGCAAAGACTCCGCCTCAGTATTGTCTATTTTTATTAAATTATAATACTTGAGAGATGCGCATTTTCCCCCGTCCTTGCGGTTTCTCGTATCGCATTACTAACCCGTCAACTGCAGCGGTTGTACGCTTCGTTGTGTCCGATTTCTTGTGACGCCGCCATCGCCAATCGCGTACATCAAAGATCTATGTGACTGCTTCTTGTATTCTGCTTTGTTTATCTTTTTCTGTCTAGTCTTTGAAATGTGTTTTAGAGTTGGCAACTGGCAAAAATGAAACAGACAGTCGTTAAAGAGTCTTCAGCAGTTGTATCGTTTCTGGATACTTTAAGGGATTGTGTTACTAAACAGTTGCCGGCACCATCGGAGTGAATAGTGCTGGTAAATACGTTTTGGTTTCATACGACGTGGCTATGGTGTCTAACTTATGTAATTGCGCCCAGGTCTCATAGGCCAGTAATTATACAGGGTGTTAGGTTAAACGAGGGACATACTTTAATGGAGTGTAGTACTCATCATTATGAATAACTTTTACTATGGGACCAAACCTGAAATCGCGAAAAAAAATCAGCTGTTCAGTACATTTATGTTCGCATAATTCGTCAAAATGTACTGAACAGCTGATTTTTTTTTCGCTATTTCAGGTTTGGTCCCATAGTAAAAGTTGTTCATACACTCCGTTAAAGTATGTCCCTCGTTTAACCTAACACCCTGTATATCACTGCATAACGTGGGACAACAAATTATACGTAGGGTCCTACAATAATCATGTGCAGAGCAGGTCAAGGTGATAGTACAGTTGGTAATGGTACAAAATCGGGTACTTTTCGTCTAATATTGACCCCCTGACACCTGATTGCATAGGTAATTAATCAAATTCTCACTTTTAGCCCCGTACACGAGCCACATCAAAATCCTAAAAAAGGAAAAATAGACCCACAGCCTGCTTTTATCAGTTTTTTTTTCTTGATTCAGTCAGCGGCCTAAGCATTCTAAAGATCAAAGATCACGATTCGATCTATTCATGAATGAGTCAGATTCTTCAGAGATTCGCATTTTCCTACGTCCTTGCGGTTATAGTAAGTATTGTGTTACCTTACCACTTACCACCCGTCGTTGGTTGCCGCTTGGTCTTACGCCTCGTTGTGTTCGGTTACCAATGCGCCGCGGTCACGTACACCAGTGTTATTGATCTTTGTAAACGCTTCGAGAGACCATCAAATTCTGGTAGGTTGGTAATGAGAAACTTGAAAAATTGCTCCAATATCCTCTAGGTAATTGGCCTATCATTAACTGTTTTTACTTGAAAAAAAATCTCACTGCCGCAAATTGAATGCGATTTATAATTTAGATAATACTGACAGAAAATTACGAGAATGGGAAAACGAAGATGACAGCTAGCATTTTTTAATCTCACATTAAAATGAAAAATATAACGACAATAACAAAATTTCCTAATGAAGGCGCTAGGGAAACGAAAATTTAAAAAAAAAATGTAATTAATGGTGGCGTATTAATCTGAGGAGGACGGAAGTCATTATCACACAGCGTGATACTACGGACGGATTATCATGTACAATTTATTTACGACTATCTCAATCACGTGTTAACTGTCTCTTTGGATTTAGAAATAGGCAATTATACATGTACAAACACGATGCTTATGATAAACGGTTTTATTAAGGGATTTTTGTGTAGGCCCGGCAAAAACAAGACGTTGGAATACGGCATATACAAGTTTTCCAGGTGAAAGATGGTGTGCAAAAGTGAATGCGAAAATCGTGCCAGCATTTTGGAGTAAACTTTGGTTAGTATTCAAGACTGGAGCCAAGATTTCTAGAATACATAAGCTTGCTTGGGAACCTGGCGAAATGCATAATAAACATAAATAAAATCTCCACTTTCAGAATATATGAACAGCAACCTCGCATTTCTCAATTAGGTAATTTGGGAAACGAGAACCGAATAATAGTTACCGCGGAATTAAGTCAAGGACAAGAGTCGAGCAGTAAGATTAACCGAGGAATTATGCTGGCTTCACTCCAAATGTTTCCACGCGAAGGAAAACGATGGAAAAAGTGGTTCATAACTTAAATAGAAGGAAATTGTTTTTTAATTGCCTTCACGTGCCACTAATTTGCATGACTTCAGTTCTGCAAGGCTGGCCAAGCTGCAGCTACAATTTAAAGTAAAAATAAACCTTATGCCCTAAAAATTTAAAGAATTTCGTGTTGATTCTGATTCCCTATTCGCAAATGCTTCATTTATGAAGTGAAGAACAGAAGACAACAAGTACAAAACGTGCCATATCATCGAGGAAAGAACCGATCGCGCGAATAATTAGGTCAAACAATCAATCTGCCTAGCCTTTTCCCAACTATGTTGGGGTCGGCATCCAGTCTAACCGGATGCAGCTGAATACCAGTATTTTACATGGAGCGACTACCTGTCTGACCTCCACAACCCAGTAACTGGGTAATACGATACCCCTTGGTAAGACTGGTTGTCAGACTTTCGGGCTTCTGACGACCCGTAACGACTATCAAAGATCCACGAATGACAGCCGGGACCAACGGCTTAACGTGCTTTCCGAGGCACGCAGGAGTCTCGGTGTGTAAAGATGGTCACCCATCCACAGACCAACCCCGGCAAGCGTAGCTTAAACCGATGGATCGACCCGTGCGGCTGTAATTACTTAGCCACGAGCTCCTTTTAGGTCAAACATCGTCACACAAAAGTTTGCTCCGACCTAATTGCGTAAGTCAAACAACCCTATTACAGAAAGCACGTAACTGTTTATCGTTCCATTGCGAAGACACACATAAAGAATCTGCAACAAAAGATTAGGCAATAAGAAAAATTACATTCCATTACCTGCCCTGTAGGCGGGCTGTAGCTATAACCCGGGAAATGCTGACAGCGAATCTAATGTACCCCGATGGGCCATCACAATATATGTTTGCAAGTATGCAACATATCAAAATGTCAACCACCCGCCCACTGAGTGTGGTCCCCAAGGCCGTTGGTACACCTACGCTCTAGTTAGGAGAAAGGACCTATTGTGACTGTTTGAATCATGTGTCTGCGATTAGGCGCTATTATTAGCCACAATTTGCATTGTCAGCCTTATTGTCGTGATTAGGTATGTTGTTGAACTCGTAATATGGCTTGTTTGGTTGAGTAACATGTGACAGGATAAAAATGTTGCGTCTAAGTTTATTGTTTGTGGAGAATTTGGAGCGAGGAGTCACTTCCATTGTGCTTTTGGGTGTATGACGAAACGAACTTTAGTAGGCGTTAAAACAAACTGTGATACTTATTACAACAACATTAATCTAACAAGCATGCTATCTACCATCGATTTTCCGACAAACGTATGCACAACTGCTTGTCCCTATATTTCACTTTAGGATGACTCATACTCTCTTACTTTCCGTCGAAGCCATCTTCACCGTAATGTATGCATGCACATTCACGTAGGTGGTGCATACAATAATTTGTCCTTGACATGGATACATACATCATAATTCAATGACGTTTGACAGCTCACTGTGGCCTTGGATTTGAAGCTGTGCGCGTGCGTCGATATTGCGACTCATCTAGTTTGGGTATTTCTATTATATTTGCATGCATTGTCTACATATTTGACATATTTAGCAAGACTTTTTATTCTTATTTAATTTTGAACAAAGCCGTTCACAGACAGCGTGACGATGTATACCTGTATCTATTTGATGAAAGAATCTGTGACCACTAACATTATCTTTGTGATAATCAGATCAAACCAAACCTTGATATGGTAAACTGTAGTATCATCGATTGAAATCTTGTCAAATCTAATACTCTGATTGATAACCTTGTGGCGGCCTCTAATCATAAATTAACAATTGATGTACAATTTTAACTATCTTCCCATCAATTTGTTTTATCAAGTAATCGAATATCTACTTCCAATAAATTCAAAGTAGGTCGTTTCTCGTTTCCACATTTTCCATTCAATTTAATGTGTTCTCGGATATCCTTGATAATGGTTTCTTATCCAAGTTTATCAGTCTCAAGTGTAAGGGGTTACACTTTGTTTATATCTGAGGCCAACTTATATGTACGTCCTTGTGTTAAAGATAAAAATATCTGAGTACAATTTGAGCGCTTCTTACTATATAACAATGACTTCATTAATTGATACGAATTTCTTGTCCACATCTGTATGTATCTTTTATAAAACTTGGTCAATTCTGTGCAACCGGATTTCACCACCGGATGTAATTTCTAGAAAAATTTTTTTTGAAACATTGGTATTTTTCATTAATTTACAAATATCGTACAGCTTAAAATCTCATCGATAAAAACATGTCAGACTGTCAGTCTATTGAAAAGGATTGTATAAATCTGAGAGTGATGACGTTCGAAGATAAAAGCAACGTGAAAATCAATCGCGATAATGATATAAGTACCACATGCGATGGAAATAAACTAGATAAATAATATAAATGTTGTTATTACATGGACTTTCTGCGTTATTGCACGTTTTATGAAATGTACGACAACGTTAGTCGTATAAAATTCATATTATCGTAGCGTATCGTCTCGTAACGCTTTAGATACGTACCTACTACCCTAAAATGGCTTCTGTACTTTTACTGACGTGACGTAGGTACGTCTAAATTATTTTCTTTAATTTATTTTCGTACATATCTACGGCTAACTTGTTTCATCGTCAAATTGTTTTGTCTTATTTCTGCATGGCCATTTAGCCAAGTTTTCGCAAAACTTAATTATAATGTTATACTTTTGATATAATATATGTGCCTGATATAATCTTAAAACATATATTATTTAAAACGAGACAAGATTTGCTTTGCACCGGGATCTACAGGAATTAAGATTTATGAAGGATGACAACGTAAGACAGTCGATCATCCAAACATTGAACAAGGCAAATTACTCAAAATTCTATAAATGAAAGCAAACCGTAATACTACTTTATGTTTTTCCGCAAAAAAATGTAAATATAGTTGGCGCGTCTAATTGTTTGCTTGGACCAGATGAACCGTGGAAAAAGTCACTGAATCGAGTTAAAGACCCAACTCTTTGCCAGCCTATGTTTTTATGAGAACAAACTGTCAATCAATCTTTTAGCTGAAGAAATAAAAATACTCCTAAACTGTAGCGAACAATAAAAGCTTTTAGAATAGCTATAGAGCATACATAACAGTGAAGTTGATATAATAAATGAAATATAGAACAGATATGAAGAATTTACAGCTACCATTAAGTTGGAGTCTTTATGGATGATCATAACAATCTCAACATAAACCACTTCATGCAGAATGAGCAAGCAAAGACATTGAGCAAGCATAGCATCAAAACTAGATCACTAACACGTAACAAAGGATCAAATTCTATACCTAAACGAAAACGTATTTTATAGCCTATTCCAAACACTCAATTCTATTATATCCTCTACCATTTAGTTTAACCATTTACCGGAACAATTAGAGCCCCCATAATGGCGGACGTTTACAAGCGCCACGGATTTAGTAAATTTAAAATCTTTTGTTGCTTAGATTTTATCTTTGGACAATATAACAGGACGATAAAGGAAGCAAAACCATGAAACGGTCAAAAACCGACGCCCACTGAGTTGTGTCAAATTTTGCATATGCAAAGCGAATGACGCCATGACTGACAGCTGTTGGCGTACATGTATAACTATAAACTGGCTGAGACTAATTTGAATCTAGATATTTCTCCAACGGCTGTCTGATAAGTTCAGGTTCCTAAGGGAAAACCACTTAGATAAGTTTTTGCTGAGCAACGACCCGTTTTTAACCGACTTCTAAAAAAGAAGGAGGTTCTCAATTCGGATGTTTGTATTTTTTTTTTTTTTTATGTTTGTTCGCGCATAACTCCGTCGCTTACCAACCGATTTGAAAAAATATTTTTTTGTTGGAAAGGGTATACTTCCCAAATGGTCCCATTTTTGTCAAAATCCAGTTCTGATGATGGGATCCTGGAGAAATCGAAGGAACTCTTCAAATATTATAGGTACACCTACAGCAATTTGGGTATTTTTTATATAGCTCGTGCATTTGCGCTCGGAAAGCACCACTTGGTGAAGTGGAACTGATGATGAAGACCACAGATGGCTACCGGAACTACTTAATGATAAATATTTCACGGGTTGCGATTTGATTACTTTAATATGGCTGCTAAGCAATTTCCGCTCGTCACACAATGCGTGTGGTGAGTGGTTGTTGAGGAGTTCTCCTGGTTCTTACCAGCAGAACTCCTCAACAATTAACGTTCCAGCATCGGGAAAAGCAATATTTTGTAACATGTGATGAGCAATTGACATTAGACTATTGTAACTTATACAAATTATAAACAGACCCACTAAAAAGCGAGAAATAAAAACGTTTTAACAAAAAAAAACCAACTTCCAAAAATCACTACAAAGTGAAAAATAACTTTGATTTCGGAAGTCGGTGGCAAAAAAAAAAGAAAGTAAATAAAAAACGAAAGACACCGACTTCCGAAATCAAAGTTATTTTTCACTTTGTAGTGATTTTTGGAAGTCGGTTTTTTTTTGTTAAAAAGTTTTTATTGCACAGATGCGACGCACAGCTTAATTTGTTCTTGTTATTGTTGATTATTTGTTAAAAAAGTAGTTATATTTCGACTTTGCCATTCGGCTTTTTGTTTGTGTTTTGTTGTCATTTGCCCGTGGTGTAACACCGAAGACAGCGAAGTCTACGTGTAACACAGAGGCATGTAAATTGTCTTTGGTCCATGGCCCTGACTTAGGCAATGGACAAAATTGTCAAGTTGACTGCTTGAATACAAGGCTTTTGCCTGCTTTGCATGTGTGTACTTTATGTCTTGGTTTTTTAACCGACTTCTAAAAAAGGAGGAGGTTCTCAATTCGGATGTTTGTATTTTTTTTTTTTTTCTTTTTATATTTGTTCGCGCATAACTCCGTCGCTTACCAACCGATTTGAAAAATTATTCTTTTGTTGGAAAGGGTATACTTCCCAAATGGTCCCATTTTTGTCAAAATCCAGTTCTGATGATGGTATCCTGGAGAAATCGAAGGAACTCTTCAAATATTATAGGCAAACCTATAGCGATGTGGGTATTTTTTATAGTAGCTCGTGCATTTGCTCTCGGAAAGCACCACTTGGTGAAGTGGAACTGATGATGAAGACCCCAGATGGCTACCGGAACTACTCAATGATAAATATTTCACGGGTTGCGATTCGATTACTTTAATATGGTTGCTAAGGAATTTCCGCTCGTCACACAATGCGTGTGGTGAGTGGTTGTTGAGGAGTTCTCCTGGGTCTTACCAGCAGAACTCCTCAACAATTAACGTCCCAGCATCGGGAAAAGCAATATTTTGTAACATGTGATGAGCAATTGACATTAGACTATTGTAACTTATACAAATTATAAACAGACCCACTAAAAAGCGAGAAATAAAAACTTTTTAACAAAAAAACAAAACCGACTTCCAAAAATCACTACAAAGTGAAAAATAACTTTGATTTCGGAAGTCGGTGGCAAAAAAAAAAGAAAGTAAATAAAAAACGGAAGACACCGACTTCCGAAATCAAAGTTATTTTTCACTTTGTAGTGATTTTTGGAAGTCGGTTTTGTTTTTTTGTTAAAAAGTTTTTATGTAATGTGCGTTTTGTTTGCACAATGCGAATAATCTTTCTTTTCTTTCTTTCTTTCTATCAGTTGAACAAAAAGTAGTTTAGGTAATTAGTAATTTGGCATCTAACAAAATTTCATAAAAAGCTATGTAGAGAAATTAAATTCCACAAAAGGCGGTCCATGAGTCAAATATTAAAGTTGCCGACTATATGTTCAAACTTCGCGAAAGCAATGATAATAGGTACTTATCTGTCTATACAACACAATACTAAAACTGTTACCAACATTTTCTCACAGACACAGAACAACCACAATGACTCTCATTACATTTGATTCACAAAATCGATAGCTCCGAATTTGCATGCATTATATAAAAGAGAATAAATAAAAGATATCGTTACGTAAAAGGAAATGAAACGTATTCTGTATGGTGATTTAGATCTTAAAGAAACAAAGAGCGAGCACCGTTTAGGATGGTTAAACTGCACTTTTTTACTTATCTACCATCAGTACGATTTGCGCTGGTAGAAATTTGCACCTATCATCGAGTTTCCCACGATAGAAACTCGTTACATCAACTTACTCGAAAATAAAAGAGTTACACAGTGAAGACCACAGGCCGCTTGACTATTAACCACTAGTGATGGGCAGTTACTTACCGACTAATGTTCAAACTAATGAAAATAATTGAAGTAATTAAATAATTAACACAGTCATATTATCGACTATTAAGTAAACAGATGAGGTAATTAATGATTGAACATTTATTAATTAAACAACCTTTTTTAATGAGAATGAATTGAATATGAAAACATGGTCAATATTTTCTTTTAATTACTGTGTTTTTAAGAAGACAGGATAGTTAAAGATGATGATGCTAAGATAATTTTGATAAGAGATGAAAAGCTTTAGATAATAAACATGGGAACCTTGTACTACATTATAAACATTGGAGTAGTAAACACACTGGTCACTAATGAGAAACATAATAAAGAACAAACTGAAGAAATCAATTTGTTACTTAAAAACAATATATCTTAAGAACAACTTTCAGACTAAGACAAGACTAACTTCTAGAGAGGAAATCTCAGAGAAGTAGTAGACAATCCACAAGATATAACCACTGAAACAAAAATACTTCCTCAGACATACCAGATTTAACATGTCCCTCACTAGTTACCATTGGTTCCCACACAAAGGATGGGGAGCGTATCTAGACAGCGAACTCTTACGAAACTCACATTTTCATTAAAGTATCTACAACAGAGATTTTAAAACAGGTTCCCTGGTAACCGACGACACCCGGGGCTACAATGGACTTTCCTCATAAAAAAAATTGAACAAATAAGTGCTATGGTAAATGGTAATATTAATATTGGTTCTGTAACGTTTAATCAAGTTTCTGGAAAGTTTAGCGGCTTTGAAAGTATCTGCAACGGACAAGATCTTGTTAAGTTGATGATAATCTATTAGTTTTTTGATGAGGAAATTCGTAGTCTACTTATAGCACTAAACTGTTAAAGGTATTTTATATTTGGTTACTACTCACACAGTGGTCAGGTTCTAGATCTTCTCTTACTAATCCAGTATGGTGCAACAGAAAAGAATTCAAAACAAAGTGCCATCAGCATTCGGCATTCACGCAATAGGAAACTCTCGTTCGGATTTCCACTGAAGACCGTCCATAAATATGTCATTGTTATCATTCGAAACATCACTCATTTTAATTCGACGATCGAGAAAGGCCGGCTCATCAATTTATAAATGCATCATTACACGGTATAAACATAGTTTCGTAACATTAAGTTCCGGTTCGACGCACTGAATTTCTCAATGCGCAGGGCATAATTTTTAATTCGATGGCATGTTGAGAGTGCATCTTTGGATTACTTAATATATCGATGAGCATGGTAAAATAATGGGTGTTGCTTAAGAGTTAAGATGGTAAATGTTTTAGTACGTGTGTGAGCATCGGCCACAGAATACGCGGCCTCTGTGGCCAGAAGTGATAAATGAATGGGACCCTCTTTCGCATCAATGGAACGTGTCTATTCAAAAGAAATTGAAAATAGAACGCTTTTCGGTTTTCGTTAAAACTCAGCAACTTAGTAAAGCTTTCATTCATCATCATTATTTAGGAGCGTTCTATTAATCAAAGTAAACCACTTACTAAGCACATTAAAAAATATGGTTGCATTCGTTAGCTGTCGGATTTCCCTAGAGTACGCCAGAAAAGGATTGGCTTGTTAAAATGTGAGAATCTATTGTTCATTCATTATTTAACTGAGAATGTTATCTTAGCATCAACCGCGGAGGCCTGCTTTGTGGCACGCCGTGGAATCCCTAGGAACTGTGCGACTAATTAGAATATGAACACAATAATCTTAGTATTTATAGGCCTTTTACCAACAAGCTGTAAGCTAAGAAACCATTTAGAAAATATGATTATTCATGTAGATTCCCATATTTTATGGTAATATGGGAATAAAAGAAACAGACATCAAATCTGTCTATATTATATAGCGTAAGTCGGCTTTTAGTGGTATAACAGAATTAAAGATGATGGAACTTGGCATCTTCCCAAAATGGACATGAAGCTCTTCTGATAAAATCTCACCCAGATAAGAAACACAAATGTCTTTGACCCAATAGGAAACTAATGTTGCAGGAGTTAATGCCTATTTAAACATTACATACTTAATCTTTGAAGATGCATCACAGGTGCACGCAATTTGTAAGCTGTCAAAATTGAAAGTGAAGCAAACGCAGTGCAATGCCACTATTGAATCATAGATTATAATTATATGAGAGTTGATGTAAATATGCTTAATACGTTATTAACCGACTTCTAAAAAAGGAGGAGGTTCTCAAGTCGGATGTTTGTTTTTTTTTTTTTTTTTTTTTTTTTTTTTTTTTTTTTTATGTTTGTTCGCGCATAACTCCGTCGCTTGCCAACCGATTTGAAAAATTCTTTTTTTGTTGGAAAGGGTATACTTTCCAAATGGTCCCATTTTTGTGTAAATCCAGTTCTGATGATGGGATCCTGGAGAAATCGAAGGAACTCCTTAAATATTATAGGCACACCTATAGCGATTTGGGTATTTTTTATAGTAGCTCGTGCATTTGCTCTCGGAAAGCACCACTTGGTGAAGTGGAACTGATGCTGAAGACCACAAATGGTTACCGGAACTACTCAATGATAAATATTTCACGGGTTGCGATTCGATTACTTTAATATGGTTGCTAAGCAATTTCCGCTCGTCACACAATGCGTGTGGTGAGTGGTTGTTGAGGAGTTCTCCTGGTTCTTACCAGTAGAACTCCTCAACAATTAACGTCCCAGCATCGGGAAAAGCAATATTTTGTAACATGTGATGAGCAATTGACATTAGACTATTGTAACTTATACAAATTATAAACAGACCCACTAAAAAGCGAGAAATAAAAACTTTTTAACAAAAAAAAAACCGACTTCCAAAAATCACTACAAAGTGAAAAATAACTTTGATTTCGGAAGTCGGTGGCAAAAAAAAAAGAAAGTAAATAAAAAACAAAAGACACCGACTTCCGAAATCAAAGTTATTTTTCACTTTGTAGTGATTTTTGGAAGTCGGTTTTTTTTTTTGTTAAAAAGTTTTTATTACGGTGTCTTTTTAATTATGGAGCTGAATTAATTTGTGATTTAAAGGCATGAGGTACAGTAGACATAAGGTAGGACTCCCTCAGGCTAGGTGGAGCGACGATCTTCGCAGGGTGGCTGGTAGCAGCTGGATGAGAGTTGCCGAGAATTGAGCTGATTGTCGTGCAATTGGAGAGGCCTATGTCCAGCATTGGACTACTATAGGCTGATGATGGTGTAAAGGCATGAGAAGGTAATAATTCTATAGAAACCGACAAACTAAGGAGTATGAAAAAATCAAAACGATCAAATTCTGATCATAACACAACGGATAGGATTTAAGTTTTTGGAATAGTTATTGATTTCATTAAACATTTATAATAGAACTCATCATTTTAGGCTTGACCGTACTCTGGTATTTCTGGTCTTAATTTTGAACCCTGTCTTCAGAATAATTAATTGAGGACCTAAGAGTTGACCCAAACTCTAATTAATGCGTCTACGCCCACTTATATTCTGTAAATATCCAGATTTTAGATGAATAAAATCCATACAAGAGTCGGATTTTCTCACCTGTGACTGAAAATACTCATAAAATACACCACCGTTACAATCTAAACACTCGTAACTAAACGATGAAAGTGACTCAAAACAGAAAACGTAACTTATTATGTAAACGTTACAGCCGGCGTACATTTTACGGGCCTTGAACTTCAATTACATACAACCGTTAAGTTTATTGTTTCCCACTACCAAACAATTCGGATTGGACCGGAAGATCGCAAGTCAATTAAAATAACAGAACACTATAGCTGTATGGAGATTAAAGCTTCGAGTGTATTGTCTGATGAACATAGAGATATTGAACACGTCTATGAAATCAAAAATATAAAAGGAATGTATTTCGTGCAGCGTCTATACACGACTGATGGTTTAGCGGCCAGAAGAGTAGTAAAAACAAAAATTGTTTAAAAATTTTGAGAATGAAGACCAAAATTGCAAAAGTCAATTTAGAAAAGAGAAAATCTTATGAAGTATTTAGTGCTATCGACTATATTTGAATAGCATCGTAAAATTGGGAAATTTAAGCACCAAATAGCAAAGTGCAACAGCGGACCACTCTAAGCTAAGGTGATCGAATGAACGATAGAAGTGCATGCCTGTAGTCTTACAGCCTGTTAATCCAGGCATTTGAATCATATGGTTGTGGACACGAGTTCAAAAGGGTTCAAGGGGATCGAGTCACCACTGCATGTTGTACTTACGACCTATGGAATCCAGTCTGTAAATACCTACACATATTAATGATAACAAAAATATTTAACGAGCTAAAGATAAGGCATATTATGTGGATTCTATTTTAATTGATATGCACACATTTCACAATGATTTCGATACATGTGATGTGACACAAGTCATTAATGTGTAGGTATTTATAGGAATGTTATGTCATGACCTTTATACAGGGTTGATGATATGTCTGATATTGAAGGCACATGTGGATAACGTGGTTAAAATAATATGGTAAAAGAATAGATAGGTTCAAAAATATATTTTGCTTTTTAAATTGAGTATTGAATTTCGCTAACGTTCGGTTCCAAAAACCAAAAACAATTCTCTAAAATCATGGTTGATGGGAGAGAATAGATTTGGTTGAACAATGGCAATGGCAATGACATTAAGTTTGTCATCAGGATTCAGAAGAAGATTCTATCTTATTCTTTTTTTAATAATCTTAGGAACGGAAATAATGATGTAATTATCGCAATTTCCGCCCTGGACCACTTTTTAGTGCACTTTATGAGTTAGAATTACGTCTAATAGGGGCCTATATCCGGCTGATGGACGACGGAAAAGGTAAAAGAAATATATTTGTGCCAAATTAGAATATCCCTCTCTTGAGACAATCTTGGCACTATAACAAGAAATACCGCAAAGTAAGAATTTGAGACATGACGCATTTAAATCAGATGTTTCATGCAACTTCGGCGAAGCTTATATCCATTAGTGGATTGTCGTAAGTTGTATTGATTGAGCACATAGGTTATACTTATTACCAAGGGCTTTCCTTTACAAAAACAACAAAATAATATAGTGATAGTCAAACGCTGGATTAAGAATGTTAAGATTATGTAGTTTTTAAACATCAATCATAAAATTCACACAGGTAAAAAACATGACAACTCCAATCACAATATTTCGGGCAGCTAGGCATTACATGACTGTGACGCATACTAGATAATCTCAGACGTTTATCCAAATCAAAGGTCGCTCGTTATCCACCAGATAATAGCACTTACACAAACATAAGGCTATTACTTTAGAAAGTTGATAGATCATCCTCCACAATTGATAATTTGACGGGTGTTGTACCAAAAATGTTACGGCATAATTGGTGATGTTACGAAAAAGAACAGAAGCGGACTTGTGGCATGCGGAAAGAAAGAGGCGTCATTTAGAAACAAGATTGAAGAAACTTATATCCTGAAGTATATCCTCCTCTAATAAACACCAAAGATGTGATCTCATAAATGAAATGATCAGTGAAAATCCCTGGGCCACTTAATTACATTCGAATGAAAACCGATCTAGCTGTATGAGCTGAAAGAAGTGAAAAACCATTTGGTGGAATGGTCTGTCGCCTAAAGGTTAGGTCCAGGAAGCCATTAGAAGAAGAAGCATTCAGGTAACTAATTTCATTAACAAAGCGGGTTTCTTCTTCATTAATCAGGACTATTATCTACACAAATGCCAATAAAAATGCCGAGGAATTACTTAGGTCTTTCTTTACAACAAGTTACCCGTAGAATATAAAATCATCAATAGTGCCAACTCATTCAAAAACAAATTCAAGACATACTTATTGAGAAAGGGCTATTACAGTGTTGATGAATTCCCAGAGGATAAACGACAGTAATCTGCTTGGATTAGCCGGAATATTAGGATTATTATCATTACCTACTGTCTATATTTGAATTGTATTTTTTGACATTATTTGTTTATGTTTACTGGAATGTTTTTAATGGAATTTGGATTACTATTATTATTATTTTTTTATATGGGTATATATTTGACATTTTATTTTTGACATTATATTCTTATTATAAAATTATTCATTATTATTGTCAATTAATAAGATGTTGTTATTTACTGTTTTTATGTACTGGTTTTGATTATATTTTACACTTTCTACACAATGTATATTGTTAAGAAATAAATTACTTATGACTTATGACTTAGGAAATTAGCTGATGATTGACTACGAAGAAACATCTTATCTTGCGATGGTATTTGGCGGCACCACTGATCAAGTTTTTCTTCTAACAAAAAATTCAACATGTAGGGCGATAATTAATTGTCAAGTACAAATAGCTTTCACCACGTTTATGGTACCTCTAGGTGTGTTCAAGCAAATAAGGAAGGATTCTGATCGATCGCGTAATTGCGCGTGACGCGATGGTAACCGGTCTGAGTGTTGGACGCGTGCCTTCAACTTAGGAGCTATGCACATTACTGGGGAGCTATAATTTATGGAGAAAAACTTGTCTTTTGATTTATAGTTTATTTTGTTTTGTGAACATTCTTCTTGTATCAAGACTTTAAGAGTTCGCGTAACGATAACCTTCAGTAAAAATACACTTTCGGTAGTGTTCAGAAAATCACGCATGCACGAAATCGTTCGACAAACTGGAGCAGCCAGAAACCAGCTATTAAGTAGCATTCATGTAAGCAGTTATGGTAGAATGCTAGGATCTAATTTTGGACTCATCAATTTAAGAAAATTGGTTCTTCAATGTATTTTTCTGTTGGCAAGCAATATCTTAGTAAGGAAACTACTCAAAACGGAGAAAAAGTGTGTGTTTGCCCTTAAAAGTGAGTGTGCAGTAATCCAATTGACAGGGAATGTGTGAGATCACGCGACGCCCACGTTGCCCTAAGTACTATAGTTCGTCTAAGTTTATATATAAGTAGGTAAACGTTCAGGCGAACAGAATATGCAGATACTAAACTTTAAACACATTTGTCGAATATTCAAGGATCTTACTGAGTTTTGCAACGCTTCAAAACTTTCCCGGTCGACGATATGAGACATTCAATGATTTTAAACCGAAGATCACGTCAAAACGAGTAGTGTTAACGATTTGGAAAATATATATGTTAAATTAGAGGAGGAGGAGCTCGTGGCTAAGTAATAACAGCCGCACGGGTCGATCCATGAGGTTAAGCTACGCTTGCCGGGGTTGGTCAGTGGATGGGTGACCATCTTTACATACCGAGACTCCTCCGTGCCTCGGAAAGCACGTTAAGCCGTTGGTCCCGGTTGTCATTCGTGGATCTTTGACAGTCGTTACGGGTTGTCAGAAGCCCAAAAGTCTGACAACCAGTCTTACCAAGGGGTATCGTATTACCCAGTTACTGGGTTGTGGAGGTCAGACAGGCAGTCGCTCCATGTAAAATACTGGTATTCAGCTGCATCCGGTTAGACTGGAAGCCGACCCCAACATAGTTGGGAAAAGGCTAGGCAGATTGATTGATATGTTAAATTAGAGGATTTTCTTAATAACTTAATAAGTGAATATTTTAGATTATGGTTATATTACATAGTGTAATTAATTTGTAAAGTTATCTCTAACGCGGATAAAAAACTGAGAATCACCCAAAAACTATCAAGCGTATTTTTATGAAACCTTTACCATTTTAAAGATAATTTAATATTTTTTATCTTTTAATACCTATACGTGTTTTACTATAATACCTTTTGTTTTATGCGTCTAATTTAAGCGAGGGACAGCGCTCCTTGATGAACGAGTCCTATTACTGGCTGGACGTACGACGCGTTGCGTGAGCTCAGCACAGAATACGCAAGCTAACCAGCCGCTGGCACTTATCTGCGTCTTAACAAGTTTGCAAGTCGAGGTCCCATAATCCCAATAATAAGAACTACCTTTTACAATTCAACACTTCAAAACGTACCTATACCTACTATGTTTAGGTAGTAAAATAAAGGTAAACAATCTTGATGTGACTTTTTACACAAACACATACTAAACAAATAAACTACTCCATATACTAATGGTTCAATTGATTTAGTAATAATTATTGTTGTATTTACTTACATTGGTTTTTAATTGTATTTTGTTTTTAAACTGAGGTTTTAAAATAAAAAAGATAAAAGACACATCAAGATTGGTTACCTTTATTTCGCTACCTAAACATTTCTAGTATAGATAGCAATACCATTTTTATGTCCATCTTTTTACTCCCATGTATTTCTTTCCATGAATTTTCTTCAGCATCTTAAAACAAAGTTTCTTGACACCTTGCCAAGTAAGGCACCTTCAACTTACAAAACATACGACTTCGTACACGTAGTAATATTCCAGATCGAAAAGACAATTTATTTCAATCTTTCACGCTAACGTAAACGTAAAAGCACTCCTACTACTAAGACTATGTATTTCCATAACGTTCCTAAAAGGCGTTTATTTACAGAGTTGTGACGTCATATTCCAAAATGGCGGCACGTGACGTCAGGGCTGGCCGCGTATCGATCGACCTTGGTTTTGCAAGGACGTCGACACCCCTTCTTAGACACTAACTTGCACTTTACTATCACAATAGAAAGCTTTATGAAACAAGTTAATACTAAGTTAACTCCTGAAACTGTTTATATTGTTGTAAAGGACGTAACGGCCTTTCTTGGCTTACTTATTCTAACTGTTGTTGTGCGCATTTATAATTCCTAACGTGACGATATTATCGTGACGTCGACGTCCACGTCCATAAAATAAATAGAAATAATGTGCATGTTATAACGTTACACGTGTACGGTGTAAACTCTATAACGTCTTTCGATATAATGTGGGTACCTAAAACTTCCTATAACGTAGAAATTAGTTGAATTTGGTTGGTTTACCTTAAAACCCATACATTGATACACTCTTTATAGCGCAACAGCCATTCTCTATTTAGAAGAAATACGTTCATTTCAGTCAGTTTACAAAAGGCTTCCGACTAAATCTTTCAGGTACCGAAATTTCTAAGGCGTGCTTTTGTTATTGTTAATTACCTAGAACACGTGTGACTTGATTTGATTCCCTAATCGTTACCAATAACGTCTGCGGAGTTCCGCTAGCAATTTAATTTGACCCCGTATAACCCTGGCTGGTTCTACACAGAATAGTTAGGCAAAATACGCGTTTTGACGTGGAGCTGCGGACAAGCTCCACGTCAAAGCGCGTATTTTGCCTAACTAACTATACTGTGTAGAACAATATTATTTTTAGGGTTCCGTACCAAAATGCTAAAAAGGAAGCCTTAAGTCTCTTACAGACAGAGGCGATATCGCGGTCGCGACGCGATATTTCGATATTATATCCGTAGAAAAATATCGCGTCGCGACGCGATATCGCCTCTGTCTGTAAGAGCCTTTATGGTGTGACTCAGTCTGTCTGTCTGTCTGTCACAGCTGTATGTATCAAGAGATACTAATGCTATCAACTTTAAATTTGGAACAGATTGTAGACGACATTCGTCCAACTATTTTGGAAATAAGAAAGATTTTTTTTTTTTTTTGCAACAGGGACTGAAAGGGTGTCTTAAAAATTCGAAGTGTACTTATGGCATGTGGGGATTGGGGATCATAATGAAAGAGCGCTGTTTGCACATTCTTAAACATTTTTTTTCTTTTTTAGGGTTCCGTACCGCAAAAAGAAAAAAAACGGAACCCTTATCAGACGACAGACGGACACACGAGTGATCCTTCACTCGTGTGTCTGTCTGTCCGTCTGTCACAGCCAATTTGCTCCGAATCTAATGGACCGATTAAGTTGAAATTTGGTATACAATGATTGAATTTTGAATATGGGGGTCACTTTTAGGGGTCAAATAAGAAAATTAAAAAAAAAAGTTTTGCAAATTGTACCGTGTGATATATCAAATAAAAGGACTTACTATGAGGGTCTTAAATGTTTTTTTTTTTATAATTTTAAAATAAATATTTTAAAGTTATTTAAGAAAATAGACAAAAATTGACCATTCCCACTTTTCTCCGAAACTACTGAGCCTAAAATTTAGAAAAAAATACAGCAAATAGTTCTATACCTGTAAATTACAGGAAAACCTATAAGAAGTTTGTGGTCTTAAAATAACATGGTAAATCTCTCAATATTGTGAGTACAAACTTACATTTACTGTTGGAATGTATGGGAGAACATGTTTTTCAACTACAATGTTAAGTTTGTTCTTGGGATAATTAATTTAATCCCAACTACGGAACCCTTCATTGTGCGTAGTCCGACACGCATTTTTAGGTTGCATAGTTTTCGAATTTTGATAAAAAATGTAAAAAAATACCGTCCCCTTATCTCCGAAGTTTGCATAGAGAAAAATCTGAAATTATTGTATGTGATAGAAGTTTATGTAAAGATTACAGGAAAAATAACAATGTCTCTAAATAGCACACTTTTTCAGAAATCGGAACGGAACCCTAGGTGCGCGAGTCCGACTCGCTCTTGACCGGTTTTTTGTTAGTTGGATGTTTACTTTAGTGACAACTTAGTGTTCTATTATTCTATATTATCTATGATCTAATTGTTTGTTATCAAGCTAGTTTCTTTGAATACAAACTAATTAAGTGACTGAGAAAGCATTCTAAGTATGAATGTGTAGATACTAGATTAAAGTCTACGTTCATCTAAGAATCGGAAAATACGTAATGAGACTTATCTTTTCTACGAAACAGGAGTCAGTCGAGGAAAACTAATTTTGTTATTGGCGGATTAAGGACATTACATATTAATAACTTTGTTACAAAGGACTTTCTAGGGACTAGTAAATACATAATACATTTCTTGTTCTATACATAGTTTCAAACAAATCTTATCTATCTATAAAAATGAATATGTTGCTAAGCTCAAAACTCGAGAACGGCTGGACCAATTCGGCAAATTGTTTTTTTTTTCAAATGTCGGAGGAAGGTTCATAATTATGAAGAGAAATATTGGGAAAATTGTAAGGAAAAACATAAAAACCACATTTTTCTTTTTTCCATACAAACTGTTCCTATAGCTGTCAATTCTAGGGATGGCAATCAATATATAATAGTAGTCTATGATGACAATCTATGATGGCAATCTGCTGTAATATACCTAAACTAAGTACTTGAATGCATCCGTAGATTTGACACTTTCTCTTTCTACGTTATACAGTTTGACTTTGACAATTAAATTTTGACAAGACAACGTCTAGTGGTCAGCTAGTCAGTAATAATAATCTTAGGGCACGTAGGTACACATGGCAAAAGTTATAACCATAATTAAGAAAGAAAACTAGCTAAAAGTTTTTCCGTATCGGAAAACTTTGTGCTATTAAATATTGTTAAAAACATTTATAACATTGGAAAATTCGTGTCTCTAAATGTACTCTTTACCTAATAAATTATATAAACGCAACTTATTAGGTACATCGAATTTATGAATGATTCATATAACATTACTTTTTTATTCCCACTTAAAACACCAATTCAAGTACCTACGCTCACTAACGTAAGCACTCGCGAATTGTAAAGTGTAATACATAATTATGTACCACCACATAAGTACCAAGTAGGTACCATCGCAAAAAGTACCTGTACGTAAGCTATTATTTGAGTGGAAACAAAAGCTGTTCAAACAATTGATCCTCCAGGCGTTCAACCATTGCACATTGTTCCATTAACGTACAAACTACATTATTTAAACGTTAGTTAGCAAAATAATTTAGCTTTTCTTATACAATAATATTTTTGTTGTTAATGTGTTTGTAAATGTTTATTTTGCTAACCTTTGTTTTTGTTTAATTTTTAATTTAGCTGAACTGTTTGTTTTGTTTTATTGGCTGTGGAATGTGGATAGCATAAATACAGCAACTAAGGTCATTAATTAATAGACCTTGACTAGATACAGCCCAGGTGTCTAAGCAGTTGTTCTTACCAGAGATGTACCTCACTACGTACCGAATCTAAACCCAAGACGTAAAGAAAGTTTTTCATCTTCATCACGAATTCAGTAGTGTCACGACAACGGAAACTACCTACTGGTGCAAACGATTAACTGCCACTACTTTTCAAGGATAAAAGCAAGTCTGTCTGCTCATTTATAGCATGCTTTACTATCTGATCTCATAACGCTCTATTATAAAATCTACTTTATTAAAGAAATGGGTCTAAAATAGTTTGCATCAAAAAACATTAACGTTATCTCTGCTATTCAAAATCCCTCAGACTTTAGGAAGTGCAAAAAGTTTTTTCAATGGCAAGAAATTGTCTCTCTTTTCACAATAGATGGCGGTGTCATCCTCTCAGTTCGGCTGAGGTCGGGTGTGGTCGGGTCACGAAGTCGTGCGACCACGATCACATTGTTGAAGCCAGTGGACACCAGCAAACATGAATTTTATTACAATGGACGGTGCCCTGTTGACTTTCTAGTATTGATTGAGAGCTTTTTAATAAACCTTCATTGGAGAAATGAAGAGTTGGTTTAAGTGGGACAACACTGCAACATCAACGATTTTGTAGATTTTCTTGACTCACATACTGTAAAAGCTGGACTAATTTGCGATGTTACGATCGATATCTGCAGTTCCGTAAATTCATCGCAGTGCAGTTGTTATTGCCCTAGTAAAATTAGCTTGTATCTTTATGATAGATCTTTACTGTCGCTCACTGCAATATTGGCAACAGTTCAATTATAGCAAACAGTTTTAAAAAGTTATAGAAACATGGCCCTATTATTTTGTATTATTGATGATTTCCAGCTATTATTAAACCGTAAGCTGCCACGACGGGTACCTACCAAGTTCCTGACGCTCTAGTGGAGGTTTGGTTTGACATTTTTGGCCTGGTGTATTAATTTAAATTTTAGCTTAGGTAAGTAATCCCGAAAGAAAACATGGTAAATCCTACCTATTAAAAAGACTAAGAAAAAATGTCCAAGCAAAGCATATAAAATTCCTTACAATTACTAATACACCTTCGAAGAATATTTGCAGACCCATCAAAACCAAACGTTCGTTCAGCGAATATCAACACGCTATGTTGACGTATTCATTTTGTGCGCGCAATTTTAGCCGCAACGTTGTATGCCTATGCAGAAATAAACTAAAAGGATAAGAAAATTACATACCCCAAGGGTTTAAACACAAAGTTGCACCAAGTTTATTACGCTTATAATTACAAAATTTTCTTTCGGTTTTATTTCAAGATTCTCAAGTCATTTTAGTGCGCCGTCGTAACATCTTTACATTTCAAGCTATTTTAATTTTCTTTTTTAGGAGCTCGTGGCTAAGTAATAACAGCCGTACGAGTCGACCCATCAGGTTAAACTACGCTTGCCGGAGTTGGTTCGTGGATGGGTAACCATCTTTACATACCGAGACTCCTCCGTGCCTCGAAAAGCATGTTAAACCGTTGGTCTCGGCTATCATTCGCGGATCTTTGACAGTCGTTACGGGTCGTCAGAAGCCCGAAAGTCTGATAACCAGTCTTACCAAGGGGTATCGTATTACACAGTAATTGGATTGTGGAGGTCAGATACGCAGTCGCTCCTTGTAAAATACTGGTAGTCAGCTGCATTCGGTAAGACTGGTAGCGGTAAAAGGCTAGGCAGATTGATTTTAATTTTCTTTATTACTTTTTTGCAAGCACTTCCATTTAAACCAGTCCATTGCTTCATTAGGTCATTCGTACATTTCACCCGATGTCCAATTACATCACGTTACGTTTTTTGACTCGAACGTCACTCCCTTGAGAGCCTACCTACCTGTAAACTAATCTATTCCAGGAACATAGGCAGGTAAATAGAAAAAAAATAGGCTGTATGCCAGAGTGTTAAGGTTGAAAATCGTCTCGTTTGTTTCCATTGTAAGTTTTTTTATGTTCGGAAGTCGTTCCGTGGAAGGTAGTTGTTTATTGAACTCACAAAAAGGATTCCAATGTTGATCGGTTTTTGTAGCGAACAGTCAAAGAAACCGGCATGTTTTTTGCTGAGATGGAATCCTATAATTTATTGGCGACAAGAAATTAATTTTATGATTGGGAAATAAATTGCAAATGGTATTTAATTGTGGCTATCATTAGTCTTCTTTTTAATTGATTTAGGGTCGAAACCGGAATTTTAAATTTGTTTGAGTTATTACTTCAAATCTACAGAGATAAACGCCTCATACCTACATGATCTCGATGTGAAACACGCATTCTAACACTGTTTTAATTAATATAATCAAGTAATCATCATCATGCCCTTATCTCAATTGGAGTCAGCAGCGCGGCGGCGGCGGCGGTGCAACATGTCTTTTTTAATCCTCGACGGAACTTGATCAACTTCTGAGGTGGGCTGGGTGGAACAACCCCCGACGGCCTACATG
The DNA here is from genome assembly GCA_905163495.3 of Cosmia trapezina. Taxonomy (NCBI): domain Eukaryota; kingdom Metazoa; phylum Arthropoda; class Insecta; order Lepidoptera; family Noctuidae; genus Cosmia; species Cosmia trapezina. Next base: position 26,441,672 of record LR991023.1, read on the forward strand.
GCCCACGCACAATGGTCCACATGAAGGACTAAGTGCGGAAACCAAATCCTCTAACATAGAACATAGAACCCCCGGCGGAAACAAAGGGGTGTTGTAAGTTTAACGTGTGTAACTGTGTATCTGTCTGAGGCATCCTATAGCTCTAGCTCCCAAACGACGGAGCAGCAAAAAAAAATGGGTAATTTTGTGTCGGGGGTTTTAACTTAACTTTTACTTGTTCTTCCATACTTCATCTATTAGTCGTCTTAATTAATACAGTAGGTATAAATACTAAATAATCAAGTGTTTATAGACATATTTTGAGAACAAGCACCAACCAGGCAGCCAACCAGTTGTCTTCTATAGAGAACATTTGCAATTACTGTATCGGTATTTGTAACCTAAAAATGTCGCTGCAGGCGAAAAATGATCACTTATCATTATCACCGATCAATCCGAATAAATTAGCACACATACCTACTTTACGAGAAAAAAGTAAACTTCTCTAATCAAACAGTTCGTTCAATCAACTTTTAACAAATCAAGATTTTTTTTTCTTACATTTGTTACAATTTTTAACACATTCCATATCAAATTTTGAGGTTATAATGATTAGGTACCTATTGCCGTATACTAGTAAATAACAGAAAAGCCGGTTTTAAGCAGAAAAATGTAGTCCACCGTACAAACTGCTACTAATAAAATAGAAATCGTTACAATACAGTTATCCGGCCTTAAATATATTATCCCAGTATTAAACAATAATCCGGTTTATTTTTGGTGTCATAAGCGACATTGAAAGGGTCTTAGTGACCCACTAGCCGTTTGAGGGTTAACTTTTTTTGTTTGTGCCAAAGTTTTGAATGAACTTGAAAAAATTATAAAAAGCCTATAATGTGTATCTCAATACCTCAATTATTGAAGCCTTATTGTTATCAAATTAAACCCATTTTGTTTTAGATGAACGGAACTGAACACGAATTCAGATCGCATATGAATATTAAGTAAGTATCATTTTCTAATACTTAACAAAAAATATACCTACGTAACTGTGATCGCTCTTAATAGCAAGATAATTGATTTCAACGTTTTATTCATGTGGTCATAACGATCTCAATGACCTAAGTAAGTATCAAAATTCACATGCCCACTAAACCAGTCCATCCAAACCACATCCGATCAATTGGCAAACACTTGCAGAATTACACACTCCTTTAATAACAATTAATAACAGCAGTTCAAGAAACCTAACAGCACTTAGAAGAGATGTACAGTCGAACAAGCTATTTGTTATGGCACCGTAAACAGAGTGTAAAAAGACCCATCACAGCCGCCGTTATCTGTTATCTATCCATTCTGTTCAGAAAACTAAACCCCCGTTTCCACGAGCGTAATAAAATCGCGGCGGGATTTTATCGCGCACTGGATTTTCAACTCTCTGCTTAGCGCCGGGAGTTGAAAATCCAACAGCGTATTTTTCGTCGCGCTGGGATGCACCATGTTTTTGTTAGGTTGGATTCTCGAAGCTCGGCTCAACACCGAGAGTTGAAAATCCAGTGCGCGATAAAATCCCGCCGCGATTTTTTTACGTCCGTGTGAACGTCGGCTATGTAACATTGAACAAAAATTATTGCTGGGAAACGACTTTTATTTTTGGTGTGAAAATTGCTATTTAAGGCAGCGCGCAATGTAACGCACGCAAAACATTGTGCTTCATGCAATGTGCATGCAACGGTAGAGTTGTGGCCCACAACTCCTCTATTAAATACAACATACAGCTTGTGTGGATAGTTAATCCATTTAAAACTTCTTTTCGAAAATAAAAGGGAAAGAGTTGGAACTTTGACCTTCAATAACTTAATCAAAAGGTATGATCATTACAAAAAAAATATATCACAATGATGGGGATTATTTTAAGTGTCTCGTTTTTACACCCGTAATACTGGTAAAAATATTCATATTTTTAATATTCAATTTTATTGTGTGCGCCTAACAATTTTTTAAGCTTATGCCATACTCACCTAGCACACTCACAACATTGTTAAAAAGTAGTTGCACTTGCAAGTCAGCTACCTGTATATCAAATACCTTGTTCAACTGTACTTATGTAATTTCTCTGACACGCAGTGTAAAAAGTCTCGATAGATTGTAGCTCGAGACCTTCCGGGACCGAGACCTGTTTCTCACGCGTGTGGGGTGAAATGTTCTTCTGACAGAACAATACGAGCGCATGAATACCGCTGGCAAAAACTAACGATACACTGCACTTGACTGTACGGTGAACAGCGGTGATCAACTGTTAAGAGTAAGATAGTTTGTAAGTTCAATAATCTTGTTGGTGAGCAGTAAAACAAATGGTTGAGCTAAATGGTGCTGCTGATCCTTGCGTCATGTTCATGAAATGCTTTGAGTTTAAGTTGAGTTTGATAGGAAACACGGACAAGCACTCAGAAATATCATTATTGGGACGAAGTTCCATAACGAACGTCATACTCTGCACACTTGGCGAATGAGCTTTTTTCGATCGAGCTCTCATTCGCCAAGTCACAGATAATATACAGGGTGGCCGGAACATTGACGTCCAAAAATAAAATTTCGGTCCCTCGTATCGTGGGGTATTCGAATCACCCCCATGTATGTTCCGCGACTTTTCATAGTTTTCGAGTTATGAATTTTTTTCTGAATGTTTGAAAATTTTCGACCTGACCAACCTAAAAAAATTCTAAAAAAAAAAGTATAGGGTTTTATCGAGTTTCTTTTTTTGCAACTGAATTTTCATAAGTAGTACTTTTATGCATAAAATAATCAGCTTCGTAACTGTGATGAAAGTTATGAAAATGTTGATCTAAAGTGAAAAATTTACGTTCGGTAAATTATGACTCAAATTTTCAACTTTAAATTAAAAATCTTAACAGGTGACTTCATAATTCCTAAGTAGGCTTCAAGAATGCGCCAGACTCTCAGCTTTCATAATCATAAAAAAAATGAAGTACTTAATAGGGCTACTTTGTTTAAAATCGGCCTTCAAAGACAGCGAGGTGAAAAATTCTTAAAATTACCCATCTGAGTAATTATTTTTTTTGGCTATTTTCTCGTTCCTAAGGTTAATTAATGATAAGAATACTGAAAACTAACCAACAAATAGTTTCAGAGTTGGGTAAGAAAAGTTTTACGTAAAAAGTGGTTTTGAATAAAACACAGATGATAATGTGAAAAAAGTACTTAATTTATTTTTAACATTTACAAAAGGTTTTCAAAGTGGCCACCACCAGCAGCAATACACATTCTACACCTACGTAAGAAATTGTCTGGGAATCGTCTAAAAGCGTCTCTGTTCTCTCTCACAACACGTTCAGCTTCTGCAATCAACTGCCTCAGCTCTTGTTCACTTGAACAGTCTCGGGCGTATGCTATTTCCTTGTAATAGCCCCAAATAAAGAAATCGATGGGGTTGAGATCAGGTGAGCGTGGAGGCCACCTAATTGGTCCGCTGCGTCCGATCCATCTGTTGGGGTATGTTTCATCTAAGTAATTTCGGACCTGGGTTGCATAGTGACACGGGGCGCCGTCATTTTGCAACACCATGGTTCGTCTGAGTTCGAGATTCACATCTGCCAGCAACAATGGAAGTTCATTTTCCAAAAAGTTTTTGTATGTTTCTCCATCAAGTCTGGACGGCAGTTCAAACGGACCAATTAGTTCGCCATTGAGGATACCAGACCACAAGTTAACGCTGAAGCGATGTTGAAATGTCGAAGCTCTCACTTCGAGTGGATTTTCATTCGCCCACGTGTGGTAATTATGAATATTGAATATAATGTGGTTAGTTTTCAGTATTCTTATCATTAATTAACCTTAGGAACGAGAAAATAGCCAAAAAAAAATAATTACTCAGATGGGTAATTTTAAGAATTTTTCCACCTCGCTGTCTTTGAAGGCCGATTTTAAACAAAGTAGCCCTATTAAGTACTTCATTTTTTTTATGATTATGAAAGCTGAGAGTCTGGCGCATTCTTGAAGCCTACTTAGGAATTATGAAGTCACCTGTTAAGATTTTTAATTTAAAGTTGAAAATTTGAGTCATAATTTACCGAACGTAAATTTTTCACTTTAGATCAACATTTTCATAACTTTCATCACAGTTACGAAGCTGATTATTTTATGCATAAAAGTACTACTTATGAAAATTCAGTTGCAAAAAAAGAAACTCGATAAAACCCTCTACTTTTTTTTTTAGAATTTTTTTAGGTTGGTCAGGTCGAAAATTTTCAAACATTCAGAAAAAAATTCATAACTCGAAAACTATGAAAAGTCGCGGAACATACATGGGGGTGATTCGAATACCCCACGATACGAGGGACCGAAATTTTATTTTTGGACGTCAATGTTCCGGCCACCCTGTATACTACGTAGTGCTAGTGAAGTGTACAAAAGCGAAAGGAACTTGGTTCTAACTGGGTGTCCAGTGTCCACCTCTTGACTGTTTTATTTTTATGAGCGTGGTTTAAGTAGGTACTCGTATTTTAAAGATTACCTACGTACACTCATTTAAAAGTAATTCAATTATGTTCATATCAGAACCAACCAATACCAAACACCTGAGGGGCAATTCTCGTATTTTTAACAACGTTCGCAATCTCATCTCAGTCTCAATCTGTCAAAAATTGTATAGCGTTTACCTACATTTTTGATATTTGATTGACGCTGGCATTAGATTGTGAAACGTTTTTAGGTACGAGAATTGGCCATCTGATTTCCAAACAATTATATTTCCACTGAAACTCCCTCGGCTCATATAACAGATACCTAATATTCAATTGCCCCAAGTATCAAGTTAAGCCTTAGCACGCGCTCCCTAAATATATAAAACGAAATATTTCAAAAGAAAAGTGGCGTTTATGTCAAAACTTCGCTGCGACACAAAGCCTGCAATGGGGCGTTGCGGACGTTGCGGGAAAAGTTTGAGCATCGCTGTCACACAGTAAGTATTGTGTCAATGAAATGCCATGCACATAAGATCGCGTGAGCATCTCCTGAGCTACTCGATCGTGTTATTGTAATACTTAATTGATTTATTATGAAGATTATATTCCGGAAGTATAGATAAACGAGTTTTTTTGCACTAGTTACAAAAATAGCAGGCAAGAAAACTCAAGAAAATGGAGCTTAAAAACCGCATAAAAGAAATAAAGACTATTAAAACTCACAGTAGAAGCGAGTTCCTAAGTTTGTTGCTTCAGAACATTATTTTAACTTTTATGTCTGCACTAGAACTTTGTGGGGAACGACATTATACGTTTGCAGAAGCATGTTGGACTCCCAGCCAGATGAAGATAAGTATGAAGGCTTTGAAATTCAAATTACTTATTCCCAATTTGCAGTCATCTAGAGGACATTAAGATAATTTGAAGCTCCTTCACCATCGTTGAAACCAAGCTTAAAACGTAATCAATTTAATTAATGATCATTTAAATAATTACTGAACATTCGCATGACGAAGCAGCGATCAATACAAACAACGCTAGGTACTGTTTCAGTAAATAGACTGACGTCGCCCGACGTCGGGCATTGAAACGGTTCTGTCATCCAGTACTTAGCACCTTAAACACCAAATATTGTCTAACCTTGAATGTACGGTAGTTACAGTTTTTGTCCACATAGTACAGACAGACTAATCGAGTTAGTGATTCAGGAGATTTTTAGGCTTCACGCAAAATTAGATCGATGACAAAAAATGGAAACCAGTTTTCAATCAGCGCAAAATAACAGGTGCAGCTATTAGGTAGGCCTATTAGGCAATTACTAGGAAATAAAACCAAAAAGCAATACAATTAGGGTGGAGTAATGTATACAGTAACTCGCATAATTCGTCCCGCTGAAATTGAGACACGAACTGAAAGAATATGAAAGAAAAACATACTTAATTAAGTATCAAGTTCTCAAGAAAATGGATGGGATGTAATTTAACAGCTGTTGTATTCATTTATACCTTGTAATTTGTATCTATTTTTAGGGTTCCGTACCAAAATGGTAAAAAAGGAACCCTTATGGTGTCACTCAGTCTGTCTGTCTGTCACAGCTGGATATCTCAAGAACTAATAATGCTATCAACTTGAAATTTAGAAAAGTTTTAGATGACGTTTACCCAACTATTTTGCAAATAAGAAAGAAATTAAAATATTTATATTTTTTTGCAAAAGGGACGCCTGAAAGGGGTCCTTAAAAAATCAAAGTGGGGCTACTAGGGCATGTGGGGTATCATATGAAAGAACGCTGTTTGCACATTGTCAAACATTTTTTTTCTTTTTTTTAGACCGCATAGTTTTCGACTTCTGATGAAAAATGTAAAAATAATACCGTTCCCCCCCCCCCCCCCCCCCTTATCTCCGAAGTTTGCAAAGAGCAAAATCTGAAATTATTCTATGTGATAGAATTTTATGTAAAGATTACAGGAAAAATAAAACGATGTCTATTATAAATAGCACAGAGATCGGAACACACATTTTCAGAAATCGGAACGGAACCCTCGGTGCGCGAGTCCGACTCGCTCTTGACCGGTTTTTTAATTCAGGAGTGCAATTTAACATTGACCTAGCTGTTGTCTTTGTATATTTATGGCTGTGAATTATACAAAATTACATAATATTACAGATGCAAAAGGTTACAGTCTCAAGGGTAACAGAGCCGAACTACTTACAATGGGTTCCAGTAATGACCAACATTAATATTGACGACAGTTTTACACCTTCACAACAATCAGGTCGCAACATTCTCGAGAAAACTCACGATAATGCTTTAATTGACTCCTTAACCTACAATGCAACCAATCTAAATTAACGTCGGAAAATCAATTAGCAGATTGTGCAATACCTACTCGATTCAACTATATAAATAAATCGATTGACATCTCGAGTTCGAAAAACTTTTCACTTAAACCGTCTATATTCAGGCTTGTTAGCGAGCATTGTACGAATATGGGTCAGCGGTAAATAGCCTAATAGAAACATGCATGCAAAATCGCTTAAATTGCAAGGCAATACAATGTATGAGCGCTGTCAGCAATGATTGGTGTCGGGCACTTCGGGAAGTGTCGGGTCTTGTCGGGCCGCTCCAGTGGCTCTCAACCTGCGGCCCGATGTTTTATGTGTGGCAACACTGGCAACCGAGGGTTATGGCCAGCTGCGAGTGATTAATACGACTTTAATACAGCACGAAGCTGTTTTGTTCTGAAAAGGTCGTCCGGAAAATATTGTGCGGCTTTTTTAGCGTTTTCCCATCTCGTTTTCAAGGTCTGCTTTGCAGATTCTTTTTTCATCGAGACAGTTCATGGCCTTCGTGGCAGTAAATAGACCACCCTCTTTTTCTAAATGTCGTAAAAGGTCACGACAAGCAGCAGCCTAATTGGTGGTGATTATAAAATGAAGAGATCACCGATTAGTTTTCCAAGTTTGGCAATTTTCTATCGGGACCACCAGCACCAAAGTGGCCCTTTTACGAGTGTGATAGTGATCAAACAGTCGCTTCATCATCCAAAAGTGTTCTCATAGATTCTGACAATCTTTTGGGCGTGTAGAAGACCTCCTAGCGAAAAAACGTGTCATCTGCCAAGCCTTTTCCCAACTATGTTGGGGTCGGCTTCCAGTCTAAACGGCTGCAGGTGAATACCAGTACCTATTTTATATGGGGCGACTGCCTATCTGACCTCTACAACCCAGTAACTGGATAACTTGATACCCCTTGGTAAGACTGGTTAGTCAGACTTTCTAGCTCCTGACGACCTGTAACGACTGTCAAAGATCCACGAATGACAGCCGGGACCAACGGCTGAACGTGCTTTCCGAGGCACGGAGGAGTCTCGGTATGTAAAAATAGTCACCCATCCTCAGAACAACCCCGGCAAACGTACCTTAACCTGATGGATCGACCCGTGCGGCTGTTATTACTTAGCCACGAGCTCCTAGCTAAAACGTATGTGGGCCGATAAGGTGCAGTGCCTATGCGTTATTTGGTCTAGAATTCTAGATACATGGAAATTGTCACTTGATACCCAGCAATCACTGGAACCGACTATTTGTGTGAAGGCATTACTTGAAATGTTACCCGGGACACCCGAGATGTGGACAGTGGACTCGTTTTCAATAGATTTTGATTAGGCATTTGTTATTCGATACAGCTGTTCTGGCGTATTGAATATGAAGATAGACTTACACTTTCAGGAAAGTAGGTTATTGGTATGTAGGAATTGAATATGTGGATTCTTTATTTACCTACTTATTAATTACTTACTTGCTAATCCTGTTAGCTCTCAACTAGTCGATTTTATACCTCAACGGTTCTTCGTATGAACCCATGAACTTCCGGTCCATTGTGTCGTAAAAACACTAGCTGATGCTCGGTTTAACTCGTCCTGTTTCCTAGGGGAAGTTCATGTATCTGGATTAAAAGTACATAATATGTTCTTCTCCAAGTCGTGTTTAAGATCTGAGGGGCTCGTGGCTAAGTGATAACAGCACCACGGTCCGTGGATGGGTGACCTTCTTTACATACCGAGACCCGCATGCCTCGGAAAGCATGTAAAGCCCTTGCTGTCATTTTTGGATCTTTGACAGTCGTTACGGGTCTACAGAAGCCCGAAAGTCTGACAATCAGTGTTAACAAGGGGTATCGTATTACCCAGTAAGTAGTGACTGGGTTGTGGAGATACTGGTATTCAGCTGCATCCGGTTAGACTGGAAGCCGCCCCCAACATAGTTGGGAAAAGGCTACCAGATGATGAGTTTAGGTGTCAAGAAATAACAAACAGAGAAAATTTTGGACTTACAATATTAGTAGGTTAGTAGGTATGGACTTATCAAGTAAGAAGATATGAACACAAAAGTTACACAGAGTTACGAAACTAATCAGTATTTTCATGTAGCTAGCTCGAAAGTTACAATACTGAAGATTAGGTTTGTTCAAGGTAACCAGGTCAAACTTCAGAATACCTACGAAGACGAACATAAAAACACACGTAATACGGGGATGACCTACGTTACTGAAATAATAACGAGAACGTAACGTAAACGTGAATCGTGGTATCGTGGGGAAGGTTCGTAAAAGGAACTCATGAGTAAACGCAAACGCAGATCGATACGGAGTGGTTTTGTTATGAACATTGTACGTATTCCCATATGAATGTCGTGCCAATAAGAATTGGAGCAATGACTGACATATTATAGGAGTTTGGCAGTAAAGTTCTTGTGTAGAAATAAAACTTTTTACCTACTTGAAATGTGTTCATAGGCTGACTTCGCGGACGCAGATTTTGATGGGATCCCAAAGGAACTGCATATTTCAGAGTTAAAATAACATCGTGACTTCAGTCCTTTCATAATTCAGTGGGTGAGAAATTGTTGTTAAATAGGCGGTAGACTAAGTAACGAGTGTTGTGGGGCAATACGTGCCCAGCAGTGGACAGCAGAAGAGATAATGACTGACGGAAGAAAAATGTTGAATTCCTTATGCTAGATGCAAATAAAAGTAAACTCTATCCCATAGCTAGCGACGCGGTAGGTCCAGAACATAGAATTCTAGATAGGTAACAATATTATCTTGCATAGCAATAACAGATTGCCAGCCCAGCCCGTCTAATGCCAACAAAACTTCTTACAAGAGTCGGTTACACGCTATTTTCCTTCCATTCATAAGTTGTAATTGAAATGAAGATAACACGACCATTCTGCTCAATGTAATCGCTGTCCGTAGCTAATCCAATCAATAAGTTTCTTCAAGTATAGAAATTCCAAGACGTTATAAGCACTACTTATCTTATTAAAGTTCGTCGTAAAATATAGATGAATGCATTGATACGGCCTCAGAATGTTCAGCTAGCGTCCATGGAGGTTTTATGCGAGGTTTTGCTATCTTAACTATGTAATGCTGCTCACGATGATTAGCATGCTACAGTATGAGTATCGGACGGCGATCTTTCCGGGTAGGTATGGTCAACAGCACGTCAGTAGGAACACTGCAAAAACAGCCCTTACTGCTCCGGAATAAAGATCCTTTCTGTTGCCATTGGTGAGCAGTTGATTTTACGTCGTGAAGGAAGGTGAAGGAAATAATTTGAAGTTTTGAGATAGTAGAACCTATTCAATGCTTATACATAGGTACACATATATGATGTGGACTTTAATATACTTAGGTACAATATATCAGTGCTGATATGGACTGGTCATCGTATTTTTTATCGTTTCGCAAAAAAATATAATGTGGCTAAAAATAATGAGTTTTGTTCAGCATTTTTATCAGTAATGAGTTGTTATTGAACTTGATAAGTCACATGTAATCACAATACGGACTGATTTAAATAATTACAAGTAGGTACTAATTAGAAACAATAGGTGCTTCTATCGATAGTTCTCTAATAGTGATCGATGCGTGCTCCACGCCGCTACACAACTTCACTGATAAAGTGATAACGCAAGGTCGCTAATTTGCCAAAGTTTTTGTGCCTCCCTGATAAAACGTGATTAGGTAGAATTGCTGACGGCTACTCAATGTTAGACCGTGTTTAAGTAATTGAATAAATAAATAATTAAGTATGTAAGTTACTGTTCTTATCACTATTTACTTTTATGATAAACCCTTATTGACGTGCCCGATAAACATAGTTTTATGCATCAATAATTTGGTCATAATATCTGAGGTCATCACAGGGTGAAGTGAAAAATAAAGATATAGTACTGACCTCCTGGATGCGTCAGCGTGCTGGGATGTACGGTACCGTCCTTATGCAGTAGCACATGCCTGGGCTCCGTCACCAAGTAACAGGTGGGCCCGTCAGTGAGGCACTTCTGGAAGGCGCGGGCCGCCTGGTAGAAAAGCGCCCATGCATGCTCCTCGCTGATGGTCGAGTTGAAGGCCTGCAGGATCTGCTGCAGCGTGATGCAGTCAGACGCATCCAGCGAGAACTCGGTCCCGCCGGGAGCGCCGGCGTTCTTGCGCATCATCGCGCCTACCCCGCCGGGCTACCATCCATCCTAGGAACCAACAACACAACCACTGCGACAACTATCGATCGCACAAAATTCACCAGTTGATCGTACCACTGAAAATTTCTCACTCTTTCACGTAAATAATTTATTTTTGTAAACTACATAATACGAATGCGTGTTATTGTCACCGTGCTCCCCCGAAACGTCACTGTCACTTTTCGTTGGCAAGTGGGTGGCGTGAATTTTTTTTTTTGTAATGTTTTGGTGCGTCGCGATCGCGTTCGCGCGTGCGCGGTTCGGTCTGTGCTACACGCGACACGTGGGGCGGCGTCGACAGCGCGGCGCGGACTGCCGGCGCGCGGCCCGCAGCCTCCGCGATAAGATGCGCCCTGCCGGGGAACCACTTCCTAGTTTCCTCAAGTTTTTCTTCAGGATTTTCCTACCAATCACGCAAGTACTCTCAGGGAACAGCTCAGTAAGTAGCTAATATCCGTCTTTGCAAATCGCAATCCTAGATAAGATATTAGCTAAGCGATTATATCACAATTCGAAGATAGGTAAATGAGTTGTCTAAACTAATATTATAAAAAGAAAAGATTTGATTTTTTGTTTGTTTGTAACGCTTTCACAGCTAGGCTGAACCGATTTTGATGAAATTCTGAAAGGATACTTTGAACCCTGGAGAAAGACATAGGGCATACCAAGCTGCGGTCGGAAGCTAGTTATAATAGTAATAAAACAAAAATATCTCAGTCCAATTTATTTTATTTGAGTATGCTATGAATATCAGTAACTACACATATTAAATTCATCAATATTCGTTACACGTTATAATATTAATCTTTTAGAGTGTATACTGACCTAACATTAAACAATTTAGCTGCTTTACAATAACTATTGCACCCACTCAAATAGACAATGTTGGTCAATGCACATCTACTTGTAATAAACAACAATATCTAAAACTATTAAATACATAATATATAGCCCAAAATGCGTGCGATAGGTGTACTGAATAATACTATTATTAAAATAAAATAAAACAAGGAATGTAATTAAATTAATATCCACCGTTAAACTGAAGCCGAGTTCAGATGGCAGGCGCTTGCGCATAATTATATTCATGTTCGGTCGTATTTTTCATCGATATGACGAATACTCCCAGCAAAAACGTGTAGCAAGCACTTGCCATCTAAACTGTGGCCTTAGTATCTGTGGATGCACGTCTTATTAAAAGCGAAAACTGAAAAAAACATTTTTAGAAAAAATTACTAAGAATTTTGAAAACGACTCCATCTCTAACTTAAGCTAACAAAACAGCATTTTGCTATTTGCAAATTTTTAACCGACTTCAAAAAAGGAGTAGGTTATGAATTCGACGATATTTTTTTTAGTTCACGCTGCCGAACTATCATTTATTTTTGATAATTCTTCGATAAAACTCGCATCCACATTTTACATTTCCATCAAATAAAAAAAACAAAAAAACTATCATATACCTTCATCCGAAGCCTGCATCACTAAAATTACTGTCATTTATGTAATAGTGCAAAAACTGTAATACTAAAATTGATCACTTCAGGCTGTATGCGATTAAATAAATATAAAAACACACAATCAGTTCTTCGAATTACCAACTAATTAATTCCATTATTTTATATTCTAATATCATTTTGGAGTCGCGATAAAGTAAAAATATCTTGTTGATAAATAAAACTATGTAATTTTGAGCTAACAGGGTTACCAAATTAAAAAGGCAAGAAATTGCAAAAAAAAATACCATAAGATCCGGTTACCGTTGCTTAGCGCACTTGAGATCGGCTGGCCCAAAACGGCAATTTTTTTTTTTTTTCAGATATTCGTCGAAGTCTGTGGAAGGGTCCTATGAAGAGAAAAATGGAAAATTTGTTAAATTCAGAACTAAAAGAGTATTGTGTATGGGAATTTTGTATGAATTATTGAAATTTCTATTTGTCTATCGTCTGTCGGGTCAGCTAGTGAGAAATAAAATTTAAATAAATAAATCATCGCGCATCAATTATATTTGTCTTTAGAACCGGCCGTACGCCCTCGTACCCACGGGTGACTTTTTTATCGCGCACTGGATTTTCAACGCACTACTTAGCGCCGAGAGCTGAAAATCCAACAGTGTTTTTTGACGCGCCGGGATGCCATGGATGACTCTGTTGGATTCTCAACGCTCGGCTCAATACCGAGAGTTGAAATTCCAGTGCGCCATAAAAAATCGCCCGGGCTAAAAGTGCGAAGCAGGCATTGCCGCAATTTATTGGAAATTAGCACCCGGCAACCCTAAAGCTCGTGTTGGCAATTTAAGTGCTTATCTTATTGTATTTTTTTTATTTTCATCATTAATCGTATTTGAATTTTAGAAAAAAAAAATCTAGCTAGTAAAAATTTTAAATACGTACAAAATACAAATTTTATTCTAGTCAAACCACATATTGCTTGGCAAAATCGAGCCGATACCTTTGCGAAATATCCACTTTTTTTGTATGCAGTTGGTATTTTCGCAAAATCACATTATTACAACGTTATCAATGATTAACAAAATATTGATAAAATAATACTAAAGCGAACCGAATTTAAAATCTCTTGATTTAGACACGCTATCGACATTTCACTCATACTAATTTGTGATACCGTTTTGTGATAATTGAAATATGCTAATGTCAAACTAAGAGCGAAATATAAACCTATCTACATGATAATATAAATAAATTAAGAATACGTGTTATTTATGGAATATTTCAATTTATATTTTAGAACCATATTATCTATAAAGTATCTATTTATCTATAAATAGATACTTTATTATTTATCTATAAAGTATGATTTAATACGTTACCTCATTCCTAAAACTTTTACAATTGATAAAATGATAAACGAAAAACATATAAATAACAATGAATTAAGTAACTAACACCTAAAACATTTAAATACATATTCGGCACTTCGTGTGTGTGAGGCGAAGAAAATCACGAACATAATTTTATCCAATTTCTGCATGCTCTATCTACATCAGCGATACTCAACCTACAATTTCCTGGGGCCGCAACAATACAGGCGAACTTTTTCTTCCATCATCTACTTTATGCTAAGTAATACTCTTTAAACGTGAGATCCGAAAGGCATGAAACCAGGCCGCGGGTTGAGTACCGCTGCGTTCACTGACGTCATCAAACAACAAACATCATTCACGAACGATTGAACGAATGATAAACCTCACTTCTTCTTCAGACTCCACAGAGGGTCGAGGAAGTTGAGAGGATCCTTCATGTCTCCACTCTTTAACCCTGGAGATTGCTTCATTTCCTCGAAGGATTCGCGGGAGAATTTGGTGGGCTTTTGTCCGGCGGTTGCTGGGTTGGTCGGGGTTGGAGTTACTGGGGGAAGAACTGCCGCGCCTGATGGTAGGGACACTGCCTCGCCGTTGAACATTGTTGTACCTTTTGAAAGGAGAGATAATAAAAATAGTTTTCAAAATGCTAAGGTTTAAACTAGCTTAATAGTAGATTATGCACCGAGGGGCTAAAGTTGTGTCTTATGTCACGGGCGTCATATTGAATCTCGAGCGCAATGAAGGAATCGGGATTCAACTCCCGAGCGCAGCGAGGGAGTTAAGAGTTTAAGAACAAGAATCCTGAATGTAGCGAGGGATTCAAGCTAGCCCAAGGCAAAGACACCTTTAGCCCAGAGGAGGATACTCTACTTTTTACACCTACTGTGAGAAAATAATAGCCATAGTACGAAAAACAAAGTATTTATTAAATAACCAAACAGTAAGAATAACATATTGGATGATTGGCTGTATGCATTTTGAATTTAGAACGTCATTGGAGACGCTCGTGAAAATAGAGTATTTTTGATAACATGTGATAAATCGACTGTAGTATAGATAGGTTTTATTATTTATTTATGTATTCACAAAATCCACAGCAATCTTAGCGCAGTTTACTTAATAGTACATTATTGCAAAGGCCGTGAAATAGGCAATTGCAGGTCGAGTATGAGTTTGAAGGCCGAGCCGTAGGCGAGGACTTCACTAATACGAGACAAGCAATTGCCATTTCCGCCGAGGCATATATAGTGCTTTTCTCAAAAGAATGCAGGGAAATGAAAGTAGTTAAGTTTCCTTAATTTTTCAAGTTAATGCCGTTTTTAACATTTCAGCATGGAATAAATTGCCTATAATGTAGATGGGTTTTTAGTTTTAACAATCTCATTAAAATACGCCAAAAATACTGTTTCGGAGAAAATGTTCATTTTTTCTCGCTTTTACAAATCATAAAATTTTAATCCTAAACCTAAAATACATGAAAGTGTATTTTTCTTTTGACTTCGCTGGAAGCAGGTTTTCCATTGCCAATTTGGCTTCTGATCTAAATCTGGTGGAGTACCTACAATCAAACTCCATTTCACTCTGAACCGTTGGAACTCATTTTAATTAAGTATTTTTATATTTAATAAGTATGTAAATATACATTTTCAAATCAAGATGAATTTTCAGTTTTGCCGCCAATTTTCTATCTAACATCTGTGCCGAAAGGCAAACGCTTTTATGGCTATACAGCCACGTGAACGCAATTTATACTAAGCAAAGAGATCCAATCAAAGAGTATTTAAAAACCCCAGCACGCCGTTTCATACAACATTGCTGGAGCGGTGTAATGTTCCAAATTCAAAAAACGCTCCTGAAATGGATTTATTTTCTTTGACCGTAAATTCGATACTTCGCGTGTTCTTTTTTCGAAAATAATGACAATATTTCCATGCATGTTTGAGAAAAATAAATTAACTAATGTTACAGCCAATTACTATTACGGTATTACGGCGCGGTACGGTATTTGTTATTATTAATGCCAGTTTTAATGTTATTCCATTCCTTTTAAAAAATGGTTCGTAGTTACTTTATCTAATTATTCTTACAATATTATGTCTTCGAAAACATGGCAACGATATGAAGAAGCAGTCGTTATGATTTTGTAGGAAATCGAGAATATCATCCACGCGTAGTAAGGGTTTCGAGAATAGCTTTCCTCTTTCTGGCACCAAAGGGTGTTTGTTAGTACTATACTGCCAATTTAGCTGAGCATGTGAGATTCCAAATTCAAATCACATTATTGACCAGCGGGTCATAATGAAATCCAGTACAACATTATTGACCGGCTGTGCCCCCGGCCACTAATGACTCACTTTAGGTTAAGGTTGCTTGACATATAATTTGACATTTTCGAGCAGGTGGTGTGAAATAGTAGATTATGCACCGAGGGGCTAAAGTTGTGTCTTATGTCACGGGTATCATATTGAATCTCGAGCGCAATGAAGGATTCGGGATTTAACTCCCGAGCGCAGCGAGGGAGCTAAGAGTTTAACTCACGAGCGAAGCGAGGGAGTTAATACAAGAATCCTGAATGCAGCGAGGGATTCAAGCTAGCCCAAGGCAAAGACACCTTTAGCCCAAAGGAGGATACTCTACTTTTTACACCTACTGTGAGAAAATAATAGCCATAGTACGAAAAACAAAGTATTTATTAAATAAACAAACAGTAAGAATAACATATTGGATGATTGGCTGTATGCATTTTGAATTTAGAACGTCATTGGAGACGCTCGTGAAAATAGAGTATTTTTGATAAAATGTGATAAATCGACTGTAGTATAGATAGGTTTTATTATTTATTTATTTATTCACAAAATCCCCCGCAATCTTAGCGCAGTTTACTTAAAATAAATTAACTAATGTTACAGCCAATTACTATTACGGTATTACGGCGCGGTACGGTAATGTTATTCCATTCCTTTTAAAAAATGGTTCGTAGTTATCTAATTATTCTTACAATATTATGTCTTCGAAAACATGGCAACGATATGAATAAGCAGTCGTTATGATTTTGTAGGAAATCGAGAATATCATCCACGCGTAGTAAGGGTTTCGAGAATAGCTTTCCTCTTTCTGGCACCAAAGGGCGTTTGTTAGTACTATACTGCCAATTTAGCTGAGCATGTGAGATTCCAAATTCAAATCACATTATTGACCAGCGGGTCATAATGAAATCCAGTACAACATTATTGACCGGCTGTGCCCCCGGCCACTAATGACTCACTTTAGGTTAAGGTTGCTTGACATATAATTTGACATTTTCGAGCAGGTGGTGTGAAAAGGATATTTGTTTGGCCTTTCTCAAAATCACCTAAACTAAAAGTCTAACTCGAGCTATACCAAAACCTACCATGCCATTTTTACCTGCCATGTTTTGTCTCTACATCACCTAAGGTTGACTGGTAGGCATTAAGAGGAAATGGGGGCGAAAAATTAGGTATTTTAAGAAGGTATTGCTGTCGCTCTGCGAGCGCTCCACCCTCGAATTCGTGCGATAAGGACAACTGCAGATTCGACTAAATAGCCTGTGCAAAAAGTCACATTTCGAGGTTTGGCTCTCGCCTATTTCCTCCTCCAATATTGGACCAATTTAAAAGATATTTCATAAACTGAATAAGAAGGATATATACTATGCCCCTATGTTTTTCTTTTTTCGTTAATAGTAGTCAAATTGGTACACTAGGCGTCTGTTGACAGCGGTCTGAATAGGCAATTTTGAGCATTTTTTGAGGGTTCTAGTTCTTATAAAAATAATATATCATCAAAAAGGAAAACATAGGGGCATACAAGTAGATGATATTTATATTTCTGTAAAAAATCATTGCTTTATGGTCATTAACCAGAAAGAAAACAGGCGAGAGCGTTTGTATCTTTTTGTATGGAGAAAAGAGCACCCACGTTTCCTCTTAAGTCCGCCTCTGTACAGAATTTTGTTTACTTGTGCATAATGTTTTGATAAATAAATAAAATAAAAGTCTTTATACAGGGCCTAATCGGGCGATAGTTTGATCGTTCTGCGAATCATTATGGAGTTATATGGCAGTGCGCGAATACGATTAAACTATCGGTCGGTCGGGGTATATGTCCGTACGATATAGCGACTAAACGAGCGATCGACCAAAAATCACAAGTGCGCTCAGACTGACCACATTACTTAAGGCGAGTTTAGCTGCTAACCGGCAGCGCCACCATTGAAAAATTAATAAGTCTGAAGATATGCAACATTTTGAAATTTACTAAGCACACATTGTTAGTGAGATGATGTACAAATTTTTGTATTAAAAAAAAACAACACTGCACCTCCTAGATTCGAAGTTATAACAGTTAACGCCAAAAACGGCCGTTTTTAAATGTCCCATTTCTCCTGACGTATTAATTTTTTTTCAATAGGGATGATGACTAAAAATTTTCTTTTGCTCTAATCTAGTTAGCTCATTATTAAAAAAAATATTGGACACGTATCGTTTCTTTTTTACGTCATCAAAATATTACGGCGATACATTGAGTTAAAATATGGCATGACGTCACGTCTAGCTAGATTTTATATGTCGAAGTGACGTGGCGAGCCCCCACTCCCCAACTTTGTTACGTGTTATTTAAGTATATTTTTACTAATAAGATAAAGCAAAAAATACGCGTCTAATATTTTTTTATTATCTGACTGACGGATAATTTTTTTTTATTTTTTTTTGTGGCGCTGTTAGCAGCTATACTCGCCCTAATAGGGGCTATCGCTTTTCTTCGTCACGCAATCATTTTTTCTCCCAGAATATTTTGCTTGTTCAATAAATCATTATAACATGTTGAATATAACGTTTAGCCAACTGATAAAAACTGGGAAACTACTAAAATGTATATTCTGTTCATCACGAGTCGTTTATCACATAAACCTTTGATAAAAATGAATCATACAAATTAATTACTGTCAAACATATTAATAATACTTAATTTTTAGCAGTAGCTTGCAGTATTTAGGTGTAAAACATGGTGCATACATGTGTAATCTGATCAGGTGTATGTTATCTCGTGCGTCAAACAGCTTAACTATCAGATTAGGTGAGATATAATTAGGGTTGGGCACTGAAATAGGCCAAAACTGAGATTTACTGTTTGTTTACAACAACAACAAAAGTAATTACAGTCCGCGAGGCGTAAGATGAGCTTTGCATTTGTGTAAGTGATCACCGAAATGGTACGAGAGACCAAAATGTTTGTCTTATCGTTTTACGTTTTACAACGATGCGACATGGTTTTGGTCATGGCCTCTGGTACTAAAAGAACAAAAGCCGATTGCCAAAAAGCAGTATAAACCGGTTTTAAATCGAGCAAAGGACGAATCGCGCTCAATGCCGGACAGCTACACTATCTATGTGCACTCACGCAAAGCTCAGCTTAAACCTCGCGGACTATACTTAATTGATACGACAGAATTCGGTTCAGGGGGCCTACTCCCTAGGTCCGTCCGCCTTTCCGTCCGTCCGTTCATCCGTCCGTCTGACATTACGATCCATCAAAACAAGTGTAAAAGTAAAATTTTTCGGACGGGCAAAAACACATCGGAAATAGGGACAACTGGCAAATCATGTTGTCATTCATACTTCGTTCGGGCCCCGAACCAATCATCCATCCGTAGGTGATACGGAGTAGGAAACGCCCGTAACGAAGGCCGAAACTACGGGCTTCGTGCTTAGGGAGTAGGCCCCCTGAACCGGTATAAGTTCTAGGCGGTATAAATTGATAGTTTGCATGTATCATCAATTCATCATTGATCCGATGCAACGGATATTTCGGGAAAACTCGGCCAATAAAAGGGGTTTTAATGGTGGAGTGGAGATCGATTCTAGCACATTACTTTGAGTGTATGAATTCTGTCTAATTTTCTTTTACTAATGTTGTGGCGGCATCTACACCGCCACATATGAACTACGCATCAATGACATGACGTCACGCAAACCTGCATCGCGCAATTAGAGTTTACCGCGCGATTAGCATATATACAACGTCCCGACATTAACCGTCGGGCAGTAGCCCACCAGACACAACGCCCGTCTGGTCGGAGGATACTCCCTTTTCAATGGAGGATGAGTGAACTTTACACCCTGTTCCTCATGCCTCTAAACTGGTGACCCCGACGTGATTTGAACACGCAACCTTCTGATGGTCGATAGCCGTTTTAAATTGAGTAAAATAATTAAATTACCTGCAGAAGCTTACAAGCCTTTAAGGAAATTACCGCTGAAAAAAGAAAGTATCTAGCACTTGTGAGAGAGCAATGGTGGCCCAGTACCCACTTACGGGTCGTGGGTTCGAAGTGTTCTAACACAGGCAGGCGCTTTACTTTGTGTAAATAATATCATCACCACTGCTCTCAAATAGGTGAAGGAAAACATCGTGAGGAAACCACCATGTCCTAAAACCAAATATTCGAAGACATGTGACATCTACCAACCCGCACTGGGCCCGCGTGGTGGATTACGGCCCACTCCCTCTTGAAGAGAAGAGGCCTGTGTCCCAGCAGTGGGAACGTTATAGGCTGATTATGCATTATTATGCTAGCACTTGTGACTTCGAAATATACAGGGTGTAAGTGTAAACACTGTTATCCTTTTAAGGGGTCATTCTTAGATTATGAAATGTCCAGATTCCGTGTTCAGTACAAAACGTAACATAACACGTGAAGCCAATTTTTATACGTGTGTGAGTGAGCGCCGTGTACTACATAACGCATTTGCGTATGTGTGCAACATGCGAGTAATACCAGCGCATAGAGATTACCCTAAAATAGTGGGAAAATTTAAATATAAAAGGAACATTGAAAAGGAACTTAAAAAATAAAAGAAAAAAGTGTGAATTTGGTCAAAATTAAAATCCAAGATGGCGGCTTCGAAAATTTTCAAATTTTTCGTCATGGGTGTCGTTTTCATGCTTTTCTAGGGTGTGAAAGCCGACGATAACGAAAAATTTGAAAATGATTGCAGCCGCCATCTGGGATTAACATTTTAACGTCACTATCGGCTTTAACACCCTCGAAACCCATGAAAACAACCCCACCGATATACTTAACCATGTCCGGGGGCTTAACGTCCGAGGCACGGAGAAGACCCGGTATGTAAAGATGTTCAACCATCCACGGATTTAAATTAATAAAACCACATAATATAAGAAGAATAAGATATCTCTTTTTATCCTCTGTCCTATCGCAGGTATGCTGGAAGAGATTTCTTTTGAAATAAGCATCACCTTTGTACGTATTTTCTGTTCCTTTATGTTTGTCTGTTTATTTGTGTGTACATAAATTGTTAAATAAATAAATAAATAAATAAGAAGTCGTTTCCATACCATGTATCTGATTAATTGTGCATTCCCGCATTTTCTGGAATCCCGGGATTTATATTAAGAAAAAAAATACTAAGAAGCTGCTTCCACAGTTTGTTAGCCAAATATTAACTTAAGGTATATATGCATCCGGTTATCCGATCTCTAATCATCATTAATTCCCAAACACTAATCATCATCATCTTCCTGCCCTTATCCCATGTTACGTGGGGTCGGCGCAACACGTTTTCTTCTTCCATTCTCCTCTGTCAACCGTCACGCTATCATTCACTCCCTTCTTTTTCATATCATTCCTCACACAATCCATCCATCTTTTATTTGGCCTTCCTCTGCCTCTCCATCCATCAACATATATATTCATCACTCTTTTAGTCACATGCGTTTCGTCTCTCCTCATCACATGCCCATACCAACCCAAACGATTTCCTTTTAACTTTTCTGTCACTGGCGCCACTTTCAAACTTCCTCTTATATATATATTTTTTTTTTTTTGTTTGTTTATTTTTCAAAGAATAGCTTACACATTAGTTTTTAGCTTAAACATACCATCGCGGGTTTAATGGCGGTATGGCCAGACACGGCAACTCGGTGCCACTACATATTAATATTTTTACGACAAAAATTACGTAGGTATAGGTATACTTGGCGTCAGGTAAAAAGAACGCTGGGCGAGAGTGGGAGGGGGGACGTGTGTCTGCGCATGTGAAACAGTCGCGCGAGAAAGAGACCACCTGAGTCTCGCCAGCGCTCCCCCTACGTGACGCACCTTGTATTACATAGATATTTATTCCTATACAGATACAGATAGATATACAGAACTAAGAGTGTTCTATATATCCATCTGCATGCAAACCACAAAAATACAGATACCCATACTTAAATGTTGAAATTTTACATAGGGTGACGCAATGGGCGGTCTAATCGCTAAAAAAGCGATCTAGATCGCACTACAATCTAGAAAGTATCTTTTTAACACCTTTGAGCAGTTCTTCGCATTTATTACATTGCAGATTTCCATAGGCAAATCATTCATATAGGATGGTAGCATGCATTCCCACGTCCGCGCTCCATAAACATTATTAGATACCTACTCATTTCTTACTTTATCCATGCTCGTCACTCCACACATCCATCTCAACATTCTCATCTCCGCTGCATGCAATCTTTTTTCATCCGTCTTCTTCAATGCCCAGCATTTCGATCCATAACGTGCGACAGGCCTTATCACGGACTTGTAAATTGTTCCCTTTAACTTGAGGGGCATCCGTGGGTCGCAAGTTGTTCCTGTAACCTGTCGCCATTTCATCCATCCTGAGTTGATCCGGTGCGTTACGTCTCGGTCTACTTCGCCATCCGCTTGGACAAGCGACCCGAGGTACCGAAAAGCGGAGCAGATCGGTAAGGGCGTTCCAGCAAGAGACATGGGCACAGGACCCGAAATCACAAAATAGATACTCCGTTTTGGTCCGACTTACTACCATTTCATCCAATTCCCAAACACTAAAAGCCTACCTAAAAATGTATACTGGGCATTCTGTAGCAAACTATCAGAAAGTGCCTATCAAAAATAAAATCCACAATAAATAATTGTCCAATAAATTAAAATAATTTTGAAGAGCGAGCGCATTCCAAATTTAAATTCAATTATAGAAACAACTCAGCGTGAAATTCAATAAATGAGGTACCAGTGGCAATAGGTCCTGTCAGTTGACTTGGTTTTAGTATAATATCCTAAAAAGGTTAAACTTGCAATAGAAAAGTGTAAATTGCTATTTAAAAAAAACAATGCTTATTACATTTTAAAGGATAAAACAATTTTATTTCAATTTCTAAGTATCGATTTCTGACATTTGTCTTATTAAGTACTCGAGTACCTATGTGTGTGATATTTGTAAAAAGTAAAAATGTTAAAACACACTATTATCGCATTTACAGACTTGGATTTTATAGAGGTAAATTAATAAACTTGTGTGCTAAAGACAGATTCAATGCAGTTAAGAAATGAGTTTTTAAGCAACTCTCTTAATTAACCCACGTTAAAAAGATTTGATGGGTACATTTTACATAATCAATTTAGGGTGTCGTATGTCGACTCCACTAATGAGTTGACGGAGGTTCGGGTGTTTGGGTCCAATTGGGAGCGCCTCCGAACTATACGGTTGAAGAAACAAACTAACACTCACAAAAAAAATCATCGTCCATGTTAATGAAACTCCTTAGTCATCCCTCGTTTTTTTCGTGAGGTGTTGAAAATTTGGGTAAATTTTCTCATGCCCTAGGCAACACTTAACAGTTATTGTGTCAAATTCAATGTCACATTCTTATTTTTTCGTTTTCGAAATTAACTATGAAATACACGGTGAAATTGAATAGTTACGTATGAAATGAGATATTAGTGCGCTTTTCTTTTTTTGTAGTGTAATTTTTGCACGATTTCACAGCACAGACTGACATTTTTTTAAAAATTAAAACACCCGGCTCGTGACGTTTGCGGGCGAACGTTCCTTGACGTCTGGCGCGGGGATCGAACTAGTTACTAATATTGGTTACTAAAATTTGGAATCAATTTACGGTAGCCTACTAGGAATCTGGACATTTCATAATCTAAGGGGTCATTGTACTCAACATTATGAACAACTTTTACTATGGGACAAAACCTGAAATCGCGAAAAAAAATCAGCTTTTCCGTACATTTATTTTCGCATAACTCACATTTTTTTCGCGATTTCAGTGTTGGTCTTACAGTAAAAGTTGTTCATAATGTTGAGTACAAAACATTGTTAAATTAAAATAGTATTTATTCAGCAACAAACTTACCGGAACACAATACTCCTTGAACGTAAAACAGGGCAGTTCTGTAGGCATCCGCTAAATATTTGGTGTCTTCCAAAACATTGCTTCTGTGTTTGTACAAGTTGAGGCACCCAGTGTCTAAAATATCTGCGGACAATACCCCTTGTTAGAGTATGATGACAAGTTTATCGTATGACTGGTTGGTTAGTCCCAATTTCTGCCCGTGTCGTTCATATTTCCTTGGAAAACCCGCATCACCTTAAGGTAATTGCGAAAAGGGGGGTCATTTAATCCTTTTGTTACGGAGTGATTCTGCTATCCATCTTGGAACATCATTGTACAGTCAGCGTCAAAAATATCGGGACGAACTGACTGTTCAAAATGATCGATATAGTTGTTGAAACTAAGAAAATTAAACTTTATCTCTATTGGATATAGTTCTAGTCAGAATGACAGTTGTCGTGTACTGTCTTCATTCTGAAACATTCCTTGTGTCATTTAGTTAATATTTCATTTTCATAGATGTTTAGATCATTTTGAACAGTCTGTTCGTCCCCATATTATTGACGCTGACTGCCAGTGCGAAGTGATTTAACTATTCAAAGATGTTATTGCAAAAGTCACCTGTGACGGACGAACTGACGAAGGGACATCAAAGTGATTTCGTGTTTTGTCATACTAGACAGAACAAAAAAAAAATGCAAACTGCGCTGGTGCACCTCATTTTAAGTCGGACGTTTTTCTTCTTTTGTCTTTGTTAAACCTATTTTCTATGAAATTACAACAATTACCACACAGCGACAGTTGTCCCGCTCGCACTTGGCACATGAGCATCAGCAACGAGGCGAGCACGGCGCGTCGCCCCGCGCCCGCCAAGCATTGCACGCACGCGCCGCACAGCTGGTTGCTCAGCTTATTGTATACACTCACCACACAGCGACAATTGTCCCGCTCGCACTTGGCACATGAGCATCAGCAACAAGGCGAACACGGCGCTTCGCCCCGCACCCGCCGAGCATTGCAGCCACGCGCCGCACAGCTGGTTGCTCAGCTTACTGTCGTATGTTTGGCTGAGGATCTTGTCTGCGAGGAGCACCAGAGGGGAGCAGACGATCCTGTTGAGGAAGATAGTTTGTAGAAATAGAAAAAATATTGCGTTTTAATATGCTTGGATCGACTGAAACTTCGATAATACCCGATTTTGACAATGGTCTTCCGTTTGAATACTAAGAAGCTACAAACTTGTGTGTAACTTATCCAAATAAGTAAACGTTACATAAGCTAGATGTGTTAAGAAGTGTAAAATGTAAGATCAAATTAATATTACGCATAACTTAGATTTAGAATAAACTCCTGTCATAAAGTGATTGATTGATGACTTGTTATAATGTTTATTTTTTTAGAAAAGGTAACAGTACACATGGCTACTATCTATGCATGCGCAGACGCCGTCAATATTATTACATATATTATCTTACTGCTTCGTGACATGGAAACATAAGACTCCTCCTAAATGCAACTGTCAATTTAATGAATTGAATGAAACGAAATTTAATAAAAGTTAAGTTTTAATTCACCATCAAAATGTTAGATATAATTTGCAATAACCATTATTCAAATGAAATAACTGTCTTAAAAGCTACTCGATTTCTTTAGTCCCTAAAAGTATAAATAATACGGTACAATAAACGCATTAGCTAAGTAATTATGGTGCCTTCACCTTTAATTATGGTTCAGAATTGCCTTTTTAACGGTAAGGACTTGAATGCACGCAATGTTTTGATGTTTGAGCTTGTGACTGGTTCCATTATTAAATTGTATTGATTCTAAGAGTTTCGGTATCTTGGCAAGCTTTAATGTATTAGACTTTAGGTAACGGTGATAAGGTTTACTATGGCATGATCTACTCATTGTTACGAGGTGAAGTGATGGAAAGATTAATTACAGTCACTCCCTACTGCTCAGGAGCTTAGGACAGTTTAAGTGACTTAGGTCAGTCTAAGGGCCTGTTTCACCACCTAAGATTAAGTTCGTATTAACTTACTTGGCAGATAATTACATACAAATTGAGTGACTACTCACACTAACCGAATAAATTTAAAAATGGAACAGAATTTGTATCCGTGAAATAGCTCCTAAGTCTGTTATATGTAGTTAAACAATCACTTCACAATATGGCGCAAGGTCATTCCTATTCTTAGTTGAAACGCACTGTATGACCATGTTTTTCTCTCCTGTCAACTTGTGAGTAGGTATAGGTATTACTAAAGTCGACTAAAATTACTGTTTGTTTGATGTACATGATAATTATGGATATTATTTTTAATGACAAAAAGTGTTCCATTCCCTTTATTTTTTTTTAAATTAATTATTATTACTTATTATTATTATTTTTAAAGTTGACATTGAATAATATTGTATTTTCTTTTATGTGTTGTATTGGTAATTTTTAAATTGTAATTGTATGTGTATTTGTGTTTTTTATTTTTATTATGTAAAATTATTTCAAACACAATGTAAATTGTTAATGAATAAATTGAATTGAATTGAACTAATTCACGAAGTCGCGACTTCAAGCCTTTATGTCGTTAATCATAAGGTCTAAATTGCAATAACTAACACGATTTCGTGAAATGGTAACTATACTTGTATACTTACTTGGCAGGGAACACGTTAATCTGGTAATGCGTGACACTCAACACGGTCTTGCCGCTAGCCACCGTCAGTTTCCTTTCAGTCCAGTGCACAGTGCATATCACATCGTCCAGGAGAACTTTCAGTCCATGTGACAGGTCTAAGGATTGGCCTTTAGCTGTAGGCCAGTAGGTTTTGCCTTGCATCTGTTGGAAGAAGGTTTTGTTAGACGAGAACAAATGGGGTAATCAAAACTTATGGTGGGAATGCGCCTGTAGCTTGCACAAATCTATGCAAGTAGCTGGCATGCCATTGTGACATTCACCAATCGGGGGGTCTACTCCCTAAGCACGAAGCCCGTAGTTTCGGCCTTCGTTACCGGCGTTTCCTACTCCATATCACCTACGGATGGATGATTGGTTCGAGGCCCGAACGAAGTATGAATGACAACACGATTTGACAGTTGTCCCTACTCCCGATGTTTTTGCCCGTCCGAAAAAAAAAACTTTTACACTTGTTTTGATGGATCGTTATGGCAGACGGACGGACTGACGGACGGACGGACGGACGGACTTAGGGAGTAGACCCGAAGAAGTTGTTATGGCACACAGTATGCCAGCTACTTGCATACTTTTGTGCAAGTTACACGCATGTGTATTCTCGCCATTAAAGGTTAGAGTCAATACTTATTTTGCGTAAAATTTACTTTTATATATCGCAAAACATTTGTTCTTAAGATTGATCGAAGTTCATGAGGAACTCGTGGCTAAGTGAAGAACTCGTGGCTAAGTAATAACAGCCGCACGGGTCGATCCATCAGTTTAAGCTACGCTTGCCGGTATTGGTCCATGGATAGGTGACCACCTTTACATACCGAGACTCCTCTGTGCCTCGGAGAGCACGTTAAGCCTTTGGTCCCGGCGTCATTCGTGGATCTTTGTGAGTCGTTACGGGTCGTCAGAAGCTCGAAAGTCTGACAACCAGTTTACCAAGGGGTATCGTATTACCCAGTAACTGGGTTGTGGAGGTCAGATAGGCAGTCGCTCCATGTAAAATACTGGTATTCAGCTGCATCCGGTTAGACTGGAAGGTGGCCCCAAAATAGTTGTGAAAAGGCTAGGCAGATTGATTGATTGATCGAAGTTCATAAGTAATTAACATACGCGCTATGGTCGCGTAATCCCGTTCTATAAGAGCAACTATGACGGTTCATTTTACCGATAAATAGAACTACAAAAAAATATTTAAAGTTTGTTGAAATTATTTAAAGTGTTCATTTCATTGATTGTTAAATAAATAAACAAGCTGTTTCAAACTACAAGTGAAAATTAATAATTTTATTTATCTTGAAACTAGCTTTTACCCGCGGCTTCGCCCGCGTGGATGTCGAAATTATCCCACGGGAACCTACCACCGGGATAAAAAGTATCCTATGTGTTAATCCAGGTTATAAACTATCTGTGTGCCAAATTTCATCCAAATCCGTTCGGCCGTTTTTGCGTGATTAAGTAACAAACTTCTAAACATACAAACTTTCACATCTATACGGGATGAAATTTAAAACATGTTGCAAATCGAAATGGGAGATTGTACTCATCATTAAGAACAACTTTTACTATGGGACCAAACCTAAAATCGCGAAAAAAAATCAGCTGCTCCCTACATTTTGACGAGTTTGATGTAGATAAATGTACTGAACAGCTGATTTTTTTTTCGCGATTTCAGGTTTGGTCCCATAATAAAAGTTGTTCATAATGATGAGTACAATGACCCCTTAAGACGTTGCTGGTGTTTTACCAATAACCCTGTATAAAAGAGTCGTGTTAGTTACACTATTTATAACTCAAGAACGGCTGAACCGATTTGGCTGAAAATTGGTGGGGAGGTGCCTTATAACCAGGAGACGGACATAAGATACTTTAAAAAAAACAGAGAAAACGTGGTATAACAACTGCTGGACCGATTTAGATTAATTTTGTGTGTAAATCTAAATGGGTTCCTGGATGGTTTGTAAACACAATTGGACCCGGTAGGTGGCGCTGCAGTCGAGTTCTACGATCGTTCAGACAGGGCAACGTCTGTCGGGTCCGCTAGTTTATAATATTAGTAGGATTAATTAGTCATTAAAATGGGTGCTTACCTCGATTTCACTTAACAAACAAACAATACAACTAATTTTATTCTCTAACACTGCTTTCCAGAACACGTTGTATTCAGGCTCGCTAGGGTTCTTAGATATCACAAGTGGAATGCACCACGGCGCTAGTTGCTGTAACAAAGGATTTTAACATTAATCATTATTGAAGGCGAAGATTCTTAAGAGGAAATGTGGGTGCTCTTTTCTCCATACAAAAAACAAACGCTCTCGCCTGTTTTCTTTGTGGTTAATGACCATAAAGCAATGATTTTTTACAGAAATATCAGTTACTTGTATGCCCCTATGTTTTCCTTTTTGATGATATATTATTTTTATAAGAACTAGAACCCTCCAAAAATGCTCAAAATTGCCTATTCAGACCGCTGTCAACAGACGCCTAGTGTATCAATTTGACAACTATTAACGAAAAAAGAAAAACATAGGGGCATAGTATATATCCTTCTTATTCAGTTTATGAAATATATTTTAAATTGGTCCAATATTGGAGGAGGAAATAGGCGAGAGCCAAACCTCGAAATGTGACTTTTTACATAGGCTATTTAGTCGGATCTGCAGTTGTCCTTATCGCACGAATTCAAGGGCGGAGCGCTCGCAGAGCGACAGCAATACCTTTTTTTAAATATCTAATTTTCAAAAGTCTGGCCACCCGCATTTTCTCTTAAGAAATCAATAAACTAAGACGCTGTTGGAAACCAAAACTTTAACTTTCTTTTACCTCTTATATCAGATGTTTTTGTTTATTGTAAATGCTATTTGGAATGCCAACAAAACAACACCAAAAATACCATTAAATATCAATAAGTGTTAGTAAATGTTTTTGTATAAGTAAAGCTATGAATTTTTAATTTTATCAACAAATATTTACTAACGCTTTAATAAGTGTTAGTATATTTAAAACAAAAGAACACAGAAAATATCATTAACTAATGTTAATTATATCTCTTGTGTTATTTTGTTGACCAAATCCATTAGGTCACTTACAAAAACAAGACATTATGATATGATATTTCATTAAAATAAAGCTTGTCTTTGTATGAAATACAAAACTATACAATGCATTAGGTGCTATACTACAACAAAAACGTTGTTTACGTGCTCTTACCTTATAATAAGAGGCGTTGATAAACGCGTCACGATCAGACTTAAGGGTGAGTCTCGAGTCATCAAAAGGCACTACTTCAGTCACTATATTGCCGTGTGTGTGCTGCATCGCAACCGTCTTGGACCTCGTCATATTCTGCTTAGTCTAAAAGAAAAGGTTTATACATTATTTTACGTGTTGTTTAAAGAGGGGGCCACCCATGTATATGTGTACATAACTTTTAATATGGGAAACATTTTAAGTTCAGGATAAATAATTAGCTCTACTTCTTATAAATATTTTAGGGGGTGAAAGCGCCCATAAATATCAACGTTATTAAAATTAATGTAATGACAAATTATTAAGTTTCTCGTGGAGTCGAACTATACCGTGAGACAACAAAAGTAACCAGACGGTTTACCGGTTATTTTTTAAGGAACTCAAAATAACTCGCAAGTAATTTAAACGAATTCAAACAAAATAAATGCAAAGCAAAATAACGCCCACAAAAGCTGGTCAAATGAACTGTTACTTTAACTCAGCAAAAAAAATTAAGACTTAGGAAATTAGTAAGAAATACTTACCTGAAAGTCTTGGAAGGTCTTCCATTTAGCGTCCAAAACCGTCAGCCCACTAGGCGTTTTGTTGGTCAACGAATCGGTTAATTTCTGCAAGTTCTTTACTTCTTGAGTAAACTGGTTCAACAAACTCGGGTCAGAGAACAAATCCTTCTTAGCAGGTCTTTCAATAACCTCCTCCTTTACTGGTACTTTCTTCACTGGCTCCACCTTAGGTGCCACCGGCTTCCGAATGGCACTTTCGGATATTTGCGGCACTTTAATTTCGGGCATTAACGGCGGCATTTCTACTGAAAAGTCGATTTCCGACAGCAAGTCGAACGCAGTCAACTCGGACTTGACCTCTTCAGGTTTAACTTCAGTTGGAACTGTTTGTTTTTCTGGTATATTTTGCTCTACAACTGTAGGCGTTTGATTATCTACCTCAGAATTATTTTCTACCTTTGGCTCAGTTACCTCTTTCGGTGTCGTCACTGCAATGTCGAATGAAATGCCTTTTTTAGTTTAAATCCGTTTATTGACAAATAATTACAATTTTTTGGTACAAGTTATTTATAAGAGCTTACCTTGGCTGCTATTAAACGAGACTTGTTCTTGTGGGGACTGCACGTTTTGTACGTAGCTTGCCTGGTTTGTGTTGGCTTCTGGTTGGTAGTTATTGGTAGATTGAGGGCCGGCTGGTACTTCGTTGGTTGGTGACGTCACATTCTGGTACGCGTAACTATTGTTATAGTATATCTGGGTGTTGATTGGCTGGTCTACTGGCATTTGCGGCACTATCTGAGAGTTATCAGTAGGCGACTGCACTGTCTCACAAGTCCCTATCTTCCCCGCATTCGTATAAATCGCATGTTGAGGCCAATTCGGATCTTTTTCCGTTTGCTGATAGTTCACATTTTCTGG
Organism: Cosmia trapezina; assembly: GCA_905163495.3. NCBI lineage: Eukaryota > Metazoa > Arthropoda > Insecta > Lepidoptera > Noctuidae > Cosmia > Cosmia trapezina. Next base: position 26,473,011 of record LR991023.1, read on the forward strand.
CACAGTATTATCATACCCTGTATATGAATTCTGGGAACCAAAATTGTATTCATAGGTCCCCGTTGTAGAGTTGAAGTTATAACCCGGGTGATTTTGGTAGGACTGTGGGTAGCTTGTGTTTGTTTGGTCGGTGTAACCATATGTGCTGGTCGCGTTATAACTCTCGGGCTGGTTTGCATAGCTGGGTAAATTCGTGCTGTAGTTTTGGTAAGCAGGTTGGAAGGGTACGTTGGATAAGGCTTCGCCGGTAGTATGTGACTTTATAGGCTTATCAAAGTCAAACTGTGCTAAAGCTGGATTGTAATTAGAATCGACTTCCGACGTATACGAGTACGGATGATGGCCTGAATTATTAATGGTTGAAGTCGTCGATGTTACAGCGTTAGAGTAGGTATACCCTTGAGATGTTGATGCGAGTGTAGTTGAGTAGCTGTACGCGGGATCAGCAGAGGTATAGGTAGGTAGTTGTTGATTGTACTGCGTCGTTTCGGTACTGATGTAGGGATAGTTCAACGAGGTATAATCTGAATGAACTTGCGACGGTGCTAAACTCGTGTTAGAATTCTGCGGTGCACTTGTATAAGCGGCCGATCCAGGGGTCGAGACAATCGGGTACTGAACACTGTAGAACGTCTGCGAATAATCAGCACCATATTCTTCCGCTTTCGTTACTGACACCTGCATTTGTGCGAAATTCGCGATCATGTCCGTTTGGTTGGCGGCACTGTACGCGGAAGCAGCAGATAGCGAAGCCTCGGGTATTGGTCCCATCTGGTTTATGTACGGTTCGTAAGTCTGATTGGTATTGACATTGATATTTGTAGAAAAGCTCTGTGAATCTGTGACTGCAGTAGCATTGTGCTGCGTGCCATAAGAGTTCGAATAGTAAGGATTCGAATATATTTGATGTTCGGAAGTATTTGCTGAGAACTGCGGCGGTGTGTAAGTTGAGTATCCGTAGTTCATATCTTCGTGTGACGATTTATCATACGGTTTGCTTGTCGCAGGGAACAAGTAGTTTGTGGGAATGCCGTAAGGTTCGGCATCCGGCCCGTATAAGTACCGGTCGTACGAACTCGACACGGCTTGTAGAGGAGGCATTACGACGCCGTCCGGTAACTGCATTTGGTTTACGTCTGTTGCTGCAACAAATATTTTTGTTTGAGTTGTGGTTGCAGTACTGTTTACAATTCTATTTGAACGAAACATGCGGTGGATTTTATTAAAATATTCCAATAAAAAGGAAAACATCGCACATTAGTTTGTGGCTAAAAGTTGAGTAGAATGTGTAGTAAATAAATAAGTTGTTGACATACCTTCAGAGCCAACCGGTGTCGGTCGTACGGACGTAGGATAAATGCTTTCAGGATAGTACGAGTCTAGAGGAATGTGGTCCACGGGAGCTGCAATGAAGAATTAGTCGTACATAAATAAAAAGTTGAGGAAAGCTTTAAGTATGCATGTCGATGGCTAATATAAGGGGTCGGATCTAGTGTCGTTTGGCAGGAGGAGGGAGTAAAGGTGGTGAAAGATAGTAGGGGTTGGGTCCCTGATTATAACGCTACCACTGTTATTACAAGATAATGCATATTTTTCGAGAAATTAATAAAACATCTGTACCAGGATAAACCACCAGGGGTACCAGGTCTGTGGTGTAAAATGTAGTGCAAAATCGATGAAACGAAACGTAAAAAAAAAACTATGCCATAAGCGTCACGTGATGTGTTCTGTGGTCATGTGTCAGTGTCATTTGTTTTTATATCAACCTAGAAATCCTGGTCAGAAGGAAGTTAGTGTTATTGCCGTTTATAACTGTGGTAAGTGAATAATGAATGATTACCTTGCGGCGTAACACTCCGACTGTTCCTATTCTTCATATAAGGCAAGTAGTCCTTCAGTTTCCTGGAGCCTCCCGCGGCTGCGACGGCCGCGGCCGCCTGGCTGGCCGAGCTGGCGGAGCTGGCCGCGTCCGGCCGGGACGCCGCCGGGCTGGACGTCGACGTGGGCGTGGGAGTTGATGCTGTTGAGGATGTTTTTATAAGATAAATACAGACTAGCCGGCTCTTTAATTCATTTTTTTTTCTATTTATTTATTTACTAGCTTTTGCCCGCGGCTTCGCCCGCGTGGATGTCGAAAAATATTCCATGGGAACGTTCATGTGGAAAACATAGGGCATATCCCTAACTTAAGAAATGCTGGGTTTCCCATACAAACTTTCATCCCCTATATCACCCCCTGTAGGATTATTTTTTAAGACAAAAAGTAGCCTATGTCCTTCCCCAGGATGCTATATAAAGCCTTGCCAAATTTTATTGAAATCCGTGCAGTTTTGTAAATTTTAAAATCAACCCGTATTTTACCGCCTTAGTGGATGATTTTTCAAAAACGCTGAACCGCATATTTCTTAATTTCCTACCAATAGCATAAATTTGTTATACCTAACTTAAGAAATACTGGGTTTCCCTTGCAAACTTTCATCCCCTATATCACCACCTATGGTATTATTTTGGAAAAAAAATAGTATCCTATGTCCTTCTTCAGGATGCTATATAAAGCCTTGCTAAATTTTGTCGAAATCCATGCAGTTTTGTAAATTTTAAAATCAACCCCTATTTTACCCCCTTAGGGGATGATTTTTCAAAAACGCTGAACCGCATATTTCTTTATTTCCTATCAAAAGCATACATTTTAATTTTCACATCCCTAACTTAAGAAATACTGAGTTTCCCATACAAACTTTCATCCCCTATATCACCCCCCGTAGGATTATTTTTGGAAAAAAAAAGTAGCCTATGTCCGTCCCCAGGATACCATCTATAGCCTTGCCAAATTTTATAGAAATCCGTTCAGTGGTTTAGGCGTGAAAAGGTAACAGACAGACAGACGGACAGACAGACAGACAGACAGACAGAGTTACTTGTATCCTATGTCCTTTCCTCAGGATGCTATATAAAGCCTTGCCAAATTTTGTCAAAATCCGTGCACTTTTGTAAATTTTAACATCAACGCTTATTTTACCCCCTTGGGGGATGATTTTTCAAAAACACTGAACCGCATATTTCTTTATTTCCTATCAAAAGCATACATTTTAATTTTCACATCCCTAACTTAAGAAATAATGAGTTTCCCATACAAACTTTCATCCCCTATATCACCCCCTGTTGGATTATTTTTTAAAACCAAAAGTAGCCTGTGTCCTTCCCCAGGATGCTATATAAAGCCTTGCCAAATTTTATCCAAATCCGTGCAGTTTTGTAAATTTTAAAACCCAACCCCTATTTACCCCCTTAGGGGATGATTTTTCAAAAACGCTGAACCGCATATTTCTTAATTTCCTACCAATACCATAAATTTGTTATACCTAACTTAAGAAATACTGGGTTTCCCTTGCAAACTTTCATCCCCTATATCACCCCCTGTGGTATTATTTTGGAAAAAAAATAGTATCCTATGTCCTTCCCCAGGATGCTATATAAAGCCTTGCTAAATTTTGCCGAAATCCATGCAGTTTTGTAAATTTTAAAATCAACCCCTATTTTACCCCCTTAGGGGATGATTTTTCAAAAACGCTGAACCGCATATTTCTTAATTTCCTACCAATACCATAAATTTGTTATACCTAACTTAAGAAATACTGGGTTTCCCTTGCAAACTTTCATCCCCTATATCACCCCCTGTGGTATTATTTTGGAAAAAAAATAGTATCATATGTCCTTCCCCAGGATGCTATATAAAGCCTTGCTAAATTTTGTCGAAATCCATGCAGTTTTGTAAATTTTAAAATCAACCCCTATTTTACCCCCTTAGGGGATGATTTTTCAAAAACGCTGAACCGCATATTTCTTTATTTCCTATCAAAAGCATACATTTTAATTTTCACATCCCTAACTTAAGAAACACTGAGTTTCCCATACAAACTTTCATCCCCTATATCACCCCCTGTAGGATTATTTTTGAAAAAAAAAGTAGCCTATGTCCGTCCCCAGGATACCACCTATAGCCTTGCCAAATTTTATAGAAATCCGTTCAGTGGTTTAGGCGTGAAAAGGTAACAGACAGACAGACAGACAGACAGACAGACAGACAGACAGACAGACAGACAGACAGACGGACAGACAGACAGAGTTACTTTCGAATTTATAATATTAGTATGGATTTAAGCTACGATATATAGTACTCGTCTGTTTGATGGTGTACGTTCAAAACTAAAAATTATTTTAATTTGTCTCCTCATTATCTAGCCCTGTGTGGAAGCAGAATAGGAAAAAAAATATTGGTTTGAAGACCTCCATACAAAACTGGTGTTTTCTATGGACAAAAGCTGAATTGAGCTTAATAAGTGTAGTTAGTCCCTAAAACATATTCTTATAAGGGACATTTTTATAAGTAAGGGACAGCCCTCCGCAGACTGATGGGGTGAATTCAGTATATCATACTAAGATGACCGGTACATGTAATTATTTCAGGCACGTTATGGGAAACTAGAGATGGGCCGAGTAGTCGGTTGATACTCGGTACTCGGCGTACTCGGCGGGTTTTTTGATACTCGTACTCGGCCGAATAACTCGGTTTGAATGCCGAGTATACTTTGTGTAAGAAAAGCAATATATTTATTTAGGTAGATATAATTAATTACGTGAAATTAGAGAATTGCATAAAGTACATTTCACTTTTGCTTTATCTTCTACAATCTCGTCGTAAAACGCCCAAATTCGAGATCTTTTACGTGAAGTCATTACGTCCACAATCACTGATCAGATACTACACAATCTACACATAGCCAATCATTAATTAACAAACTTTTTCAATTATTTATCCACTATGACGCGCAACGTTTGCAAATTATCAAGCGACTGGTAGTTGAAAGGCGCGGGCGGGGTGAGGAGTGTATCAACGTGAGCCGGCATCTCGAGCGGCGCGAACCTGTTTGTACTTGTTTACGCGCACGAAATGGGAATTTGATTGAACCGAGTTACCCGGCCGAGTACTCTGTTGAAAAAAAATTGAGCCGAGTAAAACTCTGTATTCGTTACTCGGCAAAAGTGTTACTCGGCGCATCGCTATGGGAAACCAATAAACCTGATTTGTTTGTGTTTTTGTGCACAAATCGACGCGTCTGTTACTGGTTGGGAGGGGTAGTTAATAGGTATGCGGTGAGTTCGATGAACTCTGTAACTAGACAGAAAGTGAACAGCTGATTTCACGCGTCGTTCGTTAGAGTATTTCAACAACCGTTGCTGGTTTTTTTGCGCTGTTTTTTTTACATAAATGGGAGTGCTGCGACCACACACTATAATTTTACATTGAAATAAAGAAAATGTAACTGAAAAAAGTAAAAAAAAGAAAATTTTCCCGACAAAATTTTCTGGTGGAATATGATTAAGTAAGGAGCTGAATGCACCCTGTTAGTTTGCGAAGGGCTGTCTCTGACACCCTGTATACAGTCCATTTTTCCACTAATACTACCTGGACCTGTGTAACCAATATCCATGTTACCTTTGCCGGTGTGTTTGTTCAACAGCTGAGCCCGCTCCTCCTCTTGGACTTGACATGTAGATCGCAGGCGAGCCAGTAGTTGAGACACGTTGTGCGACAGCTTCTTGTAAAATTCCTGGCCTTTCTGCGACTTGCCCAGCAGTTCCTCGTATGTGTCATACGATGTTATGAGGGCTGGAAGACACGACAATGTTTATTGAGGTAACAATACAAGGTTAGTTTTCAATAACCAGCCTTTACACACTGAAAATTCCTACCCATGAATATGAACAACTTTTATTATGGGACCAACTCTGAAATCACGAAAAAAAATCAGCTGTTCCTTATATTTTGTTCATATTCACGGTTCATAAAGTTGTTCATATTCACAGGTACAACACCTTGTGAAAATTTGGCCGGTTATTGAAAACTAACCCTGTATGAAACAAGGTATCAAAGTAAGAAACATTAGTGTCCCATAATAATACTCGAACAGAGTATTATTCGGGACTGACCTAGGTTTGAGCTGATAATAATCAGGGCTAGTTTAATTATTGTGCCACCCAGATGGCATCGCATAAAACAAAAAAAAAACACGGAAAAAACTTATAGCCCAAGGAATATTAGAATTCTAAAATCTTTTCAAACAAACGGCAGAAAAGTGAAAAACTCAATAACAATTGAAATTCAACTCTATCTACTTTCACATATGGTTGAAATTACTGTGCTCTTAATGAATCTCCACTATGAAACAAAATCTGACAAACATACCATTTATAAGTCCCTCTCGTTTCCTCAGTACATCGGAGAGCAAACGTCTGGAGTCACCGTATGAAGCGTACACTGAAGTTAACTTGTTGATGATATTCTCTTGAGCTGCAAGGTTCGCCTCGATTATTTGTATCTAAAATAATAACAATACTTTTAGAACAAATATGTTGTTGTAATAATAATAATACTACCCTCGGGGCTCGAGGCTAAGTACAGCCGCGTGGGTCGATTGATTAGGTTAAGCTACCTTGTCGCGGTTGTTCCGTGGATGGGTGACCATTTTAACATACCAAGACACCCCCGTGCCTCGGAAAGCACGTTAAACCGTTGGTACCGGCTGTCATTCTTGGATCTTTGACAGTCGTTACGGAACGTCAGAAGCCCGAAAGTCTGACAACCAGTCTCAACCCCTTGGTATGCGAGTAACTGGATTGTGGAGGTCAGATAGGCAGTCACCCCATGTAAAATACTGATATTCAGCTGTATCCGGTAAGACTGGAAGCCGACCCCAACATAGTTGGGAAAAGGCTGGGCAGATTATGACTAGCCTTTTACTGTCCCATCGCAGGGAAAACTACTCTTCTCATACACAGAAGGCACGAGGTTTGATCACCACGCTTGCTTAAGACGGGTTGGCGATTTCAGACTTATATTAATCTATACACACATAAGGCAAAAGTGATTGACTGATGTGTCAACGCACAGCCCAAACCGCTTGCTCTAGAGATTCCAAATTTGGCACTTAGGTTCCTTATGAGGTCTAGGGGTGCACTAAGAAAGGATTTTACAAAATTCACGCCCTAAAGGGGTGAAACGTTTGTATGAAAAATCTTATTCCTTGAGTTAATAGACTTGAAACCTTCACGCTGGCGAAGCGTGCGGGAATAAGCTAGTAAAACTATAAGTCCAGGTTTCCTCACGATGTTTTCCTTCACAGATGTCAGTGATGTCCAAGATACTAAGAAAGTAATAATAATATGCAGAGGGAGACCAAAGGCATGGTGGAAGGGCGAGATAGAGACCGTCGGAATCCGAAATTGGTCCGTTCTCGCAAGGAATCGCGACGAGTGGCAATCTCCGGACGGCCTTCATCCGAAGAGGGGGCCAGTTGGCATGTATATTGGACTAACAATATCCACACCCATTACTATAATGAATGTAAACGCCAATGGAGTAATAAAGGCTATTTCTTTAATAACAATAATTCAGTGTCTTAATAAGTAATAAATAATAATAAAAATCAATTAAACATTTGAATAATAATTGCGGTCGATGACCCCACAAAAAAAACATCAAATTAATTTTATAACGCGAATCCTTTTCTAACCGCTCCCGCCACAATCCGCTCTAGAATGAAGCTTCTAGAATGTTCTAGAAGCTTCCAAACAAATGACGCGCAGTCTTGTCGTTGACTTTTGTGAGAGACGTGTGTCCTTTTATGAGATATTTACAAAAACTGGAGCAGTTTAACATAAACACATTATCTTAGGTAGGTAAGTACCTATTAAACAGTTTGGGTTCGGGGCCAAGATCTAGTTTTTGTAAATATCTAAACATGTGCACAGCCTTAGTTGACGATTGACATACGTCTCTCACAAAAGTCAACGACAAGACTGCGCGTCATCGACCTTATTGGCCGAGCGGATTTTGGCGGGAGCGGTTAGAAAAGGAGTCGCGTTATATTCTCCCCCTTTTGACCAGGTTATGACCCCATGCCTGGTCAAACAAAGTAAGAACCGCATCCTCCCCCTTTTGATCGGGCTATGTCCCCATGACCGGTCAAAATTTATTTTTTGTTTTATCATGTTTAGACATCGATACCCATCACTAGCCAATTTAAAATAACCCTGTATAGTAAATAGTATATTGGGTGACTGACCTGAGGGTTATGTTTCTTCAGCTCCTGTTTAAATATCTCCTCTTTAGGCTCATTATTCCTTGCTAACAGCTGTGCTGTGATGTCATCGCTTGTCACAGCTTCTCTTAGTTGTTGTATCAATGAATCGCGTTGTGTCTGCATCTCACGTACTTTGCCGACTACGCGACGCATTTCTGACATAGTTTCGCGGTCGAGACCAACTGTAGACAGAGAAATAATAATTTAACATTGACGTTATACGCCGAAACAAACTGATCTACACAGTGTTTCAATAAAATTGGTTGTTTGGTCGACATACACTACTTTCCTTTCCTATCAAACAGGCAAGCAATCTCCGCGCATCCAATTAACGTCAGCGAGAAAGGTTGTCAATAAGAACAGTCGCCATAGTTTTAAAACCACAGCAAGCAAAAAAACCGGTCAAGAGCGAGTCAGACTCGCGCACCGAGGGTTCCGTTCCGATTTCTGAAAAAGTGTGCCACTTAGAGACATCGTTTTATTTTTCCTGTAATTTTTACATAAACTTCTATCACATAGAATAATTTCAGATTTTTCTCTTTGCAAACTTCGGAGATAAGGGGGGGGAACGGTATCTTTTTACATTTTTCATCAAAAGTCGAAAAGTATGCGGCGTAAAAAAAAATAAAAAATAGTTTGAGAATGTGCAAACAACGCTCTTTCATATGATACCCCACATGCCCTAGTAGCCCCACTTTAAATTTTTAAGACCCCCTTTCAGTCCCTGTTGCAACAAAAATATAAATATTTTTATTTCTTTCTTATTTGCAAAATAGTTGGGTAAACGTCATCTAAAACTATTCTTAATTTCAAGTTGATAGCATCAGTAGTTCTTGAGATATCCAGCTGTGACAGACAGACAGACAGACAGACAGACTGAGTCACACCATAAGGGTTCCTTTTTTACCATTTTGGTACGGAACCCTAAAAACCGGCCAAGTGCGTGCAGCACCACGCACAATGAAGGGTTCCGTAGTGGGGATGAATTTATGCCAAGTACAAACATAACATTGTAGTTTAAAACCTAAGTCTTTAAAAAAAATTATATGTACAAGTATATAAAAAAGGAGGGGAAATAATCATAGGTCATCAAAACATTCGTACGCATCGCATACATTGCAGTTGAAAAACATGTTCTCATATGCAAATGTAAGTTTGTAAGCACAATATTGTGAGATTTGCCATGTTATTTTAAGACCACAGACATTTTAAAATAATAAAATAAAAATATTTGAGACCCTCACAGTGAGCCCTTTCATTTGATGTCACATGGTACAGTTTGCAAAACTTTTTTTTTTAATTTTCTTATTTGCCTGTCAAAAGTGACCCCCATATTCAAAATTCATTTATTTACGTAACACGTCCATGTTTGGGCCACAGAAATTCATATTACCAAGTTTTAACATAATCGGTCCATTTGATTAGGAGCAAAATGCCTATGTTAGCTCTTTCTTCGATAAAACTCACTTTTAGGCACACGTAACACTTAAATGATATCACTTGCTTGGAGCACAGCTAGTAAAAGACTGACCCATGAGCTAACTCGCTGCGCCGGCAACCATCAAGAGTGGGGACCGGATGCAACGCGCCACCTCGTTTGGTAAAACAGTATCATTAATTGACATCTTAAATACAAACCTTTTCTAAAATTCTTTTAAATATTCGATTTGACGTTACATAAAATACAGGAATGCATTGAATGCAAATGCATAACTTTAAATGTAAAATCAATGTTTGACAAAAGTAATGGATCGTAGCTATACCAAAAGTAATGCCATCTAGTGGTATAAGATGACAATCATATCCAACGTAGAAATTAAGTGTCATACCCGCACAACAATAGCCAACAGATTAGTACACTTCAAAAATCAATAGCCAATCTTCTTTCAACTAAATTCTAACACCTGTGACAGACGGAAAAAACGGAACACTAAAATTAGCGCCTGCTCACAGTCGCTCACTTACCAATATTATCAATGCTGGGTATCTTGCACTCCAGCACATCCAGGGGTTGGGCTAAGAGCCTAAGGTTAGCGATGTGTAGTGTCATAGCCTTGTGAAGTACTTGGTTGCTCTCGTTGGTTCTCGTATGAGCTTCTTGGTACTTGTGGTACTCGCGGGATAGTTCTGTTTGGACTATGGATGGGGGGCGGGGCCCCATCACCTTCTGATATTCTTTTTCTTTTGCTGTCTCTTCCTGGAAATATAGAAATAAGTATAGGTTTAGAAGGTACTATCGGAAAAACGAACGTCTGTACACCATAAAGACTATTCTTGATTGCAGCGCTCGACCGCTATAGTACTCGTAACGCTCGCTTGTTAACAGATGTGGTCGTGAGATTTTTTTTTCACGGTGATAGATGTTCGTTTCTCTGTGTGGCTCGTGGTTAAGTAATAATAGCCACACGGGTCGATCGATCAGGTTAAGCTACGCTTACTGCGGTCTGTCCGTGGATGGCTGACCATCTTTACATACCTCCCGTGCCTCGGAAAGCACGTTTAGCTTTGGACCCGGCTGTCATTCGTGGATCTTTGAGTCGTTACGGGTAGTCAGAAGGCCGAAAGTCTGACAACCAGTCTTACCAAAGGGTATCGTAATACCCAGTAACTGGATTGTGGAGGTGAGATAGGCAGTCGCTCCATGTAAAATTCCAGTATTCAGCTGCATCCGGTTAGGCTGGAAGCTGACCCCGACATAGTTGGGAAAAGGCTAGGCAGATGGATAGATGTTCGTTTCTCTCATGGTACCTATGAATTATTTTTTTAAGAGGATCTACTGCCGAAAGAACATCGGCCAAATTTCTATAGGAGCTGGACCTGAGTTTTATTTTCAGTGTACAGAAGCAAATTATAGTGAGATTTGATTGTTTTATGTAGTAAACACCATCCCTTTCGAAAATAATATCTAAATAGGCAAGATATTTCAATAATGCAAAAAATACTTTTGAGGTTATCGGTGTTCGGAAATCAAAAGCACAGAATAATCGTCACAAGCGGTACCTAGTTATCAGTCTGTAAAACAATGCCAAGGTCAAACAACAGAAGGAAATCCAAAACAGTACAGTACGTATTACAATATTCACACTAACAACAACAACACAACAATGCGAGATCGCCGGGTGCAAAGACTACAGCACAGATTAAGTAGTATTGACTACAGTTTATTAGTGTCAAATTGACACCCGCGTGCGGTGTAACAGACAGTATTGACACTGTCAATCCATGGCGCGCGTCGATGACATATTATGACGTTCCGTTGTAAACAATTGACCACATAATTATTTTTATGACAAGAATCCAATACATAATAAAAACAGCACTAGTTGGTTTGATACACAAGTATATAGAATTGAATTACATCTAATAACTATTCTGAAAAACGTGAATAATTATAATCTTTGAGTACTAAATCATTTCTTAAGCAAAATGAATCGTCAAAGGTGCGTTCTGAACATGTTATTCTAAATAATTTGAAAATTATGCTATTAAAAAAAAATGTGTTTGTGCTTTTTTTTCTGGCGACTTAAATATCTATTTCTTATGTTTTTTAAGACCTTAAAAAATACTAGGTTTTTTCATATATATGGCATATCTGTACACCACCGCCTCGTCGTCAGGTACGATTTGGCCGTCCTTCTTTTACCAATACAATGTTGCATGTGAGCCTTCCATATTATGGCCTTTCGCTAGGTACCTTTATTGCGGACTTTAACGAAGCCGTAGCCACAGAAAACCCCGAGCTTCCTTTCATATAAATATGTGCTATGAACGACCACCGTACACGCTCTCAATCCGCCAATAACATACCATACAGCTTTGGACAAATGTCATACCATACAGCTTTGGACAAATGTGGTGATTTTAAGAATAAAATGTGTATAAAACAAATAATATAAGTGTTCTACATTACCTGTATTATTTCTTTGATCTCGCCCAAAGATTCCTCCACGTCGCTGATGATTTCAGCGAGATTGTTCATAGAGTCAACCAACGTCTGTATGATCTCAGCTTTGGCATTCATTGCGGCGCACCGGTCCACTATCTCTTGAGGTACTCTGAAAGACATAAGGTAATCAATTTACACGTAATATTAGGCGGCTACAGATTACAGTGTTGTTATTCTGTCAGGATAACTCAATTAGACTTTTAAGAGATGAGAATCTACAAAGCTTCGCTATTCAGAAAATCATTGTCGGATTTTGTCGAAATCTTCGAGCTTTAATGGGGTTAAAAACTAAAAGCTCGTCATAGGTGGCAGCACTGTTGTCCGTCCACAAACCGCCATTGTTGTGTATGTGTTCACTGTTGTGTCGATCACAAATAAAACGAAAACTAGATAAAAATGAATACGACTTGGAGTGTAGCACAGTTAAAAGACAAGGGACGCGTCTACCATGTCTGTCTAAGGAGGAGGCGTCTACCATTGGTAAAAAAGCAGCTTTAGTGGAAAGGTCTATAAATTATGAACGTTTTATAAATTTTATAGATCATTTTGTGTTTGTTGACTTTTAGTTATTTTTTTGTTGAAGACTGGAGGCGTACGACAGGAACAAACTGATCGGAGATGAAAACTAACGCGAGGATGATCTTTCTGACAGAAAAACTTCAGAGCTGTTAATTTTAGCACTGATCTAATATGATAACATAAACACAAACACACACCTTTACTATCATTTACATAATAATATCACACCACAAGTGAAGGTAATGAAAACAGACTTAGTTCTCTTGGGAGCATCATCCCAAGAGAACTAAGCCTGTATACAAATTTGACCCCTAAAAGTCTTCAGGTTTAAAAAGGCTATCCTTTTTATTACATAGCCTCGACGTAATATCGGGTTTTCTTTTTTTTTGGATAGCTCTCTCCCACAGTTTTCATATTTTAAATTTTAACATCTATGGCAAATACATGGGTCCCCGTATGTTTGCAGTTAACAGTTGCGCAACAGGGCATATTAATTAGTTATGTGTAAAATATGTCGCTTGTTTACAAAAAAAACCGGCCAAGTGCGCGTCGGACTACGCACAATGAAGGGTTCCGTTAGTTGGTATGAAATCATCCCAAGAACAAACTTAACAGTATATTAGTAGAAAAATATGGTCTCCCATACATTCATACATTCCAACAGTAAATGTAAGTTTGTACTCACAATATTGAGAGATTTACCATGTTATCTTAAGAACACAAACTTCTTATAGGTTTTCCTGTAATCTACAGGTATAGACCTATTTTCTGTATTGTTTTCAAAATTTTAGGCTTTTTACTTTCGGAGATAAGGGGGGGAATGGTCAATTTTCGTCTATTTTCTTAAATAACTTTAAAACTATTTGTTTTAAAATTATAAAAAATATATTTGAGACCCTCATAGTAAACCCTTTCATTTGACATACCACACGGTACAGTTTGCAAAACTTTTTTTTTTTTTTTTTTTACTTTAGTTAAAATTCATTTATTTACTTTAGTGTTTGGGTCACATTAATCCATATGTGTACCAAATTTCAACTTAATCGGTCTGTTAGATTCGGAGCAAATTGGCTGTGACAGACGGACAGACAGACAGACAGACAGACACACAAGTGATCCTATAAGGGTTCCATTTTTTCCCTTTGAGGTACGGAACCCTAAAAATATGGATAGTGACAGCTACCTGTCAAATTCATGGACTAGTGACAGTAGCGACATCTGAAGTGAGCAAGTAACAGTTTTTATACCTACTGGTGCCACCCGCGACGGTCCTTATGAGAAAGCTTAAGAGCAAACACAATAACAGCAGAGCTAAACAAACTGATCAAATTCTACTCACTTCTGAACAGACTCAATGACATCCAACTGGTCCAGTTGCAAAGACGACATGAATTCTGTCAACTCCGTATTCTTAGCCTCCACCATAGTGACGATGTTGCGCAAAATCTGGGCTTTCTCCTCCGAGTACACCGAGGACGCCTCGTGCGCCATCATCGGGACCAGCCGGGAGAATACGTCGGTTCCTGACACCTGGAGGGGGGAACGAGATTAAAATACATGGTTAAATATTCCAAGGACAAAAAATTACCAAATTAAGAGCCAGTTTCACCATGCTGGCAAATCTTTTGATTATGGTTAGAGCTATTAAATGATAAATGATTTATTTTCTGTACAAACACTTTTACACGTCAAGCATATTTTTTTTTAAAACTAGATGAGTTCGACGTTTCCTATCTGACTACTCTGAGAAGAAACGCCGAAACAAACTCAGAGGTCACAGTCTCTTTTAAAGTCCAGACATAATCTTGGTCAGATCATGTGAAGACCATGTAGATTGCAATCTGAAATGGTCTATTGAGGAAAGAACCACACATATTGAGTGGAACTGTCCTTGTGTGTGTATTGCCACATTGCTCGCGCAGACACGAAAATGGAAGATGTAGTTTACCTTACAGGAATATGTTGTTTAAGTTAGTGACACTAGACCACAAAAATACCTGATTTAGACAACTGCATACTACGTTTTGAAGAGCTGTCTGTGAACCGTCAACTGGACTGTGCACATCTATCTTCTATCTACATAAATAAAAGAGAAGTCCTGACTGACTGACTTATCAACGCCCAGTCGAAACCCTTGAACCTAGAAAGCCAAAATTTTACACAGAGGTATCCTTTATAATGTAGACAAGGAATAAGGAAGGATTTCCAGGTAGCACGTTCCCGTGGGATATTTTCCGACTTTCACGCGGGTGAAGCCGCGGGCAAAAGCTAGTTTTAGATATTTTTACAAAACTTTATCTTCGTCTCGAATCCTATTATTGTTTATTAAAGCACTTACATAGGAGAATGTGTTTAAATTAAAATTATTACTGATGTAATGGTCACAGTCACTAGCAGGTTCTGTAATTAAACCAAAATTAATAAATTATGTAAAATTTGTTATTGATCTGACTCCTAGAGGGTAATACTAGAGTGTGTGTACTACTGAATCCTGTAACAATCTATTGTGACTAATAGGAAAATGCACATAGAATTTATTTATAGATTTTTTTTTTATTACATCCTTATCGTAAAATGACATAACCGGCCAAGTGCGAGTCGAACTCGCGCACGTAGGGTTCCGTATCTATAATTATTTGCTCGTTTTTGCTCGATATTGATAACGGCAACAGGTAGACGCTTGAAATATTCACAGAATATTTATTTATATATTCACTTTAAAAATAAATAAAACAAATATTTAAGCCGTTTTTATAGATTAGATAGATACGATTAATCGTATCTATCTAATCTATTAGATCTATTATCTATTAGATTAGATAGATACGATTAATCGTAACGGACGCCAACGCGCTAGCGCTAGCCGGTCTCTGCCAGACGCTCCGTCGTCTCCACTGGAGGCGTTGAGCTGACTAGAGGAACGGGTCTCGCGTCCAGGCCCCAGGCTACTCTAGATCCTGGCGGCGAGACGAATCTCTCGAGTGGCCTCTCGGTTGAAATAATGTGGGTAATTCGCGTGACTGTAACAGCTTTGTCCGGCTGGGTGCGCTGCTTGAAATCCTTTTCAAGACATATAAAAAATATGTAGCGTCTCTACGCGTCCATCAGGCAAAAAATACGATTATAATCGTATCTATCTAATCTATAAATACGGCAAAAAAATCACGTTTGTTGTATTCCCTGCCCCCTTAAATATTTGTTTTATTTTAATTTAATTATTTATTTTTAAATTGAATATATAACTAAATATTCTACTAAATATTCTAGTCTACCTGTTGCCGTTATCAATATCGAGCAAAAACGAACAAAAAAAAATCACGTTTGTTGTATTGGGAGGCCCCTTAAATATTTATTTTATTGTTTTTTTGTATTTGTTGTTATAGCGGCAACAGAAATACATCATCTGTGATAATTTCAACTGTCTAACTATCACGGTTCATGAGATACAGCCTGGTGACAGACGGATGGACAGCGAAGTCTTAGTAATAGGATCCCGTTTTACCCTTTGAGTACGGAACCCTAAAAATTATTTTATTCTGGTGGGTAAAAAAAAGGAAACTACATTGATATTTTACGGTAGCCATACTCACCTCTGGATCATTAAAATTGATAGCCAAAGCCTTCACCAGACAAACAGGCTTCATATCCGAGAGCAAGTCCTTTTCAGGCACTTCCTCGTGATAAATAAACTCATTTTCGTTCTTCGCAGCTTTCCGCTTCCCTTCCACAACATCGTTGGTGAATGTGAGCGCTTCTTGCGTTATTTGTGTGGGCTCAATGTACTTTGTTAGCTTTCTTGCGTCCGCTAGCTTTTCAATAGCTTGCTGGTAGAAAGCAACGCGCTCACCCATCTTTTGTTGTTCTTCTGCGTGCATGCCTGAGAGGGAAATGGAAATATTGTATATTGTTATAGCCCATCTATACAAGCGGAGAATATGTTCCCCTCTTCCTGTTAGTGGCGGAAGACTAAGTCGATTTTTGTTTTAACCAATGTTTTAACGACTAAAAAGACTCGTGTGAACAAGACGCATTAACACAGGCCACACTGGAAACGAAGCCAATCGAACTTAGCTTCTTTCCCAGTGTGGCCTGCGCTTTAGGGCTGATTTTACCACAACCCGCAACCTAATTGCGTAACACAATATCAATTGTACTTTGAATCATTTTGAAACAAATTGCTAATCCATTGCTTCTTAAGTTCCAATTTGTCTGCTCGACAACGTAAATAAAGCAATGAATGTTGTTGATCTGTCAAAATGAAACGAACTCCGATTGATAATTATGTTACGCAAAGGGTGCAGGTAATAAAATTGGCATCTGTCAGCTTTTGTATGAAAAAACTGTCAGAATTCCTAATTAGGGCCTGTACCAAAATGGTAAAAAAGGAACCCTTATGGTGTGTCACAGTTGGATATCTCAAGAACTACTATTGCTATCAACTTGAAATTTGGAACAGTTTTAGATGATGTTTACCCAACTATTTTGCAAATAAGAAAGAAATAAAAATATTCATATTTTTTTTGCAACAGGGACTGAAAGGGGATCTTAAAAATTCAAAGTGGGGCTACTAGGGTATAGGGTATCATATGAAAGAACGCTGTTTTGCACATTCTCAAAATATTTTTTCCTTATTTTTAGGCCACATAGTTTTCGACTTTTGATGAAAAATGTAAAAAAAAATACCGTCCCCCCCCCGCAACCCTTATCTCCGAAGTTTGCAAAGCGAAAAATCTGAAATTATTCTATGTGGTAGAAGTTTATGTAAAGATTACAGGAAAAATAAAACGATGTCTCTAAATAGCATAGTTTTTCAGAAATCATGAACAAAAATTACATATAAATGATGGTACGGAACCCTCGGTGCACGAGTCCGACTCACTCTTGACCGGTTTTTTTTTATTTGCAAAATTAGACTAAATTAAGGTAAACAATCTTGATGTGTCTTTTATCATTTTAAATTTTATACTTTAAGAATAAAATGCAACTAAAAACAAATGTAAATACAACAATAACAGTAGTTTATTTGTTTTACCTTTATTTAACCACCTAAACCTTTCTAGTTTAAGTATAAGAAATCACCCATAATTAATTATTCAGATATTTATCTAGAAAGTTGTTATAAAGTTGATCACAATATTTTGGATATGAGAATTGACCAGACAGATCAAACTGGCTTTATCTAACATAAATGTTGTTTACAATGTAATAAACGAAATAAATCACCAGCAGCGCAAATTCGCGGGTATTAGCTGTTATACATCAATAATTTTGTGTTTTTAAAATTCCTTTAAAACCATTTGTATTTGTGTTTTTGTGTATAATGGTAAAATCATTTGGATTTTCAATGTGTATTATTGTGTGTGTTATTTGACTATAATTATTGTCTACTGCTGTACTAAAACTGAAACATGTTTACTAGAAATTTTTACGATAGAAAAAAATTCCAAAGTAGCACCGTCTATTTTCTGTTTTATACGATTATTTATGTAAACAGTTCTATAATGTGCAGTAAAATTTGCTTTAAATCGAAGGTATTTAAACGAAGCGTATTTAAATTCCGGTGCGCGTGAGAGTCTTCTATCTCGCGCGTCCAACTAGACTACGCCATTTCACTTAAGCCCGATTTAGACTAAACAAACATGGAGCCAGAACAAGAACTAGAGCATTCTTTTGTCGATATTCTTGACGTTTTAGTAGGGAGAGACCAACGAAGGAGTGCTCTATCCCTGTTTACACAAAAAGAATTTGGTAGAGTGGGGATAGAATGAGCATTCGCTCGTTTGGTCTAAATCGACCTTTACACACCGAGCTAAACCACACTTCGATATATCCTCTTAATGATCTGTGACAACTGCGTCATTCATTGTATGCGGGTACAGTACGCGTTTAATTTATTTGCCTTTTAATACTCTCAATGACAGTATATGACGTTAAATTCAAGGTTGAATTAAGAAGTTTCTTTTTTTATCCAGCTACGGAATAAGAAGTCATTTAGCCTCATATTACAACAGTCGCCTGCAATTGCAGGAGTCTTTTGAAGTTATTTAAACAGATTAGTTATCTCCCAACTATACTTAATTTTTTTAAATACATACCTTGATACAGGCAAACCACACAGCCAACATAGGAAAACTTGAATGAGAGGTATCTATGCCAGTAATTGTATAACTTTGTGCCGATTATTTCATGCACTACGTCAATTCCTGAGGACGGGCCCAATAGAGCTAGCGAGTTCTTGTAAAAGTACATCACTTGAGTTGCTACTGCACCTGTGAAAAAAGGCAGCAATTAGGATGGTTTTATAGTTTAAAGATTGTAAATTCATGAACTAGAACTTAGTACATAGCATAACAGATTTAATTTTAACAATCAGTAATCACTATTTCTATGTTTACTGTACTTATTTGTTTACATAAGTTTGTTGTGTGTAAATGATAATAAATAAACAATTACAAACTCTTAGTATTACAAATTAAGCATTGGCTCAGAATAAATGCCTAACAAAGACTACACAATGTTTAGTTGTTCTGTCCCAAAACTTATCATTCTGCTTTGTGTACCAGGATCACAATCTTCATCGTTTCACACACATAAATTGTGTATTTTATTAAGGACTAGCTGACCTGACAGATGTAATCTTGTCCAAATTTCAATAATTCATACAAAATTTCCATAGAAAATGCACTTTCAATTTTCTTGGCAACGTTTCCAATTTTTCTTTTCATAAGAACAACTTCGGGCTTCAACAAATATTTTGAAAAAAAAAAAATTGCCCAATTGGTCTAGGCATTCTCGAGTATTGCGCTTAGTAGCATATTTAGCCATAAATTTTTATTTATATAGATTTTGTTTATACAAATATAATTATTATTCTGATCACTCACAATCAAATATTTTTGTACTTTCAATATAAAAATAGACAATTCTATTAAAGTACAATTATTATCTTACCAACAACACTAGGCTTCCTAGTATCCTGGATACTTTTATCAAGGATACACTCCTGTGCCTGTGCAAAACAAATCTCCTGCATCATTCTCATTATTTCCGGACACACATCCACCCCGGATGGTTGCGGTAATTGTTCTCGTAAGTACTGGAACACCCACGCAGCTTGTTGGAACTGAGTGCAAGCTGTCTTGAGGCTGTCCGCTGTGTTCCGAGGTTCTGAAGCTGCGAGCTGAGTGAGAAGTGCACCCACATTGTACAGGATGCTCGCCATTTCAAACCTTAAGTCTGCTAGAGTTCTGTTCATGTTTGCGTACAGGTCTTTCCTAAAAGTGGAAAGAAAATTGAGAATTGCATTCCTAGGTGGCTATGCTATGCACAATACATTGAAACCCTGATCTCTAAACTAGGGGCATCCCTGTATCTTAGAGATCAAAATATTGTTAGTCATTTTATTAGCCAGCTGAGCTGAGTCATTATTTTATGGCTTCTATCATCATTATTATGTTTAAAAGTCTTAAATAATTAGCTAAACATAATTCAAAGAAGTTTACAAATAGCCTCATTCTCAAAACAAAGTTTTTCAACTCTTTATCAGACAATGATATTGTCAACATCATTTAGCCATAATGTAAACAACTTGATACCTACTATCATGATTCATTCAAACAATAAAAGAAAAATCAATGAGTATTAGAGTGGTGTAAATGTTAATTAGATTTACCAGCTGAAGGAACACGCCGCAGGTTGACCTTTAGCCATCGGGAATCGGCTTTGCAGCGACCGCAGTTGGCAAAAATATCTGATTAGGGCACTCAACCCCGCAGAATCAATAGTAGGTCGAACGGCCGTCGACCGCAAACCTTCCAACTGATGTATCTCATTGCTGTAGCTGTCTGGATCCTCTCTATAAGCTTCCGCAATGTACTAGAAAAAAATATGCAACGTAAAGACGTGACAAAGAAATACTGAAAGTTACTTTATCAGAGATTACGAGACCTACTTACCTTTTTCAATTTAGGTCCAAAATGCGTATTCTCGTGGGTCACCTTCAGCTCAAAACTTATCATGGGTAATTTTGGAACGGCTTCCATGTTGTCCAAAGCTGTTTTTACCCGTTTTAACTATTTTTCACTCGGTAAAACAATTTCATCACAAATTAGCTTATTTGTTCCACTGTCATTTTTTTTGTGTTTTAATTTAGAGGGCGTAACTCTTTTTTTCGTTACGGTTATTTGAGTACCGGTTATCACTACACTGACATTCTCGTAACGCAACTGTGTTTTACCCAACTTGCAAGAAGAAAATAAACCCACTGCGAAAATAGAATCTTAATGGATTGGTTAACCGATGTCCACTAAAATTCTATTTTCACAGTGAGTTTTTTATGTGCGTACGTACAACATTTATTTGTTTCTCATTGGTTACTGGCTGCACGAGCTGAAATCCGCTGAAATCGTTTTACCGTAAATTACCGATAACGATTTAATACTCTCTGTGCTCATCACAAATAAACAATGAAAACGAATGTATAAGATAGTAGATAGACAGTCTATGGTCCACAGACTGTCAATTTCACAGGTCAATTTCCATGAATTCCTTGGCGTTAGTTGCCGTTTTCGATCAATATTTTATTATTTGCAGTTAAATACACTTCAAATCAAGAAAATTTTGCATGCAGACTGTTAAAAATCTTTCATAATGAAGCTGAAAAAGCCTAAAACCGATGCTGAGGTAAAGTTCCTAAAGTAATAACTATTGTTTACATGCGTCTAAACCAGGGTCACTTCGGCTTCATTCACATTTCTTCATATCTCTGCCTATATCCTTTCTACAAAGCCAAACCTCATCAAAAACTTACAAACAGCAACAACAAGGATAATCACAACATCTAATTGCACGATCTAACCCGTATATTGTTAACATTTTTAGGAGGTGGCACCTGTGGTACCTCCTCAAGCTGAGATTATAGAGGCCGACTTATACAAGCGTTCGTACTTCGGTCCTGACGTGCCAACGCTGGAACTGGAGTGTTGGGAGGAGGAACTCTCGGAAGTCCAGCTCCAAGCCTACAAGAATGCTGACAATGAGTACAAGAGTATTCAGAACAAGCTTGATGATATGGTCAAGGATACTGGTGGAGAGATTGTGTACAATGGAGACCAGTTTACAGCGTATCAATTGCTTGGGAAGTAAGTTATACACAATACTACAATTAATTTTCGTTTTGTTGATGGAAATGAGTAGTGGTGGCCCACGCACAATGTTCCAAATAAAGGACTAAGTGCGGAAACCATACCCTCTAACATAGAACATAGAACATGAGTAGTGGTAAAACAACAATACCATTTTCAAAACTTGGAACATGTTATAATATTTTTTTGTGTCTATAGTATAAAAGATAGACACACAACACAAACACACAACAATAACAACACACAACAACACAACACACAACAAACACAACACAACACATTACAAAGCATTAATTTTCATAACACTATAATTATGTAAAAACACTTCTAATACTTGCTTGAATCATTTGGAATCATATTTCATAATTTGCATATTATTATTTTATTTACAGACAACCTGTGCTGAAAGATTTGGAAAGGCAAAGTGCTGAGATCATTAGATCTAGATCTCGCTCACTATCTATTTCAAGGGAGAAACCTGGAAAGCGAGGTATGTAAAACAGTGGTTTTACTTTTTATTGAACTTAACAAATGTCCGTAAGAGAAAGTTGCATTCGAAATAACAAAAAAGAAACCATAAAAACCATTAACCCTTTGTATACGGCAACATAGATCCACGCAAGACACAATGGCTTTTTAATTGTGTCTGTAATTATGGCACTCAACTTGTTAAGGCCATACCCCAACCAAACAACCTTGAGCGTTCGGTGCTTCTCTGTCCCGCCGCTCAGCCTCGCTCTGTCCCGCTGCCTGCGCACTTTTTTTTGGAATTAAAGTTCACTATTCTTTTTTCTTTATTTAAAAATAAAAAAAGAATAAAATAAAATGTGAATAATTTAGAGTTTTAAATTATATATCCATTAGTGTAATCCTCAAATGATTAGAACGTCACCTTTAGCAAAAGATGCATGAAATCAATAATTTTAGACTCTTTTTTACAAGAAGATTTTAAATATATTTATTTCACATAAAAACAAAAGTGAATGTGCAATGTGATGATAGAATATCGTGCTTTTAGATGTAATTTATTACTCTTAATTAATGAGTTAATAGCCTCTGCATAATGCCCTATCCCTATCGTAAGGTTTTGGTTGGGGTATTGCCTTAGGTGCTTATGAGGAGATGACTTCTACTATACTAGAAAGGTTTAGGTAGTGAAAAAAAGGTAAACAATCTTGATGTGTCTTTTATCTTTTTTTATTTTAAAACCTCAGTTTAAAAATAAAATGCAACTAAAAACCAATGTAAATACAACAATAATTATTACTAAATCAATTGAACCAAACCATTAATTTAAGCAGTAGTTTATTTGTTTAATATAATATTGTAAAAGTTTGTGAAGATGTTTGGATGTTCGTTTTCAATCTAGCAATTTTTTAGGGTTCCGTAGTCAACAAGGAACCCTTATAGTTTCGCTATGTCCGTCCGTCTGTCTGTCTGTCTGTCCGTCCGCAGCTTATCTCAGAGACTCTTAGTACTAGAAAGCTACAATTTGGCACCGATATACATATTTATCACGCCGACAAAGTGGTAAAATAAAACCATGAAAAAAAAATTTTTTTAGGGTACACGTAAAGTAGGGATGTTTTTTTTTTTCTCGTCTACCCCATTTTGTGGGGTGTTGTTCGATAGGTCTTTCAAAAATATTGCGGGTTTGTCACAACAATTTTTTTGATTTAGGGATCCGTTTCTGAAATATTAAGCTTTAAAGTGCTAATTTTTGTTAGAGTCAAGTGTCTCCCGCCCCCCCCCCCCCTCCCCCCCCACCCACCAGCTAAACGGTTAGTTTTGGATGGGTGAAAAAATTCACGGTAGTAGTATATATAACGAAATTAAAAGGAAAACTATCACAGCTAAGTAGCCTTTTCAAGTAAACTTGTAAAATGTACTTTGAACAGTAAAAATTTGTTACAAATTCCATTAAAAATTACTTATGTAACGTTGTTAGTTGCGAAAAACAGCTACTAAATATAAGTTTATGAACCATTTAAAAATATACAAAAATAAAATAATAACATTCTTAATAATGATTTCTAAATATCTGTATAAATAAAAAGAGAAGTCCTGACTGACTCACTGACTGATTGACTGACTCATCAACGCCCAGCCCAAACCCTCGGCCTAGAAAGCTGAAATTTTGCACAGAGATTCCCTTTATAATGTAGACAAGGAATAAGGAAGGAATTCCCGGTAGCAGGTTCCCTTGGGATATTTTCTGACATCCACGCGGGCGAAGCCGCGGGCAAAAGCTAGTTAATAGTATTTACGCTCGAATAACGACGAGCGGCGGCGTGCACTACGGAACCCTATTACTGCGCGTGGCCCGACACGCACTTGGCCGATTTTTTTAAAAGATTTTGATGAAATTTGGCACACAGATAGTTTATAACGTGAATACACACACACAGGATACTTTTTATCCCGGTAGTAATAGGTTCCTGTGGGCTAATTTCCGACATCCACGCGGGCGAAGCCGCGGGCACCGGCTAGTTATTTATAAACTAAAAGGGCTTGGCCGAAGTTTACCATATTTTATCTATAAACCTTTATCCACCTTCCAGGTCGTCCAAAGAAGCTTCGCAGTACAATAGAAGATGACGACCGTGACTACTCACCTGATCCTCCTGAAAGGAACCGGTCTCCTGAAGTTAAACAGAAGAAGAAGAAGAAGGACAAAGAAAAGACTAAAGAGAATAAGAAGGAAAGTAAAGAACAGGAGAAAGAGAAAGAGAAAGAGAACACCAAGACTAAGGACAAGACTCTGGCACCTTCCAGTAAGTACTTGTTGTTTGCTAGAAAAATATTCTAAATCCTTGGTTGTTAGTTGGATCACTCGTGTATCTGTCTGTCTGTCCGTCTGTCACAGCCAATTTGCTCCGAATCTAAAGGACCAATTAAGTTGAAATTTGGTACATGTATGAACTTCTGTCACCCAAACACGTTTGGGTAAAGTAAATAAATGAATTTTGAATATGGCAATCACTTTTGGGGGGCAAATAAGAAAATTTAAAAAAGTTTTGAAAAGTATACCGTCTCAAATACATATTTTTTTTATAATTTTAAAACAAATTGTTTTAAAGTTATTTAAGAAAATAGACGAAAATTGACCATTCCCACCCCCTTTCTCCGAAACTACTGAGCTTAAATTTTTTTTTAACATTTCAGAAAATAGTTCTTTACCTGTAGATTACAGGAAAACCTATAAGAAGTCTGTGGTCTTAACATAACATGGTAAATTGCTCAATATTGTGAGTACAAACAAAAGTGTATTTTCATCCTAATTCAACAGCCCTCGCCTAAAATTGCAATTGCGAGCCACCTTCGCCAGCTTCTTAAGTTTTATAAATTGGTCTTTAATTCCTTATTGTAATAATGTGTGTCCTATATTTAACTTCACTATCATTTAATCAACTCCCACAGATGTGCATAGTGTAGTTACAAACGTGCGTCCGTCAGAAGCCACGGCCATCGGCGGCTTGCTCACCGGCAGCGCGACGAAGACCACCGCCATAGTGGACCTCACTAAAGATGATGGCAATAAGAATATTGCTGATTCACGAGAGGTCTCCTTTAATAAGTTGCAGGGTAAGTCTTTACAATTATATTTAAATTACTGAATACATAGAAATATAAAAAACAGGAGAAGTGGCAAGGGGCGAATCTGTGTCCGCGCGACATGCTCAGTATGAGCCGTTCATAGTCAATGGCCGTCTCCGCGAACTAGTGCGCTTTCGACTGTGACAGTTCAGTGGTTTCTTGTAAAAACCGAAGCCAAAACAATGTAAATCATGGAATCACTTTCCATATGTATGTACAAGTATTTTTCCGTATTTGTCTTTAAAATCATGAAAGGGACAAAATGGAGACACAGGGTTCCGATACATTTTAACATACTGGGCACATCGGCTTCTTTCTTATATACAGGGTGTAAGGGACAGCCCTCCGCAAATTAACAGGTTGCATTCAGCTCCTCATTTTGAACAATATTCCACCGAAAAATTTCTCAGGAAAATTTTCATTTTTTAAATAGTTTTTTTAGTTACATTTTCTTTATTTCAGTGTAAAATTACATTGTGTATTCGCAGCACTCCATTTATTTAAAAAAAACAGCAAAAAAAACCAGCAATGGATGTTGAAATACTCTAACGAACGACGCGTGAATCACTTTCTGTCTAACTACAGAGTTCATCGAATTCACCGCATACTTATTAACTACCCCTCCCAACTAGTAACAGTCACTCCGATTTGTGCAGAAAAACACAAACAAATCAGATTCCCATAACATTCCTGAAATAATTTCATGTACCGGTCATCTTAGTATGATATACTGAATTCACCCCATCAGTCTGCGGAGGGCTGTCCCTTACACCCTGTATATGACTGAATATCTTTGTTAAACATTCAAACACACAACAAATACTTGTAAAAAAAATACGATTGCTCAAATTATACAATTCTTGTGTGTGCTTCTTGAACTGCAGTTGAAGTTACACACAGCACAGTAACCACTTTTCTTGTGTAACGTCTTTCCTCTCGCTTTTCTGCAATCTGTAGGAGTGATTTCGTGAAAAGAGACGGAAGTGTGTAACAGGAACTCGGAGAAGCCCGCGCTATTTTATTTGACCAATGAGCGCGCGCGGTGCTATAGGTGGATTTAATGTTAATGTTGCTTATATCAAGGTGAGATGTTAGATGTTACACATCATAATTATGCGACTACTGTAAGGCTCACTCGTTTTTAGGGTTCCGTACTCAGTCTGTCTGTCTGTCGCAGCTGGATATCTCAAGAACTACTAATGCTATCAACTTAAAATTTGTAACAGTTTTAGATGACGTTTACCCAACTATTTTGCAAATAGGAAAGAATTTTTTTTTTTTTTGCAACAGTGACTGAAAGGGGGTCTCAAAAATTCAAAGTGGGGCTACTAGGGCCTATGTGGGGTATCATATGAAAGAGCGCTATTTGCACATTCTCAAACATTTTTTTTATTTTTTTTAGGCCGCATAGTTTTCGACTTTTGATGAAAAATGTAAAAAAAATACCGTTCCCACACATCCCCGCCCCCCTTATCTCTGAAGTTTGCATAGAGAAAAATCTGAAATTATTCTATGTGATAGAAGTATATGTAAAGACTGCAGGACAATTAAAACGATGTCTGTAAATAGCACACTTTTTCAGAAATCGGAACGGAACCCTCACTGCGCGAGTCCGACTCCCTCTTGACTGGTTTTTTTTTATTTTTATTTCATAGATCATAAATCTTTGGACGGTTCGCCTGTCATTTTCACTTACTTAACAATCTTGTAAACACTTTGTCCTACAGGCAAAACATTCCCGTCCCTGGTAGTAGTAGCTCGTCCATACCTTCGGTCGAAGGACTCGAGCCCACCTTCGGACCGGTCCGTATTGGACAGCAAAGTGAAGTCGGTGCTGATGCATACACCTATGAAGTTCACCGAGTGGCTCATACAGCAGGGGCTCGTTCGGTCGGAACAGTGGTGCGTTATACATGCCGGGAATAAGCTTAAACTTGGTGAGTGATTGTTTATTGTCATTGCCTACTGAACTATAAAGATTATTTGACAGACACGGTTGGCGCAGTGGTTGAGCGATTGACTGCTGCGCAGCATGTCGCGGGTTCGATTCCCGCACGGAACAAATATTTGTACGACCTACAAGTATTTGTTTCGAGTCTGGGTGTTTTTCTATCTATAATATGTATGTATTTACAAAAAAAAAAAAAATGTATATAAGTAGTTTATCAGCCATCTCGTTACCATAACACAAGCATTAGGTTGCTTAGCTTGGGACTAGATGGCGTTGTGTGAAATGTCCAAGGATATTTATTTATTTATTTATTTATTTATTTATTTTTCTTTATTTATTTATTTAAAGATAAAGATGGTTTAATCTAGACTAGACACATTATGCCACCCTCATCGTTAAATATTGACTTACTAAACACAATCTTATATTTTGAATTGTTTTTATAATTAATATTCTATTTTATTTATATTGTTCTTACATATAGAAGCAACAAGAATAATGTACCCAGGATTTTATAATAACTTGATTTAAAAACAGTGTCCTCGGAGTTTCTTGCCCGTCCTTCTCCAGCAACGGCAACTAACTTCAACTTTCTGACTAACTAACTCTTTGATAGTTCAAAAGTGCCTGAAATATATACTTTAAGTTTGACAGCTATCTTACACTACCTCTGCGATTAATCCGTATTAGTAGGAAGTTTAAAGATGGCCATCTTTGAACTTCGTACAGGCTGGAAATCAAATAATATATTATAACGAGAATGGCGGGAACGTCTCTCGTACGCCGTACCCGCAGTGCCTTGCGTAAGCTTCTAGAAGATTCTATTCGACTGCCATTATTGGCCGAGCGGGTACGAGAGGCGTTCCCGCCAGAAGCGTGCGGATTGTGGCGGGAGCGGTTAGAAAAGCATTCGCGTTATATCCTCCTCCTATTGATCAGGTTATTTATGACCCTATGTCTGGTCAAATAAAGTAGGAAACGCATCTTCCCCCTTTTGACCGGGCTGTGTCCCCATGACCGGTCTAAATATCAAAACAATAGTATTTGGCTTAACTATTCTTGCCATTAAAATTCATGGCATTAGTGCCCCATACATATGATAATAAACCAAACCGTAGCAGTGCTACAGTACGACAAGGCTCTTCCGATGACACGCAATATTTCGCGTAACGAAAACGATTAATGACGCCTCACTCCTTCCGACTCTTACACACTCTTTTATTTCAGGCATGTACTCCGACGTATCAAAGTTCCCCTACTCAGGCGGCTACGTGTGGATATCCGAGTGCTGCCCCACACGATTCGTCTCTGTCTACTCCAGCTCAATCTTCGAAGGGGCCACATTTCCCCCAAGCGTTCTCCTCAAATTAGTATATCATTGGGCTTGCCAAACTAACGTTCAAAATGTTGTACAATGGGTTAAAGTGGACAATCTCTATGTAAAAGGGCTCTTTACTTGGTTGAGGGCTATTTGCACATCAGCCATTCATCAGCATATGGGCTTGCTGGGTGGTGCTGGCAAGAAAGTGGAGGTGGGAGTGATATCATTGGGTACGACTAGTCATGATGGTACGCAGAGACAGGTGAAGGTCGAAGTATTGGGGGTGCTGGATCCTGTTGAGAAATTGGTGAGCTGGAAATGTTTTTATTAGTAGAATTATTGTCATTTAGTAGTTATAGCCTTCTGATGTTATTTTCAACTTTTGATGCACTTTTGGGTGTTTAAAAATGCCAGTGCGATAGGTGCCTTATTTTCAGAAAGTATGGTATTCTTCATAGCTATTATTCATGACTATTATTCACCAAAACAGACTTGCGATGTTAGCTGCTTCAGTGAAGTCCTAATCTTTCACATATATGTATGAATATCTAACCTTTCTTTCTAGATCCGTCTTCGCGCCGTAGAACCTTTAGCAGAACACGAAAAGAACTACAAGAAACGCTTCCAGAAGATCCTTGAACCGCTATCTGCCTGGGTGCACCCTTCATCAGTGATCCTCACTGACTTAACTGTAGACAAGGGAACCCTGATTTCCATGGGCTTTAAGAACGTTCATCAAGCTTCTGCGCATACGGACGCTTCGACTGCCAGGAACAGTAATGCCAATATCATGGAGTATTTGAGGAGGATCGTCCCCAGAATGTTCCAGAATACACTCTCGTTGCTGTCCAGGCAGATTATACAGCAGTTCTTGGATGAACTGGTTTGGAGAGAGAGGTAGGGTTTTTAAGTATTAGTTTTTCACAAATGAACAAGAAAACAGTGACAGAGAGTATCTGTTCTCTTACTATGAGGCATTTTGTGGAGAGGATGGCCAAGTGAGAAACTTGTACCTTACTATCGGTCATCTTTTGTGCAAAATGCTTCACTCTAATGATAATAATATCACTTACTAACACAAGCTATAATGTATTACATACTAACATTATGGATCTTTATTGTCTAAATAAAGAAATTTAGATTTCGGTGTGATACGTCTAATGCGGCGGGTAAGACCGGCTGTTGATACACATGTATACAACGTGTAACGTTAAATGCGCAAAACCTCTTAAGGGGTCATTGTACTCATCATTATGAACAACTTTTCCTATAGGACCAAACCTGAAATCGCGAAAAAAAAATCAGCTGTTCAGTTTATTTAAGTTCGCATAATTCGTCAAAATGTACTGAACAGCTGATTTTTTTTTCGGGATTTCAGTTTTGGTGTCATAGTAAAAGTTGTTCATAATGATGAGTAAAATTACCCCTTAAGAGGTTTTGCGCATTTAACGGCGGGCAATATTTAGGCGGACCGCACCGCGTTGCAAAAATCCTCCTAGATCGCCTTCGTACATGTGTACCGCACTTATTAGGGCGGGTCGCACCGCACTTTTAGGGGGGAGGGGGAACCAAACGGAAAGCCTTACTATTATTTGCAACTAACCCCTCCAGGTACGGCATAACCCCGGGCCAAGCGTTTGACAACATAGTGATCCACATCTCCGAACAATGCAAGATGGAGTCCAAGGACCCGATAACAGTACGCCTCAACAAGATCGCTGCTAATCCCTTCAAGAACTGGAAGTATCCTACTGGCAAGGTTAGAACTCTAAAGTTGTTACAAAATAATAGGTCCATTTTGACAGCCCATATTGTTTCATATGTCAAAGAAAGACAAACATAGCGGGACAAAGAGGGACACCCTCATCAAATCGTCAAATCGGACTTCTTAGATTGTTTTAACTTTAATACATTTTCGGTGTTTAAAGAAATTGATCCATATTTGAAAGAAAATAAGTTTATATTTTGAAGCAAAGAATGATAAAAAACATAACTTGTAAAAAGAAATACAGTGTAAACTCTTTGTAACGAATCTCAAAGGACCGAGCATATTTTTTTTCGTTATGTGGAGTGAAGAAAGGGAAACAACCAAATACAAACTTTTTAATATTTATTTATTGATCTACGACTGATAATATGAGGGGTATCTATTATGTGTATAGTGTGTTCAGTAACTAACCAACAATCCTAAAGACAATGGTGCCGATTCTGTTGTGCACAAACTAAACTTAATTTAGGCTATTGCTAACTTTTTCTTTCTATTAAAACAAGAAAGAGACGGACGGAAATTAGAGCTGTCAAATTTAGGTGAACTACTATTTCCATACAGATTTAGACGACACGTAAAAACATGTCGACTAAAAACACGATGAAGCGCAAGGCGTAAACTAGTTTGACATTTCTAACTTAGTTCATAGCTATAGCCGTCCTTTTCTCGCGCTGCCTGTTAGTAAAAGATAGCGATTCTCTAATTTTGGTTTAGTTATTGAACAAGAGAATCGGCACCAATGTAATCCAAGGGTAATGTCACGACGTGTTCTAGGTAATTAACAGTAATAAAAGCAAGGCGGCTGTTTACGACCTCGGGTGTCTTTCTAATGTCATGGCTACACCAACGGGAAACGCCGTTGATTATCGCGATGATGGACGTAGGCCGTAGGTGTAGCCAAAACTTATCGCGATAATTTTACATCGGCATTCACATTGACGTGTCGATAACTCGGTGGCGGCGTTCAAGTGTGGCCACTCTATTTATCGCGATAATTATCGGAATAATTACCGCAATAATTATGGCGATCATGGGCATTGACGTTGACATTGGTGTGGCCCAGACATTAAAAATTTTGGCACCTCAAAGTTTTAGTTGGAGCTCTTTGTAAACTGTAACATAACCAGTACTTAATGCTCATAAAATATATTTACTGAAATATGAACGTATTTCTTCGTAATAGAGAATGGCTGTTGCGCTGTAAAGAGTGTATCAATGTATGGGTTTTAAGGTAAACCAACCAAATGGAACTAATTTCTACGTTATAGCAAGTTTTATTTTATATCGTAAGAAAAAAAAAAAAAAAGAAAAGAGTAAAGAGTTTAAACTGTATCACAAACTACGTGCTAGAAATTTTTAGAGAGAGAATTCTGCGTCCTTGCTGTATTTTACTTGAAGATTATAGTTTTTACCCGATTGCGTCAAAAGAAGCGTTATTTTTGCGCTATGACTGCAGAATGTAGTGATTTTCTACATCTTCTGTAGAATCTCTATCGGCTATTCGTTTTGGTTTTGTTTGACTATTTAAAATTAAAATAAATAATCGTAAAACTTTATATTTGACAGTAAATAGATCAAATTATCATACCGGGACTGCATGAGCATGCATCATCATGACCAACTTTGCAATCATATCACTTAAATATATTTTTTTTAGAAACGCGACAAGGTAGAAGAGGCTGCGCCTGCGCCTGAGCCAGAGACAGGTCGCGGCAAGCGCGGCCGCAAGAAGAAGGAGCCCTCGCCCTCGCCGCCGCCCAAGAAGAAGAAGAAGGAGAAGACCACCTACATTGCAGACGATGATGAAGAGGTCAGTACTTTAATTGTACTAATATTATGTCACCTGAGATAAGACTCTTTTTCGTGGGGCTGAATCTGGGTGACTACTCCCTAAGCACGAAGTCCGTAGTTCGGACTGAATTTACGGGTGTTTCCTACTTCTTATCACTTACGGACATAAGATTAGTTCGGGGCCTGAATTAAGAATTAATGACAAAACGATTTGACAGTTGTCCCTACTCCCGATGTGTTTTTGCCCATCCGAAATATTTAATTTGGCAGTTGTTTTGCGGAGCAACTCTTTCGGACGGTCCCGTATATTCGTTGACGGACTTAGAGAGTAGACACCCTGTTGTGTGTTGTAAGTATGTGTTCAAATCCCGAAATTTTTAAAACAATTTATATGTGTCAGTATTTTGAATCTGTACGATTTGAATTTCGTCAGATTAATGACTGTCATCTCCATGTTCACACGTATTTTCCTTTTATAGCTAACAACAAATGATTAATTAATAATACATAACATAACTCGCTTTATCACCAACAGCTCCCTCTAGCCCTAAGCCGGAAAACTAAAATAAAAGAAGAAAAAGACAAACCAAAAGAAAAAATAGTCTCCGAACCTGCTGCTAGAAGTCGCCGCGGAAACAAGACGAAGTCGTACGTAGATGACGACTTGGATGACATACCTCTGAAGAATATCAAGAAAGAGGTGCGGCCTGAAGAAACAGTGTCTATGGAGAGGTATTACTTTGGGCAGATCGGCGGGAATGGACACTTTGCGAAGACTGCTATCGCTGTTGAGGTAAGTTCTTTCAAATTAACTCATTATTATTTTACTGCGGAACGAGAATTGATTGCCAGTATACGACTTTTGCTGGTAACGTCCCTGACTTACAAGTTGTAGGTGTGGGTTCGAACCCAGGCCGTCGCTTTGTGTCAATAATCTCAATACTGTGAAGCAAGTCATCGTGAGGAAACCGGCATGTCCTAGAACCAAAAAAAATCGAAGACGTGTGACATCTACCAACTCGCACTGGGACCGCGCCCAGTATATGGCCACGTTACTGGCGGCATCAGTGGCGTTTATTAGGTAGATCCTCAAAAGTAAATAAAAATAAATGAACTTCTTAATCTCTTCCACAGTGTCCAGTCTGCCATGAAGAATTCAACGAGAATATCGCTCTAATGACCCACCTCTATAGCCACGCCATATCTCCGGCCGCCGACGGTTCGGACCCATCGCAATGCACGTACTGCCTCGCGCGCTTTCCGACTGCGGACGAGCTCGAAACTCATCTCAAGCACAACCATCCGGCCGATACTAAGTCGCCGGAGCTGTTCACTTATGCGTGTTTGATTTGCGAGGTGAGTTAGCAGGTTAACTTATAAGTTTTGGTGCGAATGAAAGGTCAAAAGAAGTCAAAAACGGTTGAAAGAAAAAAATACTATGCGAGCCAATTAAGAATAGGATCGCGCTTGCTGCCTACTTCACACGATAACTGTCAAATTAGTACGCTTTGGTAATGAAGTTCGCGAGTATTGCGGAACAAAATAGCGTCTTGACAGTACTGTTCTTATTTGGCTCGCATAGTATTTTTTTTTCAACCGTTTTGACTGCCGACAGAAGTGAAAACTTGACAGCGCATTATGTCGTTAACATGTGGCATGTCGGTGACGCGAACTCCGCCATTAGCATGTCGCATATCGGTGATCTTACCACGATACCTTTTTCAACAGCTAAATATCATAATATTGCTACACTTCGATTTGAATTAAATAATAATAATTTTTTGTTTGTTTTTATTAGCTGTTCTAAAATAAATAAATAAATAAGCAAATATTTTGATGTAGCGTTGGAAGACCTCACACAAGGTGGATCGATGACAGAAATCCGCTGGATGCGGGAAGCACAGAACCGGTCGAAGTGGCGGTGCTTGCGGGAGACCTATGTCCAACAGTGGACGTCTTTCGGCTGAAATGATGATGATATTTAGTTCAAACTGGGTGAAATGATCTGGGTGGGTCATTGCACGTGAAAACTTGAAATAGGAAACTCATCAGTAATCTTGGTGTTGCAGGCGTCCAACCACTTTTCATTTGCAGATGGGCCATCGCCCTTTTTCCTGCCCATTCCATCACTGCCATATTAGACTGCCATATGAGAGAAAAACCGAACTTTGCCGAATGTGCCTGCATTCGGCAAAGTTCGGTTTTTCCGAAGATAAACGACAGAACGTCCTGTCGTACTGTATCTAACTAAAACAAACATTTCCTCACAGGTCCGTTTCGCCGCCGTGCTCACTCTAGCCTCCCACATGCAAAAGACGCACGCACCATTAGAATTGCCGTACGCTTGCGACGCGTGCGACTACCGCGTGTCATCACACCGGGCTGCAGCTGATCATTATAGGACAACTCACTGCACAGGCGATACTGTGTTCTGTCCTTACTGTCTTAAGGTATAGTTTACAATGATAATAATAAGACGCATCATTATAGGACAACTCACTGCACAGGCAATACTGTGCAGTTAGTCCTTAAAGGTATAGTTTATAATCATAAACGAATGTATTCAAAGTGAAATAAATAATTCGCAATTACTTAAATCCCGGGACTTAATCGTCATGTTTATGATTCTGGGATTTTAGAGAAGGTATGTTACTTCCACTCTATGTTACTTCCTTCCTCGAAGTTTAGGTAAATACCTATTCCGACCTCTGGTTATAATATAGACACGTAATAAGTAAAAAAAAAAACAGTGTGAGTGTTTAAATTGAAAAGAGTATGCTATCCACTCCGGCGACCGGCCCCCCGCGTGACGTCATTAAGATTGTTCTTGAGTTTTTGTTGGCGCGCGACGGGGCGGCTAGCCAATTATACACGGCTTGTACACAAAATATTTCTATGAACGGATAAGAAACTGATGACTGTTTCTTAAAGTGGATAGACTAGGCTAGATAACGAATTTTGTTTTAGATCAATAGATACAAAAATACAAAAAAAACATGCATTTAATGTGTGAGTGGCTATGGTTTGGTCATGTTGTAAGCGTGTATGAAAGGCGACTAACAGAAGGTATTTACAATGCAGATGTGAGTGGAAACGACGGGAGGGGACGCCTTAGGAGGACATATAGTGACCTTATTGGTGATGTTCTTCAGAAAGGTCAGGTGCGCATGCGTAGTGCTCGCAACCGGCGTGCGAGTATGACCAATGGGCTTAGTGCGAGTTTTTATACTTACTCGATCGCGTTTACGTTATCGTTACCTTATGTCAATTCGTATGGAATAATTGTGTTTCCCATTATAGCCACCAGGCGGCGCTTATTCAGTTTCAGTACAAACTGACGTTTACGTTAACGTGATCGAGTTCGAGTAAGTATGAAAACTCGCACTAAGGCCACAGATGTATGAACGTAAACGAGGCAAAAGGAGTATGTAAGGATCGCAGCAGGTGGCGTTCTGTATTATCTGCCTACGCCCATGGGAAGCAGGAATGTAGACAATCCAGTTTCCAAAGATGAAACTCCACTATGAAGAATCAAGGAGTACATAATTAAATAAATGATATTGTTTACAGGTGATAAAGGTGTACGCTGACGGCCATGAGCTGACAGCTAACGTGGTGTTGTATCTGGAACACTTGAAACAGCATCAGGATATGGAAATGGAAGTTCGATGCAACAGATGCGTGCTCAAGTTTGTGCATCTTGGTGAGTTATTATAACACACCTCTTTTTACGTTGGGAGTTAAAAACATATCTATTACAATAATTTCCATCAACTTAAGTGCCCGGGACGAACAGCGCGCATCGCAGGATCCCTGTGACGGGTGGGAGGTTGAATGTATCTCTATCTTAGTCAAATAGTCTCTTTCCAAGCAAGATAAAACAAAGAAGTTGCAAAACGCACCGAAAATGCCTGGAAGAGCTATTGGGCCATCAAAGATCTAATGAAGGGTGGTCTTCCGACTCATTGTCTTGTGCATACTACCCATCCTCACATATAGTTCTCAAAAATGGTCTTTGAAAAATCAGCAGAGGAGGAATGGAGTCAGACCGGGTTAGGAATACGACCATCCGTTCCATCACAAAGATAACTGATGCCACGCTAAAATGGAATTGGGCTGGACACATCTGCCGCATGTCAGACGACCAATGCGCCAAACTTACGACGCAGTGGGTCCCTCTTAACGGCAAGCGACATCGCGGCAGGCCCCGACGGAGATGGGGGATGAGCTGGACTCCTTCAACAAGAACTGGTCCTTAGCAGCTTTAAACAGAGAGTAGGGAGGCATTTGCCCTTTTTGAACATCACAGGCTTGTGACACACACTATGCCGAAGTTACGCGACCGAAGTTCCGCGGCTGATGTTACGATGTTACGTTCCGACGTGTTCGGCTGATATGACACACCATAAGTGCCGAACTTACGCGGCGGAAATTCAGTTGCGGAACGTCAGTGTCTTGAACCCCGCCCCGGATCTTCTTCGGTAATCGAACCGAACTTTGGTCGCGTATAATGTGTGCTCTACAGAATACGTTGCCACCGAATTGCAGTTGAACTTACGCCCGACCGAAGTTCGGCTGTACGCTAGAACGCAACGTAATTTCGGCATAGTGTGTCGTCAGAAATTCATTGCAGGCGTAATCATGCCGAACTTCGGTCGCGTAACTTCGGCATAGTGTGTTTAGACACGTAATAATAAGTGCCCGGGCGTTATATGATACATAGAGCTTTATAAAGAGACTGGTATGAGATAAGACTGACAGGAACGACGATCACGCTCTGCAAAACCGAAGTTTTTAAAAAAAAAATACCTGTTATATTAAAAGCCGGTTCCAGTTTGCTTTTTATTACACCTTACCAAGGTCAACATGGAAATCTCTGAATAGACTTCTAACACAAGTCGGCCGGAGCAAAGATGGGCGTTCGTTGACGGCTCCGAGATCTGAAGGGCGTACCAGGCGTCTTCCCAAAAAAAATGGCCATCTTCCATCTTGCGCTGCATCCCTGTTAGCTGTGCACTTGATGACCTTATGACTGCGTCAGTGAGTGCAGTTCGCGTGTCTGAATTTTGGGCCCAACATGTTATGTGAACTTTTTGCCATCAATATGCTAAGAAGTTTGCGTTTGTTAAATTAGTTCAGCTAAAATGTTTTGTAACCTATTGGAATTAAATACTTAACGTCAAGTCCGAAGGCACGGCAGAGGTGTACCTCTTAGGAAGTAAATTATTCGTTCATTTCAGGTCAACTCAAAGAACATCAAGTACGTGACCACATAACTGTCGAAGGTGCAACACCGCTCTGTTCCGAAGAGCATTTGATTACCAAACCTAGGGTAAGTAACTTTTGATTTATGATCTGGTTCACCACAACCTCTTGACTAATTCCGGTTAAATTTTTTGCTTGATAATTTCTTACAAAGAATGTTCCTTTTCAGTTTTTTCTGGTAGTTAGTGCCTATGCATACAACGTGAAATAGGCCCATAATGTCACTTTTTTGATAATCTGGCTAGAATGTGACTACTAATGTCAATATATTTTTTTGTTACAGAACAAGGCGCGTCCACCAGTAAAGGACTCTGCTAACCACACGATCGCCGAAACGTTTGAAAATTTGACCCTCGTACTGCCCGATGGCATGCTCTGCAGAGAATGTGACACACCGCTGGATAGGGAGAAACATTTCTTGTAAGTATTACCTTAAATATTTCTTATAGCTCAATACCAGCATGCTTAGCAAGACCGTTCTATATACGGCTTTTTTATTGTGTTTCCAAATTTAAACGGGATTCCGTTTAAATAGAGAATATCCTTCCAAAAAAAAAAAAAAATCATCCAAATCAGTTCACAATTGGCGAAGATGTCGATGAAAATTTAAAAAAAAATACAGACGAAAATAGACCCTCCTCCTTTTTTGAAATCTGTTAAAAAGTACCATCTACTCGAAAAGTAAAGATGAAATTATTCATCTCACAATTATTGTGTTTAACTTTCAGAGGCACAACCCGCTGCACGAAATGTTCGTACGGCACATCTTGCTACCGCGCCATGTTACGTCACAACGGCTACTGCGCCGGCCCGCACTCGCTGGAGGACGCGCCGCGCGACGCGCCCTACCGCTCCCACTGTGTGTGCGGGTATAATACTACTGTCGGTATGTACTGCACAGAAAGAAATCAATAATCGAGTTTATGCACAGCGGATAAAACAAGGGTTTCCTAAGACAACTATTTAGCATTGGATGATCATCAGGAAAACGCCAATGTCCATGGTAATAAGTTCGTGTGGTTTCACACACAAAAACAAAAATAGATACGGCACACATGATGACTTTTTCGACGCACACATGCTCAAAAGGGGCGGGCACTTTCGCTTTGTGCCCGCCCCTTTTGAGCATATGTTGCTTACCGCCATCGCGCGTATATTATGGTCAGTTGTGACCGCGTGGAGGCGACATTTGCCACGCCTCCATGCCATATCCCTCGTGGGGCCTACTCAAACATATTTCAAATCCGCAGGAACTGATATGCTGACTCACTTGCTGATGTGCGACCACAAGTCTGCTTACGCCTCGGAGGAAGAAGCTCGCGGCAACACTATCGGCTCCGGTGAAGACCTGCCCGTCGTCACGCTCGGCAAACCTGTTGAGGATACTCCACCGGCTGTCGATACGGTGAATATTATACCGTTGCTCCACCTTTTAACCGCCAGACTTCACATCAGCTGTCGTGCCCCAAGCGCCAAGCACAGAAAAATAAAAAATCTTACGTTAATGAAAACGGCCCTTAAGGGGCCGTATACGAAATTTGGCCAATTTCGCTAATTTGTGTGATTTTAAAGACGTAATTTTCCAGTCAAAATACTGTATTTCTATAAGTTTTAATGCACAACATAAAAGATCATTTCGATTATAATCTAATGAATGAGCTACATTTTTATTTTGCGTCGAGTTTGTTGTGCGACAATTAGGTTGTTTTAAAAGATTTTTTAATGGCAAATGTTTTTAACTTTTTGCATTTTTTTTTTTTAGGAACAGGATTGATTTTGAATTGAAGTTTATTTCTGTTGTTTTTATTTTATGAACGAGAGTTCTAAGTAGCCGAAATCAAAAACAATTATTTGCCAATTTTCTCAAAAATTTGACTAAGTTCAATATTTTTTTACTGAAAAATTTTATATGAAAGTCGTAAAAAGTGATTCATACATTGTGTATACAACTTTTACAAGAATACTTTGTAATTTTTCCACACCCTTTAGACGTCAAAACGATTCGTAAATATGTGATATTCTAAACCTCTTACAGCTAAAATTCACAAAACAGTCGCCGGTTTAGGTCGATTAATCAAAGTATATAATAAAAATAAAAAAGTAGCTCATACATTAGATCATAATTGAAATGACCTTTCATGTTGTGCATTAAAACTTACACAAATAGTATATTATAACTGTAAAATCGCGTCTGTAAAATCACGTAAATCGGCGATATCAGCAAAATTTCGTGTACGGCCTCTTAAGGCATACGTTACAGAAATCTTCCGCACCCCTCATACGAGCCCTTTCGACAAATGAAAATGAGCTTTTATTCTCACGCCAAACTCACCCATAAAACTAATACTTAACTAAATTGAAATGATAACTTAGTATATTTGTGATACAGCCGGTAGACACCACGATGTCCGACTACGCGCCTCCGTCGGTGCTGAATACGCAGCTGTCACTCGACGACCTCGCGCCGCCCTCCGTGCTGCAATCCGATCAGGTATGTAGTGACTAGAGAACCTACAGGTAATGCAAGGTCTATCTTAAGATGATTTTTTGATAGTTTAGTTAGTGACCAGCGGGGTAATTGTATAAACCATTCTAAAAATGAACGTGGAGGGGCCACAGCGGTTACGCTCACATGCAAAGAAGTGTATAGACACAATACACATAATTGGTCTTCGTCATTGGTTGCTCAGTCACCGGCGAGTAAACTAAATAAATACCTTAGAATTCTGTAAGATATACATAAAAATATACACAATAACAGATTTTTTTATGCAAACGGTACCCAACTTGCCCAAACGTCAAACAGTCAGATTTGTCAGGCAAATAGTGTACAAATGACACGAACATACTCGGCTAATGATCGCCTGTATCCCCCAGCATGATCAAGAGCTTCTCAAGGACACGTACGACCGCCCGCTCGCCACCCCCCGTCACGAGGAGCCCCACTACAGCCTCGGGGACTTCGAACCGCTGCCCCAGGAGCCGCCGCCGCAGCCCGACTTTGAACAGCTTTAGAAATAAAGATACTTATTATTTTATTCAGGGATGTGTATGAAAGTTTATAACGGAGAAGGAATTGCACTGATAATGTCCGGAGTGCAAAACAAAGCTGCACAAATATTGTCTAAAGTCCTTTTACAGTAATTATGTTACCGCTGACAGCAGCAA
Organism: Cosmia trapezina; assembly: GCA_905163495.3. Lineage (NCBI taxonomy): Eukaryota > Metazoa > Arthropoda > Insecta > Lepidoptera > Noctuidae > Cosmia > Cosmia trapezina. Next base: position 26,513,624 of record LR991023.1, read on the forward strand.
CTTTTTTTTTTTTTTGGCAACAGCCGATGTCGACTATTCTGCCAGCGTCATGTTGTGACGGCAGCACTGAGATGAATCGTCGAACTTTGCACTTTGTCGTAGTTGTTATTTGTTAATCTTATTGTAAAGGTAGTAAAGATCACCGTTATTTTGACAGATTTTTCATTGGTAGCAACCCAACAGCAGCTTTATTAAAACGAGTTTGAAGATCATTGTGATTTTGTATTGGCTATTGGCAGTGAAACTGTGAATGAAATTTTATAAGGATATAAATGCATCAGTACTTTATTTCTTGTTACTCTTTGATGTTTATTAATTAATTAAACTACAGTTTTGATGTACTGTTTGAATGTCTATTATGATAACTTGACTATATAGGGTGACTGTAACTGGTAACAAACAACTTTTACTATGGGACCAAACATGAAACCGCGAAAAAAAATCAAAACAGTCATTGTTTGACTATCCGTTCATAGAAATATTTTGTGTACAAGCCGTGTACAAGTGGCTAGGTGCCCCGTCGCGCACGGCGCACCGACAAGAAGTCTCAAGGGCAATGCCAATGACGTCACGCGGGGAGCCGGACGCGGGAGTGGATAGTAAAAGTTGTTTGTTATCATGAATACAAACATTGTGTTTAAGTATTAGTCACTAATTACCAGTCACCCTATGTATGAGTAATATTAGAATATGTAACGAAAACATGAGTTTGCACACACCTTGACAGACAAGTAGACAAATCCCAAATAAACTGGGATGAATGATGGGAAGGGCAAGATAATGATGATGATGTGCACTTAGCGCTTTTAATGTGTGCGTGAAGACGAGTAGCGTCAGCACGTAACACACACACACACTTCCGACTTCGCCATTGTCTCGGACGGTACTGAGAGCTCCTGCGCTTACACACACATTCACGTGTTTGTACACCTGGTAATCACAAGTAAAGCGCGGGTTGCTTCGTGAGATAAAAATACTATAATATGTGTGTGTTGCGACGCAGCCCGGCCACAGTCGATTTCGTTATTTATAGAGGTATCAATTAAATGTTCTTAAATTGTTCTTGCAGTACCAATGAATAGATTAAATGTACCTCAAATATATCTTGTTAAAAAAGCACTTGTTTGTGGCCGGGCAGTACCGTATACGTTGCAGCCCGGCCACGTGTATATTTTCTGGTAGGATGCTCAGAATGTTCTAAAATATAAACCAAACTAGCTTTTGCCCGCGGCTTCGCTCGCGTGGATGTCGGAAAATATCCCATGAGAACGTTCATGTGGAAAACATAGGGCCGTCCCATATAACTGTGCAAACTCAAATCGCAACGATATATCGTTACCGTGTACAGTAGGCATAAAGCTACCAGTCGGCATGATTTTTTCCGACATCTTCAACAGTCGTCGTCATATTTCAGCCAATTTACACAAAGCCATTATGAATTACACTGAATCACTCCGTTCATTGGAGAAAACCGTATGAAAATCCGTTCGGTACTTTTTGACATTATCGCATTCAAACAGACCTAAGGCTCTTACAGACAGAGGCGATATCGCGAGCGATATTGCGATATTATCGCGTCGCAACACCGCTACGCGACACGTCGCGACGCGATATCGCCTCTGTCTGTAAGAGCCTTACGCGGGGGACTTTGTTAATTACTTATTTATTATGCCAGTCACGCTCTACTATCAAATAACTTTTGTCCGAGTGTCCACTCGTTCAAATAATTTCCTCGTAAAAACGTCGAATGAAATAAAGACTAAATGTTACCTCAAGATTCGAACTATGACTACATTTCCAATCCCTTAAATCTCTTAAAAAGAGGTAGGTACACAAACACTTGTTAACCCCTATTGTACCCCATAAGGGACGATTTTTAAAAAACGCTGTACCATATATTTCTTTATTTCCTATCAAAAGCATACATTTTAATTTTCACATCCCTAACTTAAGAAATACTGAGTTTCGCATACAAACTTTCATCCCCTATATCGCCCCCTGTAGGATTATTTTGTAGGACAAAAAGTAGCCTATGTCTTTCCCCAGGATGCTGGATGCTCTATAAAGGCTTGCCAAATTTTATCGAAATCTGTGCAGTTTGTAAATTTTATAATAACCCCTATTTTACCCCCTTAGGGGATGATTTTTCAAAAACGCTGAACCGCATATTTCTTTATTTCCTACCAATAGCATAAATTTGTTATACCTACCTTAAGAAATACTGGGTTTCCCTTACAAACTTTCATCCCCTATATCACCCCCCGTAGTATTATTTTTGAAAAAAATAGTATCTTATGTCCTTCCCCAGGATGCTATATGAAGCCTTGCCAAATTTTGTAGAAATCCGCCCAGTTTTGTAAATTTTAAAATCAACCCTATTTTACCCCCTTAGGGGATGATTTTTCAAAAACGCTGAACCGCATATTTCTTTATTTCCTATCAAAAGCATACATTTTAATTTTCACATCCCTAACTAAAGAAATACTGAGTTTCCCATACAAACTTTCATCCCCTATATATCACCCCCTGTAGGATTATTTTTGAAAAAAAAGTAGCCTATGTCCGTCCCCAGGATACCATCTATAGCCTTGCCAAATTTTATCGAAATCCGTTCAGTGGTTTATGCGTGAAAAGGTAACAGACAGACAGACAGACAGACAGACAGACAGACAGAGTTACTTTCGAATTTATAATATTAGTATGGATAAATGTTCCTTTTGCGTTCTTTATTTTTTCAAAGAAATATACCAAGAAAAACGCTTATTTAAACAAGAAATGATGTTAAATAAGAATTTGCACTAAGCGCCTGTAGAAATAAAATAGCACGTCTGCTTATTTGTACAAAAGACAATGGGTGGATTTGGTCTAAATGTCCACCACTAACGAGACCTATGTAACTAAATAGTCCGCTAAATATAGAGTAACTTTCATTATGAAAGCAAAAAAAAAATATGCTGTCGTTAAAAAAATATATTTTTCATTGATTTTTTTGTTCAATTACTTTTATATTGGTCACTGTCACCACCACGCGACCAGGGTTTTGAGCGATAGCACGAATTTTTGTCTCTTTTGCACCTACAGAACACAACCGTACGGAAAGTGCGCGCGCTATCAGCTGTTAGCCGCTTGACCCCGTTATTATGCCTCATGTTACATGAAGGTACTACCGTATCGACGTAGGGCAGAGCACCCACACGACTCGCGACCGCACTTCGTCGACGCGAGGCACCACCGCCCGCCGCAGCGTAGAGCCCCGCATCCATGTACGTACCTAGATATAGTGTACCTCCATGTTCAGGTTGTTGCTAAGTTAACAAAAAATTATACGTACCTACTCTACTTTTGAGATGCAATGTATGGCCACATAACTACGAAATATCTAGGCATCGCACGCGAGATCCCGGTAAAAGTAGGCATGCACGGCACTATCAGAACATAGTCCTTTGACCACATTCTGTATCGCTGGCACTGCACACATGTGCACACACGTGCTTAATCCTGCGCCTGTTAGTAGTAGCAGTTTTAACTAATAATAATAATTAACGAAATGCCAAAAACTGTCAACGGAATCACACTATTAAAACAACAGTGACTTGTCACTCGCCCGCGATTTATCGTGCCATATAACAGTGAGTAGGGCGGAGCACACACGCACACAAAACTACAAAGATTTATAATAGACATATTTTGCCAAATGAGACAAACGGGTTCCTAGACAAATGCGACAGGTGAAGCAAAACTACACTCATCGGACGGCAACTTCATTATAGATTAGTAAAATGTATGCCTAACTAACCTCTAATATTCAATCACTACGATTTCATGGACAGAGACAGAGTTATAACGCCAAGTAAATTGAAATGTTAGCTAGTTATTAACTCAATAATTCATTGAGTTAATAACTAGCTAACTGTAACTGGCTTAGTTGGTTGGTTGGTTGGTAAGAGCTCGCGGTAATCATTGTATAACCAATGATTCGATGGTTCGAACTCGTCCGGGTATATGAAACACTTTTTGTATGATTCTTAATCTTAATTCGGAATGTATCGTTTGAATTGCAAAGTTGTAGCAAAGTTAATTTTAATACAACTGGGGTACCCAATTGATGCAGCAGCCCACGGTACATGGATGCGGGGCTCCACGCCGCGGCAGGCGGTGGCGCCTCCGTCGACGAAGTGCGGTCGCAAGTCGTGTGGGTGCTCTGCCCTACGTCGATACATGAGGCAGAATAACGCGGTCAAGCGACTAACAGCTGATAGCGCGCGCACGATCCGTACGGTTGTGTTCTGTAGGTGCAAAAGATACGAAAAATCGTGCTATCGCTCAAAACCCTGGTCCCGTAGTGATGACAGTGACGAATAGAAAAGTAATTGATCGAAAAAAAAATCTGCCTAGCCTTTTCCCAAATATGTTGGGGTCGGCTTCCAGTCTAACCGGATGCAGCTGTATATTTGTATTTTACATGGAGCGACTGCCTATCTGACCTCCACAACCCAGTAACTGGGTAATACGATACCCGTTGGTAAGACTGGTTGTCAGACTTTCGGGCTTCTGACGACCCGTAACGACTGTCAAAGATCCACGAATGGCAGCTAAGACCAACGGCTTAAAGTACTTTCCGAGGCACGGAGGAGTCTCGGTATGTAAAGATGGTCACCCATCTACGGACCAACCCCGGCAAGCGTAGCTTAACCTGACGGATCGACCCGTGCAGTTGTTATTACTTAGCCACGGGCTCCTCCGAGTAATTCAATGAAAAAATCAATGAAAAAAACTTTTTTTTTTGTTTTATAAAAATACTTTTTACTGACAGCATCTTTTTGTTTGCTTTCATAATGAAAGTTACTCTATATTTAGCGGACTATTTAGTTACATAGGTCTCGTTAGTGGTGGAAATTTGGACCAAATCCACCCATTGTCCTTTGTAAAAATAAGCAGACGTGCTATTTTAGTTCTACAGGCGCTTAGTGAAAATTCTTATTTAACATCATTTCTTGTTTAAATAAGCGTTTTTCTTGGTATATTTATTTGAAAAAAATAAAGAACGCAAAAGGAACATTTATTTGGTTTATATTTTAGAACATTCTGAGCATCCTACCACAAAATATACACGTGGCCGGGCTGCAACGTATACGGTACTGCCCGGCCACAAATAAGTGCTTTTTTAACAAGATATATTTGAGGTACATTTAATCTATTCATTGGTACTGCAAGAACAATTTAAGAACATTTAATTGATACCTCTATAAATAACGAAATCGACTGTGGCCGGGCTGCGTCGCAACACACATAATATGTATGTATTGAGATATAATAGTAGATTATATTACATTACCAACCACATTTTTTTAAAGAGTACATTCTATTTTTGTTTTATGTCTTGAAAGTTTCAGTTACTAGAAGAAACTATAACTTATCATGTTTTAAGACATTAATTTAGAATATAAATACCTAGCTATGTAAGTAATTGTGGGTTCTCAGGTTTCCTAGAAGAGCGGTGGCCGCCATTACGGCCGCAGTGACAGCTGTCATGAAAATGATGTCAGCGGAAAAAACAATACAAAAACAAACCAACCTATTTCTGTAATGTTTCAGTGACATCATTCGCTGGTAAATTACAGATGCTCTATGGCAGCCTCTGGTCTTCTAGGAAACCATGGCTTTATAGCTGTAATTCCAGAATATAAATAAATGCTTTTACAAAATTATTTGCTCTTTCCTTTTTTTTTCTTAAATGTTAGTGTTACTTTATTTGTGACTCCATAATCTTGAATGGGGGCATTGTCATCATCTAAGGCAATACTGTCAAAGTTCAAGCTGTAAGTCTTCCAGATATATTTCCATGATATCTTAGTCTGGATGCCAGCTCGCTTTTGGAACAATTCAAAATGCCTCTGTATTGCTTTTTTTAAATTGTTTACTGTTGCATTTTGAGTAACCTGTAAAGATAAATAATATTTCTTTTTAGTTTCTGAAGATACATAAATTAAGTGGTTTTTATAACGGTTACTAATACGGTAACGGTGTAACGGTGACTAATTTAATTTTCTCTATTTACCTAAAGGGCTGTGATATTGTACTGATACCTACAGTTATAATTACCTAGAAGTTGCCTCTCTTTCTATCGCGTAATTCTTATACCTTCTAATTCATGAGGGTTGTCTTCTTTTATTTATGACACAAGTGTTGCACTAACGTGCAAGCCGGATGGTGTGCGGCAGCCCTCTCAGGATTAGTCAGACAAGTCGAGCCTGCCGCGTACTTGTATCATCATACCTAAAACGCGGAGTGTGCCTGGCCTGCTGATACCTAGCCAGAGACTACAAAGAGACAAACTAGTACATCTCTAAATAGAAAATGAAGGAAACCACATTCATTTAAATGACTTACAATAACTTTTAATGTTGGTTCACTCTCCCTTGACACAAAAATGGTGATTGACTGGCCATGTTCCACAGCTATCTGAAATGAATATTCTTTAATTGAAACCCTTCTGACAGCATTTTTATAGTACATTTTGATTGCTTCATTTATCATCACCATTTTATTTATTTATACAAAACAGCTGCAAATGAATAGAGCCATATTATAATAAATTAAAAGCTAATTATTGTTGACTAGCTTTTGCCCACGGCTTCGCCCGTGTTTATTATACATATAAACCTTCCTCTTGAATCACTCTATCTATTAAATAACACCGCATCAAAATCCGTTGCATAGTTTTAAAGATCTAAGCATACATAGGGACAGACAGACAGCGGGAAGCGACTTTGTTTTATAATATGTAGTGATAGTGATGTGCAATAACACCGCCATCGCCATGCCACTAGAAGAACTCCACCCTTAATACGACCCACTGACTGGAACCTTGCCGCTGCTAGGGCTAAAAGATACTGTAGGTAGGTACTGGGTCTCCTGGGTATTGGCTCCACTGTACTTTAACACCCGCGCGCCCGAAACTTAGTGACCATTACCTTTATAACTGGTGAATCACTTGGGTTATGGTTAGGTTAGTTAGAACAGTGATCATTAACGAGCGTGCCGCGGCAGCGGCCCCCGAGCGCCAGATTGCTGGTGAATCTTTTGGATTAGGTGAGGCGCTGAATGTCTCGTATATTATATAATATGTTTCATAAATGCAGTAACTTGTTATTTACCTGAGATAAAACTTCTTCAGTAATAATATCCCTGGGAAGGTCCTTTAGTAAGGAATCGTTACTCAGTAATGTCGCAAGTGATGACTGAGTGACTTCCAGTAGCTCATCGTGTGATAATGAAATAGCTAAATCTTCTTCATATTCCATTTCTATTAGATTATGATCTCATATTTTATCTATCTCAATGTCATCTCACGAAATTCACTGTTTAGTTTAGTGATTTTTTGTTTACAAAATACGCTCAAATACCACTGACGTGCAAATCATAACGTCAGTGTCAAATACGCTGTCAAAACTGTGTGATGTCAAAGTCCATCAAAATCGGAGGCTAGCATTTTCGTTAGTAGCACTGATTGTAAAAAACCGTAAAACCCGGCGCAGCTCTAAATGTATAGACAATTTTTTATTTTTTATTATTGGAGTTGCCACTTAATAGACAAACAAATACCTCATCTTATGGGGAAAAAGTCCATGTGTAGTCGCCACAGGCTCAAGACGATCCATAGCCCCATGGGTCGTCTAAGAAAAATGCCTAAAAAATCAATTCAACTCAACATGTTGAGTTCAGTTAATTTTATAGGCTTTTTCCCAAAAATAAAGTTGAAAACTTCTTCCAACATTTAATTGTAAATATGCAAATGAAAATCTTGAATTTTCTCCCATTTGAACTTATCTATAGAATATGAAGGTTTATTTACCATACCTACACCTCTGCTCTGTGTTTTTACGTAATATGTATATTGAACTTGGCTATTGGCTTTTTCTTGTTAGAGCAACAGTCCCTTAATTTCATGTATTACCCATGTAATACATGAGGCTTGATGAAACTGTCCGTGGTTGTTATATTATCAATGTTATAAGTAGGTATAGGTATACTAACATAGGTTATAAGATAATTTAGACACTAACACAATGTGGGCCTATGTAGTCTGTTAATAAAAGATTTTTATTTTTATTTATTTATTTTATTATTATTAATTTGCAATGAATTTGATATTATTTTCTTATTGGACTTTTTCGGCTGAATTTTACCGGTATCTATCAGCCCGGAGCATCACTCGCACCTATAATGTCTATATTTTCTAGATAGATAGGCAGAGGAATTGCCTAGGTATACATCGACGTGTAGCCGGTTATTTTGAAATCCCATGTGTTTGCCATCAAACAAGCAGACTGGAACCCAACGACGCTCATTGTGATAGAACTTTGATGGGAGTTAATTTTTTACTGTTCCGTAGCCGTAGGCGTAGCCACCACTTACCGCGATAATTTGACTGAATCTTGACCGAATTTAACTACCGCAATGTTTATGGCGATTATGGGCATTGACGTTGATATTAATGTGGTCCGGGCATGATTGGTGGTCTAGAATGGCACCAAAAGAGTCGGCATTATCAATGTGGTACGTACTGGTAATATTGAAGAACTGTGGGGGACGCAATGGATGGGACTGCCGCCAATTGGGGGGACTCGATATGCTGGCTATCCGGCGGTGGGGACCCTCTGGTATCTGCCGTGGTGTTTGGCTGCTGGGGAGTTTCAACGCCGCAAAGAGAGCGGGTACGCCGTAAGGCTGAAGGCTCTGGCTGGTATGACGTAAGGCTGAAGGCTCTGGCGAAGATCATTCAGGTACTTTTGGTTGCAACTGTTGGACGGTACAGTCTACAGAGAGACCCTGGGCGGTGTCCCGTGCCGGTGATGTTGGGTTGCTGGGAGCCGGTGTGGTCAGGTCACGCTACGTGGCAGAGGTTCTGCCTACATTGATGGATTATCTCGATCTTGCAAAGATCGACTACTTATAATGTCTAAAATGTTTATGTAAGTTGGTTGATATTACATCTTGATTATTGTTGATATCTACCTAAGTTGTCGTGAGGTCTGTCTGTATGTTAAGATTCTACCATTTAACGGAATCATATAATACTAGAGTATTATGTGCATCTCTTTTGAGGAGTGTAACCTTAGACAGACGTAGCGAATCAGAAAAAATGTTGTATTGGGAAAATTACCTGGCGTATCTAGTACAATTCGATTGTTAATTCTTTATGGAGACAGAGCACGGAATGCAGACCAACACGACCCGAACACGGGGCCACTTTCACCGTCTGTAGATAGATATTATCGATGACACTGACACTTCGATATTTTGGGCACCTTAGGTTATTGGTATTTACTGAAACCAATGTCAAATATTAGATTTTGTTATTACATTTCTCAACAGCTGGAACCCGGTATGGGTTCCGCCCCTGGCAGCTCCTCCCAGGGGCACTAGTAAAGGCTTTAAGGTTAAGCGTACCTTTATAGGATGGTGGACCCCATCGGATCCCTCTTGCCGTACTATCTTTTACTCCACTAAAGGCTTTAAGGTCAACCGTACCGTTATAGGATGGTGGACCCCATCGGATCCCTCTTGCCGTACTGTCTTTTACTCACTAAAGGCTTTAAGGTCAAGCGTACCGTTACAGGACGGTGGATCCAATCGGGTCCCTCTGGCCATCCTCTCTTATTCAACTAAAGGCTTTAAGGTCAAGCGTACCGTTATAGGACGGTGGATCCAATCGGATCCCTCTGGCCACCCTCTCTTATTCAACTAAAGGCTTTAAGGTCAAGCGTACCGTTATAGGACGGTGAGCACAGCATACTCTTCATACTGCCTCCAATCGTCACTCATCACTCTAATACTAATTGAGATCTCAAAAAGCTTCAGCTTCAGTTATAATACACAACTATAACATACATACTCTGCCAACCTCATTGGTTCACATCACATGTAATCATTATTCTGTATCTCTGTAATTTCGAGAACAATGGATTCAGTGAATAACATAGTAAATACTTAGAAAGATTAATTAGTCTTAAAACATTAGATACTCAGCTTTCATTACAGAGATGCCGGCTCCAATCCCGGTACAACTCACTCACAGCTTTTAACTGATAAACTGACTCTATTTAAAATACCAACAATAAATGCAATACTGTTCTTACCGAGTCGCCGATTGCTTTGACAGTTTCCATCGATGTTGCCATTGCATAAAGTTATTGTTGTAATGTTACTATGTCTGATTATTATTATATTTACATTCGCGGATTTTATCTTCTAAAGGTCCGCGACATAAGTTGTTCTGTGTGTGTTGTAATATTCATGATATTGTGCAGTTCCTCCCTAACTTTGAGAAAAGATTTAACACCGAATGTTCAAAATCCCGCTGCGATATATTTACGTCGGCTTACGGTGACATAAATTATGAATCGTTCTCTCGCTTGGTTTTGTCGTGGAGTAATATTTTTATGATATAGCAACATTTCTTTAATCTTTTCTTTCAGTCGTCTCGTCATACTTACTTTACTCTTTGGTCTCGTCTTGTCTCTTGTCTACACTCCACTTGCTGTCACTTGGAAATTTGAGGTTATACTGTCATATTATCACAAAATTCTGTAAATTGTATCATCTGACTAAAATCTAATCTATTTTAACAATGGATACCTTGTCCACGGGTTCACTCTCTGGTGCTCAAAAAGAAGAATTGATGGATCAGGTGAAACAGCAAATTGCCATCGCGAACGCTCAAGAATTACTGACGAAAATGTCGGAGAAATGTTTCAAAAAGTGCATCAATAAACCGGGAACAGCCCTAGACAATTCAGAACAGAAATGTATCGCGATGTGCATGGACAGATATATGGATGCGTGGAACCTAGTGTCACGGACATATAGCAGTCGTATTCAGCGAGAGAGGAACAACATGTGAAAACGACCACCAGGGACTAAGGGCTATGAGCCATTGCGTCACTGTAAATATAGACGACTTAGTAGATACAAAGCATTTGAAATTGTGAGTTGCGGCTGCCGGTTATGTTAATGTGTTCAATAAAAGTACTTTAGGTTGTTACTTGTTTTTATTGATTTTACTGGAATAGTTATAACAGGTGTAACAGACAGATCTGCAGCACTCTTATTACATGTTATTGAAATGTGAAGTTTTATCAGAATATTCCTAATAAAGTGTTAGAATAACTTAGTCATAGTTTGTAATAATCAATCCTAATTGTTCTGTCAGTTTTGATCCTGTACTCAGCAGTATAACAGAATGCTTATGTTTACCCATTATTTATGAAAGCACCTTACAATACAACCAATATATGAAATGGTTATGAACCGTCCGTAGTATTGGTCCAATGAATCTGATGCAATGTCTTAAAATGAAGCACACTGCACATTAAGTTCTAAGTTATGAAAAACAGTAAATGTGGGAATAATGTATTTATAATATAAGTTAAACAGTAATAGTTTAATCATTCACATTGGAACCCGATCTTGTCTTGATCTGAATTCTTTTTCTTTTTACTTATAATTCTCCTCTAATCATCTTCTTTCTGTAATGATAGAGCTTCTGTATCCACATCTCCTTTAATTCTGCTTCACTTGGTATTTCCTGCAAAACCAAATAACTTAAAAACAAATAAAACACCACTACTACTTAGTACAGTACTCGCAAATGAGCCCCCTGGACGTAGGCCCGAGTGAAACCGCACATGGTACAGTTGAGTTCACAATAATTATTGTAAGATGTGAAACATTTTTCATGGCACCTATACTAGAAAGGTTTAGGTAGTAAAATAAAGGTAAACAATCTTGATGTGACTTTTTAAACAAACACATATTAAACAAATAAACTACTGCTTGAACTAATGGTTCAATTGATTTAGTAATAATTATTGTTGTATTTACATTGGTTTTTAGTTGCATTTTATTTTTATTCTGAGGTTTTAAAATAAAAAAGATAAAAGACACATCAAGATTGTTTACCTTTCTAGTATACATGCCTACCTACAGCATTGATTAAGAATCAAGAATGATTCTGATTCCGATCAATAGTGTGTTATGCAATTTGGGTGTTGGCTAAAATATTATAAGGATGAGTGAAATTAATTAAATCCATGATTTATGCTTCTCTAAGTAGATCTTACTATTATAACTTTCAAAATAATTCAATATTATTGGCTAAAAATGTTAAAATTGTTCTCTCTGGACAGAGAGGTGGGAAGAGAGTAGGTTTGCCTGCCTTTTCCCAATTATGATGGGGTCGGCTTCCAGTGTAACCGGATGCAGCTGAATACCAGTATTTTACATAGAACAACTGCCTATCTGACCTCCACAACCCAGTTACCAGGTAATACCCCTTTGTAAGACTGGTTGTCAGACTTTCGGGCTTCTGATGACCCATAACAACTGTCAAAGATCCACAAATGACAGCCGGGACCAACAGCTTAACGTGCTTTCCGAGGCACAGAGGAGTCTTGGTATGTGAAGATGGTCACCCATCCGTGGACCAACACCGGCAAGCATAGCTTAACCAGATGGATCAACCCGTGCAGCTGTTATTACTTAGCCACAAGCTCCTCTAGTAAGTATACCCAGCAGTGGGACAATATTGACTAGTAAAAAAAAAATGGGGATGACTACTGAGATTACAATTAGTCAACGTTCGCACGGACGTAATAAAATCGCGGCGGGATTTTATCGCGCACTTGATTTTCAACTCTCGTTGTTGAGCCGAGCGTTGAAAATCCAACTTAACAATAACAGAGTGCATTCTAGCACGTCGACAAAACACACTGTTGGATTTTAAACTCTCGGCGCTAAGCAGAGAGTTGAAAATCCAGTGCGCGACAAAATCCCGCCGCGATTTTATTACGCTCGTGCGAACGCCGACTTTATAGAGAAGAAGTATGGATGAAAAGACAAATAAATTGGGATAAGGGCAAGAGAATGTTGAATGATTCACTTACTTCAAAATTAATTATGGAATCATCACTTGGGATCTTTATATCAGAGTCTGGTACAGTTACAGTCTGGGAATTCAAATCTATCACAATATTCTGTGACTGCTTCTTATTCCTTGATGATGTGAAGGCTTTTGGAACAAACGAGTCACTGTTCAACTCTGCTAAAAGGTTCCTGTCATGTATTGTGGGCATATCCTCCTTGATTTCAACCTCCTTATACTCATAAGTAGGTATCTTGGTCATAGTCAATCCTGCAGCTGCAGCAGCTTTGATTGCTCTCTCCAATTTAGTTTCAGTGTCATCTAGGTTTACCTTCTTTGTATGGGATAGGCGTTCTGTAATATAGGAAACAACAGTTATACAAAGTGTAATCATATATTAGGCTGAGCTATTCACACATTTTTATACTAATCCTGCCTACATAAACAAACACTGACCCAGATTCTAATAAACCATGAAAAGTTTACTTGCCTATATCAAAAGAGCCACTCCGGCTGCTAGAAGAACGCGACCTCTTGTATTTCTTCTTGCTGTGTTTAGATTTACTCCGAGAACTCGACAGTGAGCGTGATCGATCTCGCTTCGACCGGGTCCTCGAAGATGATCGCCTTCTAGACTTCGACTCGTACCTATCCCTAGACAGACTTCTAGTATAACTCCTTCTCTTTTGCTTGGATCGGGAAATAGAACGTTTTCTTTTGTGGCTACTCGACTCCGATCGATCTCGGGACCTTGATCTACGTTTGTGCTTGCTTTTGGATCTCTTCCTGTCGTAAGACGATTCGGAACTGTATGAAGAACTTCGCCTGTCTCGATACCGACTTTTATCTCGCGGCATAGTCGAAATGAAGACAACAACTTTATTTATTTATCATTATACATAACCTCAAATTACTTACTGTCAAGTGTCAAGTTTAGTAGTGTGAGTAGTGTCAATCAAATACAAATATATCGCCTTTGTCAATAATCACAACGTTTAGTTACCCAAGTGCATGAACTCTTCCAAGTTTATTTTTTGTCTTGTAAGTGTAAAGATTATCAATTTATGTTTTTGAATAATATTTAAATATTAATGATTTTTTATATTTAAATGTATGAGATATGGGATAACCGATCAATTAAACTTTTAATATAAATATCAATCATCGATGTCAGGAATAGGAATATGTAGTGTGATTTTGTAAAAGATACCGCAATCAAAACTTTGTCAAAACGGCTCAAAACGCAAAGTACCTACCAGTATTTTCAAAATTCAAAAGATCCAATATCCAATGAATACAAAAGGAACACGATAGATGGCAGTACAGACTCCTTTTCAGAAGTTCCATTTCACTTATATTTAATTGAATATGTATTTGTTATGATTCTTTGAACTCATATCATACTGTACTAAGGTATTAAATCAATTAAACAGTATGATGTTTGAATTTAAGTTTGTGAAGTTTGATATCACTATCATACTTTCTACACTTTTAGAATTTGCAATGTTTCACTGACATTTAAAGTTAGTATGCGTTTACTGAAACTTCCCGTAGGGCAGCGACCGTCAGTCGGCCTCGATGACGGAATGTGTGAAAATTTTAAGATGGTGATCAACTGTATTTTTCGTTTAATAGTAAAAAAATCCAAGTCTGAAGCTTTGTGATTATGTTGTAAAGATTAAAATGTGTTTTAAACAGTGACTGCGCTTGATAAATTACGATCGAATCGGTGAAACGGACATAGAGTGCAGTACGTGTTAAGTGCAATCGCTGACATTGTTTCGTTAAAAATTGTTGAGCCCATCGCGATTGTTATGTTTAGTATTCTATTGTGTGCTTTTATAACGCCTTGTAAATGGTATAAGAGATTCTGATGTTTCCTAAGTTATGGAGCGGCAGGAGAGATCACATGCCAACATGGAGGCCAGTGACTGTGTGGACACAAAACAGGTGAGTCCTACTCGGATAATTGCCGGTTTTTAATAATTTCACCTTTGGCTTACTCATATCGCCTTGGTGTTTGTGAAATTTTCATTGGAATGTGCCAACTGCAGTGTGTTATATAGTAAAACATGTACTTTGAACATGCATGTTTTGGAGTTGAAATAATTTTCTGAAGATATATTTGAGTAAATTACTGTACAGAATAATTCAAATGCTTAATTTTAATTAAACTTCATGGTTTCAATGTTGTAAAACCATATCAAGGCAAGTAGTGGGCGCTGGAGGTGGCTGCCCACACTAACTGAATAAATTATTAGCATTAGAACATTGTTATGAGCCTTATTTGTCATATCACACACAAATTATGTGTGTGTGTGTCTTTGTCTTGCTCTTTTTATATGCCATAGTCTTACTATCTTTAGAATGTTCTTGAATATTTATTTAGTAAGTTCAAATCTGACATTTTGTAGAAAGTTTACTTATTTACTGAACTGTAAGTAATGTCTTAGTATGAGTCGTCTCGTAAAGTTATACATGCCAATTATAAAGAAGTTAAAGAAACTAGATGATCAAACCTGTATTGTGTTATTAAACAATTTTACTAGTGTTTTTATGATCTACAATAAAAACTGGATTATACTTTCATACTAAATTTATTAATATTTATTTGATCACAATATTGACGAACTGATGTCTAATTACGTTAAATATATAATTTTTCAATATATTTAATAAAAAACTATTAAATTGTTTATTTATGTTATAAGTAATCAACTTTCGCTTGTGACTCGACTTCAAGCTTGTGACTCATACAAGTCACAGATTCAAGATTGATTTTCATTCTAGTACTACAAGTAATAGTAATATTGCAGGAATTCTTGGGTTTCATGTTGATATCTGTGTTTATCTGACCATCATCACCTACCTAGCCTTTACCGTGGTTGTCTCACAATATTAATATCAATTAATTGTTCCCTAAAATAGGTCCATATTGTAGTTCAATATTAATTTATTTATATGTATATAGGCTTACCAACTAAATACATTACCCCCTATTTACCCATGTGCTAATCTCTGAAACTATCAGTTGGATTTGAAAAAATATGTTTGTGCATTGGATTGCCCAATTCTTGAGGAAGGCTATTAGGGTACTTAACATCACGCTAGGTCCCTTAGGAGCCAAGCAAAAAGAAAAAAGTCAGAAAGAGCGCAAAGCGAAAACAATGTAATATTGCAGTCAGGTGATGCAATGTGACAGGGTGGGTTGGGGAAACAAGAAATTTTCATGCAGATGAAGTTGCGGGTAGAAGCTAGTATATTATACAACGTGCCGCCGCAATGACGACATTAATTAAAGAAACAGGTAAGGCTATTGCCCAGTAATCACAAATATTAGAATAAGATAAAACAATATGAGAATTGAAAAAAAAAAATTCAAACAAATAAAATAATAACCAAAGTAAAGATCACTCTATTGCAAAGAACTCGTTCATGAAGCTATTGTTCCATACCAGCTGTTAAAAGGTTGTTGACCAACACCTTTTTTTTTTGTTCATCGTTTGAAAAAATTCATTCATGAAGCTACTTACAGCTAGCAGAACAATAGATCTGCTAGCTGTAAGTAGCTTCATGAATGAATTTTTTGTAAAACCTCCAAAAAAAAACTAGTGGTGTATCTTTTTTCTCTTTCGTTCATTTCAATTTCATCTTTGCGCTACAGGTTGCTCCAAGATGCTATTTTAGAAAACTGTAAATAAATCAATAAATAATAATGTTTAATGAAATTATAATACATATCTTTATAAAACGAAAACGCGGAACCGTATAAGTGTGTCAAATGAATGTCGTCATTGCAGCGGCTCGTTGTTTAGTTGTACATTACATTAATGAAATGAATGATTATATTTAGTAATATTGAGGTTTTTGGTATTCAATATTAGTCCTTTTCACAATCTCCGAATAAGTGCCAGCTGGCTTATTTGTCAAAAATCATTTTATAGAGCTACTTAACTGTCATCCAACTTTGTATAGATCGGGCATGTAGATTGTAGTTAAACAGTCATTAAATCTTCAATAATACAGCAGAGAGTGGTTGACTCAGTGTTATGCATTGCCAATCTTTATGCAAAGAGAAAATGTGTGACATTGTATATTGTGTGCTAAGTACACATTCATGCAATATTCACTAAAGGCACATACACACATGCCGGCGGCACAGCCGGTGGATTCATGCCGTGCGGGTATGCGACCTTTGTTTAAAAAGCCCGCCGGCTCCCACCCGGGAATGCCGCCGGGCATGTTAGCGGCATGCCCGCCGGCTGTGGCCGCCGACATAGTGTGTAAGGAGCCTTTAGATGCACTGATGTGAGAGGTCAATGCTTTTTCATTATTTGGTTTCATTATGTAAGGTAAGAAGTTATTACATAAAATGGTTTAGCAACATATCTGGTATTTTCCTGTTATGGTAATTTTTGCAGTCTAATATAAGCTATTTATTTATTATCAATGTATTGAGGAAAAGGGCTGATTGTTTTTGATGGTTCAGGGAAGTATGAAAATGCCCTAAGAGCTCACATTGACCAAAATGTGAATCTGCTCAGCTTGGAAGGACTTGGACTTGTTAAAACTTTACAATTTTACAGTAAAAAATACAAGTTACAATTTACAACTTTGTAAAACTTACTAGTGTCTGTGTTTACCACGAAACTCTAAGACACATAATTGTAACAAAAAAACCTTACTAATTTAAGATTGTAGTTTTGTAGTATTGGGCCCAGAAATACAGGGTGTAAAGACAGCCCTCCACAGACTCAATCTGCCTAGCCTTTTCCCAACTATGTTGGGCTCGGCTTCCAGTTTAACCAGATGCAGCTGAATACCAGTATTTTACATGGAGCGACTGCCTATCTGACCTCCACAACCCAGTAACTGGGTAATACGATACCCCATGGTAAGCCTGGTTGTCAGACTTTCGGGCTTCTGACGACCTGTAACGACTGTCAAAGATCCACGAACGACAGCTGAGACCAACGGTTTCCTCCGAGGCACGGCGGAATATCGGTTTGTAAAGATGGTCACCCATCCACGGACCGACCTCGGCAAGCGTAGCTTAACCTGATGGATTGACCCGTGCGGCTGTTATTACTTAGCCACAAGCTCACAGCTCTCGGCCCTCCACAGACTGATGGCCAAAATGCCATTAGTTACTACTTTTTAACTTGAATGAGTTAACATGAATATTTCATTTTAACTCATTCATCTTAAAAAATAGTAAATATGCCAAATTTTAACCACTAGTTACTATTTTAGTCTTTGGTTGAGTTAACTACGGATTAAGAAACCGGCCCTAAGCTATGCTTGCAGAGGTTTCGTCTGTGGATGGGTGACCATCTTTAGGTACAAGACTTCCTTCGTGCCTCGGAAAGCACGTTAAGCTGTTGGTACTGTCTGTCATTCGTGGATCTTTGACAGTTGTTACGGGTCATCAGAAGCCCGTCAACCAGTCTTACCAAGGAGACTACTAAAATGTACAGCAAACTAAAATTCAGTCATACCACCATGGCTAAATCCTTTGCATTGATAAGATATGGAAGTGGTAAGACCTAGTTGTTTTGCTTTCCATATTCAAAAAAACTGTCAAGTGCGTGTCGTACCACGCACATGAAGGGTTCCGTAGTTAGAATGTACTTATCTCAAAAATAAACTTAACGTTGTAGTTGAAAAACATGGTCTTCCATAGATCGATATCGTCACGGTCAATTTTCCATATGCAAATGTAAGATTGTAATCGCAATTATTATTTTTATTTGATAAAACTACAAGTTAACGATTTTCGAACTTTTTCCTTTACTTGTGCTGGGAGGCAGTGGCGTGCACAGAGATTTCAGACTGGGTATGCACGGCTAAAATGAAAAAAAAAAACAATCTAACAAGTTTTTTTTTCCCCGACCGTTTGTTTTACCCGACCCCACCTACCCTTACTCTTACCCTGACTCTTACCGCACGGCGGCGCCATTGGCTTCGCATGATATTTGTTTGCGACCACTACGAATACTTTAAATCTACTTAAATTATTTTAATCAGAATATCCGACAAAGGTCCAAACATTATTTTATCTTGATTTGTAAAAAAAAAAAGCAAGGGATACAATACAATGTGTTTGTATGTGGGTACACAACATGTTAGCCATAAATACATTATCATAAAACTTTTTTAAGAAAATAACAAGAAAGCTAAATCAAACCCGGGTACACACCTTCCATTTACAATCAATTTAACTTTTTCCTCAAAAGATAACGTCGAAAAAGCGCAAGATTTTGATATACAAAAACACACTTCGGCGGGTTCGGCGTGTTAAAGGTTTTAATAAATGACCACACTTGTTTGATAATACTATTATCTTTAATAAAAAGTTTTGCAGAACACAAGGCACACAGCCTTTTTTCTAGAGACCACAGACAAGAGAGAGCAAGAGATACATGACATAAGAAACATTGTCTATAATCAAAGACCTTCTATAGATAATTGAGTACATTGCCTTTTTGCCCAAGACAATTCTAACACTCCCCCTTACTCAATTATATAGGCATTAAAAATAATTTTACAAACTGGGTACACTCAATTTATTACAATAAAATAAGATAGTATTTATACTAAACCGAGACTTTGCACAAATTGATTATGTTTGCACTTTTGAAGTGGTTTTGTTAGTATATCCGCAATCATATCTGTTGTGGGTTTGTAAACTATTTTAATAGAATTATCATGAACAGCATTTTGAATAAAATGATGACGGATATCAATATGCTTAGTTCTTCGATGACATACATTATTCTCAACAATATTATGAGCACTTAAATTATCATTGTAAACAGTGATTGCAGGCAAACAGTAACCAAATATATCAATAAAGAAATTATGCAAATATTTACTTTCTTTTACTGCTTCTCCAATACTATAATACTCAGCTTCAGTGCTGGAATATGCTACAGATTGCTGTTTGCGTGCTTCCCAATTAACGAGACATTCTCCAAACTTAACTACTAACCCACTAAATGATTTTCTATCATCTATATCATTTCCCCAATCAGCATCTGCAAATATTTCAAATTTGTTATTTCCTTTCTTAAATTGCAACCCATAATTAGATGTCCCAGCGAGATACCTAAGTACCCGTTTTGCTGCTTGCCAATGTGTCTCAGTGTAACAATTATTATACTGTCCTAACTTACTACATGCAAATGAAATGTCTGGACGTGTACATACTGACAAATACATCAACGCACCTATCAACTCTTGATAAGGATATTTGAAATCACATGTGTCAGATTTTTCTAAAACAACATTCACTTGCATTGGGGTGGAAACCGGTTTACATTGTGTCATGCCAAATCGTGATAACAAGTTTTTTACATATTCCTCTTGGGATAGTTTCAATAAACCATTCTTTCTATCTCTTTCAACTTTCATTCCTAAACAGCTCTTAACTTCACCTAACTCTTTTATATCAAAATTTTGTTTTAGAGTATTTAACAGTTTCTGTTTCTCAGAGTTATTAGCACTAAAAATGAAAAAATCATCGACATAAAGAGCTACTATTACAGTACATTCACTATTTATCTTTGAGTAAACACATGGTTCACATCTTGACCTTTTATAACCTATTTTCTGTAAGACCTCATTAACTTTTAAGTTCCAACTTCTACTGGCTTGTTTAAGCCCATAAATGCCCTTTTTTAACAAACAAACTTTAGTCCTATCCTTTTCATATCCAGGAGGTTGTTCCATATATATTGTCTCCTCTAATTCCCCATTAAGAAACGCAGTACTAACATCCACATGGTCAATGTCCATGTCTCTATCTACTGCAATTGAAAACAGTAATCTCAATGTTGAGTGACGCACTACGGGTGAGAAAGTCTTATCATAGTCAATACCTTGTACTTGCGTAAATCCTCGAGCAACCAATCTAGCTTTATATCTTTCAAAATTACCAAAAGCATCACGCTTTTCTTTGTAAACCCATTTACATTTAATAATATTTTTATCTGTTGGCCTATCAACTAACTCCCATACATGCTTTTGTATTAATGAATCATATTCATTATCCATGGCAGATTTCCAATCAAGGTAATACTTAGAAGACATTGCTTCAGCATATGTTGTAGGTTCAGTGACCAGCATTGAAATATCATTATTGTCAAAATTACTAACATAGTCATTTAACCATACAGGTGGTTGACGATTTCGTACAGGTCTTGACAGCTGTTCAGTGAATTCATTTCTATCAGGAATATTCTGCTGTATAATTTCCATTATATCATTTTCTACACCATCACTTGCATTTGAAACATCTAGATTATTATCAGAAGGTTCTACTATTATGTCTCCTTCATCTGATGAATCACAATTATCAGTAACAATAGGGTCTAAATGAGTATTTTGAGTCTCAACAACATTAGACTCCAGTAATTGACTAGGATGCAATGAATTGATGACAATATGAGGATTCTCAATAGATTCAGATCCATTATCAGAATATAGTGGACTGATTATATTAGGATTCTGATTTATAGAAGTACATCCAGAAATATTTTCTAGAAAAACTACATTTCTAGCTTTTATCATTTTTCCTGGCTGTAATGGGTCAGCTAATCTATAGCCTTTAGAATGATCACAATAACCTAACATGATATATGGTTTAGACTTAGCATCAAGCTTATTACGATACACATCTGGAGTTAATGCGTAAACTCGACATCCAAAAACCCTAAGATTACTTAAATCTATTTTGGTACCTGACCACATTTGTTCTGGGGTGGCATTTTTTAAAGCAGTTGTAGGACTTACATTTTTTAAGTAAACAGCAGTTGATACTGCTTCACCCCAGTAACGCTGATCTAAACCCGAGTCACGAAGCATTGTTCGAGCCTTTTCAATAAGAGTCCGGTTTAAGCGTTCCGATACTCCGTTTTGTTGAGGAGAGTAAGGAATAGTAGTCTCATGAATGATACCATTAGCAGAGAAAAAATCTTTCATCATTTTGTTACAGTATTCAGAACCATTATCTGTTCTAATTCGTTTAATTTTTAACCCTGTTTGGTTCTCCACTAATGTTTTAAATTCAAGAAATTTTGAATGAATTTCATTTTGTGACTTCGTCTTAAGCAAATAAACAAAAGATTTCCGAGTAAAATCATCAGTTAATGTCAATATATATTTAGAATTTCCCCATGAAAGTATAGGCATAGGACCACATAAATCGGAATGTATTAAATCTAATTTACATGTTGCTCTTCTCGATACACCTTTAGGAAATGTTTTAGTTTTCTGTTTCCCCTCAATGCAAGGAACGCATGGCTTCAGAGATTTGTCATCAAATGAAATTCCATCTGCAAGACCATCCCGTAATAACAACATACCTTTATAACTGAGGTGTCCTAATCGCTTATGCCACAAATCAATATCATTACATGAAGCTGTGACCAATGAAGTATCAAATGATTCTGCAGCTGCATTTTTAGGAGACTTTAAAGATTGCAGATGCTGATTGAGTTTATATACACCATTGATGTTACAAGCTGAAAAAATACAATTTCCATTAGTTTTAATATTATTTTTAGTATAAGCTTTACATTCTTTATCATCAAATACTAATACATAACCCCTCTGAGTAATTTTATTTACAGAGAGTAAATTAGCAGCAATATCTGGCACATGAACAACATTGGTAATGGTTTTCTTTAAATTATTACTAAGAGTGACCTCAACATTGCCAGATCCACAACCATAAACAGTTTGATTATTAGCCACAGTGACTACAGTTTTATTTTTATTAGAATAATTATGTAGCCAGTCTTTTCGCATAGACATATGTGTTGTACAACCAGAGTCTACCAACCACTCAGAGCTCCCACATAAACCAGTGAACAAAGCAGCAGCCTGCTCATCTGCCTGTTCATCACATTTCATTGTTGAAGGGAAAGCTGAAACATCACACCTTGTCGCTGAGCTGTCACACATAGCAGCTAAATTGTTTGCTGCAGCATTTTTCTTCAAGTCTGGACACCTGGGTCGAATATGTCCCTCTTTTTGACAATGGTGACATCTGATAGTCTTCTTATTGGATTTCTGCGCTATCAACGCACTGGTTTGAGAGGTCAGCTCTGAACGCCTAAAATCACCACTCATAAGTCTTTGCTTTACCATATCCGATGTCAAAGAATCTGTTTGAGAGCCTTCAATGGCCATAATGAGAGGGTCATAATCATCAGGTAATCCAATTAAGAGAATTTCTGCTATCTCACTGTCATCAATTTTACAGCCAATTTCACATAATTCTTGTGTTGCAGATATTATCTCCGATATATACCTTTCCATAGAGTTGAAAGCGGAATAATGTATTCTAGCAAGCTTCCTTTTTAGATATAAGCGCCGACTAATTCCAGTATTTTCATACGCCTTTTGTAAAGCAAGCCATGCTTCCTTTGCAGTCTTTGCATTGCGCACATGCGGGTAACACGCTTGACTGATATTCAGGCAAATCTTTGCGTAAGCTCGTTGATTGTGATCATCATCATTGTGATCACCAGTCACATGCACCCAAAGCCCTGCGTCAATGAGCAATAGCTTCATTTGAAACTTCCATGCAGAATAATTTCGAGCACCTTCTAATTTTTCAATAGATACCATGTGAGGATGACTCGGATTCATCCGGATTGCCATTTCAGAGACTGGTTTAGTCTGAGACGGTGAACGTGGCGGCGATGACATTGCATCAAAATAAAAAAAACTTCATACCCCAACTGGTTTTTGTTCACTAATTGACGTACCTGGGCCCATAACCTGTTAAAGGTTTTAATAAATGACCACACTTGTTTGATAATACTATTATCTTTAATAAAAAGTTTTGCAGAACACAAGGCACACAGCCTTTTTTCTAGAGACCACAGACAAGAGAGAGCAAGAGATACATGACATAAGAAACATTGTCTATAATCAAAGACCTTCTATAGATAATTGAGTACATTGCCTTTTTGCCCAAGACAATTCTAACACGGCGCCACAGGATCGCAGGTATAACCACAGATTACTTTATTTTTTTACAGTAAGTACATAATATTAATGTAATTACTTATACAGTCAATCAAGTGATTGACAAGAAAAACAATCAAAACAATATGTCAAAAAAACAAACATTCAAACATTGCAAGTTGAATAAAAGCTTGTAAAAACTGTACAATTACAAACTAAAACGAACGAATTTTGGTCAATCCGACCAAAAAAAGTCGACCCTCTGTAATCAACAACTAAGCGGTGCTTTTACGGCTTCTCAATTTGGACGGGTTGCAATGTAAGCTCTGCTTCCAGAACTCAAACACGCGCACACATTTTCACGCACACAGTGACACTTTTGCTGTGTACTACACGAGATGCGTTGTATGAAAAATAAGCACTGCATGTTACTGCTTTTGCCACGGGAGCGCTGCCTGCGCGGTGTTCGCCGCTCGCTCCAGCCAATTAGTTCCAATAAAAAATAATAGATGGCAAGTAAATCGCATTTTAAACGGTGAGATGGTGACTACGGTTAGATTTTTAGAATAATTACCATGTTTTTTCTTGAGTTATAGTTGTAGTTTATTAGTTATTTATCATTTAAAGGGGCATGTATGGTATGGGACTACAGGGTATGCAGAGCTTATTTGCATGTATGGAGTGCACGCCACTGCTGGGAGGCCTTGCTTCTTGCCAAACTTCATGATTCTAGGTCAACGGGAAGTACCCGTTTTGATTTATTTGCGACTTATCAAAATATGCCGCATAAATGGTCGTATTTTTTTATTGCGTTGACTCTTAGAAGGTTGATTTTTTTAGAGCTCCAAAGGAGGGAGAAAGGGTCTTGACAGACAGACAACGAAGTGATCCTCTAAGAGTTCCGTTGTTTTCCTTTTGAGGTACAGGTAACCTTAAAAATAGAAAAAAAGTCCATACAAGGAACTCTTTCAAAAACCCTAAAAAGTACGACGGAAGTGCAAACAAAACGAACGCGCTTATCTAAGTTCGTCCAAACTTGTTGCCTGTTGGTATCGTGGTAGGGGGCGCGCGCTCTCCATCGAGCTGGGCGCGCAGTTGAAACGCGTCGCGCGCGCAGGTCGCCGTGCGCGCGTTACCCGCGAACTTATCGAACACGCCCGCGAGTGATGTCACAAGGAGAACCAGTGGTTACTGTGCTGTGATTGTGAATTAACTATGGTAGCCATGGTGGCCTCAGCGTCAGGATATGGCACCCTTCGCCGTTTTCTTAGCGTGCCCGAGGGACAGCACTCTGTTGCCGAAGCAGGGGTCGGACCCAGCAACTCCGTTGCCGTCTCGGTAAGATCTCAGTTGTTAGGAACTGTTAAGCATAACGATGAATGATAACGTTATGCCTTTGGAATGCCGACGGTAATGACTTGTTGATGGGTTATAGGTACCTACTTTATTGAGGTGTGACTGTGATGTGTACCACAATCCGCGCGATGAATCGTTGCCATTGATAAATTTGTTTGCGATACGATAATCGATATGACTTAGGTATGCATTTCATGTATTTTACTAGTTAGTTAATCAGTTGCCGATAATGCGTCCTCTTAGTATGATTGACATCAATGCCAGAAGTTTCCACGGCACTTCTTGCAATAGTTTGTACCTAATAAGCATCTTCAGATCACTTGAAATTATATAGTTAGCAACATCAATGTGCAAAAAAAATATCAAAATGTCTGTAATTTTTGACAAAAACATTAAAACGCTAGAAAGTTTCGCTCTACAAGTCCCATTAGAATGTACCTATGTACGTGCGTATTAAAATTACTAGACTTGTGCAAAAAAATACCTAGTCTTGTGTTCGTGAGTGGGTAACGAAATCTGTATTATTACTAGACCGTTTCTCATTGACCAGTATTGCTTGAGTTCGACGTTACGCGCGGTATTACCAAAATCTTGAAACTGGTTCGGCTGAGTTCGGCACACCGCATTATGGCAGCTAAAAAAAGAATCCGGACAAATCCATCAGTCTACTGGCTGTAACCGTCCACAGTGGGGTCATCAACCTTACTTTCCTTTTTATTATTCCGCTGTAATATTAACATCGATCGAAAATCCGGCCTTGGCCTCACACGGACCATTAGAACAATACTTTTCGATGATGATGTCACCCTGATCTGTTGGGGTATACGGGATGGATACGGCCAAGGTTAGGCCAACAGACCGTGGCTGTATCTCTAGCGGATCACGGCTCGTTGCTCACCACCCGCGAAAGGAGCGCATCACTCTGTGGTTACCGACCCAGATCAGACAGCGCTTACCCGCTTCTTACCTTACCGGAATTAATATGAATTGTGTCCACTCAAATTGGCATAAACGTTCCACTACTAAACGAGTCTATGCGACAATTGAAGACTTGCAATACTGGAAAAATACTGAGTTCATTGGCGAGTTTGTAGGTTTTCCGTAACTGGACGGAATCTTGATTGCAGACGTTCAATCCTTCCTTCCTCTTTGCACTTTCTTGTATTAGTCCGCAACGGTGCGTAGAGAAAACGCCACAAATCCAATGCGATCGCCGTGATAATAATACACCGTCAATGGAAATGGAGAGTACCTAGTAATTCACCGCGATTGTTCGACGTGGTTTCCTTTCCCACCCGCTAGTTTTTTAAACTCCGATAAAACAAATTTGAATAAGCTATTGATGTTGATGTCAGACTTTCGCGTTATATTTTAAGAGAAACGTAACGTAAAATTGCAATGAAACTGATCCACAAATGATCCGTATCGAGAAATTATGAAATTACGGTTTATCAGTTGCACATAAACTAGTTGGTCCACATCGTGGTGGAAGTAGCTGTTGGAATGCCCATTTAGTCGTAAACGAGGTCGACAAGTTTGCCCTAAGAATCGAATTAAAGTTATCGAGAGATGACGAAAAAAAATTCTCATAGCCTGAACGAAAATCTTGGGAAAACAAGTTTGTTGGAACATAAAATGCCACTTAGTTTTTGATAAATTCCACGGTTGAATTCCGTATTTCTATTTGTTCTTCATAGCAGTCTCTAGTATTTGGCACAGTTAGTTCCAGCAGAGGCAGCCGGACATGTTGCGACACAGCATAACATTGTGGTGCCACCTCTTGGTGCATACTTCCGCCCACGATCCTCTTATATGGTGAGGACCTTGTTACAGTTGCCTTACGTAGACACATCCACACGACTGGATTTTGCAATGTCAACGCCTTGTCCGGAAGGTTGTAATTTGTTAAATTCCTATATCTCCAACTAGCTCACATTCTGAGTAATCTGTGATTCTGATCTTAAGGCGCGGTGTTAGCTCAATAATCACAAAAATTGGTTTCTTGGATTGTCGAGTATGACGTAACGCAATGAAACTATCCGACGTAAAAAATACAGTGGACAGAGAAGGGTTTAAAGAAAAATGTTAACCGAATAGAATAGTAAAAATTAGTTTGATATTCCCAATAAAAAATTTGGAAGTTGCTCCACAAAAATAAACTTTGGCGTTGAACATCTCTGTATTTTCAGGGTTATCGACATTCATTTTTTTAAGAATTTAATAGAATTAGCATTTCTTTAAAACTTTAACCGGATAATTATTTAATTTATTGTGTAAAATCTGAATAATCTAAAGAAAACCCAGAAAATAAATGCATATTCGCAGCTTAGTTACATCTCGGCAACACAACTATTGTTTTCAATTTTCAACCTTGTTTCAAGCCAGCTAATGGTGACAATAGATGACGCGGTTGTGTGCCGTTTAAAATCGTAGTCAGTCCGCGTCTTAATTGCTCGATGCATTCTTGATTGAACAGTCGTAAACTTTTGTTGCTACTATGTTTCTAAGTGCGGCATTGCGAATGGGGACACCCAGTTATTTGCTAATGCAAACACACCAAAAAGTCTATAAAGTTTGTTCGGCTTTCGATTTAAGTAGGTAGCCCGGTGAAGTAACTCTGGCAGCTATAGCTATAAACATTACGCAAGATGGAAGCTCTACAAACAAAAGTTATTAACAACGCCTATAATGAAACGAATACTTTCAAAAATGATCAAAGTGAAATGAATGGACGAAATAAATCTTAAGCAGTCACAATCGAAGGCGGACGTCGATCAAAGATTAGAAATGCTCTTACAGCAAGTGTACGGTTCGCTGTGAAGATTCATTCCCGGATTAGTCTGCTTCAGAATTTCTTCATAATTATAGCACTTATGCAGCGAACGTCTAACAATCGCGGTGTCAAAGAAAATTTTAATTAAACTCGTCACACTCGCTACTTAAGTGTTATATCTGAGGGGAAATTTTTATTTAGTTGTGAAATCTCGGATTTCTTTTATCAGGTATGCTTTACTGAATTTTCGACCGAGTTTAAGTTTGGCTCTATGCAACACCGTAGAACTTTTGTTGCGACACTTGTGTTTAAATGTAATGACAAATTGAATGCGTCCTTTTATGTAATGGCATGTATTGTGTCGTAAAGGCGTTAATTGTTAGTATTACCAACAGTACAGAGTATTTAAAATAGGCAATACAAACATTAATCATCGGAGCCAAACAAACCGTCAGGGTAACATTATTTTTGCCAGTGACGGCTTGGTATCCTTGAGTTACGCCATCTGTTGCGTCGTTTGTCCTGTTTCCATTTTCATATTGGTTATAATTTATATCTCGTTTATGTCCGCTATAACCTACCAGTTGCGTGTATTTGAAAGTTGATATAGAGCTTCATCTCATTCCCTTACTCTTTGGGCTTTCTGACCTAGATCCTAGATTATGACAAGGCACACCATAAAAAAAATCGCAATCCTCGTCATTCAAACATTATCATTATATACCAATCCAAACATAAATAAACTTCATTCTTGTGCCTGCACACAATAAAATACCTAATCAACTCTCAAATTCTATTTTCATTACGTGTTTAATAGTAAAAAGTTATTAGTTTATTACTTAACCCGGAATGCGGTTACGTGTCAACATCAGTACAGGTATTGAGGCACATTCGCTATGATGGTCAGAGAAAGCTATGAGGAATGTTTCGCGCGGTTACTTTCATGTGGTTGAGCTTTATATTTCATGCCAGTGCAGAAATTGCCTGATCAAATCATATCTTATGACGACACGGTTGGCGCAGTGGTTGAGCGATTGACTGCTGCGCAGCATGTCGCGGGTTCGATTCCCGCACGGAACAAATATTTGTACGACCTACAAGTATTTGTTTCGAGTCTGGGTGTTTTTCTATCTATAATATGTATGTATTTACAAAAAAAAATGTATATAAGTAGTTTATCAGCCATCTCGTTACCATAACACAAGCATTAGGTTGCTTAGCTTGGGACTAGATGGCGTTGTGTGAAATGTCCAAGGATATTTATTTATTTTATTATTTATTTATCTGTTATGAACTTAATATTGCCTACATGTGTTTTGCGATGCAGCTAATCTTCTCAATGCTGCTTATTGTGGGAATATTGCACGGTAACTGTTCAAGTCGTCTTATTTTAGCAACTCGCTTAGTTCAGTATGCTTGTCTGTTATTGTGTTATTTAAGTTGTATGTATAGAAGTTGTGTTTTAACTGCAAAACTATTTCTCTTTTTCTTTCCGGACTCCGGAACTGACAAATTTTTGGAGAGATGCATTTTGTTCCCTGATTTAAAAAATCTCACCACTCTTCTTTCTCTTATCTCGCTTGTATGGGATTCAGAAGTACTAATACGACTAGGGTTCTTGTTAAAAAGAAAAAGCAGAACAGCCTTGTTGTACTATTTAAATCCGCTGCTCTTTCTAACATTCTGCTTCTTATGCCTACATAGAATCGTGATGTTTGGTCAGATACGCTGACTTTCCATGTAATTCTCATTTCATATAATAAAACATAAAATGTAATTACCTGTCCATCTCTCCGTGGAAGGAAGTGAATTACTGCGATACGATAGACGATGAGTTAGCAACCTGTCATTACCTACCTATGGATTATTTTAATCATAAAGCCTCCAGTCTTTATTGCTCTTAGTTGGTTATCAGTATCTAATCTTTTTTCAGTCCATCTCAGTCTTGATTTGATTCAATTTAGTCCTTACCGTCTCCTAAGTAGAGTTGCATTCCCAACTCAAACAATATTTCGAAATCAATTAATTCCAATTTCCTTCTCTTAATAGCGACACTAATCGAAAACTATATATTATTTTTGGTACAAATGCTTGGTCGGCCGTGTCGGTATTGGCCAACGATATTGGTAATGGTAACAAACATGATGTCATTGCGAAAAGTGAATTTGACTCCCGGAAGGCAACGTGTTTGTACAAATCACATGCTAACAATCGAATGTTTGAGAGCGATGCATTTACACTGAATGGAACCGACGCCATTCATGAACAAAACTTCATTCATTCACTTTAAGTACTGAATCGGTTATACAAATTCAAAACATGCTAGTTGTAGCACAAAAACTGTGTGACAAAGCTGTTCCGAGTATAATGACTCCTGTCTAAAGTGGTGTTTGGGCATTTTCACGTACTTGATAGATCACTAACTGCTTTGACAGAAGTCTTGTACATATCAATGGGGCGTTGACAAGGATTAGTATAGTAGGGCATTGTTTGATTGTTTTTATATAAGGCTTTCAATGAAAACAAACGGCTCTACAATTACTGTTGGGCCTGTATTCTTGAGACGGACTTTAAGTAATGAGAATATTTGCCTCGATCAAGATCCCAGACAGCAGACTCTTACTGCGAACTCCGAGATTACTTTTCGTGAATTCAAAAGATGCTGAAATGGCAATCTATTTATAACCACGTAACTCCAACCATTCCTTCCTCGTTTCAAGCCATCGAAAGAAATATGCGAAACGAATTTGAAGATGATAAAATAAATAACATGACTAGTACAAAATCTAGACAAGGAAAGAATCATATATGAAATGGATGCTTCAAGGTTACAGCATCACTTTCTCCAAAACTAAGCAGCTCTCATGACGCGATATGTTATCGTGTTTCACTGTCTCTTCTATCTTGTTATCGCTAACATCAGACATTTTGCGTACGAATTTGCTTGTTATTCCAATTTCATGCACTTGTTATGTACATATTTATTGTGGTTAATTTTATTTGCTCGAAAGTTGCGTCGCAGATTGTGGAAATGAACAATTAGGCGTGAAACGGTGAAAATGTTCACGCGTTGTTACTTCAAATTCTGCTCATTTTGTCAAGTTGAAAACTAGAGACTTCATTAGTTAAATTCTACATGTTTGTTTTGCTAGGACAGGTACAAAATGCCTCGAAAATGTTCAGCTGAAGAAAACTTTCGAATTGATTTGATTGACCATCCTTGAACAAAAGATACTTAACTCTTTTCAACACTCGCATTTCTTTAGAGATTCGTGACGAGTGTAACGGTCTTATTTCTATTTTTGAACAATTTGCGAAAGTATTGTGGATACAATTGTCGTTTCTTTTCAAATTATTATGCCAATGCACGATATTTTTTCCTGTCTGCGCCAGTGCACATTTTTTTCAATTCTACCTTTTTAGGAATGTTTTCACGGCTGATGTAGTAATACACAAATATCTGGTATTATACAGATTGAGTAACCGTTTTACAATTTATAACTTGTGCTTGCTGATCAGGAAATGTTGCGGTCTCAGAAAAATGTACAATGGCGCTCTTTTTTCTCAGTTTTCAAGATCAAGGCTTTTAAATGCTTCGTCATGTTTGATCTTCAATTCTGTTTGTAATGTGCTTATAATAGCGGTGAGTGATTTGAAGCAATCATCTTTAGTGGAGTGTAACATATTACCAGCTTTGGATTTAAGACAAGTCTTACCTGTTTAATATTACTTAGCTTAGCTTATTAGCTTTTGCCAGCGGCTTCGCCCGCGTGGATGTCGGAAAATATCCCACGGGAACGTACTACCAGAAAATCCTTCCTTATTCCTTGTCTACATTATAAAGGGAACCTCTGTGCAAAGTTGAGCTTTCTAGGTTCAATCAAGGGTTTAGGCTGGGCGTTGAAGAGTCAGTTAGTCAGTCAGGACTTCTCTTTTTATTTATATAGATTTTTCCTCCTAGGAATTTCTTGCTGAAATGACTGAGCTGTGATCTCTGATTTGTAACCGAAAATTTGAATTACCAGACAATATGATGAAATGTATGAATGAATATCAAATCAATGCAGAATTGAACGCTACGCTACGCACACAAAACACTCAGGAAACAATAAAGCGGTAGTCGAGTCGGAGGGAAATTGTTTAGTGCTTCCAGAGTTCTCGAAACATCACACTACACACGGCATGGTCCAATAGTATTCCGAGAAAGCGCATTTCACGCATCTTGGTTGGAGATGCGAGGGATTCTTGTGCAATTCCCTCAGTGGGCCGGATTCCATGGCAAGTGGTAATGTCGTGCAAACTGAATACTGGATATGAAATACTGGCAGTATTGTGCGCCGCAACATCCGTGGGAAATCTTGAAAACGAGCCTTGCATGCATAAGTAACTGGCCTCTGGTAGTTCGGATGCAGTTTCTTCATTTACTATGTTGCTGTTATGAAAGTTACAGACGAGATTCTCAGGTTATTAGCTAAGTCGTCTTTACAGTTATTCACTTAACATTATGCTAATACGGTCTATCACCTATCTGTTCTCCTGTTCCTTTAAACTACGCCCAGCAAAAGACCGGGAAATTTCTCGAAGAACTTGAAATATAGACTTCAACTGTGGAACATTTCGTCACAATTATGTTTTTTGTCCATAAAAACTCTTGAACTTCGTAAAAACTTGCTATAAACACGTTTTTATGGTTTTACGTTGAGTACCGAATCGAATTGTGCTTACTTGAGATCTGTTGAGATGCTATCGAGAATCACGGAATCTACATTAAACTTTCCACTGAGTAAGTAATGGATTTCTTAGACAAATATTTTAATTGTTGTTAAAATATCGCATATTGTTTTATTGTTTAACAAACTTGGTTTTGTTTACTTGGCTAATATTTTCTTTACCACAATGGGATTTCTTCTGTATTGTTGTTTCTGAATGAATCAAATCGTTTTCGTCTATGTTCAAATTCATAATAGACGTAAGTACTTGGGTGGCACATTTTCTAAAAATTCGATTCCGAAGATACTTCCGGAAGAAAATCGACCGTGATCGAGATGTGCATTCACACATCCTGGGAAAACACGTCTTGATTTATCGCCCATTACATTTGCACCCAACACTACCTCGATGATCTCTTTATACCTCCACGCTTCGTATTCTAATGAAGACGTCGAATTTTTATTTGGTCTTGAAACCTTGAAAATTTAAACGTTTTATTTGTTGTTTCGATTAGCAAAGTCTCCACGCCTACTAAGATTTTTTGCAGAGGTCTTCGTCAACATGAAACAAATCTTCTCCTGTATTGGAATGGCTAATTGCTTCCGAAATATTTTTTGTGCTACATTTAATTTTGCGCTATTCAGTACTAATTTGTATCAATGATCAAGGCATGACTTTTTGTGTATGCTAATAATATGTAGGCCATGCATGTTGTGTTTTACAATGTAACAATAATAGCGCAATACAATTACACACCCGAAAATCGCATGTAAAAAAAACAATTTTAGGCCACGCATTTGTGACGTCGCGTGTGGTGAAGTTATGCGGTAAAAAGCTCTCTGGGCCGTTTGGCCAGATGTCAGCGGCTCGGCACAGACGACGCCTTCTATTGTTCACTAGTATCTACTAGTTATTTAATATTCGTGTACTCAACCAACATTGTGATCAAAGATTTCGTGCGTGGAATGCTGATGCCCACCTACAGGCTTATTTGCCTTAACATAATTGTAACTAACGCGAAAATGGTCTCTCACATATTGGAGACGTCAACGAGTATCGCTTTCGCAATGTTCCCTGCTCACATAAAACTACTTTCGACGCGAGTAATAATTTTATCAATAATTTGGTCGAGCGGTGTCGTAATGGGCTATGTAACGTCTAATAAATAGCCGAATGAGCCGACGGTCATATCGATCGTCCGCTATTTTGTACTCATAATAGTGATGGTTACGAAATGTTTATATTAGTCGTCGTTGGTTGCTCGCTTTGCATATAGGCGCCACATTTCCGACTTTCACCGAGATATCTCGCTTCTGCACCATCCAACTGGGTCATATACGTTGGGACTAGGAGATAGATAAATCAAAATATCTTTAACAAATTAGTCTAGTTCCAGAGTAAAATAATAAAAGAAGAGTTTCTCGTCGTTATCAAGAGAAAGAACATCAGGAGTGTGTATACTGGATTATACCGTGCGATAACTTATCGGACATGACGATTTCCCTTTAAATACAGCATTAGTTATCGTTGACAACAATGACGATAGACACGCAAATATTTTTAACTCGCGATAAACGCTTCTTTGTCGTTTGTTTCAATCTTTATAGGAACTTGTGTGAAGATTATTTTATTTTGAATCAGTATGAACGGTAACTTCCTCCCACTTCCATAGTAGCATTCATAATGGGCCTTGACAGTGCTGCGGCTGCGATAATACCA
Source organism: Cosmia trapezina (assembly GCA_905163495.3). NCBI lineage: Eukaryota > Metazoa > Arthropoda > Insecta > Lepidoptera > Noctuidae > Cosmia > Cosmia trapezina. The sequence goes on from LR991023.1 coordinate 26,548,084, forward strand.
GCGTAGGCTCTGAGGCCACTGTAATTTTCATTAACATCGTTCGCGTGTGGCTGATGCTGATCACACAAATTTTCATCCGTACCAGAGAATCCGCATCTGTGTAATTGCCGAATATGAAATAATTGTTTGGGTGGCTGTAAAAAATGTCCTTGTCTTTTATTAACGTCGATTCTATTTTTTCCAGCCATGAGTCTTAGGTCACCGATTTTGGTATGTGTTTTTTCCCAAAATGTTTCCTTAAATTCTTCTCGTCAACAACAGCCTACAGCAATTTGCTCTACAATAAACTTAATGTTTAATCGAGGCTGCGTGGGCTTGATATATTTATAGTTCTTACTAGTTATGACTTCATCGCATCACTGATCTGTTGACATTTCTGCGCTCAGTGCCCATAATGGCAGTTTTCCGCTGTTTAGATTTAATGATTTCAAAACAAATTCAATCAATTGTCGTACTCTGCTTGGTATATACGAAGTAAATTAAGGCTTATTGCTGGGGTTCGGTTTTCGACTTCAGCTTTCTCATTTCCCTTTGTTTTGGCGTCCTCGTGGTCAAGTAGCTTAAATACACTTTTCTCTTTCCGTATTCAACATCCTGCAGAGTGAATTCAGATACAGTAGTCGTACTTCATAGACCTAGTAAAACATTATAAACGATCAGGTACTATTTATGCATCAGCAACAGTATCAGTGCTATCATCACCTATTTTTTTTTTTTGCTAAAACGTCCATTTTAACCAGAAATAGTCTGAGTAACCATCGCATCGGTCAGGTGGATCGAGGTGACTCAGAGCAGGGCAAATCATTTCTTATTTCCTGCACCGCAAAACTAATTGTATGTTCCATTAGTTCCGCTAGCAGCTAAACCTCAGTCAGTAATGCTACGATTGCCTCCAGTATGACAGTGCCCGTATCTGTGCCATAGACCGTTCACAGTTTCACACACACAAATGAAGTTAATTATGTACAAATTCTTAAAGCTTCCTGCTTCCTGCTACTTGAGGGCGGAGTGAGACATCGTGAATTTTAAAATTGTTGGCGTTTTAATGTTTCTGTACGAATACGCAGGTCACGTTTCAATTGTCTATTGTATTCGTTTGATATTAAAGTTCTTTTATACTTTCGTAAGTACCTCAAACCTCGAGGTTCATCTCATCTCGACATAGTCTTCGTGATTCCAGTTATTTGTTTCCTACATACCAATTACGGTAATCTAATCGTGCTTAATAGGAGCCTTGCAAAATTCCATTCAAGTGGATAGAATTAACTCGGCCGTTTGACCATGTTAGTAGCTTCCAATGAATATGTATTGATGCACAAGTTCTTAGGGACAAGAATTCTTTTTCTCAGCGCCGCCACCGCTCGTCGGAGTTGTCTCCCATATTTGGTCACCCATGAATCACATCTCGTCAAACTTGTCGAGTATATTGACTTTGTATAAAACGTATTTCTGGTGTACATTCGTGAGCTTGGGGTTTTGAGCTTGCGATTTTCCTTCCTTGAATTTTCGCCTTGTCTCTGATCTTGATCTTGTCTTGTCTCTGGCCTTATTTGACTTATCTTTTGTGTTTCGGTTATCAGCTGTACCGAGGAAGCTGGCTTTAGCAGGTGACTATTTAGGTTGATTGTAAAAAGTTGTACAATGTTCATAAAACAAAGAGCTCGATCTCGGATAGCAGCCGTTGCCAGCAGATGCAGGGCATCGTATACGATATCGTTTGTCGAGACAAGCTGACCTATTAAAATGCCAAAACATGCGGATTACAGAATGCAATGCCTGGTGAAGTACACTAGCTGATGTAATTACTAGGCACGCGATGTGAAATTTATTCGTTCATTATTCAATAAGAATGTTTGAATTTTTTTTCTTGCCTTGTTTAACGCTAGCTATTTCAGAATTTTCTTTTCGTGATAGGGTGACGGAACCATAACTTCTATAACATTCTATTTTTAAACTCGTTTTTTCCTCTTTAATATCGTATATTTCTTATTGGTGTTGTGTTTCTACTTATTATGACTTGATCAAGAAATCGTTTATTTGCTCGATAAAAATCAAGCGCTTAAGTCCATGGGTTTTGCTCATCGAACCACTTTATGTTTGCCACTAATATTACAAACAGCTTAAATACATATTTGGTGTAAGCTAGTTGATCAATCACAGAAGTGTCAAAATTTTTATCGTTTTGTCATCTCCCTCGCACTTATGATAAAGAAGAGAGCTCATGGCTTCAGAGTTAAGTACTGGTGAGCTTATGTGGGGGCTGCGTGGGCGCACGACCTCAGTGGATCGCGTGGGCTGCAGGTGCCAACGCACCTTTCCAGTTTCCACGCATCGACTGCTGTGGCCTGCGAGGCTCCGATCCGAATCGACGATAATCGACTCGGTTAACTGTTTACGATTGTTTTGCAACGAACCTTCACCCCGTTTCGTTGATTCTATCTTGTTATTTACCCATTTTCTTATCAATCCTGGTGCTTTGGCAACTTCCTTGTTTACTCGCTTTTTAATGCGTTGCATGTTGTCGATTGGCAACAGCAGTTATTTCCAAAGATGCATTCGTTGGAAAATTGCGTGTTTAGATCCTTATAGTGCCATTATCTATAAATGTCTCCGCATACTGGATATACACGAAAGGAAAAGATACTATTACAAGTAAGTTCCATTGCTCTTTGTTCCACGGGTCAAGCGAGTGCAGCACGAGTGCCGTTGGTCCTACTCCGACAAAATAATTTAATCCGTGTGAAGGATAAAGGCATTGAGGGCATGCATTCAAAACAGGTTTCCTTTGAAATCACTATTTGCTACTGCGTGTACTTAAACGATCGCGTAATAATTCATGAAGCTAGCAAGACATCTGCTCGTGAAAGCATCGATGATGTGGCGTCGACCTGTCTAGTCCTTGAGTTCCGCTTGAGCTGAGCTGCTTCGATGCAAATCTGTGATGGTTACAGTTGACAACCACGCAGGAAGTGCATTCTTCCGTTAGCGACGTCGATGGCACTAATGAGCCGACGCCGACGCTGACCACTCCGGCGCCGTTCCTACGGCGAAGCGCCTAAAACTGGAGAGAGTGAAATGTGTGTTCAGCGGCGACTTTGCTAATTGCACACCAATTAACCACCAAGAATTGAGTGTAGAGAGTGGCCTGCCCGCTCCACTTGCTATATGTTATAGCGTGGTGTATGAAAGTACTTAATAGTCGACTCTTTACGAGCGAAACGTTCCTTGCGTTTGCAAATTGAATGAGTTTGCTCCGACTGTGTTTATGATTTTTAAATGTGTGAACTCAGCGCTTAGAATTGAATTCAATTCGCTTCTATCTGACTGGTTGAGTGTCTGGCCAAATACTACTTGTTGAATACTGTGCCCCATCTCCAGTGATTATACGTTTGTTTTATTAATTCAAGATGCAAAGCAATTTGAGTTTAATGTACCGTGAAGAGATGATGGATATGAACTTATTCATTTTAAGTAGATTCTACAAGGGATAAATATAGATATGAAAGTACTGTTTTAAATACATACAATGTGTATGTATTTAAAACAGTACGCCAGTAAGAACAAGATTGAGAAGCATGTGCTTCTCAATCTTGTTCTTACTGGCGACGTTTTACATTAATATTTTATACGGTGACGGTATTCTTGGCAGATAAACAATGTTAATGAATTCGCTATTGAATTATATTTGCATAATCTTAATGGTCGGCTGATATCTAATTGACATCAAAATATTTACATTCCAACCAGTTTAAAGGTTTCCACTACGTCCCAGTCACCAGCTGTGAAGGTACGCCATATTGGCGCCTGTTTTAATAACCTGGAAAAATATTATTGAAGAAACTGAGAAAGTTATTTCGAAGGCACATACCGATGCAATTAAATATTTACTTTATGGTATAATGAACATGAGCTGTGGAGTTGATGCCGTCGGTGCTGTGTAGCAACAACGGCTTGGATTTAATGGCTGCAACAAAAACTACAAAAATACTGATGTGAAAGATTTGCAGAGTAATCAACTAGATGGATTGTTAGCTTACTGCCTGCAAAAACGAATGTATGCCTATCCGTTTCTAGATTATGTTTAACGCATAGATGATAAACATACAATCAAGCCTATTGAATTCATGTAATTAAGTTTAAGCCAGGACTCCTTTGATGTATGTAGTTGCTGAACCAAGCCTTTGTTCGGTCTAGCTAAAATATTCACAAGATTGATTTAATATTGTATTGGAACAAGATTAACGACTCGACGACAGTCTCCCGCGATATTACCAGCTACAGGTGTAGGCGGCCATAACGGTTTACTGAAGGCAAATAGAGCTGCTAATCGGGAGCTCCACTATTGAAAAATTAATAAGTCTGGAGAAATGGAACATTTAAAAATTTCCTATGCTCACATTTTTAGTCAGATGAGGTAGAATTTTTAATAAAAAAAAAAAATGATCACTAAACCTAGGTTCGAAGTCATATTGAGTTGATTTTGTTGATACAAAAAATTCTACCTCGTTTGACTAAAAATGTGTGCATAGGCAAAATGTTCCATGACTCCAGACTTATTATTCTTTTTCTCAATGGTGGTGCTGTTAGCAGCTATACTCGCCTTAAGTGTGGCTGGCCTATTTACCTATACTGGATCAGTATTTTTACAAGCCCCTTGGGATCTCGCAGTTTTTCGTTAAAAGTTGACTCTACAACTGGAATGTTTTAGTGATCATCTCAGAAAATCAGGATAGTTCAATACTCACGAGTGATTCAACGATTCTTAAGTTTTCGATTAAGGCGCAGATTTCCTGAAAACGTTCAAAGGTGGTTTTTTAAAGCTGTGTATCTCATAAACAGTAAATAATTTTCACAAGTAAAAAAAATATGATATTTTCAAGTCCTTTTCGCATACAGTGATGGAAGCCTAAACATAATTAAACATACTTTAATGCACCAAAAAAATCTTTAAACATACCTCCTAATAATCTTTAAAAGCTGTTTATCCCTTCATTAGCAATTATAATTATAATTAAAAATATACCATCAAATGTCAAATTCCAAACTGCATCCAGTGATGGATTACTTTTTATTAAATAGTTAATTTCTAATTTTATACGATTTTATTTGCACTCTTACGACATAATTCCGGTGCGCGTGAGAATCTTCTATCTCGTGCGTCAAACTAGACAGCCATAAAGCCATTTCACTTACACACCGAGCTAAACCACGCTTGGAACGGCCTTAAATCCATCTAACAAGTTGTTGTCGGAGTCGGAGAAGAAATACCACCAACGCAAAATAGACACAATCAATTGGATTCAATGCCAATCAATCATTGAAATTATGAACGATATCCTATTAACCGTTTCTTTCTTCTTTTAAGAGATAAGTTGGTTAATGTTGATTTGGTTTCTTACACATCTCATTTAACATTGATTTATTTAGATTAAGTAATTTATTCTTTAATTTTATAAATTCATTATTGTTAACATCAATCAACAGTTTATTGCTTTGGTTGACAGCTGTTATTTAACTTAATGTAAAACTTTCAACATAATATTACTGCCAAGCGTTCTAGAATAATCAAGTTTCTAAAAAGTATAGTAACATCATTCAAATATTAGTTTCCTTTTTAATCTTTGATACAACAGTTGTTTACTGTGACATTCTTGATTGAGCTCGTCCAAGTAGCTTCCTATTTGGGAGTGTCTCCGTACAGTGGACTATTTTTATCCGTGGCCGCATGCGCCGGCACGCGCCCGACCTTTCAGCTTTATGATTTGTCGACGTTCTGATACTGTTATTGATAGTAAACTCATCTTGTTCATTTTTTTGCTCCGTCTTTCTCCTATGTTTCAGACACATTTTCTAATAATGTTTCCGCTTAGAACGTAGCTTTATTTTTGGTTTTCATTCCGGCTTGGTTCGGAAGGGGGTTTTGACGCAACTCTTTGATCGCTATCTAAGTATAATTTTAAGTTGGTGACTGATATTCCTGTGAGAGGCCTTACAACGTTATTGCCTTTCATTTGCAACAGCATGTCTAGCTCTGTAGCATGGCTACAATTTCTAATATCTCCATTAAGATACAAATCTGAAATACTAGAATCGTTTCACCGTGCCGTGTGGCTTAACCGTACGTGTTATTAAAATTCTGCATCACAACGGATTTCTCAGCATCGTGATGCGTTTGCATGTTTTAACTATTAGTTAGTTTACAGTAAATTAATAACAGAGAGTGATGGTTCGCGTGCTTGCTTTCTCACTTGCATGACGAATTTGATGATAAAGAGATGCGAGGGGGTCTCGACGTCTATGCACTTACTAACAGCTTTATTTGATTATTCTGATCTATCCATCTCACCTTGACATTGTACGTTAATATTCACATACCTATATGGATTATGCTCTTCGCGGTCACATTTTATGACATCATTTTTATGTTGTCTCGTGATGTAAGTTTTATTATGAAGTAATGATATTTAAGTGCTAAAGGCGCGTTTGGCAAGTTATTCATGCGACGTAAAATGTATAAACGAATGAAACTTTGTACTTAGTAGGATATTATTGGGCACGCTACTCCACATTCGCTTCGCTCGTGGAGTTGCGTGCTCCAATAATATAAATGAAAGGGACTGAGCATGAAATCCTACATAATGCAGTAAAATACTGGTTCGGCGCGTATTCCACACGATGAAACAGAAATATTTTTCAGTGTGGTTTGAGCGCTACTCCGCATTTTGAATCTTGCATAAATGAAATCTTACATAGTACAGTAAAATACTGGTTTAGCGCCTATTCCACCGATCGGAAGGTGAAATATGAAATCCTGCATCATATGGAGGTAAAATAATGGAACGGCGCCTACTCCACTTCGGCCTATTCCTCGCGATGAAACAGAAATATTTTTCAGTGTGGTTTGCATGTAATACATTAATTGACTCATTATTATTAGCAGGGAAGGTGTTATAAATAATTGATCGCAGTAATTTAACGCTACATTCGATCTTTACTACTGTAGTGAGAAGGTTGAATTATCACGAAACTAAATACACCTGTCATAACTAAGTTAACTACAATGCATGACTCAGTGAAATCTGATTTAGAAGATATTTGTAATAAACTTATTATCAAGAATTCTAGTGGCGAGGTTATATTTATTCAAGATTTGCAAATTGGTCAGAAAAATACAGTTAACTGTTCTTCAAAACACCAGAACAGCTATACAGCCCAAACAGAAGATTTGTTCCACCGACAGATACAAGATTCGGTTAAATCTAATTTAGAAAACACTCACTATCTTATATTGAAGGACAACCGTGGTAAGGTTGTTCGTACATTTGCTCGAGTTAGCGACAATGAGTTATAAATGTCAACGTAATACAATAATTAACTCATTATTAATATAACCGTTCAAGCAGTCGTCATGAAATTTGTAAAACAACCACAATCGTTACACGTAAATAAGCTTTGTGTTCATTCTCAGGAGACTGGTTTACGTCATGGAGAATTATTACCTAAATCGGTACGATGCATCATTTGTGGACCGTCAAATTGTGGAAAAACTAATTTATTAATTGGTCTTCTTATACACGAGAATGGCTTAAGATTTCAAAATGTTTATGTTTATTCGAAAACCTTGCAACAACCCAAGTACGTTTTTTTAGAAAAAGTCTTGCAACGAGTACCAGGCATTTCATTTCATAAATATCATGAAAATGAGCAAGTACTGAGTGTTCAGACCGCAAAACCGAATTCAGTAATTGTATTTGATGATGTTGCTTGTGAAAATCAAAGTAGTATGCGTGATTATTTTGCTATGGGGAGACACAAGTTCATCGATTGTTTTTATCTAAATCAGACGTATAGTAAAATCCCTAAGCAGTTAATAAGAGACAACGCAAATCTAATCGTACTGTTTAAGCAAGATGAAAGAAATATGAGACATGTTTATGAAGAACACGTCAACACTGACATGACATGGATTGAATTTCGTGAAATGTGTTCTAAAATATGGAGTATACCTTTCAATTATGTTGTAATTAATAAAGATTGTTCCAAAAACAAAGGATGTTACAGAAGTAAATTTGACACGTTTGTAGTCTTTGACTAAGAACACGAATACATATAAAAGGCTGTTACCTGCTTGACATTATTATTCAACTTACGACACTACATCAATAACACACAACCACAATCATTACAACCTATTTTACCAATATGGAAAAATCCTTGAAACGACAAATTGTTGATGCGGCAAAAGCTGTAAAGATAAAAGTACGAAAAATGAGAGATGCTGAGATTAACAATAAACAAGCACTGGAGTCTGTTTTCAAACCTGTAACAGAACCTCTAAATCTAATTGCTAATGCTAGTAAGCAAACTCCTCTACTGCGTGCTAGTGATGATTTTGCTGATGTTCCGTTTATTAACGAAACTGTGCAGAAAGAAGGAACCGGTAGCGCAGAAAGTAACGATAATAATGGTGATGAAGACAAATATGAATCCGATATCAGCAGTGCCTCTTATGAATCAGTAGTTGACAGGAATCAAGATTGTGATACGTCATCCTGGTCATTATCTTCAGAAGCGTTGGTAGATATTCCATTTGGGGTTAGAGCAGAGCGCGGGAAACTGATGTTAGGTTCTGCTTTCATAACGATCAACGATCAATACATCACCGTGGCTGGATGTAAATACCGAAATACACCTGGTTTAAAACAGTTATTGCTTAAGAAAAATGTAGACTTAAGTTTGGTTACAGATAGTGATATGCAAAATTATAAGTCGATGCTAATTGATACAAATGCACATCGTCGAGACTATGAGCCAAGTAAGCCAATAAAAAGTAATAAAGGTCAAAAATATTTGCAAGTTATTAAACCTCTTTTTCAATTGAAGAATGCAGTTCAGGGAAAGGGTCTACCGTTACTAAAAAAGTGGAGAAAAAACGTTGATTTAGTGTACTGGGATGATCCTAATGAATTAGTGGAAAGGTTGAAATTATTAATTGCATCTAGAGATGCTGGCAACACAGGATTAGATAATGAAATTATATCTATCATTGAAGAATTGCGTGAAAGTAAAGTTATAAATAAATAAAAAAATAAAAAATGTGTTTATTTTACTATCAGCCTCTCGATACAATACACCTTAAACATGAACGTAGACAAATTCGGACACTACATTCACAAAAGACTGCGTTTATCAGAGATATTTGAGTTTAATGAGAATGCATTGTTAAAATCCGAAAATGGAGATTTTGATTTAAAAACATCAAGACTGAGAGGAATTAGATCTCCAGTAGAAGCAGACGATGCTGTGAACAAGGATTATGTAGATCGAATGATTGCTAACACGTTAAAAGAATTTAATAATCTGGCTGTGAGCAAGGATTATGTAGATCGATTGAATGCTAATACGATTAAAGAACGTAATAATCTGATTGGTGCATTGCGTTCTCAAATCATAAAAGATGCAAAGACGACAGTTCAAGCTACTTTAAAAGATAAGATACCTGAGGTTTTAACTCATTTGCAAGATAAGTTTTATACTAAAGCAGAGTTACATAAATTACCTCAAAAAACCCCGTAATGGTAAAACAGCAAATTGTAAATGAAATACACAAAGCTGCACGAAGAAATTTCTTTCGACGTTCTGTTATTCTGAAAGGAATCCACGACTTATGGCAAGCAGATTTGATGGATATGCAAAACCTGAAAAAGTATAACAAAGGTTACAGTTTCATCTTAGTTGTGATTGACTGCTTCTCAAAATATGCCTGGGCTGAACCGTTAAAATCAAAAAATAAATTTGATGTTACTCGTGCATTCAAACATATACTGCTTAGTAGTCGTAATAATCCTGTTAACTTACAAACTGATATGGGGACAGAATTTTATAACATCACTTTTCAAACACTTATGAAAAAGCACAACATTAACCATTACTCGACGTTTTCTACTAAAAAAGCATCAATTGTAGAGAGACTTATTAGAACGGTAAAAAATAAATTATATAAACATTTTAGTCTCATTGGAAACTATAAGTGGTTAGGTCTACCATTGAAAGATACATTGAAGAGATATAACAACACAAAACATCGTACTATTCAATTTAAACCGGTTGATGTGAATAAATGTAATGAACAAGTAATCAAAGAAAATATAAAAAAAATAAAAAAACATGATTTAGTACAGTGGAAGCCTAAATTCAAAGTTGGTGATTGTGTTCGTATAAGTAAATACAAACATAGTTTTGAGAAAGGTTACACTCCTAATTGGTCAACTGAATTATTTATTATAAAAAAAGTAAATAAAACTATACCAGTAACATATCACATAGAAGATCAACGAAAACAAATCATATTAGGAGCTTTTTACGAACAAGAACTGCAAAGATCTAACTATCCTGATGTTTATTTGATAGAAAAGGTTTTGAAAAAGAAAGGAAATAAATTGTATGTCAAATGGTTAGGTCTAAACAGTGCAGAAAACAGTTGGATTGAAAAAACTGCAATAATGGACTAAGATATTATATAACCATTTTTCATTTGAAATGCTATCATTATAATTTGAATTATGCAAGGAGGTGGACTAGTTAACAGCATAATTAATAATCTACCATTCGAAGTTCATTTGCCAGGATACAATTATTGCGGACCGGGAACCAAACTTCACAAACGCTTAGCGCGAGGTGATCCAGGTGTAAATAAGCTAGACGAAGCTTGCAAGCAACACGACATTGCGTATACAAACCATACAGACTTAGCAAATCGTCACAAAGCCGATTTACAACTACTTAACATGGCTAAACAAAGACTTAAATCAAAAGATGCCGGGAAAGGTGAAAAACTAAGCTCTTGGCTAGTGAACAAAGTTATGAAAGCGAAACTAAAGTCTGGATTAGGCATCAAAACATTTAAAACCTTAGTTTCAAAAATAAAATCAAAAATTAAGAAACTCAAACGCAAAGATAATAAGACTTTAATAAAAGCAGCTTATTTAACCGCAAAAAAGTTATTTTCAAACACTCATCATCGAATCCGAGTACCCCGAGTAATACCCCTACCAAAGACTGGAGGAATTCTACCTTTAATTCCAATTTTCGCTGGTTTATCGGCTTTAGGAACTTTAGCTGGTGGTGCAGCTGGCATTGCAAAAACCGTCAATGATTACAAAGCAAGCAAACAAAATTTGCAAGAAACAGAACGACATAATAAAGCTATGGAGGCTTTAGTGTTGGGCAAGGGTTTATACATTAAGCCATATAAAAGTGGTAAAGGATTGTTTATAACATCTTCAAAAAACTGAATAATATGCTACCCAATCGCCCTCTAACTAATATAGACATCCGAAAGTATTCAAGAGACATCCCATATTTTCGTGGGGTCTACATGAAGGATCAACTACCTCGGAAGCCGAAATGTATTGAATGTGGTATCGTTAACTTAGACGATTCTAAGAACGAAGGAACGCATTGGGTAGCTTATGCTAAAGTTTACAATCACTGTGAATACTTTGATAGCTATGGAAATTTAAAACCTCCAATGGAATTGATGCAATATTTCAAAAATTGTAATGTGTTTTATAACTACACAAGATATCAAAAATTTAACGCAATCAATTGTGGTCATTTATGTTTAAATTATTTGTCAACTTTTTGGAATAAAAATGTATTATAAAATATATGATTTTCTTTAATTTCAATCATTTGCAAGATGTCGCTCACTTTGTCTATAACTGGAGACTCGTCAGTGTTAACTACATACTATCCTAATACGTTGCAACTAGATGGAGAGTATGAGTGTGCTTTATTGCACTTTTCAACTTTTAATTCTATTCCAAACATTGATAAAAGTAATAATAAGTTCTATTATGGTTTTAATGAAGTTATTGAAATACCGGAAGGCACTTATGAATTGCAAGATATCAGCGATTATTTAAAATCCGAAATAAAAGATGCAGCGATCAAACTACGGTGCAATAATAATACTTTAAAAACTACAATATTCTGTACAAAAGACATTAATTTTATCAAAGAAGACTCTTTTAGAAGACTATTAGGATTTAACAAACAAATCTTGAAAGCAAATAAATGGCATGTGTCACAGTCTCCAGTCAACATTCTACCTACGACCGTAGTCAGGATTGAATGTGATATTGTAAGCGGTTCATATGTAAACGGTGAACCAAGTCATATTATTCACGAATTTGCACTTAATGTACCACCTGGATACAGGATCATAGAAATTCCGAAGAACGCAATATACTTTCCAATCAATCAAAAAAACATAAGCTGCATACACATCAGGCTGATAGATATAAACAACAGATTAATTAATTTACGTGGTGAAGAAGTGCAGGTATATCTGCATCTCAGAAGAAAAAAATGATTGATTTCAATAAAAATGTGTCTCAACAAGTAAAGAATATCAGTTCTGTTCGAGCTACTTATCAAATAAGACCTGCCTCTAAGAAGAAAATAAAATTAACTAAAGACAATAAAGCATTCCTTAGAGCGATCGGATTGTTAAAATGAATATCTTAGACGTTTTATCCGCTCCGAATTACGATAATACTATAGAAGGAATCGAATTTCATTCCTACAAGCCCTATATAACGAGTTTCAACAGGAACGATGAAATCCGCATACCTATCAATCAACAGGACTTGTACATATTACCATCAGCTAGCACCCTATATCTGGAAGGAACTGTTATCGTTAGCAAAAAAGATTCGAAGGACCCAGCTACTAGTGTCAATTTCACGAACAATGCTCTACTCTACTTGTTCCAAGACATTAGGTATGAGCTAAATGGAGTGGAGATTGATAAAATAAAAAATGCAGGTATAACAACAACCATGAAATCACTAATTTCAATGACCGAAAGTGAATCAAAAATGTCTAATGCCTGGGGTTGGAATATTGATGGCATAAAAAATATCCATGGAGGAAGATTTTCTGTCTCTATACCACTTCGTAACCTCCTCGGTTTTGCAGAAGATTTTAAAAAAGTTGTGATAAATAGTAGACATGAACTGATATTATTACGAAGTAACACTAATTTGAACGCTGTAAAACTTAATACTGGCGAAGTAGTGGATGATGTTCAGATCAACAAAATCATATGGCGCGTACCGCATGTTAAAGTATCAGACAAAGAAAAAATTGGTTTGTTAAAAGTATTAGAGAAAGATCGCCCACTTCAAATGATATACAGAAATTGGGATCTGTACGAATATCCAGCCTTGCCTAAAACTACAAAACATACCTGGTCTATCAAAACTTCATCTCAAATAGAAAAACCAAGATACATTATTATTGGTCTACAGACAAATAGAAAAAACAATGCAAGTTCTGACATGTCTCAATTCGATCACTGTTATATTCGAGACGTTAGAGTGTATCTCAATTCAACCTATTTTCCTTATGAAAACTTAAATGTGAGTTTTGCTAATAACAGAATCGCTTTATTATACGAGCAATACACCAGATTTCAACAGTCGTATTACGGACGTCGCTCGGAGCCCATACTAAGCGAGAAACAATTTAGGGATTTAGCACCGCTGTTTGTAGTCGATTGCTCTAGGCAAGCTGATAATCTAAAGACTGGACCTGTTGTGGATGTGAGGGTAGAAATTGAGAGTGATTCAGAGATACCAGATCAAACTTCAGCATACTGTCTCATTCTGAACGATTGCATTGTTGAATACAAACCATTAAGTAACATTGTGAAGAAGATATCATGAACGCGGACCTCATCATTGTCGAACTCCAAGGATTCAAAGATTTAGACAATAATTTTATCGTCAAGGAAGTGGCCATAGTAAGTAATGAGCACACACAGACGTTCTTGGTTAAACCACCGCATTCGTTTTATTATTTAACTCAAGAAGAAAAGAAGCAAGTGCGATGGTTGGAAAGAAATCGTGGAATTTTCTGGAGTGAGGGCTATATAGACTACAGAGAGTTCCAACACGTCATCGTACCGTATTTAAAAAATAAAAAAATTATTACAAAGGGTTTGGAAAAAATAAAGTGGATTAAAGACATGTGTGCAAACTGTGAAGTGATCGACATAGGTGAGAAGGGATGTCCTAATTTTGCAACATTAAAGAAAAAGTTCTGTAGAAATAAAAGTGATTTTAACTGTGTGAACCATAAAATGAATTGTGCATTAAATAATGCGGTGTGTATTAGAAAATGGTATGTTGATAATAATATGTCTGTATTTAATCTATTTTAATGTATTTTGTCATACCTATGCAGTTAATAAAAGTGATTAATTAATTTACTTATGGTTGTTTTATTTAAATGTTTTCAGGGTAACTTAATCATCAAACTTTAAATTAGCTGCAGCAAAATGATATTACTTACAAATTTGAAATACCTACATCATGATTTAAAACGATTTATTGTAATAAAAAAACTGTTAGCAAATAAACACTTATCATTAGACTAGAGCTAATTTAGAGTTCGAGTATAAATAAGTACCTAATACAAAATAAAACATAATTTAAATTATAAAAGAATATAATTTTATTTACTTTTTCATATTATTTACAATTATTAGAAACTAATTATAACTACCTACCCATTAATAATAACAACTGCCACTACATAGTTTATTTAATGTTCGCTTTGTGTATACCTACCTACATTCTTAACTTACAAACTTGTGATGTATGAACATTATTCCGATTGTATAAAAGAAATTAATAGTATCTACATACAAAAGTTAATTACGATAAAACTTAAATATTTGATATTTTAATAATTTATACATTTAAAACCTAAGATGAATAAACACTAAAGAATAAGAAAGCAAATAAATGTCAAAACTTTTGCTGTACCAACTAGATTATACAAAGCAATTATTATTATCTACATTACATTTTTTTTTTTTTTTTTTTTTTTTTTTTTTTTAACTTACCTACTTACCTACCTACTAAGTTAACTACAATAAAACTTACATATTTGATATTTTAATAATTTATACATTCAAAACTTACTCAACATAAAAACCTAATATGTATAAACACTAAAGAATAAGAAAGCAAATAAATGTTACATACCTAATAATATTACTACAAATCTTACACATTATCTTATGAAGTAGGTACTTACAAAATAATGACACATGTTAATAATAACAACTGTCCCCACAAAGTTTTCTCGATATTTTGTTAATTAACGATTGCGTTTCCTCCATTACATGGTCCACCAATTCAGTCACTACATACTGCGCACTTAACATTACCACACCCTGATTGTCACTTGCAGGTTCTTGCTGTTCACTGATATCCAACACTTGTACCTGGATCAGTCGTAAACCTTTTTTCTTCTCATTGTTTATAACGTATGATTCACATGTAGGCGGTGTAAGAGATGACTTCTGTTTTTAACCGACTTCCAAAAAAGGAGGAGGTTCTCAATTCGGTTGTATGTTTTTTTTTTTTTTTTTTTTTTTTTTTTTTTTTTGTATGTTTGTTACCTCAGTACTCCGTCATTTATGAACCGATTCGGAAAATTCTTTTTTTATTTGAAAGGGTATACTTCCAAATTGGTCCCATTTTTATCAAAATCCAGTTCTGATGATGGGATCCATGAGGAATCGAGGGAACTCCTCAAATATTATAGCCATACATATAGCGATTATGGTATTTTCATCAACAAATCAAGCGTTTGCATTCAAAAAGTATCATCTGGTGAAGTGGAACTGATGAAGAACACCACAGATGGCCACGGAAACTCCTCAACGATGAAAAGTATTTCACGGATAGCGATAAGATTGAAATAGTTAAGTGACTATGACAAAGCTTTAAATAAATGGTTCTGATGAAAATGGTACCATCGAACCGATCTGATGAAGAAGCCGGAAGGTAGGCATCGGAACTCAGTAATAAAACAATGTATCCTAGCCGTGTTTGGCCTTATTGGAATTGTCATGAGGTGCACTCTGTAGCCAGAGTGCAAAATCGTACGATCCAACCGATCTGATGAAGAAGCCGGAAGGTAGGCATCGGAACTCAGTAATAAAACAATGTATCCTAGCCGTGTTTGGGCTTATTGGAATTGTCATGAGGTGCACTCTGTAGCCAGAGTGCAAAATCGTACGATCGAACCGATCTGATGTAGAAGCCGGAAGGTAGGCATCGGAACTCAGTAATAAAACAATGTATCTTAGCCGTGTTTGGGCTTATTAGAGCTGTCATGAGGTGCACTGTGGCTATAAATTATTTAATGGTAATTATATGCTGCTTCAAATTGCGCTACTTGAGTTGTATGTTATGTGTGGCCTTGATTGTCAGAAGGCAGATTTCATAGCCTCGTTATATCTCCGTCAACTAAAACTATGCCTACCAAAACTTCTGACACGACTTAGCGCGACGTATTTGCCTTTTTGCAAAGTTTTTATTTCAAATGGTATAGGTACTCCTGAGATGGTGGCATAAAAATATCTTCAAGTTCTTATGAGTGGCTTTTGAGTTAGCTTCAATAATTTAATACGTATTTTTCCCATTTAAGGCTCTTACAGACAGAGGCGATATCGCGTCGCGACGTGTCGGGACGTGTCGCGTAGCGGTGTTGCGACGCTATTATATCGCAATATCGCTCGCGATATCGCCTCTGTCTGTTAGAGCCTTTAGTCTATGTGGATGATGCTCTAATTTATTTTGCAGAGTGGTATTCAGATTTGTGTGGGGTAGGCACCACTAAAAAGTGAAAAATAAAAACTTTTTACAAAAAAAAAAACAACCGACTCCCAAAAAAACACTACAAAGTGAAAAATAACTTTAATTTCGGAAGTCGGTGGCAAAAAAAAAAGAAATTAAATAAAAAACCAAAGACACCGACTTCCGAAATTAAAGTTATTTTTCACTTTGTAGTGTTTTTTTGGGAGTCGGTTGTTTTTTTTTAGACACTCCCTTCTGGCTCTAGGTCTCTTGTTGGCGGGTCCGTAGTCTCGTCTTCTAGGTTCCATATTAGCAGGTGTTTGTTGTTCTGGCAAATCTGGGATATGCCAGCTTAAACTCGGAGTCGGAAAACCTTGAGCGTATTGTGAGAAGTCGATAATATCTGGAGAATCACACATTATCAATGATCTGAAACAAATGAAATAATAATTAATTATAATTACATAATCAACATGATGCAATAATGTTATAAATACATGGGTACTTGTACAATACTTACAATTCGTTTCGTTTTTATTCAACGTGATATGACTGGTCCGGCTAACTGCCTTGTGATGTATGATCAAGTAGTCATATTAATAAGAAATGCAAACTCCTAACATTGCACTGTAATCAATTTCATGTTTTATCACGTTCAACCTGATGGGTAACATGAAGCGACAAGTGCGCGAACGGTATTGTATTACACAAACCAGTCATCGCAATGCGCTTTGTCAGCGGGAGTGGAAATGAAACAGATTTATGAACTAAAATATTATATTTATTTAAGTACATGTTTAGTAGGTACATACATTTTTTACAGTTCGTTCAAGCGATTTTGACTTGTATTGCGTTGGTTGCGTGAAAAATTACAGCTGCAGTGAACGGTAACCACGTTTTTTGCTTTTAATACCATCCTTATGCCTACTGAATAGAAGTCAAAATCGGTTGAACAGACTGTAAAAAGTTTAAATTAATTTATGTCTAATCATATTTCAAATAGAATATACACTTAAAATTATGGTAATGCATTACATAAATATATTTGCATTACCCCAAGCTAAAGTAGATACTTTATCAAATGATAGCAACCGTTTGTCATCATTGCTTGAAAGTGCAATTTTATTTACGTCCTGAGTGAATATTTCATGTTTTATTGACCTAAACAATACATTTTTTTTGCGAATAACATTGCAATTATTATACAAAACATTTTTATAATCTAACATATTAAAATTTTTGGTTATACATTTTTTTGTACCTTTTGCCTTTTTAATAGTTTTGTTTAACGTTTTAATACAATAAAGCTTTGAGCGCAGTCCTACGAATTCTTTGATAATGTTACCACCCATTTCATCCTTAAACAGTCCTGGAACCTTCTTATTAATAATTGGTAAGTTATAGTCATTGTTACAGTCATAATTACTGGTATCAAAATATTTTAGAAAATGGAGCTTGAAGTCTTTATAAACGTCATTGCTCTGTACATCATATACTAGACTATCTGTATCAGTATAGCACAATTCAATTCGGTTACCATAAAAAGGTTTTATGATAGAGTAGTGAAAGTCATACATGTGAGTCTTAGATAATTCTAATACTGCAAACCCTATGTATATTGGTTTATTAAGTATAATACGCACAGGTTTCATTTGGATTGCCACTAGATCATCAGAAAATACAGAGGCGCTATGAAAATATGGGCTGGCTATCAATTTTTCAGCACAAGTAGTCTTTTTTGTTTTATTGGTCGAGTCACACCACTTGTTTACTAACTTAACGTCTATTCGATGTTCATTATTTTCCAGCGTCTTTCCAAAAATACTATTGTTCAATAATTTGAAAAAGTCTTGTTCAAACGTTGACTCTGCTTTTTGCCGTAACTGAGTGTTAATATCAATATATTGCTTTAAAAAACAACTTTGCTTAAATGTAATAGCGCGATGAATCCTTCTCAATACTAAACCGTGCTGTAAACATTTTTTTAAATGTATGTAATGAATAACATAGTGATATTTATCGTACAAATTTGGTATTAACTTTTTATTCTTACCACCAGGTGGCAAGCATTTTTCTGGACAAAAGGGAAAGTCATTGTGTTCCATGTGTAAATTCTCCGGATATATTAAATCAACTTCAAGAATGTATCCGTTTTCTGCAGTATCATTGATATCTGCTAAGTTCAATTGTAAAAAATCAATTTCTTGTCTATTCATAAATCTAAAATCGGAATAAGGTAGGGATTGACACATGCTATAACCATATAAATTGTTACAATCTAAATAAATGATAAATGAATTTGGACGAGTTGGATCGTAAGTATCTAAATATTTATGATTGGCTTTGACATGTCTTTTGGAACACATACAAACTCCTCCTCGAATACCTTTTTGTATCATTCTAAAAATTTCAACATCACTAATCAATTCTAATTGAACTCCTGTCTTTAAAAGCATTGCATCAAAAGATAGACTTGGTGCTGTAAGATAGAACGCGGGATCGAGATTGTAATGCAGTTTACAAGTTTTTCGAAAATTTTCAAATACATCTGTTAGCAACAGAACATCTGTTTTGAGATATAAATCTGTGTACATACCCATGTTTTGAATATTAAACACTGACCAAACAGACCGAGCGTGCTCATAGTCTTCGTCGGTAATTGTCTCATTAGTTAAGGAGTTGAAAAAATATTTTTTAGAGGGTAAACACGTATCTTCATAACGTTCCCATTGAGACATATAGTCATATGGATACACTCCTTTACGAGTGAGTAGGTTAAATTGTTTTTTATTAGGAAAATGAGATTTCAATTGCTTAAAGTCTTGGTTTTTCATTGTACTAGCCAACTTTTCTAAGCTAGTTCCTAAAAACTTGAAAGAGTCTACAAACCGAACCTGAATGCTTTCCCCAGTAGAAATCGGAATAAACTTAGTGAATGAAATATAGTTTTCTTTTGTTTTAGGTATCACTTTAATAGATCCAGGAGCTTCACCTAATTCTTTTATGAAAAGGTGGCAATCGTAACCGGACAAATTATGAAAAAATACTGGCAAAAATGTTGGTATTTTGTATTGTAAGTTACAGTAACTATGAGCTGCGCCACGATATTTACCAGTCAAGTGACAATGATCGCGAACCCTGTCGCCGTACAAGAAGTGTTCACAAATATGACATGTTATCGCGTTTTCAAAGTCACGAGCATTATCATTTGAATAAATCATAGGAACACTATTTTGTAAAACATCGTAAATTTTTTGTGCATCTTTATAGATAGACTTTACAAAATTTGATACACAATCCGAACCGCGATAAGAAAAGTAACGATTGTGGCATTCATCTAGCGTACACGTTATATGATAAGCGTAAGCTACAGGCACATGTCGCTGTCGTGTTACAGTACTCGCCTTAGTGGGGTCAGGG
This sequence comes from Cosmia trapezina, assembly GCA_905163495.3. NCBI lineage: Eukaryota > Metazoa > Arthropoda > Insecta > Lepidoptera > Noctuidae > Cosmia > Cosmia trapezina. Next base: position 26,568,165 of record LR991023.1, read on the forward strand.
TCACAAGATTCATACCGTTCTAGCATTGTTTCAAAATCTGCGTATATAACAAATGGTACGAATTGCTTTCTATTATAATTTTTAAACTGTATGAAAGAACCCTTTGGAGGTAGTTCAGTGGCGACACCTCCACAAATTATCACATGAATTAAAAAACATTAAACAAACGTCACAAAAGTACAGTTTACTGTGGTGTTTTGTTATTTGATTCTTAACAAGTCGCGACAGGTCTTTAATGAGACAGTAATGTGACAAATCATTTATTTCTAAATAAAGTAAATGAATCACCTTTCCGTTCAAAGCTTTTGGTTTGTAAAGCGGTCCTATGATAGTATTGTTTTTTAAACCATAAATGTAAATGCAAATTTCGGGGTTATTCACTTCGAACTGCGCAATATCTGAGAAATTCACTGGAAATGACATGCCCTTTACATTTAACACGTTACGAAAATCAGGGTAAGAAGATACTCTTTCAGAATGAGTCTTAGCTGGATATAAAGCAGCTACAACAGACCATAAAAAACAATAGTCATCATTATTGCGGATATTAACACATGCTTTTTTAGATTTTATTGCAGAAGGCAATTCGATAAAGCCTGAACCACGCAAAGGTTGATATTTGTTAACATTGACTTCCAAATGAGAACTGCTCAAGAACGTCCATCCACTGTCTCGATCCTGAAATTCTTCTATCTTTTTTTTAAAAGTATTTTTGACTTGAGACAATAGTGAATCAAATTCATAATTCTGATGTAGAGTTACGTTTTTTGTGGCAAATGATTTCATCTCCTGAGAATCATTTTTAAACATTAAAAACAAAGCAAAATATTCGAAATTAACTTTTATACAAGTATGTTCTTTAAGAGACATGTCAATTAAAGTTTTAATTCTGTCCAAATTATTATTAAGAAATGGTTCCAGAGAACAATTCTCAGACGGATCGGTAATTCTATAAGAAGCTATACGATTACGAAATGCAGAATGTATTATTTCAACACCTTCACAAAAATGCGAAATGTTTTTGTTTTTATGATTAGTACTACGTAAATGACCTATCCAGTGACTGCGCTCAACTGATGTATTACAAACGGTACAGAAAGGCATTTTAGATTATAATTACGTCAACTAATTTTGTACGCTTAATTAGGATTAGATTAACAATACTAGTAGATTCTGCAATAATCAATACAATTAATTTGGTGTCCCCATCAATTTAAAGCCAACTTATTTTAAATTCACACTATCCGTATAAAAGACAGGCTCGGAATTGTCAAATAATTCGTGAGTTCGTCTCATAAACCTTTGCAGCCCGTCCCACTGGGGAGTGTTGCGATCTAGTTGTACTTTTAACGCGACCTGGGCTTTCTTCCATCGTTCTTCCATGGGGGTAGAGACAACTTCGTCTTTCGAAAATACCTTGATTTCCACGTAGAACTCTCCTGTAAGGTCTGCCGCTCGCCGTACTTTGCCGTTGGCAACACGGGTGATGAGCGATGAACCGAAGTCCCCGCTTGAGGTCTTCGTCTTTTGATCGTCCTCCAAACCAAAGAGGTCCGTGCTCAAGATGCCTCTTTTACTGTAAACAATTACACATTTTATTTATAATAATTTGCATTTATTTCTTAAATAACGAAATTAAGGAGTATTATACACCTCTGTTGAATTCTATGGGGAATTAATAGCGTAATACATATTGGGATATAATAATTTCATGTAACTGTCATCATTCCTGCATTGAATATGATCGGAAATTGATTTACAGTTCTAAATTCACTAACCATCATGTACCAGTGCGTATATCATTTTAAATTACCACAAACACCTAAACATAGAAGCAGCAATATAAATTACCTTGACTTAGAGTCTGATGAGTAGTCGACGCTTTCAGGTGCTTGGCGCTTCACCACATTTTTCTTAGGTTGTTTTTTCGTCACCTTGGCTACTGCAGCAGTAGGCCTTTGTGATTGGTATTCTGATTCCGTGTCAGACCTTAAATAGAACACACTAAGATTAATTTTTTAACTGTAACCAACCTCAATAATTATGGAGAGGAGAATGTTAATGGGATATAGATTACTAGAAGATGGCATGGATGGTATGATGGGGATAGTTACGTCAGCCAGCAGGTAAGAACCAGGTCCGTAGCTGACTAGCGATTAATCACATTATCAAATTAATTTGATGATAGTTAGACCAGCCGGCAGGCAAGAACCAGGTCCGTAGCTGACTAGCGATTAATCACATTATCAAATTAATTTGATGATAGTTAGACCAGCCGGCAGGCAAGAACCAGGTCCGTAGCTGACAACTATGTTAAACTTAGTAGGTAGTACTTACTCACATTGTATAGTTGTAGGATGATGTAGATCACTGGAAGATACTGGAGCGAATGTAATTTTATGATTAAAATTCGTTGGTTTTATACATAAAAAATACCATTTCAGCAATATTTACCTCATAACAAAATTAAACCTTAACTACAATATTCACAGTTGTATGACTAATTTATGATACTTACGTCTAATTATTCCGTAGTGATTGAAAACCTTTCTGTCAAATTGCAATTTTCGTGAGAAATGAAATACAAAACTAGCTTCTTACCTCGCCGACAAAGTTGAAGCCGATACCATGCTGTTACAATAGGTATTATAATAAAGTATGTATGTTTGTTTAATTAACCTTGATATAAAATTTTGAATGACATCACACTCATGAAAATAATAAAATGGCATTTTTGAGAGCCAGAAATCAGGATATACATAAGTATGTAAAATCCTTACAAAATTTGTTGTATGCAGAACAATCAACGTGAGCAAACTCGCGTTAAAAACTTAGTTAATTTTATGTTGCAGTTAAACTCAAAGCGAGTGTAAAATCGTCATACTACTAAAAGACTAAAACTAACAAACTTTAATAAATCCTTTCATGCAAAGGATGTCGGTTTCTAAATTCAGCAATGGGAATGGGATGGGCTTTTCAAAGATTTCCTAGACTATAACCAGCTAATTACAAAAAAAAAAAAAAAAAAAAAAAAAAAAAAAAAAAAAGGAAAGAATCACTCATTTATAATAAGCTAGCGGAATTGGTAATATTCTTATTTAAGAAACACCCCCCTTTGACGAAAATCATTAGGTATAGGAAGTTCGCGCAAACTCGAATTTTAATTACGGACTACAACATGTACAGCGATCGTCTTACAATACAATAAAGTTCGACTAAGCAAATTAATGCATGATGCAATGTTGCTGACTTCGACATTGTAAATGATAATGTATACACACACAACGGCTGCCTGATACGTTTATCGTCAGGCGGTTCACGAATGAGTACAGTGCAGCGGCGAACCGTTGAACGGCGCAACACCGTTTTGACATTGGCTATACGGCAGTTTAGACGGGAAACGGCAAGTGTATAAGTATGCGAAGCCAGCAGTATGCTCCGACAGCAGAATGTGAGAGAACTACTCAATACATTATTTGTATGTACGGGTAAGGTTGTATCGTCTGTTTGAATTTAATTTTAAATTAAAATTTGGATGTCCTCGAGCCAATCTGGTCACTAAAATAGAATGTGCGTGCGTGGATGCCTGTGCGCTATTTCTTACTTTCGTGGAGAGACGTGAGACAAACTGTCCCATATTTTAGTTTAATGTTTACGGTATCCTAAAGTTCAGATATCCTTGGTACCCCAATCTGGGGTCATAGAAATAGAATGTGTGTATGCCTGTAGGTGTATGCTTATTCTTGCTTTATGAAGAGACATGAGGCAATCTGTCCTGAATTTTAGCTTACTATTTTCATATAGTTCGATTAGTTAACAAACTGTGTGTGAAACTTCTTGTTATAAAACTTGACAACCAAAGTAGTGGCTTGGTGCTCAATCCGAGAATCTGCTGTAGTTGATCGAGGTAAAACATCGGTATTCATTAGTCACTATAAACAAATAGTTCACTTTATTAAACTTTCAGACCAACAGCTAAAAGAGTTTAACTTTTAGTTACATAACGGTAAACGGTAGATTCGCAGGGATCGACCTAATGCAACCAAATAAGATTTTAAAAGTGGAATAGGGCTTAAACCGCAAAGTTTGTAGATCCATTATTTATGTTATTAGCTATTTCTAAACCACTTTCGTTCCATTCGCAACCAAAAGTGATTAAAAAAGTGGAGTAGCGCCCAAACCACACTGACAAATGTTTCTGTTTCATCGCGACGAATAGGCCGAAGTGGAGTAGGCGCCGTTCCATTATTTTACCTCCATATTATGCAGGATTTCATATTTCACCTTCCGATCGGTGGAATAGGCGCTAAACCACATTAGTTTCATTTATATTAGTGGGCATTCTAGCCCACGGAGAGTGACGAGGCGAACGGAGAGAGCCGCGGAACCGGGGGCTAGAATGCCCAATAATATCCTACTGTACTTTATGGAGCTTTGTCGTTATGATTCAAGTGTAAAGCGTACTAGACATTATTTGCCAGTAATTGCAACGAAAGGAACAGCAACTGAATGTCACTTTAATTTTCTCAATTATATGCGTCGACGTATTGGTGTTGTAGTTTACGCCGGAGTCAATTCAATTGAACTTCTCTTCAATCAATCCATCTGCTATCACATTAACAAGTACTGAGTGATAGTGCAGTACTCAAATTAGGACAAGGACCACTCGGTTCCACTTATTGATCAATGCGATCACAATAAGCGGACGTTGCCATAACGCGGCTGTGGTTGATGGTTGACAACAATTGTGGCAATCGACAGCCGACAACTGGCTCAATAGAACTGCTATTTGCAATTATTACCTCGTTTACGATAGATGACGACCTAAGATGCGAGTAGTTTGTCATCGTTGTACTGGTTTATTATTTTATATGTCGTGCCGAGGTTGAAATGATCAATAGGAACGGGATTTAGGTCAAACCGCTTAGAGCCTTGGCTTTTTGAAGAAGCTAATAAAGTTTATGAGAGCCAAGTTTTAATGACCGCGGTTCCAAACTTCCTATTGAGAAAAATACCATTGGACTTCGTGTAGAACTTAGTAAATTTATTGATTTTTGGATGATGTGGAAATTAATGTTATTTTGTATTGTTTCAGTCGAAGCAGCGGGCATCAATCAAATGGCTGTTAACGAAGGCGTTCAACAACAGGGTCCCTGATAACCTTCAGGAGCCCTTTTACAGGGATCATGAGGTAACTTAACTAATATATATTTTCTTCATCTGCCGTATTTTCCATACAAATTGTTTAACATGTCTGAAAAGAATGCTAAATAATATCACTTGAGGTTTCATTAAAGCCTTGCATTGTCCTTGACTTGAAATAATAGCCTATTGTTTCCGAATTTCGAGACAATTAGATTTTCTCCTTGATTTCTCACGCTCAGATGTCCAAAATGTCAAACCAAACACCGGTCGAGTCGATCAAATTCAGTTTAGCAGCAGTTTTTCTGTTTTCATTTTGAATATAAAACTGTTAAGTACTTTGTATTTTAGATGATCAAACATTTCATCTTTCATATCTTCCTGAATCTACTATAGTTTATGTCTATTTCATTAAACTAATGATATTTTGAACCGACCGAGTAAAAAGAGCGAATTCAGAAAAAAAAGTTCTATTATAATCTGTACAAAAGGTTGCCTTTGCGTTTTTGTCAACAATGATTACCCTGAATTTGAACAGTAATCATAGTTAGGCCAGCAAATTACGATAGCGTTTCGTGTAACATACAGACTTTAGACATGACGTACGCGCCCAAAAAGGAAATGTGAAAGGAGTCGATAGTCTACTACACTGCAATCGTCAATCAATATTCATTTTAATCATCATAGAAATGTAGATGTCACAGAAAGTATTCAAGTTCGGTTTATAATAAGCAAATATTAAGCATTTTTAAAAATAAATTGGTGCGGTCGGGGGACCCCCATCAGGAACGAAGTTCCTTCTCACATATAATTTTTAAAACATAAACATAATTTTCGCAGCCGCCATCTTGGATTTACAGTTTGACCTCACTATCGACTTTAGCATCCTCAAAAACTATGAAAACGATACCCATGACGAAAAATTTGAAAATTTTCTCAGGCGCCATCTTGGATTTTCATTTTGGCTTTATCACCCTAGAAAACCATGAAAATTTTTCATCAAGGGTATCGCCCGATGAAAAATTTAAAATATTCGCAGCCGCCATCTTATATCATTACATTTTAACGTCCCTATCGGCTTTAACACCCTTGAATACCATGAAAACAACACTTAGAAGAAAAAAATTAAAATTTTCGCAGCCGCTATCTTGGATTTTTTTTTTACTTAATTTATACTTTTACACACTATCTTTCTCTCTTTCTATAATATATAATAGAAAGAGACAGAGAGAGAGAGAGAGAAAAACGCATGGAGGGGGCATAACGCTTTTTCGTTACGTGACGATTTCTACCAGTTAACTCCTAACTCAAGCCGCGTTAAAGAACTTCATTCCAAAAAAAAAAAACCATTTTGATTAGTGCCGGATTCCGCCTTTTGTAACAGTCTAGACGTAACTTTTTGTTTGCCAACTTCTCTGTATGTCCCGACGCTGCCACTATTGAAACTCAAGTTTATTTACGGATCGTTTATTCATTATGATATGCGTCGGATTAATGTTTGAGTCGTAATTGTCGTCTAAATGTCACAGGGTCACCATTTTTAACCTCGCGCAAGGTTTTGTGTTTTCGAGGAAACTATTAGTTATTTCCGAACGAGCTATGAAGCTGTCATTTACTATGACGTATTATACTAAACCTCGTAAAGGATTTGCTAAAATGCGGAACCTGCTTTCGGGTCAGCAATACGCTAGAGTTACTGCCCATTTCCTTCACGTAGTTAACATAGAGCGCCGCCGCCCTCTAACCCCGCAATCCTTATCGTAACCAGGTCATTCAAACCTAGACTTACAGGTATTTTGAAACTAACACCAGAATTAGCAGCTACAATGGCAGCATGGGTTCCTTAAAAACTACCATCAGTAAGACAGTATTTACCGCAAGAAAGCGTGACGAATATATGAAAGTATGAAAAAAAAAAACGTTGCTGTTATCTCTTGAAATTATATTAACTGCAACCACAAACATTAGATCCTTTGAAGCAGATAAAAGAACGTTGCCCCTAAACACAGTCAATGTTCAGACATTTCTCAACTCGAATTTCCACTACATTTGTACTAGTATCCGTTTGTATACAACTACACTCGGTTTTAATAGATGCTTCCTTTGTTGTAAACAGTTAATATTCCTTTTGCTTATCTTTCCTCGTTCATCATTGACTAAAGATAATAAACACATTCGAAGTCTGTATGTTTATACAGTTTTATCGTTCGAATTATTTATACTTATTTATACAGTCCGCGAGGTTTAAGCTGAGCTTTGCATTTGTGTGAGTGCACATAGATAGTGTGGTTACACCTGTAACGTCCGGCATAGAGCGCGACGCGTTCTTTATTTGGTTTAAAACCGGTTTATACTGCTTTTTGACAATCGGCTTTTGTTCTTTTAGTATGAGAGGACATGACCAAAACCATGTCGCATCGTTGTAAAACGTAAAATGATAAGACGATTGAAGATTTTGTCTTACGTAAAACGATAAGAGAAAAATTTTTGTCATGAGCTCTCGTACCATTTTGGTGATCACTCACACAAATGCAAAGCTCATCTTACGCCTCGCGGACTGTACTCACGTCTGCCTTGTATTTGATTAGATCACGGATATTGTCCCAAATGGAGACAGGGTTCATATTTCGGAACTGTTATTGCTAATGCAGTGTCTGATTACACAATAGTTTAAATTCTACCACTTATGTCTGTACCGTTACGAAGTATGAGATCATTTATTTTGGAATAAGTAGGTAGGTACTTCACTTCAGCTCAACATCGCATTGCTTTTAATAAAAGTGCATTCGCCTTTGGACAGCAAATATAAACTGTTACATAAAGGAGACTGGTTTCCCTGCTCGGACTGCTCTATCGACTAGTATAAATGAAATTGCCTACTGCGGTAGATCTCCACAGCCCGCTACGGGATTGACCTTTCATCACAACCCCTTTTTATTTTTCAGTCTATTGCTACGAGATTTTCTGAATTACATTTTCATTTCATTGTTTACTAGCTTTTGCGGCTTCGCCCGCGTGGATGTTGGAAAATATCCGACTGGAACATACTACCGGGAATTCCTTCCTTATTGCTTGTCTACATTACAAAGGGAGCCTCTGCAAAATTTCAGCTTTCTAGGTCCATGGCTTTGGGCTGGGCGTTGATGAGTCAGGACTTATCTTTTCATTTATTAAGATTTATTTCTGAATTCATATTTTGGCATTGCCTTCTGTTAAATCGTGCAGATCTTTTTATCGAAGTAAAATTGCCAGATCTACTTTTTGCTGATTATACAATTCAGAGTCCTAAATAAGTTCAATTTCCTTATACAGAATCGGTTAATGCGAAGTTGTGCAAATTAAAGTTTTCACGTTCAGGTCAAGATATGACCGGTTTTATCAGATTAATGCATCATGTGGTGGTTATGTAATGTAGGTGTTTCTATACATATTTAATTAAAATTTGTTTTTATTTCAAAAACATAAGACCTGCTTTATATGTAGTTGGTTCAGTTAGTATGCATGTAAAGTTTCATGATCTAATTTGAAGTATTTTTTGAATACCAGCGGTTTATTGTTCGGTTTGGAAGTAACTTTGGAATTTCTGTCTATCGAGAAAATTTTATGGAATCGTGTTTTCGTCAAACATAGTATACCTACTTAACATTAAACCTCAACTTCACCATATATTTATTTCAAAATTAATGCTGCAGTATTTTCGACATAACGGAGGATCATGCAAAGCCATTTGAGGTAGTCTAAGCTCTCAATACATAATTAACACTACGGAAATAAGCATGAACATTTTAGGAATCGTCAGCTAAAGTCAAGACCGTCGTTACCGACCCCGAAATCCCATCGGAAACGACCATAAAGAAAACAGTTCCCCACTAAATAAAACCAATGTTAAGCCAGCCACATATCTAATGCCTAATCGATCGGGAATTTCGATTTTACCCTTCATACATTTTTATCAGCTGCCAGCTCGAAATGGCTGCCCTTGAATTAAAAGTTCAGCATGAACATGGTACAATATTGATCGCAACCATCCCGCCAGTTGCTGGGGGTTGGTAACGAGAGTCACGCGAGGTTTTTGCAGTGAAAAAATGTGCTTCGAGGAGTGTCCCTAGCATTAGTAATTACGTCTTTATGAGTTTATTTGACCCAGTGGTTGTTTGTTTTCGTGTAACACAATGGCTGTGATGAGAAAGAAGCGGAATCATAATAGAAATGTAAGGTGATTCTCTGTTCTTTGAGTTCTCAAGTGATTCGTAAAAAAAATGTCTTGAGGTTAGGTAATAAATTTGAAAAATTTTGATTTTTCCGTCTATGTTATTATAACTTATTTAAGAACTCTTTTGTTAGGAGATCGGAAATACTCCTTATTCTCAGACAGAAAGAAATGTTTTGCTAGGTCTTCCTTGAGAGGCTGTTTGAGCCAGACCGTAAATTAAGATGATATCTAGGATTTAGTATTATCATCGTTATCTTGCTTACGTAATCCCCTTGAAATTTAATTTACTAGACTTCATTGCTAACAGTACTCTGTAATTGATATCCAGGTCTCGTATTTTCATAACTAGTTATCAAATGGATTTGTACAAGCAATTATTTTAGCTGTCCACGTGTTCCAAAACGAGAGAATCAAATAGCCGTCGAGATGAAGATTTGTTTTGTTAGCCTTTCTCCGATGATTTCTAAGAAGCCTTTTCATTTATCATTGGTGTGCAGCGGATGTCCATTAACGATTGTTGTTGCGAACGAGTTCAAGGACCACTATGTTTGGATCAGATATGTACTTAGGGCATGAGAACACTGCAATCTAAAGTTCTCTTGGGATTGGTTCACCGCTTTCCATAATCCCGCGTAGAAAATATTGTAGAGTACCTATCTAGAAAGAGGATTGTGATGTGAAGCTGTAAATTTTCATACAACAAGCGATAACTTTCCCTGTAAACATAGTCTAACTTTCATATTTTTTAGAAAAGTCGGACTCGCGCACCGAGGGTTCCGTTCCGATTTCTGAAAAAGTGTGCTATTTAGAGACATCGTTTTATTTTTCCTGTAATCTTTACATAAACTTCTATCAAATAGAATAATTTCAGATTTTTCTCTTTGCAAACTTCGGAGATAAGGGGGGGCGGGGACGGTAATTTTTTTACATTTTTCATCTAAAGTCGAAAACTATGCGGCCTAAAAAAAAATGTTTGTTAATGTGCAAACAGCGCTCTTTCATATGATACCCCACATGCCCTAGTAGCCCCACTTTGAAATTTTAAGACCCCCTTTCAGTCCCTGTTGCAAAAAAATATAATAGTAGATTATGCACCGAGGGGCTAAAGTGGTGTCTTATGTCACGGGCGTCATATTGAATCTCGAGCGCAATGAAGGATTCGGGATTTAACTCCCGAGCGCAGCGAGGGAGTTAAGAGTTTAACTCACGAGCGAAGCGAGGGAGTTAATACAAGAATCCTGAATGCAGCGAGGAATTCAAGCTAGCCCAAGGCAAAGACACCTTTAGCCCAGAGGAGGATACTCTACTTTTTACACCTACTGTGAGAAAATAATAGCCATAGTACGAAAAACAAAGTATTTATTAAATAAACAAACAGTAAGAATCAATGTAAGAATAACATATTGGATGATTGTCTGTATGCATTTTGAATTTAGAACGTCATTGGAGACGCTCGTGAAAATAGAGTATTTTTGATAAAATGTGATAAATCGAGTGTAGTCTTAGAGCATTTAACTATGGAGATGGCAAGCAGCGAATCACCGAACAACATTTTCTGCCACTTTATGCGGGGGGCGAGGAAAACACATACAGCACACTACGAAAATTTGACAGTGCTAGTGATGTGACACAAACAATGAGTGATATTTCATTACATGAATGAATGAATAAATGTTCATTCATTTTAATTTCTTGTATGTATACGCACGGCTACAGATCACGCTATACAGGGTTATTGGTAAAACACCAGCAACCTCTTTAGGGGTCATTGTACTCATCATTATGAACAACTTTTAATGAGGGACCAAACCTGAAATCGCGAAAAAAAATCAGCTGCTCCCTACATTTTGACGAGTTTGATGTAGATAAAAATGTACTGAACAGCTGATTTTTTTTTTTCGCGATTTCGTGTTTGGGCCCATAGTAAAACTTGTTCATAATGATGAATACAATGACCCTTTAAGAGGTTGCTGGTGTTTTACCAATAACCCTGTATATTTCCAGTATAAGCTGATCTCGCATTGTATAGGATTTCCTTATAATTAGAGATCAGTCAATCTGCCTAGCCTTTTCCCAACTATGTTGGGGTCGGCTTCCAGTCTAACCGGATGCAGCTGAATACCAGTATTTTACATGGAGCGACTGCCTATCTGACCTCCACAACCCAGTAACTGGGTAATACGATACCCCTTGGTAAGACTGGTTGTCAGACTTTCGGGCTTCTGACGACCCGTAACGACTGTCAAAGATCCACGAATAACAGCCGGGACCAACGGCTTAACGTGCTTTCCGAGGCACGGAGGAATCTCGATATGTAAAGATGGTCACCCATCCACTGACCAACCCCGGCAAGCGTAGCTTAACCTGACGGATCGACCCGTGCGGCTGTTATTACTTAGCCACGAGCTCCTCCTCCATAATTAGAGATCAGTGTAAACTGATCAATGTAAACCTCCTCCTCCTCCATAATTAGAGATCAGTGTAAACTGGAAATGTATATAGCTTGGTGTGTAGTCGTGTGTACCTACACAAAAATACGCAATATGATTAATGCCTGCGAAACTACGTAGGTAGCCAGTAATGACCAAAAAATTTATAGTGCTTTAGAAAAAGAACGATTGTATTTATTTATAGAGTCAAATATTTTTTCAAATAACATATTGCTGGACCAGCCGGTCGATTCAGTAAAAATCTCACCGTGAAAACTTAGGTGAAGTGAGTTTGTTTTTGCTAGGAATTGACACTATTGACAACTCACTCCACGCTCACTTTACCTAAGTTTTCACGGTGAGATGGTTACAGAATCGCACTGCAGTGCCTTTCCCTATCATTCTGCATTTAGGGTCGGCAATTCGGGATACATACTGAGCCCCGTTTTATAATGCGGGCTTATTGTAGGTATACGTGTCAAAAAGTAGGAAGTGTAGAATATAAATAATAAAACAACACAGCCAATTTTATTATTTCGTTAAAAATAACACTTTTATTTTTATTTATTTATTATTTATTAAAACTTTATGCACAAGTAAAAAAATACTGTACAAAGGCGAACTTAATGCCTGAGGCATTTTCTACCAGTCAACCTTAGGGTGATGCAGAGACAAAACATGGTAGGTGCAACACAAGGGATAGATAACTGGCAAAAGAATAAATACTAATAAATACACGTCTTTTACCCGTTCGGTTTCTTTTTTTTACAACTATTTGAGTTCGGTGTTTACTAGCTAACTAATTAAATAAACTAAATGAGGTGTTTGATATTTTAGTAGGAAAACATGCGGGTGTTTCATAGCCATAGTCTAGTTCATAGCGGCTTCATAGCCATGGGCTAGTTCATAGTGGCTTCATAGCCATAGTCTACTTAATGACATTAAACATCTAGACGTTGCCATGATTACAGTGTGAAGCGTGGAAGTGAGACACATATATACGAAATTTTATTATTATCTCCTCACCGCTGTCACTGTGGCGAAGTTGTCAACAGCCTCGGACACCACGGCCTGTCTTGCAGCCGAATTGCGGGTCGCTAAGCGCGGCACGCTAACATCAATGACATCATCCGACGAGCCCTTGTCACCGTCGGCGTTCCAGCTGTATTAGAACCCAATGGCTTGGCACGCGACGATGGCAAGAGACCGGACGGCATGTCATTATTTCCATGGAAGGTGGGTAGGCCTTTAGTGTGGGACGCTACGTGTGTCGATACTCTTGCGCCATCCCACCTTCATGGCTCGGCGTGCTGTGCTGACACTGCTGCTGCGGCTGCGGAAAACCTCAAGCGGCGGAAGTATAATAACCTTATCGGTAATTATATTTTTGAGCGGTTTGGGGTTTGAAAGCGGTGGAATAATTATTAAATTATTCCACTGCGGATTATTTTTTTTTTCAAATTGCATGAGCTGCAAAAACTCACATTCGAAACGAACTAACTGTTATTTTTTAATAGCCTAAGCCTACAAAAGAAAAGAATTTAAATCGACTCACAAAGAACTGAAATTAATATTCTATAAATAATATTTTTTTTAAATTTCAACCTGACTTATCCAGATACATTCACAAAAAAACTATGTTTACTGAACATACTGACTGAAAAAATCATTTATTGTATCAATCATTCATTCACGTTGTCCCTGCACTATGCAAATTCCTTTAATTCCTTCCTGTACTACGTTTGCGCTACCAACGTACCACTGTATTTTTCTATCGTAATGTCAACAACGATTATTTCGACATTGTACTTAAATAAAAGTATTTGAATGTATTATTTATACTAACATGTGGTAAGAAACACCATGGTTTCGCAAATTTGAAGTGGCAGATCGCTTTTCGCACGAGGAAACTGCACAATTCACCATTTTTTGGGAGCACTTTCTTGCGACACAATACGATACACAATGACAGCTGTCGCCAAATGAATTAGTTTTATATAACGTGCATGGCCATATGGCCAGTCGACTTTGGCAGAGGGGTTCGCTCAGCTATGCCATCTCCATAGGTTAAATGCTCTAAGAGTGTAGTATCGATAGATTTTATTATTTATTTATTTATTCACAAAATCCACAGCAATCTTAGCGCAGTTTACTTAAAATAAATTAACTAATGTTACAGCCAGTTACTATTACGGTATTAAGGCGCGGTACGGTATTTGTTATTATTAATGCCAGTTTTAATGTTATTCCATTCCTTTTAAAAAATGGTTCGTAGTTATCTAATTATTCTTACAATATTATGTCTTCGAAAACATGGCAACAATATGAAGAAGCAGTCGTTATGATTTTGTAGGAAATCGAGAATATCATCCACGCGTAGTAAGGGTTTCGAGAATAGCTTTCCTCTTTCTGGCACCAAAGGGTGTTTGTTAGTACTATACTGCCAATTTAGCTGAGCATGTGAGATTCCAAATTCAAATCACATTATTGACCAGCGGGTCATAATGAAATCCAGTACAACATTATTGACCGGCTGTGCCCCCGGCCACTAATGACTCACTTTAGGTTAAGGTTGCTTGACATATAATTTGACATTTTCGAGCAGGTGGTGTGAAAATATTTTTATTTCTTTCTTATTTGCAAAATACTTGGGTAAACGTCATCTAAAGCTGTTCCAAATTTCAAGTTGAGAGCATTAGTAGTTCTTGAGATATCCAGCTGTGACAGACAGACAGAGTCAGTCACACCATGAGGGTTCCTTTTTTACCATTTTGGTACGGAACCCTAACTAGGTCCGTATGTTTTTATTACTTATAAAGAAATATTGCGTACGATATAAGTTATTAGCATCTAAATAACTATATTTTTGACTTAAAAACTTTCTCGAGCGTTTTTATTTTTTTTAATTACTAAAAAAGAAAAACGAACAGACCTAGATTATGGTGTACTGAATCTAATGAGGCCAAAATTGTTTCATTTCGTTAAGGTTTAGGGGGGTGAAAACGTTATCGCCCGAAACAATATTTCAAAAAGGAAATGTAGGTAATTGCCTCCAAGACTTGCAAGCTTGTAACTCTCTCTATCACGCCCGGAGGGAGGCAGGGCAACATAGATAGCATTTTTGAAAATACGTGCTCGCGCCGCGTATCCGGCAGTTCACAATCCTCAGTTCACAATTTTCAGAAGATAAACTTAAGGATGATAATTATACCTTACTAGCTGACCCGACAGACGTTGTCCTGTCCCAATTTCAATATTCCCATATAAAATCCACTTTCAGTTTTCCAGAATTTTCCAATTTTCCTGCCAACTTTTCCAATATTTCTCATCGTTTAACCTTTCCTGGAATACGTCAAACATTTCAAAACCAAAATCAGCTAAATCGGCCCAGCCGTTATTGAGTTATAAAATTACAACGAAAAGTGGCATTGATTTTTATAGATAATAGATTTACGTTCAAAGTTATGTACCTAAGTAGAATCAATCCCTTTAAAAAGTCTGTAAAAGCTAGTTCCCGTAAGTCAAAGGAAAAATAAAATCAGATAAGCATCAGTACTGATCTCAATCGAGTCATGCTTCATTACAGAAATGCGTAATAGCAATAATTTAATTCTATCATCTGAATTCACTATTGTTTGCTAATATCTATGTTGGATAACCGTTCATTGAATGCGTGGGTGAATCTGGGATTGATGCGTATTCTGCTTCGTTACATGTTCCTTTTGAAATTTTCGTAGACATTGTTGAGTTGGTTGAACCCCAAAGGTTACTTGGATGATATTGCTTTGTTTCAGGGGTCGATAACCAGACTTCGCGATCGGCAAAATGTGCTGACCAATTATTTCCTGAGGCCTACGTTTAGTATCGACCAATAAAGATGTCTATAAAGTCTATTTCCTATTTATCCTAAAGGCATAAACGGCCAACGCAATAAAATCACTATCCAGTTTTGCATGGATTAAACTTAAACAATCGCAGGGTTTATTTCCTTGTTTTGTATTTTGTACTCCGACAAACCGATTTCAATCCATATATAAATAACTGTAATGTCCTTTGAAATGCTATAAGTCGCGGTGTTCTGGCTCATCTAAATTGTCTCTAACCGATTTCCATGTCGAAAATATTCCCTAATGAACGCACATTCGTCTAGCTGCTGTACAAGGATATTTTTACTTTTCGGGAAGTGGTCTTCAAACGAGGAAAATTTCCGATAGTCAAGGACTTAGAGTCGAATTTGGAATGTGCATCTGTTCCAAAAGAGTCAAAAGGTAAAATTGTCGCGTCGCTTTAAAAATAGTCTACGTCGTTTCCGCCTTTGGGATACTGGCGATCTTTTGTTCTTTTCACCGGTGACTGGTGACTCAGCTGGTTTTATTACACATGGATTATGTTTTTCCGGATTTATTTTAGTACTTATCCAATCTATACATACTTATCCAAATTATACAAATAAATAAAATTGAAGTGCCTCTGTCTAATGTCAAAATAACAGGTTTTTACCTACTGAATGCAATATGAAAGTAATACGGTACTTATAACAAAAAACAATTTTTAAAATTTTTGACAGTCTGGCTGTCTGTATCTGCGAAACGACTGAACCGATTTTGACGGGACTTTCTGGCAGATAATTGATGTTATTAGAAGTAACATAGGCTACTTTTAATATAGACTAGCTGTGCCCCGCGACTTCGTTCGCGTGGAAATCGTAAGTAAGATACACAATATGTATACTAAAATAACAGCCACATTTTAATAAATCCCCCTCGTTCCCCGACCCGCCGCGTTGCCGCCCTATTTGTTCACAATTTCATGGGTTTTTTTTTTTTTGCGCAGAACCAAGCATAATTCTTTTTGCAAAAAAATGCCGATTCAAATAGAGAAGTATTGACATCCACGTGGGCGAAACCGTGGGTAACAGCTGTTTTGACCATTATCTAATTAATTAAGACAATATTTGTTTTCATAATGAGGAAAATATATCATTTTCCTTATTAAGAAAACACACAAACATTGCCTTTCAATAGTAATGTTTTCGTGTCGGCGACCTCATAGTAACTGTATGTGTTGTTAAACGGTGGACTAGGTTTTGATTTCAGGTTGCCACGCTTCAGTGTTTTCTTAGGATGTTCGACAAACTAGAACGGATAGCTTTTGTGTTGAAAACATACTTTATTAAAACAAACCTTCAGTATCGGTCCTAAATAATTATTTTCTGTTAGCCCAATTTTGAAGTTAGTTAAGAACAACGAATTAAGAATGTTAAGAAGTTTTAAATTAGTTTCTTATGTAACTTCATTATTGGTTATGTAGGAACCATATATGTACTTGAAATCGGAGTCTGAGATAATTATATACCCACTTATTCATAAAAAAAAACTAAAACATAAACCTATTTAGTTATAAGTAGAAGTGGTTTGTCAATTTCTTTCGAATTATGATTTCAGTTTGAAAGAAGAAGACAAAACACTTCTATAACCAAAATAGGTTTAAGGGTTTTAGTTTTTTTATGATTATCAGGGCTAATGTGTAACGACAACTCAATGACATACACCAAAGGATTCAAATTCCTTTGCAACCAATTTTTTTTTCTACTTTTCTCAGTATCTTAAATGTAAATTATCTGAAATTACGAATTTCAAGTACTTAAATAAGTAATTATTTTAAAATTCTCTAGTTTAAGTTTTCTTAAGGCCTATTTCACGATGTTCCAATAGCCACTACTCATCGACTTAATTCAAAAATGGAACAGAATTTGTATGAAATTATCTGCCAAGTAAGTTAATAGGAACTCAATCGTAAGTGGTGAAAAAGGCCCTTAATGTACTTATTTTGTTTTTGATTCTGTAATTAACAGCCTTTGTTTGTGTACACATAGTCATGGAAGAGGGAGGTCTGCTGTTACAGGTATATCTCCATACTTAAAAGGTCTCTAAAATGTATTTGTTAAGGCGCAGATTTCCTGAAATGATCAAAAAGGTGGTTTTTTAAAGCTGTGTATCTCATAAACCGTAAATAGTTTTGACATGTAAAAAAAATATGATATTTTCAAGTCCTTTTCGCATACAGTGATATGCGAAAAGGACTTGAAAATATCATATTTTTTTTACATGTCAAAACTATTTACGGTTTATGAGATACACAGCTTTAAAAAACCACCTTTTTGGAAGCCAAAACATAATTAAACATACTTTAATGCACCAAAAAAATCTTTAAACATACCTCCTAATAATCTTTAAAAGCTGTGCTGTGTGTAAGCTGTGTGTGTAATCTTATCCCTTCATTAGCAATTATAATTATAATTAAAAATATACCATGAAATGTCAAATTCCAAACTGCATCCAGTGATGGATTACTTTTAATTAAATAGTTAATTTCTAATTTTATACGATTTTATTTGCACTTTTACGACATAATTCCGGTGCGCGTGAGAATCTTCTATCTCGTGCGTCAAACTAGACAGCCATAAAGCCATTTCACTTACACACCGAGCTAAACCAAGCTTGGAACCAGGGCCTTAAACCTGTTCATTACGAAATAAATAAACTTACTTACACATTACAAATATTCTCAATATTGATTACAAGTTCAAAAGAGATTTAGAGACTATTTAGTTACATTGTATAACGCGCACATTATCCCATTTTATTTAACAGCGTTCGTCTTCGTATCTGTCTCTGTAAGTGTCAAAATAATGATAAAAATAAATATTATGTAATCATTACCAATACATAAAGAGGCAAGTGTCTATTGACCAACATGTCCATATAAAAATTCACACGTTTTTATTCTCTACTGGTGGTAAGTTAGTCTTCGATGAATGAATGAGTCAATGCCATTACTGAGTTGTATCAGTTTGATTCAGCACCGTAAGTACCGGGCTTATTGTGATTTTATGATTCATTCTCAGGTTTAAATGTAATGATACCATTATGCCTTTACGAGTCCGAAATATGATGTTTGAATAATTTAAGGCTTGTCCTCCCTAAAATATGGCGAAAATAAGTAGCTTTGTTTCCATTTTTTACAGTAACTAATAGCACCTTTTTGATAGAAAAAAAACCGGTCAAGAGCGAGTCGGACTCGCGCACCGAGGGTTCCGTTCCGATTTCTGAAAAAGTGTGCTATTTAGAGACATCGTTTTATTTTTCCTGTAAACTTTACATAAACTTCTATCACATAGAATAATTTCAGATTTTTCTCTTTGCAAACTTCGGAGATAAGGGGGGGACGGTATTTTTTTTTTTACATTTTTCATCAAAGTAAAAAACTATGCGGCCTAAAAAAAAGAAAAAAATGTTTAAGAATGTGCAAACAGCGCTCTTTCATATGATACCCCACATGCCCTAGTAGCCCCACTTTGAATTTTTAAGACCCCCTTTCAGTCCCTGTTGCAAAATAAATATAAATATTTTTATTTCTTTCTTATTTGCAAAATAGTTGGGTAAACGTCATCTAAAACTGTTCCAAATTTCAAGTTAATTTCATTAGTAGTTCTTGAGATATCCAGCTGTGACAGACAGACAGACGACAGACAGACTTAGTCACACCATAAGGGTTCCTTTTTTACCATTTTGGTACGGAACCCTAAAAATACACAATAATCTAGAATACATAAGAAGTGATTTCATGTGTCCTGAAATCTATTTTAGTTTATAGAACTAAAGAAAAAAGAGGCTAAACCCAGGTCTATTTCTGTCTATTTTTTCGAGTTTTTACCATATTACTCCTACAGTTTTCATTAAAAGTGTTCATAAATTTATACGGTCCTTTACAAAATAATAAGGAATGATTTCATGTGATTACTTTTTTATTCCAATCCTTAGATTTTTTGTAAATCGGTGATTACTTCATATTTTGCAAGCGTTGTGTCATCGCGCTTCTCTTTCTTTTCTATGCAGTCCGACAGTGACCGCGCTTTTTTACGGCGGACAAGCCTTAAGCTTGTAAAGCGGATTAAGTTAAGTAATGGTTACGGACCATACTTGGTGACTTTTATTGGTTTCTTGCTCTGAACCATAATTACGTAAAATAATGGTAAAGTTATTTATGATTATGACTGACCATAAAATAAGTTGCAATATCTTGACTCTAATAGGTAGAAAACCCATTACTTACTAAAGTTTTAGCTATCACCACAACGAGGGGCTAACAGTTTCCGCCTAAAAAATTATTCCAGACGTAGATATCATGACTGAATTGAAGAAAATGTGCAATCAATCTGCCTAGCCTTTTCCCAACTATGTTGGGGTCGGCTTCCTGTTTGAATACTAGTATTTTACATGGAGCGACTGCCTACTGACCTCCACAACCCAGTAGCTGGTAATACTAATACCCCTTTAGTAAGACTGCGGTTATCAGACTTTCGGGGCTTCTGACGACCCATAACGATTGTCAAAGATCCACAAATGACAGCCGGGACCAACGGCTTAACGTGCTTTCCGAAGCGGCTTTGTAAAGATGGTCACTCATCCACGGACCAACCCTGGCAAGCGTAACTTTAGCTGATGGATTGACCCGTACGGCTGTTATTATTACTTAGCCACGAGCTCCTCACTTAGATTGAAGAAAACGTGTGAAATACAGGTTAAATATTAGTATTTTGTCGCCGGCTTCGACGCCTTTCTCTGACCCACGCCTCCAGCGAGACGCTGTCGACTTGTCGCCGTCTCGATGCATCTTTTTGTCGTGCCGTTCGCACCGCTTAATTATGTGCACGCCAGTTTAGAATCTCATCAGAGTTGTTAATCAGGGGTACTCACATGTTTCGCGTTAATTGAGACGCTGTGAATACTGCTGCTCTTTGAAAGTGAGTGCTAATAAATGTTCCTACTCGTTATTTTTCCTGCGACTCGCATCATCGCGATGGCTTGTGAACTCGCTATGATTGCTTTTCTACTGGTTTCAGGTCTGGTGTTATTAAAGTTTCTTTTTTTATCAGACTTGTTATCAAAATGTGAGGTAGACGGGTTCTAAGCCGACGTTCGCGTGGACGTCAAAATATCGCGGCGATTTTTTTTCGCGCACTGGATTTTCAACGCTATGCTTAGCGCCAAGAGTTGAAAATCCAACAGTGTGTTTTTTCGACGCGCTGGGATGCATTCTGTTGTTGTTAGGTTGAATTCTGGAAGCTCGGCTCAGCAACGAGAGTTGAAAATCCAGTGCGCGATAAAATCCCGCCGCGATATTTTTACGTCTGTGCGAACGTCGGCTAATTGTGAATATGCTTGAGATTCCGATGGTAAACTATGATTAGTTTGGAGAAAGAAGATTCAATTCGAAAACGCCTCTGCTCGAATGCACGACGATGTTGCTTGACGCGTCAACCTTTGGACCGTCTCGCGAACTGATCGCAATCTGATATGCCATCCGTGGAAATGAATTACAGCTTCCATTATGTTTCACGCACTTTTTACGCAAAACTTATACGAATATTTTCCTTGTAGTTACGAAATAAATTGATGTCACAATGTAATACATCGTTCTTAAGAATTCAATAAGAGTTCTCTTTTACTATCATCGAGCGAAACTATAGCTCAACAGATAACAAAGGCAAAAAGTCGGTGAAGTTTCTTTCGGTACGAGATGGCACGATGCCCAGCGTCGCTCTCACGAGCGTGTGACCGATCAGATCCGAAGATAAGTTAATTAGTCGAGAGCACTTGATTCAAATAGCGTATGGATACCGATATACTGTTGTTCTACGAAATCATACGAGCAGCGCATTTTTACAGCAAAAATGCTCTACTCTGTAGGACCTCCTCTTTATTTTTCTTTTCGGGCTAAGGGCCTATTTCACGATGTCCGAATAACCACTACTTACCGCATAACTTCAAAAATGGAACAGGTTTTTTTTATGAAATTATCTGCCAAGTAAGTTAATACGAACTTAATCGTAAGTGGTGAAACAGGCCATAAGTATGGTATTTTTCTGACAGTAAAATATTTCAATGTTCGAGATATGAAATCAAAAATAAAATGATTTTATTGCACTACTCCGTTGGAGGTTCACAGTCTTGTTCAGCGCTTATGGTAATGCTTGCAATGCAATACTGTTTGCTGTGCCCCCATGTCGCATCGTTGTGCCTGCTAAGTCCCCAGTACCTCGCACTCTGGCCGCACTTAATGATCTCTTGGATTCTAATCCAACAAACGATCTGTTTGCGGATGAGTGGACGAAGATATTACTGACATGTCAGAAGTACTGTGAGAGGTATTCATGAAAGTACTTATTGCTAATTTTTATTGTTCTATAATTATACATTTTCTTTTCTGTGTATGTGTAAATAAATAAAGTTTCTGTCAAAGCTTGTTATTTGAGCATAGGTTATGAAAAGCTAACAAAATTAAGCTTTCTATTAACCATGACGAGATATTGATTAGTGTAATGTTTGTCCTATTGTACAGGCTATTTTGAGTAATAAATCCCATATCTAATAAATCAGTAAACTCGCCCAACTAAATGTTGTTCGGCGAATGTCGCCCACACAGACCTTTAATCAATCTAAGTATTTCAATTTATTATTTCGTAATAGCCATACTGTACGACATAATCAATTGAAGTAACGATCCAGTGGTTTCAGAACTCTTTGTTTTGAGACCGGTCTTTAAAGGGTGTATTTACGAGGGGGGGGGTACCTAGTGATATAATTTCTTTTTTACACAAAAGTAAATGAAATATGTGTATTAAATAAAATGCTTTGCAGTCCGCCTTTGTACAGGTTTTTTTTTACTTGTGCATAAAGTTTTAATAAATAAATAAATTTTATATAGGGCCAGTTTCTCAATAAATGAACTGAAGTAAAACCTGGAAATGTTTAAAGAATTATTTGTAGTTCAGAATCTATATAAAATATTTTTGTACGAATTCTATTCGTACAAAAAATATTTTAAGAATACAAAGCATTTTATTTAATAAACATACTTTTGTTAAAAACTAATTATTTGACTACCCACCCATATCAAGCTGAAAACACTACTTCTGTATATCTACATAATATATTACAACTGAAAATTGTATGATCGCCTGACTCATGTTAATCACTTTTCTCTTGTTCGGAAAATCTACTTTTACTGCAGATTTTTACTTCAAACAAACTTGTCAAATACTTTTCCAAAATTGTCAACTTTAAATGGCCCCAGTCTGGCTGCTGCCTCGGCGTCGCATTTCGTCTGCACCAACATTGCTATTAGTATAATGTATGTATTTACAGTAATTCTAACGAGCGATGGAGCGATGACCTGCCTAACATGAATGACATTCTTTGACGAAATTCTTAAAATAAAGTTTGCTGACTGTTTTACGACGAAAGCAATAGAATCCATTGTGAAGTTTTGTTTTCTTTCAACGTGGCGATACGTGCAAAGGGTGAACGGATTGGACGTATACGTGAACGTAATGGGATTTAGCTGTCCGTACAGTTCAATATTTGCGAAAGAGCTTCGGGTGTCGCCTGGGGATTGTTAAGAAACTGTGCTAGATATAGTCCTATATGTATATGTGAAATTTTCCTTGTTAACCTCAGTAATTTGAAGTTCAGCTCAAGTTACAAAGTTCCTACGTATTGATTTGGCTACACACCTTCAGTTATTTTGACATTCTCGCTCATTTAAGGCATGACATTTTAATCTTTATTATTCTAGTGACATTAATATTTGCTAATGTTTAATTATTTATTATTTCTTATGTTTATTTTATGTTTAATGATTTATTATTTGCCATTGTGAAATTACCAAAATAGTGTTATTGCCTAATTATAAAATATTGTTGCAAGTAATTGTATTTAACAATGCTGTGTTGTGCTGATACAGTTTAATTAAAGCTTGAGATTTGCATGCCTCAAGGCGTAATATGGTTGAACTATGCTCTATTTTTAACAACTTTATGTAATTACCCATATTAGCAATTAAATGATTTTGATTTGATTTGATTTGATTACAAAGGCGTCGAAGTTTTTCTGTGCATTTTTTGAATAGAAATAGTTTTAGACCTTTGACTTGGGTCATCAGTGGGCATGGCACACCATAAATCAGTGTGGTTTCTATACGGCGTCAATAAATCTGTTTTGAATAAGGTGTGCAACTCCATTCCTTACGTTGCCCTTCAGGTCAAGGATCCCCTAGTCTTATCTGAATAATTTATAGGCTCCGAATTTAGTCTTAGTGGGCGAGAATTTTGTTGAAAATCGACTGTAGTCTGATACAATATTTACTCAAAGTGACTTGCTCAAATAAGATATTGTGGTACACTACACAATTGTATGAATAGAATAACATTTCTCTTTTCAACAAGCTTTTAGAATTACTCAGACATTTGCGAGTCATTGATGAGTGAAACGGTCTGAATTGGCCATTTATCGGGTTTGCACAATATTGGTAGCCAAACATTCTGTCAAATGTCTGTCATAAAAACCAAGACCGTGGTGGTCATTAAGAAAACCCATTCACTGCATGTAATTGCATTGAATGCGTGTGTATCGATACGGGATTAATAAGAATCGAGATTAAAAGTGAGAGCTATCGAGGCCAGTATTGGCCGGCCATATTTCACACGTTTCGTTTGTCAGCGCTTCATGGTCAATGAGATGGTAATTTTTATGTTGTAATACTTCGATTTTGCAACAAAACCAGTTTTTTTTTTCTCGTTTGCATAATCTACTGGACTTAGCCGCGTTGCCGAATCTAGGATTGTTGTCTGTGTCGCTACTTAATATTCAGTTTCTGATGTAATTATTTCGTTTGGTAATCAATATTTAAATGATGAAAGTCACTGACCTCTGGCTTGATTTATTTTTAAGATTGAAGATAATCAACAGGTTTTGTTAATTAAATAGAAGAGAAAAATGGAGTTTTTAAAGACTAATTTGCACAGGTGGAAAGCTCTCGTTTAAAAGCTTTGCTTTCAGTACCGGTTTGGTAGCAAATGTCAGGCTCAGGTGTGTATAGTTTATGAAAGTGCCTGTGGGCTACGTGTTAGGGGTGTTATTTACCAATGATGGCATAATCACCGTCTGGTCTAGCCGCACCTGTCCTGCCAAGGTTAATGTGTTCACCCCATTCTGTGACGCATTTACACACCCTAAATTACAGTTTATTAATAAGTAGATTCTTCAGGAGGTCTATTATGAAGATTTATTGTAATTTGCAAATCCATGACTGTATTATAACATTACATAAATTATTTAAGATTGTTTTTATACAAGCGATCTTGACATTGAGAATCTTCATTAAAATAATGCGAAGTTCATGTTTTTCTTATGATATTATTGTTTACAAATGATGCCTCTAAATGTTACAATTTTGTCCTTGACATTCGTATTTTGTGGCGCAAAAATAACATGGCTCTGTCAAAAAAATAGGGCAAATAAATCTTCGTCAATTCGGACCTTACACACACACAATATCCATTAAACACTATCAGAAGGCTATCTCTGTCGGGAAGATACTTAAAAGCACTGAAGTAAAGTACTGCTAAGTAGTTCGCTCTGTTAAAAATAGGACGTGACCTAACATTGATCTAGATTCAGGGCTCATCAGCGCTCCCAACATAGTGTGCATTGCAAATGTTTTTATTAGAATTCATGTCAGTTATTATGACGACCCCGCGTCGTAGTCAGGAATTTGTTTTAGACCGTACGAAAGTTGCTGGAATACCTCGTAAACATTTTGAACTGACCCCTGAGTGGTCCATACCTGTCTTGGGTCTTTATTAAGTTGAATCTACTCGTTATATCTTTCTAATATTTAAACATCGAACAGCAAGAGTGAACATGAGGTTCCAGGGGCTAGTTTGAATCTTTGTGTTCATTCGAGCAATCGAGTCTGGTCAAACCATGCTGGGGTCGGTGCCTTTCATTCATAGTACGTTTCCGTGGGATAATTTACGACACCCACGCGGGTTAAGCCGCGGTCAAAAGCTAGTTAATGAATAAAAACAAAGAATACTTGTAATACTAATACACACGGACACAGATTACAGATTTTTGTTTTCTTAATTAGTTTTTAGAGGCATGGGGTGTAAAATTCACTCATCCTCCATGAAAAGGGAGGATCCTCCGACCAGACGGGTGTTTTGCCTGGTGGTCTACTGCCCGACGATTCGTAGGATGTCGCTATGACCCGCAAGGGGGTGGCGTGCGGCTCCAGGGCTAAGCCCCCCGACCGCGGAAGCTTTACGGTGGTCCGTAAATACGGACCTCTCATTATGGTCGCCACTGGCGATGGCTGGTTGGACGTGCTCGCCCGACGATTGATGTCGGGACGTTGTATATATGCTAGTCGCGCGGTAAACTCTAATTGCGCGATGCAGGATTTTGCGTGACGTCAGTGTGATGCGTAGTTCGCATGTGGCGATGTAGATGCCGCCACAAGTGTCTCACTAGCCAAGTATAGACCAAAGATTGCATAGAATCCTCACAAGTTAGGCCTACTTCAAGAAGCGGCATATCTTCAGCTCCAGGGAAACGGACAAAGTTTCAAAGTTGCGTAGTTATCTGTGTGCCAAGACCTAGTTCTCGTTTAGAGCTGGAACTTCAACGACAGTATTATTACTAGACCAAAGTCTAAGTTTAGTCGCCTGTCGTAAAGTGGGTTTAGAGCCCATCCTGTGGACTGTTCCGTTTGTAGTGCAAATAAATGCATTTCGTTAAGAATCCCGCTGCCAGGCGCGACGCGAATTTAGTTCAATAATTTCTATGAAAACTTAATACCCCGCGGGAACGTATTACCCGGATAAAAAGTATCCTATGTCCTAATCCAGGTCATGGTCTACTCGTGTCCCAAAATTCATCCAAATCCGTTCAGCCGTTTCAGCGTGAAAGCGTTACAAAGTCACTATCGCATTTATAATATTAGTTAGGATTCGGTCGTCGTTTTGTAATTCATTTGCATCAATGGCTTAATTCTGTTGCATTTCGTCTCGTTTGCAAGCGTATTGATATATCTGCTGGTTTTTTATTGACTTCATGTAAGTAATAAATGAATGGTGTAAGAATAGGATTACCAGTCTTCAACAGGCTTTATACTAAATCTCAGTGATTTGCGCAAGCTGCGTGCAAACTGGTCCGCTAAGCCCCTTTTTAACCGACTTCCAAAAGGAGGAGGTTCTCAATTCGTCGGAACCTTTTTTTTTTTTTTTTTTTTTGAAAATGGCTGGACCGATTTGGATTTTTCTTTTTTTGTTCGAAAGGGTATACTTCCCAAGTGGTCCCATGATCATCAAGTCAGGATCTGATGATGGGATCCCATGGAAATCGAGGGAAACCCTCAAATTTTATTGGCACACCTATATCGATTTCGGTATTTTTTATAGTAACTCGTGCATTTGCTCTCGGAAAATACCATTCGGTGAACTGGAACTGATGATGAAGACCACAGAGGGCCATCGGAAATACTCAATTATATCTAAGTATATCACAGGTTGCGATTCGATTACTTTAATATGGTTTATGCTCGTCAAAATGCATAATGGTAATGGTGACTTCACCATGAGCTCCAGTTCTCCTGGTTCTTACTAGGAGAACTCCTCAACAATTAACGTCCCTGCATCGGGAAAAGCAATATTTTGTAAAACGTGATGAGCAGTTGACATTGGGTTATTGTAACTTAGATAAATTACAAACTGAACCACTAAAAAGTGAAAAATAAAAACTTTTTTACAAAAAAAAAAACCGACTTCCAAAAAAAACACTACAAACTGAAAAATAACTTTAATTTCGGAAGTCGGTGGCAAAAAACTAAAATACAGATCCAAAGACACCGACTTCCGAAATTAAAGTTATTTTTCAGTTTGTAGTGTTTTTTTTGGAAGTCGGTTTTTTTTTTTGTAAAAAAGTTTTTATATCCTATGCTTTATGATCAGTGGTATAATCGTAATATTTGAGTAACCCACTATAAATACTCGCATTTTTTCGTTCTTTATTTCTTCTAATACAGCGCAAATCGCTCACAGATTACAGTTTTATTATAGACAGGTTTTTAGGCTGCACTTTTATGAGGCTTTGAGTGGAAACCGAACCCATCACCTGTGTCATAGCCACATCTTATACAAATCTGCCTAGCCTTACTGGATGCAGCTGAATACCAGTATTTTACATGGAGCGCCTGCCTATCTGATCTCCACAACTCAGTAACTGGGTAATACGATACCCCTTGGTCAGACTGGTTGTCAGATTTTAGGGCTGCTGACGACTCGTAACGACTGTCAAAGATCCACGAATGACAGCCGCGACCAACGGCTTAACGTGCTTTCCGAGGCACGGAGGAGTCTGGGTATGTAAAGATGGTCAACCATCCACGGATCAAACCCGACAAGCGTAGCTTAACCTGGTTATCCACATCCTGTACATTGTTCTTAATAAATTCCTAAGAATTTATGTTACGAGAATCTTGCAAAAACGTTACCTAACCTCAATTTTTTTTCAATTTCAGGACCAAGAACACCTCAAGCCGCCTATAGTTGGCGGTCTGGCGAACGCCGAGCTGTACTGCCTAGCGCTCGCCAACATGTACTCCGACCCCAACTACCACAGTCTGAACCACTGGAACATACTCCAGACCTTCGCGAGGAAGGGCGTGCACGTGCCCGACCCGCCCGACTGCGCGCTCACCGAAACTGTGCTCATACAAACTAATCCTCTCAAAATGGTATGTATCTATGGACTAACTCAAGGTTTCGCCATGTTTGTCGTAAAAAAATGAAAGAAGGTCCCCTAAAATTCCTCTATAGGGTGTATCAGAAAGGTGTGGTAAAATTTAAGGGTGTGGTACAGAGCATCAAACTGAACAACTTTCTACAAGAGACCAACATCGTAATCGAAAAGAAATTATCAGCTGTCCCATACAAAGCTTCAATAACCCAAATGTATAGGATGGCTGGTAATTTTTTTGCAATTACGATGTCGGATATTGCAAAAATTGAGACCGATTTATCTAAAGTTTAAAAAAAAAAAAGAAAAAAAAATAGCTAGCCCTGTAAAATTTTCTTTGAATCAGTTGCGACGATTTGTCAACGCTCTCGGGTCCTGCCCCCCGCGGTACAGTGGTATTGGTCAAACTATAGTAAAAGGCTGGGCTGACGTCTAGATGCTGTCTAAAAACAGTCAACTCTCCTGAAAGAATGTCTGTTGATTCCACTACCATGAACAATACTGCCTTTGAACCCATGAAACAATTGAAAAGCTATTGTCGATTGTCCTACTGTTAATACTTTGAGAATCCTGATTTAAATGTTATTATATCGTCTACATATACTTACCATGCACTCATCAGCGCATACCACCGTTATAGAAAATCACTTTACACGTCGAACAGCGTAAATGAAAGGAAAACGCAGAATATATCAGTTATCTTGATTGGAATTCCTAGCACGTATTATTAGTAACAGACTTAGTTGGTATAGTCAAGTAAACAGATTACTAAGCGTAGTCTATAACGGAGCGGCTATCAGTCATTACTTATGCATTATTGCGGACTTCGCTTCGACACCTAGTGCATGGAATCGTCAATAAGATCCCATTATTTCGCGGACAAGAACTAAATGACAAAAACCTGACTTGTCGGGTCGGCTATGTAGATTATTAAGTCGTAAGCACTCACTATTTGTTTGGAAATCTAATAAGGTATTACGACTGCTTGACTTTCATACTGTACTTTAAAATTGAACTGTAATTTGATATTCATTTTGAGGTCCTATAAACTGCTCCAATATTGAAATAGGTGAAATTGTAATTTGGACGATAAGACTTGACTTTTATCTTATCAATGCATATAGTATGAAAATATTTATACATATCATGCAAGTATTATGATGAGTTATCATTGCATGTAAATTTTACGATGTTTGTTTTCTGCATAACTGATACAGCAAGATTGTCGCTAAGCCTCCAGACAAAGTAAAAAATATAAGTCCTAGTACCTAAACGTAAGTGACAAAATAATATCCATCCAGCCTTCAGAGAGTGAGAGAGTGAATGAAGTCTTCGAAGCTAAACTAGTATAACAGCCAATTAAAACTCCAAAGGCCTCCCCAGATTAGATTCTCCTCGTGCTTTGCATAAAGTGTGAGCAAGACCCCAACAAGCTGTCGATGCTATCAGGCCTCACGTGCCATTCAGCTTTGATCACAAAAATAAACATCGTTCTAGGGAATGTTAATCCTACAGATATCGTGGAGAATGATAAACAGTTTCTATCTGGAATTAAACGCATTACGTCATCTATTGTCATAGCATTTATACAGGTGACAGTTACTCTATTTGTGAACGTTTTCCTTGAGGGTGAAAACAAATGACACAGTAATCCATTATTTTCTCGGCCGTGAATGCAGGTGTTGATAAACAACTGGAAACTTGGTCAAGCGACTGATGTTAGCAAATGAAATGTAAACATATTCTAAAACTATCAAATAAGTCATACGGAACAATGTGATACTTGTTCATTATGCACAATTATTATTATTGTTAATTTATTGACAATTTATGCTGCAATCTGTGCTGCTGGTGTAGTGCATTCTTACAAGAATTTATGGAACAACTATAACACACATACATATAAATACTTGTAACAACTTGTAAACTACATGAATGCAATAAATGATGATTTGATTACGCACTACACCAGCAGCTGTACTTATTTATGGAAGTATAAACAGGTAGATGAATTTTTGGTCACTTGATAGATCATCATTGATTCTTTTGTTGCTTTGCGTCTGTTCTGTTCTCTCATCGGGTGACACGATAGAGTGTTTTGATTTCCAAATCTGACTATCAGCTATATTTCCACCTCTCACACTCTAGGAGTTTCCATCTGCATAGCCTCTTCGAGTTCCCATCTGCCTAGCCTCTTTGAGTTCCCATCTGCCTAGCCTCTTCGAGTTCCCATCTGCCTAGCCTCCTCGACTTCCCTACTGCCTAGCCTCTTCACAAGTATTATTGGAAAAGTGCTTTCAAGAGTGCAGTACTTAAATGTACATTCGTTGCTAGCCTACCACCATGCAGACTTGCTTAAGTTTTTTCCGCGGCATGAACTATTCTCATAATAAAATAAAAGAGGAAAACGTTGAATCAATGAAAAATATCTAACAAAATGTTCCGTACCCTTCCAGAGCGGTCACATGGCTGTGATAGAAGCACTAATGGTGCTGTACGCGCGTGAGGTGGTGACGCCGGACCGCGTGGCGGCGGCTGCGCAGCGGTTCGGCGCGGGCGCAACGCCGCTCAGCAGCACGCCCGGCGCGCCGCACGAGGACGGGCTGCTGTGCTGGATCAACGCCGCCTGTGCTGCGCTTAATAAGGCCGAGGTAGGTGTTTTGCCCATGGAAAGACTCATTGTCCAGGGAAAAGTGGAGGGCAAGCAGTCACGCGGTCGGTCGCCTACGCGTTGGACAGACCTTATCAAAGCGTCAACACAAACCTCCATAGTTCAGAATTTTCGAGACGCGGAAGCCAGGAATAATTGGAGTAGCATCGCGAGGGCTGCTTTGGCCAAAGAAATCGCAGAGTCGTCAACCACGACCACTCTGTCAAGAGTGAACGACGAAGTAGGAGGGAGGTGTTTTGCCAGTGAAATCTAACCATTCCATACATTTGAGCCATTTTTGGATTGACGCATGTTGCATTTGCCTGTGACTGCAAGTCCGACCTTGTCTGGGTAGGGATGATGCCTGGGTAAAAAAAAAGAAACTCTATTTAGTCCGTCAGTCAAATAATAAAAAAATATTAAACACGTATTTTTTGCTTTATCATATTAATAAAAAAATACTTAGCTATCACGCATTAAAGTTGGAGTGGGGGCTCGCTACGTCACTTGTACGTATAAAACCTAGCTACGCGTGACGTCATGCCATATTTTAACTCAATGTATCGCCGTAATTTTTTGATTACGTAAAAAAAGAAAAAACACCGTGTCCAATATTTTTTAATAATCTCTATGACGGACAAAAAATATTTTTGTAGTCATCATCCCTATTCGGAGGAAACCCTGTATGTGTTTTGTCACGGTTTGAGACAATAATAATTTTTACGTAAGTAGGTACAGTGCGTCGATTGACGAAGGCTTGATTTTATTGATATCTCGAGCATAACCACAGATTAATACAGATGGGACACTCCGCAAAATTATTTAAATAAAAAGCGACTCTTGCTACGACTCAATAAAGTGCGATTCAGGTCGCACAACCCTTATTACCTAAAGTTATATTCAACTACAAGTTGCCTCTCTTTCTATCGCGTAACTCTTGTACCTTCTGACCTACTGAATTAACCCCGCGGATGGGGCCGCCGCGTACTTGTAGCGTCATACCTAAACTGAGGAGTGTCCTATCTGTATCAATCTGTGGCATAAATAACTCAACAATCAACTTAAAAAGTTGATCACTTATTTCTTAAAACCTTTTTGGCTAAACTGCCCATTAACAAAAAAACTTTTCTATTTTTCAGGAGGACACATCATCGCACGTTCCGATGTTGAAAAGTCTCCAAGAAATCTGCGACGGCACTGCGCTAGCGGCGTTGATCTCCTTCTACTGTCCGGACGCGATACCTCGGACAGCTGTGCGCGTGGGCCGCATGGCGTCCATACAAGACTGTCTTCATAATCTTATGCTGGTCCACGAGTTCTGTAGGACGGCCCTGCCACATAATGTGTTCCATATGATGCCTGAGGATGTTACCTATATGAGAGGGTTGGTATGATTTGGTACTTAGATTTTTGTGAATTGTTGGTATTCATAAATAAATAAATAAATAATAACTTTATTACGGGTGGCATACACCCATAGAAACCTTAACCTAGTACATATTTTTATTTGTTACTAGCGAACCCGACAGACGTTGTCCTGTCTGAACGATCCTAGAACCCGACTGCAGCGCCACCTACCGGGTTCAATTGTTTTCAAACCATTTCAAACCATAGATGAAATATATACAAAACATTTCATCTATATTGGTCCAGCCGTTTAGGAGGAGTTAGGTGACAAACACACGTACAGAATAATTATATATGTTAAGATGACTCTCACACCTAGATAAGACATGGCCCACTGATTTTGAAAGGGACGACAGTCTAAACTTACAGCTATTGCATTCAGAATGTCGTTGTTGCTACCCCGTATACGGGCCAGCAGGGAAGCTGCTTTTTGGCGCATGATAGCCTGGAAACCATCAGTGTTTGGTAGTAGTGTTTTATTTTAATTGGATTTTGTCCTCATCCGATTGGTTGTTTTCAACTTTGGAGACGTTTTCATTGGTGTTAGAAAAAGGTGGGGAGATAAATATTTATTAATTTTGTTGTTGCTTGTTTTCAGGTCAATGCGTCAAAATTTAGTAGCAATGCTCGCCGATCTCTTCAATATGCTAGAAGTTCATCCGGTCAAATCTGTTAAATACCCCGGAAGTGGTGAGTTATGAGACAAAACCCAACCCAGTTGATCCAAATTATAACCTCTTTATTGCATGCTAAATAGTAATGGGAGTATGTGGTCATAATATCAAAGATTCTTTGCCTACTAATATTAGAAATTAAAAATTTAAACCTACACGGAAATGGTTTAATAAATGCTTTTATTTTATTTACTGGCAATACTAAGTTTTAGGCACATTTGGGGTTACTATTACAAAGGCCAAATTGTCAATATGTTTATTTTGAATATTGATGTATTTATTATTAAATTACGTGTAAAATACACTTTATTTTTATTATATCGTTACATGCGTGTGTGAGGTAAGTTTGAATTAGTATTAAAATAAAAACGAATGAACGCTTCGCTGAATGAAATTTCGTTCCTAATGTTTGTCACCCTGTCTTGCTTTTGCAATCGGAGCCTATGCCGCTTCGCATAAATGCATTATAATGGGATGTATAAGTACACAAGCGCGACGCACAAATTTATTTATTGGATGCATATGAATATCTCATGAGGTGGCACGAAGTATTGTGTTGTCGGAACATATGGTTGGGTGTACACCCGGTGTAGTCAAGACAGGGTGATAGTGCGCGCGTGCTGAGCGGGTGTGGTGTCCGCAGCGGGGCGCGCGGGCAGCGCGGGGGGCGCGGGCGGTGCGGGGGGCGGCAACGCGCACGGCGTGCGCCACAAGCGCAGCCTGCCGCCGCCCGCGCTGGTGCCCATCCCGCAGCTGCGCGCCGGCCACGACGACACCACGCTGCCGCCCTTCGCAGGTACCTACTGCCCACTGTCGGTGACGTCACCGTGACTCGACTGCTTCTTAGTACAGGGGAAGGCTGCGCTACACTTTCTATGGCCGGACTTTTAATTAGCTGCAGTAAAATGACACTTCGTATCTGTCATTTCGTTAAAAAATGTTCCCATTTGATAGCGAAATGACAGTAAAAATGACATTAGAAGTGTCAGTTTACTGCAGCTAATTAAAAGTCCGAGTATAGGTGCTTAGGTGTCACGATTCATTGAAACGTCATCCAACTTCAATTGTTTTCAAGGGGCCAACCACCACTTCTTATAGCAGTATTATTTTAATGTTACTTCAGTGTGAGAAAGAGGTGGAGCTATACAGGACGTCTAGCTCGCATCTCTTTCCCACACTTGAGTAAGATTAAAATAATAATTAGACTTTAATTGTTTTCTAACGTATAATTATTTCGGGCTGTTTTTTGTTGAGGTCCCTTTGGGTCCTGTGGGTTTCATTATTCACTCAGCATCATCTTGCTTGATACATAAAACTTATTTAGGTACGGTTACAAGATGAAAATCACGTACAACTCATTGTTATCAAAACATGTAAATTATGTAATTACACAACAATGTTATTAAAAACATATTAGTGTGTACTTATGTAAATACGAAACTGCATCTGTGAAAGTTCTTCTCACAATTAGTCATAACAGTTATCTAGACAACTTAGTGTGCACTCGCCTTCCCCACAAAAAAAAAACATAGTGTCAAATGCGTTTAGTTGTTGTTTTGTCTTTTCGTTTGTGTGTATGTGTGTGAGTGTGAAACAAAATGTCGTAATAAATGTATTACATTGGAATGTCTATTTGTGTTATAGGGTGTACCTCTAAATGTGAGTTATATTTATTTCACGTTCACTTAATATTGAGCTTTATACTAACTGTAATAAAACACTTTTTACATGGTTTGGTGGGCTTCGGAACTAGCGCTTTTGCATGGAATTCTTTAATGCTTTCTTGAGGCACTTTGGAGTCAATGACGTTATGTCCTCACGGCTCCCAGCTATGACGTAGGTTGCCAGCACAGTAGACGTAGGCTATCAAGTTTTACTATACTATTACTTACAGTTCAGTTCTTAACCGGGCTTTAATATGACGCATCGAGCTATAGGGGGATCCCCCAGTATTAGCCGCGAAATTCAAATTTTCTTACGTTTTTTTTTTTTGCAATTTGCAGGTCAGTGTTAGGTTGTATCTTGATCAAAATATGATTAGCGACAATAACAAAATTTACATAATTTTAACCATAAGAATCATCTCTTTAAGTTTGATTTCGGAAACTATGGACATTTTGGAACAAATCTAACTTAGAAAGATGTATTGATGATTCTTATGATTAAAATGATCTAAATAAATATTTGTTATAGCCGCGAATCCTGCAAATTGCAAAAAAACGGAAGAAAATTTGAATTTCGCGGGCTACTACTGCGCAACCACATGGTGCTAAGTTCGTTTAGCTTTCCTCCGCGTCTTTCATACTTCCGTTTTCGTTTCGCTTATAGTGAGCGCGCAAGTGCTAGTCACCGCCTTTTTTTTTTTTTTTTTTTTGAGGTTGGGAAATCATCAAATAACTTCTCCCGCTCTGGGTGGAGCGGAAGGGCGTGTCAGACTTTTACTGACTAAAACCCACCCGTGTTCCTTCAGTTGCCTATGCCAGGGCCGCGGTATCTTCTTCAAACAACCTGCGACCCGTGCTAGTCACCGCCTGAGGTATGTGAGCGGTGAGACGGCGCGATTGGCTGAGAGATTGTCTACCTCCTCCGTCTCACCGCTCACATACCTCTGGCGGTGACTAGCACTTGCGCGCCCACGCGGTGTGAACCGAAGTATGCGCACTGTAGTACGCGGTGTGATTCGCAGGCCACGCGCTTTAGAAATACACTTGTCGCACTGTGATTAACAGACGACGCGACGCTCTATGAAGATGATTTTTTTTAAACCCTATGTGCTGTATACGGCCGTGTTCTATAAAAAAGATAGGTAGAGTATTACAGAAACTTTTATCAAAATATGAGTACCTTCATGGCGGGTTACTTTGACACTAGGGCTTATCTTTGGCCAAAACCGAGACAAATATTTATCTTATTTTATTTGGGAAACAAACAGTGTTTAGTGTTATTAGATACGCACAACAGTTCCGCAAGTACACATCTTTATCGCCAGCTATTAGTTACCGAAGGAAATACGACGCTCGATTGACGAGACACGGCGGGCAGTTCAAACATTTGTTTCGATTTGGACCAAAGTTATGCTCTAGAGTCAAAGTAACCCGCCATGACGGTACGTTTGGTACTGGCCACGTCAAGTAAGCGCGTTGATCATAGACTAAGTTCACGTTCCTTATGTGGCCATACTGTTTTGTTTATATGTAAGTAAGACTTGATCAGCTTGATGCTATTGACTGATTAGCTATAATAAGTACTAATAAAACTGCGTGCTCGAAAGGGAATGGGTAAGTTAAAAAATGTTTTACTTTTTTTTGCATAGATTGTTGGTCAAGTAAGTTATTGTTTTTTTTATGATTTCTAGGTGTTGTCTGATTTTTAAAGTAGATTTGAATTTTTTTTTCTTGAATGCTGAATGTATTTGTTGTTATTTTTTACGATCAGGTTTAAAAAGATCGACCTCTCTATTACTACGGTTTTGCAATTATAATTATTATTTAACTATAGTTTGACCGAAACCGCTGTAAGGTGGTTTAAGATTGCGTGGCGAGGCGAGGGGTGGGATGCCGTGGGCGTTGACGAATGAGCGGCCTGAACTGCCCCCCGTCTCGCCCCGCACATACCTAAGGCGTGGTACAGCGGTTTCGGTCAAACTATACCAATATCTTCCAAACTGGAGAAATATGTAACTGAAGAAACCTCGAAAGTACACTGAAGTTTGGAAATAAATTACTATTCCTATTATTATTAAAAAAACATCCTTTGTCACTGTCGTTCGTTATCTGTACTTTTTGGAACAAATCTTTTTAAGCCTGATCGCACCATTCTTCAAAGTTATACAATAATAACATGCGCCTTATCTACACAGTTCCCCGCTCCCCGTCGTCGCTGAGCAATCGGTCGCGCATGGCGTGTCGGTCGTCTAGCTCCACACCAGAGCGTCGGTCGGTCAGTCCGGCTCGAGACGACTTTGTCGTGCACAGGCCGAGACATGTCACTACTCTCGCCGCTATGGCAAGGAGGGATGATGAAAATGGTATACTAAAGTCTGATTTTTTAGTTGCTAAACTAAAATGACAGCTGCGATCGACATTTTTTTATCATTTTGACATTTTAGTCATGTTATGTCGTGTCATTTTAGTCTAGCAAACTAAAAATTAGATTATTAAACCTCATCATAACATAAAAAGTGTCTTTTAGCACACTTCTATTCAGCCATACCTCCCACCCCCTCCATAAAACAAAAGAGAATACCTCTGCAATTTTGGTACTACCCTTAATGTGGCTGAAAATATTAATATAATTTATTATTCTGTTTATTTCATTGTAAATCCATATCAATTACATTTTTAAATACAGTACTCTCGCTAATCCGACAACTACTATAATCCGCCGTTTGTTGCGAGGCGAGACTTTTGTTCCTATACATACACTATAATCCGCCGTTCTCATTAATCCGCCTATGGTTGGGATTTTGTGGTGGCGGATTAGCGAGGGAGTAGGTAAATTCATATAGGTACACCTGGCTACTTGTATGAATTTAAAACAAAATTTAAAAAAAATATATAAAAATTTTAGCCCACCCTTTTTTTAACAAAGTACAAAAAAACACAAAATACAATTGATACACATAGACTTATAAAAAAAGATGGACTCCGCGCCACGAATATCGAAAGTGAAGCACCGTACCGATCTATGTGTGCATGATTTGAGTACCTGCAAAGACGGCGTCGCTCGTGTCACGTAATGGCGGCCGGTCGGCATACTATGATGTAAATTTGTGCGCGAGGCGTGTTTGTACAAACGGTCCGGCCATACTTACTGTGCTTCACTTTCGATATGCGTTTCGCGGAGTCCATCTTTTTTTATAAGTCTATGTTGATACATTTATTATTCAAGCGATTCTCAAACAATTTATCTGTTGTGTTAGAACTAAACTTGACGGCAGCTGGTCGACCATCAAACTGGATGGACACTCGCGACGCGTCGTTCGCCGGCCGGCGCTCGCGGCGCTCCTCCATCAGCGACGACTCGCAGCTCACTGTGGAGAACTTTGGAGGCTCGCAGGATAGGCTGCACTTCGCTGGACGGAACCCCGAGAAGGAATTAGCTACGGTCGCGAATGTTAGGAAGATCTCGGCGCCTTCTGGTGAGTTTGGGGTGGCTGGTGAAATTTAATGTTAAAACAATCTTTACTTAGAGTCATACATACCTCACCGAGACGCCATAATTTGTGGAAGACTGGTACCTAAACTAAGTTTTACAAAAACCTGTAAGTCGGGTCACCAGGCCCCCTAATAATTCATAAATTACAAGTATTGTACTGGAGACATTTTTACTTGAGCGCATTTTTTTTTTATTACTTATTATTTTATTTATGTTTTACCTAGGAAACATCCAGAGGATGTATGAGAGGTAGGGTGTATGTGTGTGTATGTGTTACTGAGGGTGTGTGTAATAGAATGTGGAAGTGGGGTGTGTGTATGAGGTGTACGTTATTTTGGGAAAACTGTAAATTAGGATATGGTATTCAAAAGATCTTCAGTTTGGGCGTAATCTAAGGAATTTGTAGCCGCGCGGTGGGAGGCACGGCAGTTGATATTTAGCCGAGCGCTTAAAAGGTTAAACGATGTCTTGCTTAGGATATGTGTTGAAAGTAGGTTTTTTAGTTTGTTGTATAGAAACGGCCCAAGAAAAAGAAAGAAATTCTACTAGTGAGAGAGGTAATATGAGCGGTAAAGGTAAGTCTAGAATCCAAGGAATCGCCCAGGTACTTAACGTATCGACCTTCAATTAAATACCTGGATCCTGGATTCTTGGATCGATGAAGGTAGCAGCCTCTTTCTTTCCTAAAAATTGGGCATATGAAAATATCGCTTTTTACTTAACATTGTGACAGAAGTACCACAAATAGGTAAATACATTAATATAAACATAAACTCACGCTTTCTTCCCATGGGGGAGAAACTACAGAACGCTACCTGCTACGATCCTTGCATACTCCTTAAATAAATATTGCTCTCATTTGCTCCCACAGGTCCCGCCGAGTACAACCCTCCTCTCCGCTCCTCCCGCCAAGACATCCGAGGCTCGATACAATTCTTCCACGGCGACTTCCAAAACGGCTCGGAAAAGGAAGACCGACAGAAAGTCGAGCGACAGAACTCACAACCACAAACCACAGAACCTGAACCTTACTTCCCCATACGACGCCAGTTGAGCAGTGATACTATTACTTTAAGAGAAAGACAAGAAAGCTTCGGGTTTTCATGTAAAGGTGGAGGTGATGGCGGGTTCTTCCTAAACGATAGAGATTCCACCGACGGCGACGCGACCAAAACTAGTTTCGCCGATCTCAATAAAATCAAGAGTAATGGTGACCAGACAGGTTTGTTGGGAACAACGGATGGGAAAACATTCTTGTTACAGCGTAACAACTTGAGGGTAACGTAGCTTACCGTATTACCAGTATGCCAACAAGCTTGTTCTCCCATTCCTTAGCCTGTGACTTCGCTTCTGCGGCACTTAATTAAAACGGCTATAATCGTAACGCTTTGAATGTTCGCCTTGATTGCGCTTGAGTTTAACGGCACACTGTATTCGGTAAAACATTAATAACAGCACTTATTTAGTCTTCTACAGTCTGTCGTTAAAGGACCACATATTCCCATATTCTAAATTCTAAATTTGTGATAAATGTAGCTGTTGGTTGTAGCGTAATTATGTCCTACAACATACGTCATAGTATACGGCTGACTTTGTTCTCGTTAGCATCCTTTGGGGTGCTGAAAGTATTTATAATGTGAACAACTTTTATAATGAGAACTACTTTGAAAAGCGCATTTTGTCTTGGTAAATACTGCATACTGTGTGAAACAACAGATATCTTAACAATATTTCAGTGCAGCGAGGAGCTAAAATAAGTGTAATATTTTATTTAAGCTGTTTGTAAAAGTGGTTGATATTACTGTGTACTTTCACACCCTGAAAGGCTGCCAGTGAATGTTGAGTGAGC
Source organism: Cosmia trapezina (assembly GCA_905163495.3). Taxonomy (NCBI): domain Eukaryota; kingdom Metazoa; phylum Arthropoda; class Insecta; order Lepidoptera; family Noctuidae; genus Cosmia; species Cosmia trapezina. The sequence continues at coordinate 26,608,329 of LR991023.1, forward strand.
CGGTATAGTGCGTGATGGTTGTCGGTTGATGTCCAGGTGTTCAGTCGCAGTTCGGCGCGGAGCCGGCCGAGCGGCGCAAGAGCACGACGTTCGCCACGCCGCCGGCTAACACTACTACGTGGCAACAACAATTCATGCAGCAAGAAAGTCATCCCAGTTAGTAGCGTTAATAATCAACCGACGATCTTTTCACAGCGTATTTATTAATTCAAGTGGTTCCGTGATTTTACGTCTTTAGAAATGTGTATGTTTATGACTTTAATATTATTTCCCAAACTACAGTATGGCAGTTTAGGACATAGTTCTTTCACACGATTGCTCGGCAAAAACGCCAGTGTTAACAGACTGTGAGTTAATTATACATTATACTGTGATATTTTAGAGCTGCGGTGAACCTTAACAAAAAAATGTGGGATTCTTTCAGCAATAACTTTAATATTAATATTTCTCAAACTCATGTTTTATCATAAATAGAACGTTACTGCAGCGCAAAAATAGAGAGAATTAATCATGTCTTCGAAACTCATCAGAAATATAGCAAACCTATTTCCAATCATCAAAAACACGTTAGGTCTAAGCATACATCCGATATACCCAAGCAAAATCTCTCGAACATTTCCCAACAAACACACCCCACTCACTTACACCGTTCTAATTACAGATGGCGAAGATCTCACAGACGAATCGAACACTTCAAGCGGGGGACAAATGGCCGCACAGCTGAACAACATAAGACTAAAGTTAGAAGAGAAACGGCGACGCATAGAGCAGGAGAAGAGACGTATGGAAATGGCTGTAAATAGACAGAGACAGCAGTTGGGGCAGCAAGCGTTTCTACAGGCTGTTACTAGGGTGAGTTGGGTTGGTAGTGTGTGGGTGTTTGGTGCAGTGTGCTGACATTGGATTCTCATCAGGGCAATTATTTTCTGCAACAATGGGCCCTATTTCGAAGATAAAGTTAAATTAATGTCTCTGCGTTTCATGTTGGCACTAATAAATTCTGTACACTCTAAAATTAATTTTGATGGTTGCACATACATTTAGAGTAACATATACAGGGTGTAAGGGACAGCCCTCCGCAAACTGATAGGGTGAATTCAGTATGTCTTATTAAGATGACCGGTACATGAATTTTTTTCAGGAACGTTAAGGGAATCCAATAAACCTGATTTGTTTGTGTTTTTGTGCACAAATCGGAGCGTCTATTACTGGTTGGGAGGGGAAGGTAATAGGTATGCGGTGACTTCCATGAACTCTGTAGCTAGACAGAAAGTGAACAGCTGATTTCACGCGTCGTTGGTTAGAGTATTTCAACATCCATTGCTGTTTTTTTTGCAGTTTTTTTACATAAATGGAGTGCTGCGAATACGCAATGCAATTTTACGTTGAAAAAATGAAAATGTAACTGAATTTTTTTTTGAAAAAATGAAAATTTTCCTGAGAAAATTTCCGGTGGAATATGATTCAAAATGAGGAGCTGAATGCACCCTGTTAGTTTGCGGAGGGCTGTCCCTTACACCCTGTATATAATGCATGTAAGAACACGACTGTGTACAACTGCGACTCTATTCAATGCTACGTCCTACGCAATCGCGCTCGTTATTACACGCCAACAAAGAATGACAACACTCAGATGTAGCATTAAATTGAAATAATACTCTGATGAGAATTTGATGTCCTGAACACATCAGGCCTGTGTGTGAGGTAGACGGAATAAAATGTTTTGTTTTGTCTTCAAAAGTGGAATTGGCGTCCTTGTGTTTCTGTCTTTACGCCGTTCGCACTGAGTCGAGTAAGATTTTATAAGTTTGAGAGTGAGAGTGACAATATTTGGTAGATAGATTTAATTAAAAGTCTAAAAATGGGGGGAAATGAGTTTGTTCAGAGTGTAAAATAGTGTGTTAGTATAATTGGCAGTATATGCAGTAGTATCAAATAATTAAAAACTAATTACGACAATAAACTAGATCTAACTATTGATTAAAGTAGTAAAATAATAACATCAGTTATTTGTTATTTAATTAAATGTTTCTGTTTAACAGACTACACACACCTTTAGAATGTATTTTATAAAACAAATTTATTCATCAATAATTTTATAAAATGCGTTCAAATACAGCACAATGTTACTAATATTATGTTCTTCTCTCAATTTGTTTTCCAATATTTCCGACGGATATATAAATTATATTTTTCTTTCTATTTCATTAGGATACATTATTGCAATACCAGTTGGCCAACTTGGTGAGTGGCCGGTTCAAGAGTTGAGCCCTTTCCGATTAGTTTAGACCTTTTTGATTATTACTTTTTTTTTAGGGATGGGCCGAAATTCGTTTCACATTTGGTTTTACCGAACTCAGTTTGAACTGAACTTCGGCATTCGGCCGAAATTCAATTTAAATGTCGAACATTTGATACGTGACAATATTAAATTAACTGAACTGTTTTGATTTGAATAAAATAATAAAACTAAACCAATAAATAAAATTATAAGCATACATTTATTGTTTTTAGTTATTAATTATTTAACAATTACCTAAACATGATCAGAAATTTGATGTCTAATCTTTGAAATAATTATCCCCAAAAATCACAATTTTAAATTTTTATAAAAGTGTTGAGTAAATGAAATCTTATTACCTTCTGGTGTTTAAAATTTACCAAGGGCAGGTTATGGTGCGAAAAAACCAAGGATTTTGCGTTATGGGGCAGGAGTCTGTTACGTTTTTGTTTGTATACATAACCTGTCTCTGAGTCCCTCAGAATATATGGAGCTTCCAGGAGGCTATAAAAATATTTGAGGCAAAATACGCGAGAAAGCTTGGTGATAATAACCGCAGTTTGGCTGAACTTTTATTTTTCACCGAATGGTCGGCCGAAGTTCGTATTCGGGTCAAACCACGTTCGGCCCCTCCCTACGTTTTTACAATCACTTCGTTACCATATTCCTTTATTGTTATTTTGTACAGATTTTAGTTCGATACACGCTTACACGGCTTATCGATACATAACATTGAATCATTTAAATTATGAATTTATAAAAGTACTCTGGAATATCAATTTAAGTTGACTCATTTAAAATTTATTCGCCTTATCAATTTGTAATTTTCATAATAAATGCTTAAATTGCGGTAGCTACTTTTGAAGCCTAGAAAAGTTTAATAGGCAGCTTTTTTCTAAGATCATTATTATATCGAACTCATGAATATTTTGCAGCGCAATCATATTTTTTCTAATATTCAATCTTAGTACTACAGAAATAGTTTGAAGGTAAATTGATTCTTATTATGTCAGACCTCCCAGTCCACCTCACGTTTTGGAGAAGCACATTAATTTATAGGAGACCCGTACATTACACTTATTTGTAAGCATGACTCCGTTGGTTGGCGTATTTCTCTTTACTAAAATTATTGTTTAGATTACTTCACCATTTATAGAAATTCTTGAATACTGAACACGGATAGGAAAGAGTCGGTCATTGTAGATCCAGTATGAAAAAAAAAAACAGAGATTGAGCTATCCAGGTCTTGCAGCGCCATCTCTTTTTTTGCACTGGAACAATGATGACTGTCGTTTCCCTATAGCTCTTCTGTAAAAACACTTATAAAAAAAATATTTTCCATAAAAATTCTTTTCAATCTCCGATATATCCCAACCAACATTCAGCATGCAGTAGCATGTCATAACACGCAACACTGCAACAGTGTTGCGCTACGTTTGTGTTACGGTGTCGGTTGCACGCGCGTGTTGCAGGGCAAGGGTGCGCGAACTCCGGCTGACGACGACGCCAAGCAAGACCTGCCGGTGCAACAGGTAATGTAACGTTGGAATGGGTGATGCAACGATACGGATTCAGTTACAGCAACGAGTTGTTGCACTTTGCTTTTGTGTTTGTTAGTCTTGGGTGTATTTTGTATTTGGGGGTGTAAACTGTGTAAAAGTTTCACTGATCACCTTATGTTTGAAAATGATCACATTTGGTGGTTTGTGTGGGATTGTTTTTTTTTGTGGTTAGTCTGTTTTTTTTTTAATCAAATTACCATGATGTTGAAGTGGTAGCGACGATGAATATCTTGATCACCCAAATAACGTCCAAAATCCCTTTCGCTTATCAGTAACACCTTACGATTTAAAAACTAAGAAGTCGGTCTCGATTTCGTTGCATCGACCATTGATTAGGATAGTAATAATATTGTTAATTAACAGGTAAAGGGATAATTTCAAAGTTAACTGATCACGAATGAGATATATTAATTAGCATGAGTTTGTGATTAAATTGCATGCAGATCGGTTCAGAAGATCACAGTGTGATAAGCAGTTTGCTTACGCGAGCTATAAGTTATAGACTGGAAACAAAATTATTATGAAAGTTTATTGTATTAACTTTAACACTCCTTTATCATCGATCTCTCAGATTAAAAGAAACGCCCAAGTATACAGGCTGTACTACATACATCATCGCGCTAATAGGGATGATGCCTGAGTAAAAAAAAACAGAAATTCTTTTTAATCCGTCAGTCAGACAGTAAAAAAATATTAGACACGTATTTTTTGTTTTATCATATTAATAAAAAATTACTTTGATAAACGCGTAAAGTGGGGGCTCGCTGCGTCACAACTCGGTATAAAATCTAGCAAGGCGTGACGTCATGCCACATTTTAAATATCGCGTAATCTTTTGATTACGAAACAAAAGAAAAAAAACACGTGTTCAATATTTTTTAATAATCTAAATGACAGACAAAAAAAATTGTAGTCATCATCGCTATTGTTACCATGAATTCAGAACATAATTCTAGTTATTAAAAATATACCGGACGTAATAATATCGCGGAAATTTTTTTTCGCGCACTGGATTTTCAACGCTCTGCTTAGCGCCGAGAGTTAAAAATCCAACAGTGTGTTTTTTTCAACGCGCTGGGATGCACTCTGTTGTTGTTAAGTTAGATTCTCGAAGCTCGGCTCAACACCGAGAGTTGAAAATCCAGTGCGCGATAAAATCCCACCGCAATATTTTTACGTCCGCGTGAACGTCGGCTAAGAGTGTGTCGTGTTTAGGAAATGGTGGTGGATCCGCCGAGCCAGCGAGATTCAGTGGACACCACAGTATTGGAACAGTACCAGCAATCTATTGCCAAGTAAGTAGACTCTTCTGACAATATTAATAACATGTCTTTGCTGAAATAATTGCTGTTCATAGTATTCATAGATTTTTTTTTGAGCACCGATATCATTAAAATAACATTTAAGGACTAGTTTGGTATGCGTCTTCTTCATTTCACTGTTTTAGCAATAAAAGTAAAATTATAAAAGGAACATAAGTCAAATATCTAAAATAAATAAAATATTATAATAGGAATTTGTAAACAGCTGTTACTATCTCCTCGTCTTAGTCGAAACATACACAGCGCCTAAATACAGTCATTTCGACCATCATCAATCCTAAACTAATCACACAATCACAATCAACATAATATTGGCTTAAAATCCAATACCATGTGAGTGCACGTCACTTACAGAATGAACTCCAGCCTGCAGGACATACAGAGTGACATCGCGCGGCTCGCCAGTCAGCAGACGCAGTTGCAGCAACAACAACAACAGCAGCATCATCAACAACAACAACAACAGCAACAGGCTAAGCAGCTGTTCCAACAACCGCAGCTTCAACAGCCACAGCTTCAACAGCCGCCACTACAGCTTCAGCAGCCGCAAATCCAGCAGATTCAGCAGCTTCAGCAACAAATGCAGCCGCAGCAGCCAATTCAACAACTACCGCAGTCGCCTTATCAACAACAACAACAGTATCAACCCAACATTCCACAATTAGTAAGTTTTATGTACAAATGTTATGGTATTGCGCCTTATTCCAGTGTTTTGCGTTTGAAATGACAAGTTCGGACGATATTTAGAAGAATATTATGTTTAGTTCGCGTATTACCTTTTGCTATCCCTGCTTTATACGTTGGCGCGAAGTTTCGGTCCAACATATGGAGCCGAGGGTATCGTAAAGAACGGATATTGTTTTCAATATAGTAAATTAAGACGTGATACTACGCGGGTGACAGTTTTTTTCATAACGTTTACAAGTTGCAAAAATAATAATTATTAATATTAACATCCGTTTTTATATCGTGTCGTCGAACTTGGATTTTCATTCACATAGCTTCGTGTGATTCATTGATAGTGAACAATAATCTTAGCCCAACACAGCAATTAATATTTGAGACAAGTTATAAAATGTAATAATTAAACTTTCAAATGTAAATTAATATATAGAAGGGGGGGCCTAAAACGACCACATTAAGCAATTCCTCTAAAATTCATTTTCTGAATCATTTCTTCAATTCCCAGCAATTTATTATGATTGACGTATTTGACATTAAACTTCAATAAAGCAATTCATAATTTGTGGACCATTTTACGAATGTCCATACAAAACTATCAAACAGATGAATTGCGTGCTATGAACGCACGCAGATAAATTATGAATTGTTTGTTTGTGACAGTTTTTAGGGTTCCGTACCAAAATGGTAAAAAAGGAACTCTTATGGTGTGACTCAGTCTGTCTGTCTGTCTGTCTGTCTGTCACAGCTGTATATCTCAAGAACTACTAATGCTATCAACTTGGAATTTGGAACAGTTTTAGATGACGTTTACCCAACTATTTTGCAAATAAGAAAGAAGTAAAAATATTTATATTTTTTTTTGTAACAGGGACTGAAAGGGGGTCTTAAAAATTCAAAGTGTGGCTACTAGGTCATGTGGGGTATCATATGAAAGAGCGCTGCTTGCACATTCTCAAACATTTTTTTACTTTTTTTAGGCCGCACAGTATTCGACTTTTGATGAAAAATGTAAAAAAAATACCGTCCCCCCCCCCCTTATCTCCGAAGTTTGCAAAGATAAAAATCTGAAATTATTCTATGTGATAGAAGTTTATGTAAAGATTACAGAAAAAATAAAACGATGTCTCTAAATAGCACACTTTTTCAGAAATCGGAACGGAACCCTCGGTGCGCGAGTCCGACTCGCTCTTGACCGGTTTTTTTATTTCAAATATGATTTATAATACCTGATATCCTATTATGATTCTGCCAAAGTGGCCGTTTTAGCCCCCCAGCACAGCTAACCTAAATAACTGAGTGGAATTAAACTGAGTTTTGATTTGTAATTAATTGATCAAGTTTCAGCGCTTCATCCCACAATATGTAATCACACACTCACATGCATTATACTATATTTATTGAGGCTACGTTTCACAATTCTCTGTATCGATCTTTAAAGAAACCTTATAATTTAAATAAAATAGGAAAGAGATCTTTCAAGTTGAATAAAACCCTTCGTCCTGTGCACAACTTTGTAAACATTCCTATTTTCCAAACATAATTCTACCCGACATTAGATGGCGACACTTGGTGCATGGCAACTAAAAATATTTAGGCACGTAGAGCTCAGTAGTAACATATTTTAATAATCATAATGTACTGAGTTCAACATTCATTCCTAAAGACCCTTTAAATGGCCAAAACATTATTTTTGTAGTTTTTATATAATTTTGTTTTATACATTTTCTAAATACGACCCTGTTGCATCCTGCACTTAGTGACATCTAGTGTGAGATAGTTACGTAACTACAAAGTTAAATGACGGAACGAGGAAATAGTTTGGCTATTGACCGGTAGATGGAATATAAAGAAGTGGGCGGGATCTATCACCCACTCAACCCGAAAATTATCACGCGTTGTTTCATAGGGAAATCTAATTACAATATCTCTTTGTATTTGTCCGTGATATTGACATACTTTGTAAACACAATACCGAAATTTAAAAATAGAATCATACTATAACAATTTTTCTCTAAAAAAAAAATGTTATAAAACATTTCAATACAGGGCAAATCCAAGAAGTTATAACATCACCAAGAAGTTTACATCAATTATTTTTTTGTAGTGGAACGCATATGCGGGCGCGCCATTTTTATAGCATTACAAAAAGTTCTGATTCCAATGATTGTGTAGTAGATTCAATACCAATATATGAGAATAGATAGTGTATGAAACTACACATAACACTCGTGTGGTACTAATACCTCGACTACGCGGCTCTGTTTATAAAAAATACCCCTCATTATGCAACAGTTTCATTATCTACTGTTACTATTATTATTATTACTATTCTAATAGCATCCGTAATTCCGTATCTTAACTAGTCACTGTATAAAAATCCAGCCGAGAAATTGTGAAACGCACCTCTCGCCAACACATCGCTGACTCCCGCATAACATTGCAGCACAGCCAATTCAGCTCACAGCACAATGTGTCCCGCCCCGGTCTCGCCAGCTTCGGCTCCACGCCGCACATACCGCAACAACACCAACTGCAGCAACTCCAACAACAACAACAGTTCTATAACTACGACCAACAACAACAACAGCAGCAGCAACAGTATCCGCAGTACAACAATCAGTATAGGGACATAGAGGACTATGGGCGGCAACAGTTTTATCTGCACGATGCCGCACCGCCGCCGCGGAGAACGTGGGCGCAACATGCCCAACAACAACAACAGCAGCAACAACAACAAGAGACTGAATTGCGAGGGTGGCAGGTCGGTTGCACGTTCTGATCGTTTTATGTAGATAGTTGTAGTATAAAAATAAACAGCGAGATATAATGATAACTCTAAAATATTTAAAAGCCGATTTTAAATTTAGACTAATATTAGGCACCATCTAAATATATTTTTTTCCTGTTTCGTCACATAAAAAAATGTATATTATTAAGTTTCAATTGTAACTTTGCAAGTTGCAACAGACAAATCTTTTTTATAGTATTGTAAATTTGTAACGTAGGTATGGTTTAATAAAGATAGTGCAATCCACGAAGACGCGCCCCACTACTCCTCCTAACCGTCTATAGTATATGTGTGCAACGGTTAGGAGTAGTGGGGTCGTCTTCGTAGATTGCACTATCTATAATTAAGTTTATATCATAAACTGAGGTACAATGGAATAGCAGATAGTTACGTTTTTATCGTGTAAATGAAGATGCAGGTCGCAAGCTTTCAGCAAATCGTCACGATGCACCGAGGTGTTGGTTGAGAAATGTACAAAATTGACAAACATGTAGTATGTTTTTCTCAACTATCCATTGTATAATTCCAGCTGCATCAGCAACACCAACAGAATCACCAACAGTTCGGTCCGTCAACGCCGGAGCCTGCCCAAAGAACGTGGAAGTCACCTTCACCGCAACCGCCACCCGAAAGGAACTGGCAACCTCAGGGCTTCGTCCTGCACGACCGCACGAACCAGCAGCCACAACCCTTCCAAGTGCACTACAACAACGACCGGTACCAGAACGGAACCGAGAACATTCGAGAACCACAAAACCATTTAAGCTACACTGTGATAAACCCCAACCAGTACGTGTCCCAGTCGCCACCGTTGGCAGCAAGCCCACAGAGGCGAGCCAAGACCCCGCAGCGACAGGGCTCCCTGCCCGAGGTGCAGCGGAGACCTGAACCTGTCAGCTTGCAGCAGTTACAGGCTCCCACACACACACCTTCACACGTACCCACACACACACCTCCACACGTACCCACACACACGCCAGTCCAGGCACAGCCGCCTGACGACATGGAACCACAGAACATCTCCTTCATCGGGAACGCGGAAGACGACGCCCTCCGGCAGGGCATCAATAGACTGAACATATCGTCGGGCACGCGAACCTACCGCATCCCCTCCCCCACGCGCCCCTCTCTCAGCAGGAATTCCTTCCAGCAGCTCGATCAAGAAGACGTCAGTGAACAGAACGAGAAAGGGTTCTATATTTCGTTTGATAACGAAGCGCCGAAGCGGCCGAAGCCTCCTTTGCGGGCGAAGCGAGGCTCGCCGAAGAAGGACCGTTCCACTGACATTAGTCCCGAGCGAAGTCCTGAGAACACGTGGAACGAACGGCTGCAACCGGCGAGAGAGGACGAGTTCGTGGTTCACAGGAGTACAGGGTTGGAGCAAGCGATGAGATCTAATGACGTTTCTTCGGAGCGCAGAGAAACGCCACCTAGAGAGCGACCCCAACGCGCCAACAACGCGGAGCCCGCCGCGTTACTCATCGGCGAGTTGAATCCTGACCCGGTGAGACAATCTTTATTTAATTTATCACTGTTATCATTTATTGTACTTAACTGTTTTTCACATTTACTTTGCAATTAATTGAGACTAGATGTCGTCGTCTTTTATACAGAAATTAAGTTAAACAGTAGTACCCAAATGTCTTTTCCTTGGTATTGTTCGTCGAATCGTTGAGCTCCTTAAGTTTTGAGTTGAGCTGCACGATTACTGACAAATGCGTGCACTGACTGGACAGGTCCACTCAATCTGTGTGGTTCTTTCCTCAAAAGACCATTTCAAATCTACATGGTCTTCACATGACTTGACCAAGATTATTAGTCCAGTAAAAATAGATCGATTTGTATGGAGTAGATTGCAATAAATGCTCTTTGGGTGATGATTCAGAATTAAATATATAAATAGCTGAAATACATAAATTGACAGTAATCTCCGATATTTTTTTTATATACATTGAGTTATTAGCAATTATAGCAATAACATTAAATTTAAGTGAGAACAAAAAATGGACCACTGGTGATTTTGTACATGACTGCTCCTTTTCAAAAGTTTTAATTATGGTAATAATTATCCCTGGTCAAAATCAACATTTTAAGTACCATATTGACTATTTTATATAAAATAAATGATAACTTCAAAACAGTAATTGCCTAGAGAGTGAAATTTTGTCAAAGTATTTAAATAGTTACTACAAATAACTATGTAAATTATCACCAAGGTGACTATTATACTTTTTTTTTCGTGAAGTTAAATTTGTATTTAACCCTTGTACATTAAAGACACCCAGGATATTTTTATGAATCTTACTACCAATAATTTTTGTCTACTCAAATTGGAAGAAATCCCCTGAATATCTGTAAAGCATTTCTAATAATTAAATGAAAATCAAAAACTCGCGAGAGGGGTGCGGGCGGGTGGCGCGCGGCGGGCGGGTGGCGGCGGCGGCGGGCGTCGCGATGCATCAGGCGGCCGCGTCTATTACAGTCATAAATTTTATTTTGGATTCGTGTAGTTAGACCACATGAGTAAACAAAGATGTGGTGTTTTAAAATGAAATAGTACGCACGGCTACAGATCAAGCTATACACTTCCAGTATATGTTGATCTCGCATTGTATGGGATTTCCTAACAATGAGAGGTCAGTGTAAACTGGAAATGTATAGCTTGATGTGTAGCCGTGTGTACCTACTTCTAGGCAAAATTAATATCAGCAAAATTTAAAAAAAAAATACATTTTGGAACAATAACACAAGAAGTAGGTACACAAGTAAAACGATGATAGCTGCAAAAGTATAAACTGTAGCGCAGCTAACAACGTCCTTCTCAGATACAGAATGGAATAAATTTTCCATGCAAAAAGAGACTAATAGGTAATTTTAGTACTTTAGATAGTTAAAAAAAAGGGCGATTTGTACCAATAGTCGTCGGATTTGTACTATTACTCGTCAAAAGGACCCGTAGTCGTGTTTAATTTTTTGTGTTAATGTGAACTATCAGATCTTGAACATACTGTACGTGTTTGTTAAGAGTCTAAGAAACAAAAGGTAGGTAGAAGACTGAATGCTAAGATTTACTAAAGGTTGTAGCAGAGCAGGAGGTATTAAAAATAGCAAGGTTAATTAAATTGTAACATATTTTTGCTTAAAAATTTTAAGAGACGTCTGGCAAAAAAAAAATGAGCGATCAGAATAACAGAATCAGTTTTTGTCCGGAATTAAGTCTGTGCGTTTGACTCGATGGTTGAGCCGAAGTTGAGATCGGACGTGAACTCCATGCCCAAAAGCTCTAGGCGGTCGGTAACTAGTACAGGTGCTCCTCGGAAAGTAGGAGATAACTGAAACTGGCTCCTTTTGACACTGAAAAGACACGCCTTTGTTTTCAGAGCATTGAATTTGACCAGATTGCCGTCGCTCCCTTGGGAAACGAGATTTAAGGTCAAATTAATTCGCTTCACCATGGCCTTTCTAAGAGTAGCTGTTTCCTCTCTGCTAGCTCTTGCACTGGACTGGTATCTTTCTCAGACTGTGCTGTTATCCGCGTACCCGATAGCACCATGCTGCAAGCTGCAAGCAGGTAGTTGATGTGCAGCAGAAATAGTCGCAGAAAGATCACTGAGGAACACCGGCTGCAATAGTCATATGATCCGATGAGCAGCCATCTATGACTATTCTGATCGATCGATCACTCAGGAAATCGCAAATCCAGTTGCAAAAGTCAGTAGGGATGCCGAATGCGGGAAGTTTACCCAACAGACTAGCATGCGAGATCCTGTCAAAGGTGTTAGAGATATCAAGTGACACAGCAAGGGCTTCGCCGCGTCTATCAATGGCCTCACCCTAGCAATGCGTCACATACACAAAAAGATCCCCGAGTTGACCAACCACGGCGGAAGCTATACTGGTGGTCACTGAGGAGCTCATTGTCTTCCATCCAGGTATGCTAGTAGCTTATTGTTAAGTACCCTTTCCATCACTTTACTTTTAGTATGGAGGTTATGGCGATTGGTCTATAGTTGACAGAATCGGCACATTTACCCTTTTTTGATAATGGCTCTACAAGCTTCCAGGACTCCGGCACCACTCCACTTTATAGAGAGAGGCGACACAAGCGCATCAATACAGGAGGCAACTCTGGAGCACAGCTTTTCAGGACGCAAGAGCAGGTCAGCTCCTCGCTCATCAGGTCCGCTTGCTTTATTCACACCCAGACTGCAAAGGGCCCCATGGACTTCTTTCAAATGAATGAATTTATCATTTATCATTTAGAGGCCGCATCAAGGCGTGAATTTTCGGCAAAGATAAAGGCTAATAAGTTTGCACTCTCTTGCGCGGGATGAGCCAGCGTTCCATCAGACTTAAGCATAAGAGGCAGCAAATGGCAGAAATTTGTCTAGACCGATTTAGACAGCGATCAGGACTCCTTGCTACCTGAAAGTTTAAGGATGCCAACTTGCTCTCAATTCGTCCAACATGGTCAAAACGCGACTTCCGTAACACCCGTTCGCAATACTTGGCGGGAGAATTGAACGCTCTTTTAACATTGCGCGAGCACCTTGACTGTCGCACCTGTCATTACGGGCCGAAACCCAGGCCTGGTATGCCTGCTCTGTTTGCAAATCTGCTTGTGCACAAGACGCGTTGTACCAGGGCTGAGGCTCGCTGCTAAGTGGGACGTCAGAGAATTGGATAAAATATTGCATTCCCTGACGTATCACGTATAACTACAACAATTTGAATGCTAGAGTAAAGCTTGAGCATTCAAAAGATAAGTCATATTTGTACCAATTTTGGAGCAGGATATAATTTGCCTGACGTTATATCACGAGTGCAGATGAATGCGCGTGACACGCTATTTTTCACTATGCGTCGGTTCGTTTAGCGCATAAAACATGTTTACCTAGAACGGTGATTCTGGTGACATTGGCACGAGTTGACAAAGCGCTACCAAAACCAACAACAACAACAGAAACAACAGAACTGTAAAAAAAAAAAATTACTAGCTATTATTATTATTATTTTTATGTGTCTTGACAATTCTCGGGACCCTGGGGTCCCGGACCTTTAGAAGGCGTACGAGCGGCCAAAGCCAACTCGCAGAGGCCCGTTAGACGCTTTCAATAAAATGAGGCACCAATCGACGATTATCCCCGTACGCACTATGCAAGTGCACCTAAGGACAACTCCCGGTTGGTGTAGGACTATTGGATATGGAAATTAAGATATTGGACTATGGATTTGAGTGGCTAAAGTGGACTGGTTGCCTAGAACTATGAAAGGACTATGGCCCCTGCCAGATCAGTGTTTTATAATACACGGATAAAATTATTATTAGCTTCAGTTGTACACTTCTTAACACTATGCAGCGTTACAACAATGGAAAAGAGTATTTTCGATGAACTCTGGCACCGAAAGTAAGATTTAACTTGCGTTTCGGGTGCCAGCGTCCTTGTGTTTAAGGTGTTGGCCGAAATAGTCACCACTGAGCAAAATAACAACTGCTGCTACGGCAGCATGGCGTTTCCGTTTATTCGACGGCATAGTTGATAGATTAAAGAGCAGCGCAGTGACGTGGCACGCAGACTTGCCACCTATGAAAGAGCTAGCCGTGCCTACACGGACGACGGTGTGGCTCGTGTGGGCTCACGCTATTTACGCGCCATTTAACCACACCTTAGTAAGAATGAGCATAGTTCGCCTAATCACAGGATTAGAGTGAGCGAAGCAAGTTCTATCACAAGAAAAGCGCGATCACAGTTTCACGCCAAGCTGCGGACTACAGTTTTCATACATAATAAAATGTACGTAAACTATAGTTCGCAGCTCGTCTGAACTCGCCACACATGCATAACGCCGGTGGTCGCTACTTGCCACGATAGGCTGCTCATGTGGCCGCCACCGACCACTAAACTAAACGATAGCAATGGGTTATAAAAGTAGCGGCTACCGACCACTTGTGCCGACCACCGACCACAAGTGTCTGTCACGCACGTTCGCTACTTAGTAACTGCTTCCAGCTTTAGAAAAACCTAGTCGTCAAATGTAGTCCAATCCTTATAATATAATGTTTGTACAGACAACAGCACCAGGTTATACCAAACTGTCAAATTTTTCAAACGATTTTAAACCTTAAAATGTTGAAGGTTAAGTTCAAAATTGAATGAGAAAATTTTACAGTTTGTAGTAACTTGACCTGCTGTTGTGTGTACAAAAGCGTTAACAACTATGTTGTGGTCACAATAATAGTTATTATTCGCATTTTGTGGCATAAAACACTAAAATACCTAGAATATGGCGGGTTTAGAGGCTACTATTAAGCGTGTCCCAGTAATCGTCACAATAGTACTTAAAATGACGAGATCTGGGTCAAGTAGGAATTTTTAGGTACCAATAGATGTAACCCGTTCGAAAAAAATACTTTTGTGATTAAAGTGTTCCAAATTTCAAGTTATATCGTTAGCAAATTAACTTAACTAATTCATCAAATAATCAGACTTACCCTAGACCCAACTGAAGTTTCACAAATCGAATAACAAAACTACGTGCCGACTTCGAATTTAATGTAATTTAATTTTGATATAATTGTAATTTGACATGATTTTGATTTAATTTAATGTAATTTTAATTTGACATGATTTTGATTTATTTTAATGTAATTTTTAATTTGACATGATTTTGATTTAATTTGATTTTTTATTTTTTTAAAAAATTTTATTTGAATTAATGTATTTTCTAATCATTTTAATTATTGTGTGTTCCTTTTATTCCTTGTATGAGTCTCGTTACTTGAATTAAATGATTTGATTTGATTTGATTTGACTTCACATTTAGCAGCTGAACTTGCAAAAAAATTAAATTTTTGTCGTACACACTTTTCAAGTAAAATATTTCAGACGTTATTACAGTTAAAACTCAGTGTTATTTTAAATCTGCAATATGTTACCAAGAATAGGTTGCCATAAAATCGGCAAGTTTAATGTTTAGTTGAAAAAGATATTGATGTTTTTAGATAATTAGACGACTACTGGGTCACTGTCGACTTCACCCGCGTTTACCTTACATGATTCGAACCAGAAGGCGGTAGTTCATAGAAAAAATGCGCTTATCTTGAATATAAAGCGCATTTATTATAATAATATCCCATAGGTATAACTGTGTACTGAGTTTATTAAAATCCTAACAATAGAATAATTTCAGATTTTTCTCTTTGCTGACGTAACAACAACAACGTCAGTTTCATGTAGTCGGACAATCCTGACTTTTCGTTCCGGTATAGTTTCGTGCAATTGTCGCGCGAGTGGGTAGATTGCAGAGTAGGCATGGTATACCTTTCGCATTTTTGATTTGTGTACTGTTTTCGGCAATTTGTATTTATAATCACTGTCACATTATCCGAGAAATTAAATAAATTGACTTTCCGAAGCTCACTAAAACATACAGTTTTAAAACCTTTACTGCCAACGGTGACAGAATCACCATCTAAGGGCTTTCCGCATATTACGCAAGACATAATAAATAAGTACCAAAAATCCGGGCGCATAGTAAACAATCTCATTGCGTAATAGAAGAAAATTTTCAGTAATTATTTGAGCAGTTAAACAATAGCTCCATCTTTTTCACATCCCATAACTTCGTCCCTCTCGCACACCGACGCGAGGGATGCAAGGCGCTCGGTCAAGGTTGGCATTTTATATTGTTTAAGTAATTTAGGTTTTATGCATTTTGCGAAGAATCCTTATCACTTAATCAGGGGATTATGACACTTACATGTGAAGAATGAAAAATGTTAATGCACACCCTAAAAAATATTTCAAGTGTCTTTTATGTACAATAGACAAAACATGATAAAACACTTTTTAACTATGTTCCTGAGAAGTCACCAAGGTGAAAACTGAACATAGGTTCGAGGCTAACGTTTGGAATGTATAAACAGAAAAATCCCCGAAAGTGAGATTTTTTAAGTATCATTTATCACACCATGAAAGAAAAAATCTCGTAATGTTAAGAATTTTGTACCTAAACCGAGGGATTACTTATGTACCATAATTTTAGGCTGGCTATAGACGATAATCTTACTTTTCACCTAAAGTGTGTTTTTTGTTTAACGTTAAACAGTAAAAACACAACTTTAGATATTTCTGAGGTTCCTCGAACCATATGAGCACAAAATTGCCACGAATGCATACGTAAATAACGATACTATTATTTAAAAACCAATTTACTAAAGTGTCTTTAATGCAATCTCAAACACTATTTTTACTGGACTATATGTCTGGACTTTAAAAGAGACTGTGACCTCTGAGTTTGTTTCGGCCTTCCTTTTCAGAGTAGTCAGATAGGAAACGCCGACATCATCTAGTTTAAAAAAAAAATATGATTGTCCTGTTAAAGATATACAAACCTATTTACAGAAGATAAATCATTTTGATAAATGATCAGAAGGTAAGTAGGTACTGGCATGCCCTGGGGGTTGAATGAATGAATGAATGAATGATATTTATTTGCAAGAATATAGGTAGGTACATATGTTCTTATCATCTGTCATGGGTTTCACTATACTCGGCGTTTCAGCCATACAAATATTTAGATTAGAGCATTTGGTTTTAGGGTTATCAGTGTTCAAGTGCTA
Source organism: Cosmia trapezina (assembly GCA_905163495.3). NCBI lineage: Eukaryota > Metazoa > Arthropoda > Insecta > Lepidoptera > Noctuidae > Cosmia > Cosmia trapezina. The sequence goes on from LR991023.1 coordinate 26,625,589, forward strand.
AATCACTTCATGTGAAACGGTCTGTCAGCCGAAAGACGTGTGGACATAAGCACAGAACCGGTCGAAGTGGCGGTGCTTGGGGGAGCACCGCCACTTCGACCAGTTCTGTGCTTCCCGCATCCAGCGGATACCTGCGGCCTTCACAAGGTTATCGGTTCACTTTGTGGGAGAGCTTCCAACGTTACGTCTTCCGGGTACTAATACTTTCCAGCTGGGGACATGATATTCGGGACCTGTTACTTAAATAAAAAAATTGTTTGATTGTTTTGAGTTTCCATTTCGTGTGACCTACAATTTTAAACTCTAACACCGTACTACTCACAATTCCAGAACTCAGCGGAAGAAATGGAGCGTAAGAAAGAGCGCATTATGCTCCTCTCGCTCCAACGACGGCAGCGAGCCGACGAGGCCCGAGCGCGAGCCGATGCCGCCGCCGCCGCGCGCAGGGCGCGGGAAGATGCCGCGCAGGAAGTGAAGCTCGCGCGCAAGGAAGAGCAGGCACGGCGGAGGGAGGCGATACTGCACCAGTACAAGTTGAAGAAGGCTATTGAGGAGGCTGAGAGAGAGGTAATCTATCGAGAAACAGTTTGTACGTGTTACAGTATTTGGTAAAAAATTTGGCTGTCACGGCTCAAAATGTAGTTTTGTTAGTATGTCGCACGGTCAACTGCGAGTTAAAGTTGGACTACGAAAATATTCCTGGTACGAAATAAAGGTGCTGCCATTCGAAATGATACCACGGATGTGTAGTTACAGTCATGTAAGGAAAATTATCAAATCAATAATTTATTTCTGCGCTTTTTTGCGAGGTCCTCTACCATATTACGTCTATGATTAAATCCGAAATCTATCTAAAACTTAATATTTTTTCTTCTGTTTTTGTTTTCTTTGCCCATACCAAAAACCTCGCAACCTAAACCATTCCAGGGCAAGCACTTAGACAAATCCGAGTTCATGGAGAGTCTAAACCGCGGCGGCACCGTGACGCCTGCGCCCACGCCCACGGGTGGCGCGGCGCGCATGCGCAGTAAAGCTGCCGCCGCGCGCGCACGGCCCAAGACCATACACGTGGACAGTTCTGCGCTCCACGCCGCTGAAGGAATGTTAGCTACCAAACAGCCTTCGTCTACGAACCTTACAGGTATTTGTAACTCGCATACGGTACGCGGAAGTTAGTATGATACGTCGGGTTTGAGATAAAGTTTGTCTTTGTCACAAAAATAGAGAAGTACTGAGGATCGGCTCCATACAACGAGATAACAATCGAATCCACGCACACATGGACTCGCGTCTACGTACAGCGAATGCGAGCGCACTCCCGACTGACATTTGTTTACGTAGTTTGAGATCGCTTTACGTACGCATCAGTGTGCGTGCGTCTGTTTTAGCTCGTTGTATAAAGCCGGCCTTCTGTACTTTCGCGGACTGTGCGGTGAACCACTTTTAAAGGTTGTTGTTGGTTTAAATGTCCGCGGTTGTACCTATTTTGTGTAAGCATAGTGTCGTCTCTATCACTCATGTCTTTGTGGCTATCTTTATCTAAAGCTCGATGTGTGATATTAACGCCTGGGTGCTGAACTCGTGTGACGCACGATGTTTGTTGTGCACTGCCCTTTAGTTCAGCGTTGAGCACGCCTAGCAGTGACGTCACGCGTTTCCTTTTTTTCGTTTACATTTTACACTTGACATTTTATATTGAATTATTTCTCTAATACGGTATATTCCGTATGGTTTAGATAATTTAAAGGAATACTAAATCTAATAACTAATTTACTCTATTATTATTTTTTTTATTTCAACAAAAATACTGAACTGAACACAAACTTTTTGCTAGTTTCCCTTAACTTTTTGAAGCCGCACTAAATGTCAGCTTTTCTTCCCCTTTTTACAATATTAATTTGCCATCTGGCATGCTGCCACTTTTTATGTTCTCAAACGAGATGAGTTATGCTGAGTGTTACTAATTGTAAATATTGTGTGGAAGTAATTTTAAAAAGTTTTGATGTGGTCTCAAAACAAGTCAAAGTTCACAAGTCAATTCCCGGATAATGTTAATCGCCTATGGGCGAATTAGAATTCTCAAAAATCATCATCTGCCTAGCCTTGTCCCAACTATGTTGGGGTCGGCTTTCAGCCTAACTGGATGCAGCTGAACACCAGTATTTTACATGGAGCGACTGCCTATCTGCCTCCACAACCCAGTAACTGGGTAAATACGATACCCGGTAAGACTGATTGTCAGACTTTCGGGCTTCTGATGATGATGATTTTTTTTTTTTTTATGATGACCCGTAATAACTGTCAAAGATCCACGAATGACAGCCGGGACCAACGGCTTTACGAGCTTTCCGAGTCTAGTTTCCAGTTTTGGTATGTAAAGACTGTCACCCATTCAAGGACCAAGATATTCTCAATAATATTATTTAAAAAGCGTTTGATCTTTATCGTTTGATAGAAAAGATAAGCCCTGCGCACTTCAATATTTTGTAGTATCATATTATATTGGCATACTCCAGACGGTAAATAAATACAAACGCTTTCCACTAAATTGTACTAAGAACTAACATAGTCATCATAATTCATACTTATTGGACATCCTGAACTTGGTATAAGAAACCCGGTTGAAAGCCCTAATACATCCCGGAATAACCTGAATTTGGTAGAAGAAACCCGGTTGAAAGCCCTAATACATCCCCGAATAACCTGAATTTGGTATAAGAAACCCGGTTGAAAGCCCTAATACATCCCCGAATAACCAAAGAGACTACATCAAACATTACCAAGTGACCAGCTAACAAAGCTTCAGCATAGCGCAGCTCGCTCGCTTGACGTTGTGACGTTGTGTTGTGTGTAGCGGGCGGCACCATGCGGCGCGACTACTACCGCGGCTCGCAGGACAGCCTCGCCGAGCGGGCCGGACTCTACAGAGGTAAGGAGCGGGATTATATGCATGACTGATTAAAAAATGTTGTTGGAACAAGCAATGGATTTGAACAGAAACTCTTGGAATACCCCGATCTTTCACAGATGTTCTTAACAGACCCAGAGATTTGATTAACTTCTGGAGGGAGGTGGGCTGGTTGGAATAACCCCCGAAAGCCGCCATGGCTCACGTACAATGGTCCACATAAAGGACTAAGTGCGGAAACCAAATCCTTAACATAGAACATAGAAGCGATGGATTTTTGTTTCCAGCTGGTCTATTTTGTAAAAATTGCACCATGAAATCTTAGTTAAAGTGAGCTGTCATTCTTACTGGTGCTAGCGATTGACACTCATTAACAGCTCAATACAATAAGAGTAGACATTTAATCAAAACTTTTGTACAGTCCGTTCAACCGATTTTGACTTCTATTTCATAGGCTTAAGGGTGACATTAAAGGCAAAAAAGTTGTTACAATACTTACTGTTTACTGCAGCTGCCATTTGTCATGCCACCAACGCAATAGAAGTCAAAATCGGTTGAACGGACTGTAAAAAAGGTTTGTTTATACGTCTCATCTTATTGTAAATGGAGTATAAGTTATATCAGTGATAAATGTCACATTGATAGCTGGTACTAATATGCAAGTGTGTCGTTATGGCATAATGTGGCAGTACTATAATTAAAGGAGATTTTTTTGTCTAAATCAATGGGTTACCTTGGTATGAATATCTGACGGAAAGCCAGTGCGGTGTAACCACTACTGTTAACTCGATTGGACAGACCATGCAAATAGTTTTGATAAGGCTATGATTTCATTGAAAATAATCCCTCAGAATGATTGAATCGAATATTGGGCATCTAATCCGATTAGCCATAGTCTCATTTTGAACCATATTGATATGGTATAAAATATTAAAGTCGGTTGTTCCAGCAATTCGGAGCGCTTAACGCTTTTACTTTATTGTTATGCTTTACAGTATAGTTTTTGAAGCATGATTATAAACGTAAGCTTTGATTATTATTTCCTTAATTTTTCACTAATAAACAGACACATTTCAACACTGTAAAATAGTACAATTTATACTAAATATCTTGGGATCTATCTTCAGAATCACCTGTAGAAGAGCGCGGTGGTATGTCACCGGGCAGTGCATCGAGCGGTCCGCTTGGTCGAAGAGGTTCGTGCAAGACGTCGCGAGGTGAGTCTGTCTCTGTCGCACGCGCCACGCTACTTGCAGGGAACTAGCTCCCTCCCGCTCGCTCGCCACACTAACACCCGGCGTTCGCTTTGCTAGCCGATCACGTTTATGAATAACGATGTGTCGTCAGAGAAGCAAACCAATATGAAATTAATTGTTTTTTAGTGTCGTTATTTGTAAATGGATCGGTGCATTTTGTATTTTACGTGATTTGTTTTGATATTGAGTATGAGTGAAGGAATGATTGTGCGATTTGACGCTATGTCACATGAACGAATCAATTGGAGGTAAGTATTTAAAAATAATTGGTATCAAAACAAATCATAGTACTCCATCAATGTTTGTTGTATCGAGGACATGAAAATTTGGCCTGGACCACTCCAAAATATTGGAAGTAGTGTTGCCACATGACAAGAAACTTTCATGTCTTCGAAAAGCTGTTTCTGCAATATTTCTCTTGAAGTTGTATCACAAACAGCTATATCCCGATAATTCTGCTTGAAATACAATTGAACTCCTGACTGTGAGGTCGTCTACACGACCAGATATTCCATAGTGTTTATGAAGGCGCTTCTTTCCATTTTGGTTTTAGTAGAACGCTTCGATTTGAATTATTTATATTTATAATCGATTTATTTTATATGTGTATGATTTCAGCATCGCATAGATTATAGACACCACTCCAAACTGCAAAATTTATGCTTCATACCTTTTTTTGGCCATTTTATTATGTAGTTGCAATTTGAATTTGAGTGGTACAATATTTTCATAATAAGCTTTTTTTCCAAATTTTTCGATACGCCCTCTAGACCTTCCGCGCATTTACTAAATTGGTTCCCGAATATGTAAATACATTAAGTGATGTGATACAATTTTTATTATCGCGGTATAGCATTAATTTTGTTTGCCATATTGTGTAATGTAAAGAGATCGAAGCTCGCTTGTGTGACGATGCATGCTTGACGCGCCCGCGGGCCGCGTCGCAATACATCGACTACTGCATATGACATAACAGAATGGAGTTCGCATTGCATGAGAGTTGCGAGATGACATGTATAGGACACATTTCAGAGCGCGTGAATGAGGAACCTCAGTCTTCCCGTGGAAGGTCTAAATATACGAGTTACCAGAGTAACTTTAAGGCGGGACGGAAGTCAAGCTCTCTTATGAATTTGTGCGGTAAGAGCAGTTTGTAAACACGAGATAAAGGCTTGACTCACGTTGGTACAGACGGGTCTATATTGTTTCCGTCGCTTGTGGTGCGTTGGGTTTACTTTCTTTTGCTCCCGCGGTCGGCGCGTGCGCACGTGTGTCCTGTGGGAACGTTCTGTGTCTGTAGAGTGGTTCGACACCTAACATCTATACTTTCGTAGTCCAAACATGAATTAAATTGTAAAATTACGATATAATCAACGATAAATCTCTTATGGTAAAATCTATTTGCATAATAAAATGTTTGGCACATTAGTTTCACCAATTGGATCGCAATAACTTATAAAATGCCATCACTAATCTGAAAAAAATATTTTAAATTCACATTTTGATTACAAAATAATGAAATCAAAAGCTGCAATGTTATTATGAAACTCTGGTCGTCTTCTACAGACGTAGAACTCACAATACCACGCCACATTGCGCCGCGTCCGTCTGCGTTCTTTCGTCTTGTGCACATTTATTTCATTTGGGTCATTGGCGATATTTAAGTAATACTTAATTTATTATTATATTTACGACCCCTGTACAGAATGGCTTGCTATGAACACACTTCCACATCAATGTATTGACAAATGTCAAACCAGTGCTATGAAAGCTTATGAAAGAGATAAATTGTTTAATTCGAGTCGTTGAAGTGTGTCCATCACCCATCGTGTATAGAGGCTTATTCGGTTATGGTATTATATGGTCGGGTAACTCGATCTGAGTTAGCGCATGTTTTCTATGTTTATAATTATCTTGGTGTTGGTGTGACATCGTCTTATTCGTTGGTTAAACACTTTACAACCTTGTTTTAATATTAAACGTCAATAATATATCGAGGGATATACGTGGTGAATTATAATGATTAACAATTAAATCTGTACTAAGATTTTCTACAAAATCTTCTAATTCTTCAGTACACCTAAATCTTGACTACTACAGAATCTTACTCCTTCAAAGTGACTAAGAAATTACTTAATACCAATCTAATAATATTACTTTCAGTATTTATCTGTAAGTTGGGTAAACTGTCAAGGTAAGAAAAACGTATAATGCATGTTATTTATTTTTCCCATGAGTTAAAATTCAACCACATAAAATAATCCAAGTTCATTTCAGAAAGGTTTACAGATAGGTTGGATGATATACGGTGTGCATTCATACTCCATTAGGCTTGATTGTGGTTATTTTACATTTGATTCTGAACTTCATTTAATACTTTTACGTATTATACGAAGGGATAGTATGTCAGATTTGTATCGCCAAACGAACCCACAATACACAAGAATGGGAAGCTGGGAATTTAGTTCTCAAAGAAAGTCAGAAATCTCAACAATGAGTCAATTTAGATTAGACCGTTTAATTTGAGTTTAAAATCAAATGATAAATTGACTAGCTCAAAGCTTTTTTGGAATATAATGTATCCATGTATAATAAAATATTTATGGTTGTAAGTGTTTACATATTTAGACCAAATAGTATACAGTTTCAAAATTTGTATGTATATGTTTATCATGTTATATTTATGCGTAAAATACAAAATGTCGCTTCTTTTATTTAGTTTTGCCTTTTTAGTTTTGCTTAGCGGCAGTAGACAACACCCTATATACGTAGATTTGACACACATTTAGTATTTTACGCTTTGTATATCAAAATTAAAGAGTTTAGATAGAGGGAGGAATATAAGAAATGTAATGACAGAATAAATTTATTTACTAATTTTAAATCTATGCTAGTCTATAATATAATAATAACTTTAATTTATAAACTAACTGGAGGATTAGTAATATTTTGGTAAATTAGATAGTTCTGTGATATAATTATAAGCTTTAAATATTCTATGATGATGGGTACCTTTGGAATATTAAATCAACTCGTGCCAAAATTAAGAAAAAAAGAAGTCATAGTTGCAGTCTTAAAACTTCATAAGTTAATAAAATAAAATGGCTTATGTAGTATTTTTGTGACAATAAATTGGTTAGTTGTTAGACAGAATAAAAGTATCTGAATAAATAACAGTTAATAAGGGCAAGAAAACGATGGGAAAGCTAGCTAGCTAAAAAAATAATAAAGAAAAAAAAAGAGTATAAAGAGGTATCTCGCGCGGGGTTACTTGGATGAACAGAAACAGGATAGCTTATAACAAAACTAGTAACAACACTAAAACGATAGCTTAGGACTGCTATTAGGAATCCAATCCCGCAAGCTTGCGGGATCGAGGTCATCAATCCCGGGCATCCGCGGGATTTACGGACCGCAAATAAAGTCATACTTTTTGTTGTATTGTGTTCATGAATTTATGAAGTGTTATATGAAATATACATACATATGTAGTTACTATACCAGTAACTGTATTGCATTGGAATAATGTCGAAATTGCTCGCGAGATATCGTCTAAGCACGGTGCGTTTAATTTTTCCCTAAAGTTATTTTTTTACCAGGAAGTCCAGGAATTAGAGATAGACCAATTCGTGTATCGAGTAAAGTGAAAAGTATCGAAACAAAAATATCGAGTATGACTCAACTTTACTTAAAACTACTCAAGTATCGATTCTTTTTCTGTATGCCTAGTTGTCTTGCTCAACAGTGCAGTCACGCGGTGTGTATGCTTTTAAAGACAGTACCGCTAATCCCGCAAAAACAGTGCGGGCTCCCGCATCTAGCGGGATTGGATTCCCTAACTTCTATACAGTGCTACAAGGATCTTTTGGCGCTCGAGACGTTTGATAGGGGGCGCTGTTAATAGGTTGTATTAAAAAAAACAAGATGGCGGGCGTTAGTTCCAATTTTGTCCATGCGCCAAAACATCCATATACTTACTATTACAACGTCTCAAAAAGTCCACCTTGTATATTGTTTTGTGAAATATTTTGGTAATTTAAACAGTACAAAACTAGCTGAATAAAGAAGTATCTAGTTAAATGTTACTTGGACAAAAGGAAATAGGATAGATAGCTTAATAATAAAACTAGTAACAAGCTAGCTTAGGACATGGTATAACAATGTGGGTGCTGGTGTGGGTCGGAACCTCGTAAGTACGATCAGTAACGTGTGTACGGCGTATGGTCAGACTCGGGACTGGGGCGCGCGACCCCACCGCGCCGCGCGGCCTCGCCCGGCGTGCGCACCTTGGGCTCGCCGGCCTCGGGCCCCGGCTCGCTGCCCGGCGCCATCGGGAAGAGGCGACATCATCCCAGTGACGACACCTCCGATGTCTCCTCCACGCACTCATCCATCATGGATTACTCAGGTACGAATTTGACGAATATGAACTACGATTTTTTGTGATTTAGGAAATATAACTTTATTGCTTAGTCTTAAAGTTTAATTCCCGATATATAACTTTAATAGCTTTATTAAAATTAAATTCAGAATTAAAAAAAAAAATAGAAATTATCAGTTTATTTCAGAAGTACTTTCTGAAATCAATTTACAGTACCCGGCGATAAATATTGCACATCGACCTTTGGAAAGAGACAATCGGCTAATTTCGGCTTCGTAGAGCGTTATCTCTGTCGCACACTACAGAGGTGACGTTTTGTCAGTCGTTGCTCAAGTGCGATAGTGTTAGTTCAAAATATATATTTAGAGTTGTTAACACCCCCAAATTTAAATAATTTAAAATTGTACTATGGCATCTTTAGGAAAAAGAGGGAAACCTTTACGAGGTCAGTCACGCGAAATTATCTGCAATGTTTATAAATATTTTGTAACCGAAGCTGACAGATTTAAAAACAGCTGTAATTTTCCAAAATAATTAAATACGTTAACATAATGTGAACCTGTTTTTTTATTTTATTTTACCCCAACCTAAAGCCATCACCTAAAGAAAAATTGGTGTGCTCTACGAAGCCGAAATTAGCCGATTGTCTCTTCCCAAAAGTCGATGTGCAATATTTATCGCCGGGGGTTGTAAGTAAGTAGGTACATTAACGAAAACTTAATTGAATAGACTTTTGATTTGAAGATAATATTGTATCGACATCAATGAAGATGTGAAGTAGTTAACATTTAAATTGTTGATGTCTATAAAATTTACTGATTTGAGGATGTGACGATCAGAATAGGAATTTATCATAAGTTGACAACAAATGACCCAAATAAATGCACAAAAATACGAAGCACGAACTCCGAAAGACAAATTAAACTTATAAAATGCACAATTCAGTTACAATTGATATAAAACTGAACCACAAATTAACCCAACAGCACTTACTACAGCGAATTATTTGTTTATATAGGAAGCTCCGATAGAAGTCGACGCAAAGGTCCTTATACAATTACTAGGTAGCTAGTCTGCCACCAACACGTAATATAGAACGATCGACACAGTAATCACTAAAGAATTTGAAGAAACACCGTATTTCAGCGATGTCATGCCAACTGTCAATCATCTTACTTTAAGGCATGGTTTTGCGAAAAGCATTTGATCTAACGAACCTGCATTGTGTCTCGCTTCGAACTCGCTTCCTCACCAGACTTGAGATTAACACATAATAAGCACGGCACTTAACTTTGTGCATTCACTGTGCATTTTTACATCGTTTTGTACTAATTTAGCTGTAAATAAACATACATTAAACATAGCTGAGAGGAGTTACTTTCAGATTTATGTGTACTAATAGCTTTAGTGATAATTTAAATACGTTGATAGGTATTTGAAAATAAAAAGTAACCATCTTCGCAAACCTACGGGAACAAGAATTAAATTAGTTTTTCACGAGTTTGGAATTAATTTTGCACCATCAATCAGTAGTAGAACTATGGTAATACAGATTTCTCTGCATCTAGATTTCTAGAATTTGAAAAACTGCGTTGATATTTTTATTATTTTGCGAATTACACGTTGCGAGTTACATCAATAGGATTATAGAATAGAATTTTAACTCTTCGCCTCAACGGCAAATTATTAATATTCTACCACAAATATTAACCTGCCAACATCTACAGGTCCTCGACTGTACAAGCAGCCGTCTTCGAAGTCAAACCGCGGCATAATGCTAAACGCGGTGGAGTACTGCGTGTTCCCGGGAGCAGTGAACGCGGAAGCAAAGCGACGCGTACTGGAAGAGATAGCGCGCTCCGAGAGCAAACACTTCCTAGTGCTGTTCCGCGACGCTGGCTGCCAGTTCAGAGCGCTGTACAGCTACTGTCCCGACACTGAACAGGTCACGAAGTTGTATGGAACGGGACCTAAACACGTTAATGATAGGATGTTCGATAAGTTCTTCAAGTAAGTTGCCATTTATATTTTTGATACTAAAGGCTCATTTTCATTAGTAAACACTCGGTCGATATACAGCGTGCGGGGACCCGCAGACGGGATAATGACATAATGACCAGTGAAACTCTTAAGTAACGCGGTCGGTACACCGTCTGCGGGGAATCCCCGTAGCGGGCGTAGCGACCAATGAAAGTAATCGGTCGGTAAAAAGCGTGCAGAGGTTAATGACCCAACAACAACTGCCAATCGTACGGTACAGGTTCTCCGTATACCGCAATCGTTCCCTATCGACCAGACAATGAACGGTTACCCGAATAAGGGTCCTATGGCATGCGTTACAGAAATCTCCCGTAACCCCCAATGAAAATGAGCTTTTATTCTGACCTTGTGTAAAAAGTTTGTATTCGTGGATATTGTTACTTATGGTGTCATTGTGATAATTCCAGATACAACTCGGGCAGCAAATGCTTCTCGCAAGTGCACACGAAGCACCTGACGGTGACGATCGACGCGTTCACGATACACAACTCGCTGTGGCAGGGCAAGAAGGTGCAGCTGCCCAGCAAGAAGGACATGGCGCTTGTCATATAGACGTCACACTAAATTTTAAAGAATCCATTATCTAGTCGCCGGCGGCAGTCGAGTCAAGCCTTTTTACTCTTCAGTTAAACGCTATGGTAGGGCAATAGTGCCAGTGTCCATTACATTGTATTTTAAAGTCGGTTAGTGCGTTTTCCTCGGCGGAAGCTGTTTTATTGAACATGAAAATTATGTTAATTTTGCTTGTGTAAAGGTGTGTTGTCGACCGATGTGTTCTGTACCGGCCGCCTCGTCCGGCCTCGCCCGTAAGCAGTCTCGAGTCATAGTAATCAATTGTAGGTAATCGCGAGGACGGACGAGCGCGGCCCAGCGGTGCCTGTGTCATATTGTACAGTTAGGAAGGTTGTCGGCTCGAATCGAGTTTGTTATGTTTGCTTCAATCGGTTCTGTATTCGTAAGTGATGTCTCGCGGACGCGTGTTTGTGTTGTAATTAGTTTCCGTGTCGAGCTTGTAGCGGTGTCCCGACTGTCCAAGTGTCCACTCTGTCCAGCGTCAGCCGGCCGGCCGGCCGCGTGTCGGCGGATCGCTTCAGCGTAACGTATGTATGCGTTGATTAATGCTGCGTTAGTTCCAAATGTGTTACTCAGTGTATAATCGCAATGTTTGCCATATGTATTAGTGAGACGGTCGATACGTTCCAAATTGATTAAATTGTCTCAAAACTAGAACAGCCAAATGTCAGATTACGGTCGATAATTTAGATACATTAATTTTGTTTTAGTAGAACTGTCTCCTCACACATAAAGTAACAAGTTCACAAACTAATAATATCGCTTATTCGTTATAATATTTAACTCGTTAGTGATTACGTTCAAGTTGACTGGAGCTAAGATTTGTTTAAACTGACCCCATTCAATGTTAATTAAATTCCCATTTTTTTACTGCTTGTATAGCTAAAAGTAAGACAAGGCACATTATGTGGTAATTGTACTGCCTTATCCTGTAAATAATTGTTTTTTTGTATACAGCTATTTATTAAACGAATGTTAAAGGAGAATTGATGAATATCATTTTTCATTGTTTAATGATTGGTCATCAATAATATACTACCGATAGTGTATGGTATGCAAATATATTGTATTACTTAAAACCATAACGAAATAATATTGAATTTCATATTAATTCTGTTGTTTTATTTCCTAAAAGATAAGTTGTTAGTTCAACGTAAGCCAGTTAGGCCCAGCGCACACCGCTGGAGGCGCGGCGGAGAGCAATTGAAGACAACAATTTAATATAAACCTTAGCTACCTTGACATACGGTCAATTTATGGGTAAATTCGCACGCGGTGCTCGGAGCGCCCTCAAGCTACAAGAGCATGCGCGCGACTGCTCTAGTCGCCTCCGTGCTGCTCTCTGGTCTCCGCCGCACTACCCCGCGCCCGGCTGGCTGGCGGGCAGATGCCTGGTGTGTGGGGTCGGTGTGCGGTGTTTCTTCTTCTGCAAGCGCAGCAATAATAATCATGTCCCAGTCCACATCCATTACGAACGAGAGCGAGTAAAGCGAGTTGCAGGAATCGACCAATCATAATGGTTGAAATCCTCATCGCGTCTCTTGTCTCGTCTGTAATTGGACGATTCCTGCACGTCTCCGCTCCGCTCCGCGTCAGTGGAAACGCGGCCTTAGGCCGCGTTTCCACTGACGCGGAGCGGGGCGGAGAGGAGCTTAGCGGTGCACGAATTGACCAATCACTATGCTCGAAATCTCCGCTCCGCTTCAATGGAAACAGCATGAGCGGGGTGGAGCAGAGCTGAGCGGATATTCATAAAAATATAGCGAGACGATGCGGTGCGGAGGACAGCGGGGCGGTGCGGAGCGGGGCGGTGCGTGACTCGCGCGCAGTGCCTCAGTTATCATCGTTACGTCATTAGGTGCATACGTATCAAAATGGATGAGAAGTTCATTGAAAGTGTTAGACAATTTCCATGTTTATGGGATACACGATTGACTACCTACAAATGTAACAATGACAATGTAATTCATAGAAAAGTTTTCTTGATACCCTATATGAAGTTTCGAACATTTCATCATCACACGTCTGAAAATAAGTTGAAAATTCTCCATGCACAGAATGGTACTTTATATGTTGTCGAATCCAGAATCTATGTTTTCTCTTCAAATCCAAAAAAGTCGCAACAGTCAATGCTACTTCATCTGATTCGTTATCTTCGTCTTCAAGTAGAGAAAGATATAAAATGATTGCTTTTTTCTTTAACGACAACATGACGTATGGTCTTTCTGAGAGATTGAGTGTAACTAAGCGCAGAAATGCGCGATTCCAAAAGTATGCTCCGCTCCGCCTCACTTTACTCCGCTGACCACTTTTCACCGCTCTTCACCGCTCCTCTCCGCCCAGCTCCGCTTCAGTGGAAACACTGACCACTTTTCACCGCTCTTCACCGCTCCTCTCCGCCCAGCTCCGCGTCAGTGGAAACGCGGCCTAAAACGGGCGCGCTCGGAGTAGCTGCGCGCCGTGTGGCTGACACTGGCTTGGCCACCATCAGGGATTTTACTTTTGATAACACAAAGATTTAGTCGTTAATTAGTCGAAATTTGTCGCCAAATATCAGAATTTGTCGGTCACTGGTTCAAAAGTTATAAGGGGTCATTAGTGGCCGATCTGGAGAGTCTCCCCAGCTTGGCCACCTTTATATCTCAAAAACTAGGGCACCTAGCGAAGATCTGTTTTCTCCCAGATTTAGTCGCTAATTAGTCGCAAGTTTTCGCCAAGTCACAGATTTAGTCGGGTCTTAGTTTAGAAGATATAATGAGTTCAATTTTTAAGTATAGTTCAAGAGCTAGATTGAAGAGTTTACGATAAAATCTTTGATCTAGCTCTTGGTCTATACTTAAAAATTGAACTCATTATATCTCCTAAACCAAGACCCGACTAAATCTGTGACTTGGCGAAAACTTGCGACTAATTAGCGACTAAATCTGGGAGAAAACAGATCTTCGCTAGGTGCCCTAGTTTTTGAGATATAAAGGTGGCCAAGCTGGGGAGACTCTCCAGATCGGCCACCAATGACCCCTTATAACTTTTGAACCAGTGACCGACAAATTCTGATATTTGGCGACAAATTTCGAATAATTAACGACTAAATCTTTGTTAGCGTCAGGTTGACTGGACCAAACGAGATATGTACAGACGCCAGCACATCAAGCTAATAAAATCTGACAAATTTCTTTAATAGATTTTCATCTTTATTGCTAAAGCATTAGGTTCAAGGTTGATTGGGAAAATTTGACAGTTTCGGGTGGCTTGACCTGCTGGCGTCTGTACATGAGACCGTGTCCACTATTTACTACCTATTTGCTACTATTTACTATCTATAATGAAATAATTGCTTCCTTTGCGTTATTAAAGATATCAATGAAATAAAGTGGTCAGCCATTCTGACGTCAGGTTGGCTGACCACTTTGAAGTTCTCTTATTTCTAGCGTTGTATTAACCGCGTTGTTAATGTTAATATTTACTACCTATTTGCTACCTTAACATATATTTTTACACCACTTAAAAAGCTCCTTTAAAAAGTTATTAATAAAAGTCGTTAAAACGCCTGTGCATCAATTATTTACTTCTTTCTCAGAATAATTGCTAACAATGTTTTTGCAGGCTCCTAGTAGATTATGAACAACTTGTTTCTGGATATCCTTAGTAAAGTTTTATCCATATAAATAATTATTTATGTATCGCATTTATTCTTAGGAATATAACGCAACATAAAATCTGATTCTACAAAAATAAGTAGGTCTCCTGTGTAGTACGGGTGGGACAATGTAGAGGGTTGGGGGGCGTGGCCGGAGTAAACATCGCAGAATGTATAGATAACTTCGTCAAAAATCCATTATTTTCGGAAATCTAGATTTTTTATAAAAGTTAGTCGCAACAGCTGATCTCTCCTCATCGTTACCTAACTCCACCGTACCGATCTATGTGTGCGTGATTCGAGTACATGCAAAGACGTCATCGCTCGTGTCACGTAATGGCGGCCGGTCGGCATACAAACATCATGTAAATGTGTGCGTGAGGCGTGGTAGTACAAACGGTCAATACTTACTGTGCTTCACTTTCGATAAGCGTGGCGCGGAGTCCTCCTTTTTTATAAGTCTATGTTATTTACATATCACATTTATTCTTAGGAATATAACGCAGCATAAAATCAGATTCTACGAAAATAAGTAGGTCTCCCGTACCTGCAGGGCCGAAGTAAACATCGCAAAATTTTTAGATAACTTCGTCAGAGAGCTTCCTGAAAATTTTGTAGAAATGTTAAATCATATTTAAATTCATAGGAATTTTGTTTAATTATTGAATTTTATTATTGAACATAAATAACTGGGAATTCTGTGTATTTATCAACTGAAATTTTGTACCTATCTGTAAAAAAAAAAAAAAAAAAAAAAAAAAAAAAAAAAAAAAAAAAAAAAAAATCGCCACCCCTCTCCCTTAAACACCCCCTCCCCTCTCCCTTTAGCCCTCGACCTTATCATTGAAACTACTGAGACTAACATTTTTTGTCACTCCTGCAATCCTGTGTATTTGGACGGCTGTCAAAAATAGAAAAACAACAAGATATTGGAAATTATTTAATTACGTTCATCATGTACTTACAGTGGCGTTACTTTCCGGTCGACCACCCATAATACTAAAATCGCTTACACCAGGCCGGCGCATGGTGGATCGAAACTGCTAAATGAGCGACATTGGTTTTTTTTTGGAAATTACATTTTTTTTAAATACCTATCGAAAGATCTATCATTCCGATGAATAATTGTTATGAAACGTTTTTCTTTAAAACTGATTGTTTGCCTGGAAAAAATATTTTCAATTTTTGTTGTATGGAATGAAACAGAAACTGCTAAAATTTGGCCAAGCCTTGACAGATCTTGCTTTAAAACTACTTTATTCTTATTATTTGGCTTGTTGGCTCTAATTGTACGCTATCAGCGCGCGCCCATACTTGCCCGTTCAAGTGTTATGAGGATCAGTAAAATGAAAAAGAAGTGAGTAAAAGGTGTTTTTTATAATGATATCATACGTAAAATAATTGTACTACATTAAAATACTTATAATTAAGGAATAATAATCATTTGAAAACATATATTTATCGAAATAAGTACAAAAAAAAAATATTTTTAAAATTAAAGCTAGTAATAAATTTAATCGAAATTAATAAATAAATGAGTACCTCTCCACCTCACAAATTTTATAAAGTAGTTTTAAAGCAAGACCTGACAAATTTTAGCAGTTTCTGTTTCATTCCATACAACAAAAATTGAAAATATTTTTTTCCGGACAAACTATCAGTTTTAGAGAAAAACGTTTCATAAGAATTATTCATCAGAGTGACAGATATTCCGATAGGTATTTTAAAAAAATGGAATTTGTAAAAAAAAAACAATGTCCCTCATATAGCAGTTTCGATCCAACGCGACGTGCGGCGCAGGCGGCGTCCGTACGCAGACCGTGGGCCATACGTACAATCAACAAAGTAAGTATGCCGACCGGACCAGCCGGACCGTTTGTACTACCACGCCTCACGCACACATTTACATGATGTTTGTATGCCGACCGGCCGCCATTACGTGACACGAGCGATGACGTCTTTGCATGTACTCGAATCACGCACACATAGATCGGTACGGTGGAGTTAGGTAACGATGAGGAGAGATCAGCTGTTGCGACTAACTTTTATAAAAAATCTAGATTTCCGAAAATAATGGATTTTTGACGAAGTTATCTATACATTCTGCGATGTTTACTCCGGCCACGCCCCCCCAACCCTCTACATTGTCCCACCCGTCCTGCAGATACAGGAGACCTAGTTATTTTCGTAGAATCTGATTTTATGCTGCGTTATATTCCTAAGAATAAATGCGATACATAAATAATTGTTTATATGGATAAAACTTTACTAAGGATATCCAGAAACAAGTTGTTCATAATCCACTAGGAGCCTGCAAAAACATTGTTAGCAATTATTCTGATAAAGAAGTAAATAATTGATGCACAGGCGTTTTAACGACTTTTATTAATAACTTTTTAAAGGAGCTTTTTGAAGTGGTGTAAAAAATATATGTTAAGGTAGCAAATAGGTAGTAAATATTAACATTAACAACGCAGTTAATACAACGCTAGAAATAAGAGAACTTGAAAGTGGTCAGCCAACCTGACGTCAGAATGGCTGACCATTTTATTTCATTGATATCTTTAATAACGCAAAGGTAGCAATTATTTCATTATAGGTAGTAAATAGTAGCAAATAGGTAGTAAATAGTGGACACGGTCTCATGTACAATATCTCGTTTGGTCCAGTCAACCTGACGCTAACAAATCTTTGTGTTATCAAAAGTAAAATCCCTGATGGTGGCCAAGCCAGTGTCAGCCACACCTGCGCCGCCGCGCGTCTCCGCTCGAGGGCTCTTGGCGCTGCTCGGGGGCTGCGATCCGCCCGCGCGTTTCAAGGAAATGCGCTCCGCCGCGCCTCCAGCGGTGTGCGCTGGGCCTTCGACATCGCAGGAGAGGCTGATTTACTTTTCGAGAAGAAAATAAAACCAATATTTAATCATATAAAATTAACTTTAATCCATATTTACATAACAATTATCATTATATTATTAAATAAACTGAATTACAATAATACTGTCTAAAACTATTGGCCAAAAATTGTGACTAAATTATTTATTGTACTAGTGTTACATTGGCGACGGCATTTCGGAAAACATAAAAACGGTGTATTTTCATTTTATTAATTAAAATTATAATTTACGTATATTAATTAAAATTAATAATATCTAATAAGAGATCCATCAATCAACATTGCGACAAAATAGGAATTTAGAGCTTATATTAATAAATTTAGAGAGGTTAGTTAGTTTGGACAATGGTTGTAATTTAAACAGGCAGACATACAGTCACAGAAGATATAAACAAGATACTAATCGATTCTGCTAAATTACAAGCATTGTTCGAGATACTAAAATAATTCAAGATCTCCACGAAGGAGAAATACTTACGCGAAGATCACACAACATTCAAAATCTCTGGTTATTATATTAATTTAATGCAAAATTAAATACAGTGTAAACTCCATTTAACGCCACTCGATTTAACGGCGGACTCTCTAATACGTTGAAATTACTTGTCTGTGGTTGGTTTACCTTGTTGTCCATACAGTGATTCACTATATGTAGCATCACACACTCTATATAACAACAATAGGTCAATAAGCAATAAACAGTACATTCTAAGTTGCCGAAATTAATAAGAACTGCGTGCTACGTGTGTACGTTGTTTTGTTGCTTTATTGTCTAGCACGTATTTACCTCTACTGTCTGCATCATACGTACCAAAGATTCTAGAATTTCCTTCTTTTGTTCGTTGTGATTACCTTGCACGTGTTTACCCCGGCTGCTACTATATGAAGAAAATAGAGTACGTAATAAGCGTTGTTATTATATCAAAATTAATGTTTGTTACTTTTATACCTACTTTATTAGTAAATATTCTAATAGTGAAATAATATTGATTTTTCTTCTCTCCATTAACCAACATTTCTCAATAACGTCATAAAATGAACAGTCCCTTAAGTGTTGCTATATAGAGTTTACACTGTAAATACTTATTTTAATCAACACGATTGCAACCACTATATTTGGCCCTCAGAGTAGCCGTGGGTAGCGTGTGTTGACAACTGTCAACAAAATTATCAACATCAATACCATAAAATCCTTGCAAGACACTGCTTTGATATGGTAACCATTTCTTCTACTCCCATTAAAATAGATCGACAAATTTTCACATGGTGTTTCTACCCATTATGAACAACTTTCACTATAGGACTAACACTGAAATCGAGAAAAAAAAATCAGCTGTTCAGTACTTTATCTACACCAAACTCGTCGAAATGTAGGGAGCAGCTGATTTTTTTCGGAGTTAGTCCCATAGTGAAAGTTGTTCATATTCATGGGTCACCCTGTGAAAATTTGTCCATATATTTTAATGGGACCATATATACAAACGAGTACAGCGCGGGGTACCGTGTAGAATAAAATACAGATGCATATAAGATATAAAGCTACGTCCGCCTGCAAACGCAGTCGTAAACAATACATTATTTAAACAATGGTGAAGTAGTGAGTTACAGGCGACGTGACGTTAGACTCGACGCTCTTCTGTAGGTTCAGCTGGTGAACTATTGTGTCGGGATTGTCCACCTCCTGGAAAACAAATAAAATAACATGGTTATTTTTTTTATATGTATATTGTGGCGGCATCTACATCGCCACATACGAACAACGTATCACGTCAGGGTCACTAGTTTAGAGGCATGAGGAACAGGGTGTAAAGTTCACTCATCCTATATTGAAAAGGGAGGATTCTCCGACTAGACGGGTGCTGTCTGGTGGGCAACTGCCCTACGGTTGATGTCGGGACGTTGTATATATGCTAGTCGCGCGGTAAACTTCTGATTGCGCAATGCAGACCAACTTTAATGCCAACTTAATGATAAAAAATATTGTCTTCGATTTGTCAAGGATGGATGCCAGATTTTTAGCACCCATATCGGTTACATCTGAGGATGAGGGGAATCAACATCTGCCTAGCCTTTTTTTTTTCCTTTTTGACTAGCTTCCAGTCTAACCGGATGCAGCTGAATACCAGTATTTTACATGGAGCGACTGCCTATCTGACCTCCAAACCCAGTTACTGGGTAATACGATACCCCTTGGTAAGACTGGTTGTCAGACTTTCGGGCTTCCGACGACCCGTAACGACTGTCAAAGATCCACGAATGACAGCCGGATCAATGGCGTAACGTGCTTCCTGAGGCACGGTTGTCTTGGTATGTAAAGATGGTCACCCGTTCACGGACCAACCGCGGCAAGCCTAGCTTAACCTAAACGATTGGCCCGTGCGATTGTTATTACTTAGTCATAAGCCCCTTGAAAGATCCTAAACCTGACATCGTAACTAGTGTTATTGTTTTTATCACATTTCGGCAATCCTAATTGCACATAACACTCTATTGATATTACATCACTGTCGATTCATGCCGTGACGAGTAGTCCATTTTGTGGGCAATTCCCGTATTTTTAACAACGACGCATTCTAATCTCGGTCTCAATCTATCAAAAATAACACTCTTTAAAAACAAAATTGGGACATGTATTGTCGCCAATATGAGATTGCGAATAGATTTTGAACTTTTTTACGGGAATTAGTGGTCAATATTGACGATTTGTAATTCTTTAGTAAACTTTTTCTCCCGATGGTTTGCGGAATGCGGGTCGTGCCCTCAACCAATCGGCTAGTATGTCGCTGGACAGCGCCGCCAAGTCGTTTAGGGGCAAAATGTCCAATTCTCAAAATGTCCAACGATGTCAAAATGTCCAAATACTCAAAATGTCCAAAGGTCAAAATGCCCAACTCCCAAAATGATTACACATTGGACATTTTACCCCCGAACGCACCAAGTGTACGTTTATCTTTAGTTAAGGTTGATGCGCCAGGGTAGCCCGCGAAATTCAAAATTTCTTACGTTTTTTGCAATTTGTAGGTCAGTGTGAGCTTGTATGTTGATTAAAATATGATTCGCGGCCGTAGCTAATATGGCTTTACAGAATTATAATCATTAGAATCAGCAATACAACTCCATAAGTTAGCATTTATCTCAAATCTAGCGATTTCATGAAATTATGAGGTTTGAGGTAAATGCTAACTTATGGAGTTGTATTGCTAATTCTAATGATTATAATTCTATAAAGCCATATTAGCTACGGCCGCGAATCATATTTTAATCAACATAGAAGCTCACACTGACCTACAAATTGCAAAAAACGTAAGAAATTTTGAATTTCGCGGGCTACCCTGGCGCTTTCGCCTTAAAAAGAATATTTACCTCCTCATCAGCGTATCCGTTAATCTCAACAGGTATGGTTTGACCATCATGTGTTATCACCTGAAAGAATATTAAAACGTAATAAATATCATAATAATTATATCCAATCCAAGCATCTTGACTTGGCACACGAGGTTGTCGACTTGTGGGACGTGGACTCTGCAATCACTGTACCGATAATCGTAGCGGAGAGCCTCGACCAGCACCTCAGGAGGCTCTCATTGCGCAGCTGGATCAAGGGCTTAATTCAGAAAGCAGTACCCCTGGACACGGTACGCGTAGTGAGGAGGTTCCTCTCTCTAGAGCCCTGACCACCGACACCTTCGACCCTCTTCCCGATGCCGATGGGCCACTATTTTTTTTTTTATATTTTTAAAAAATACTTAACCTTTTAACCGCTTACGTCGGATTTATCAAAAATTTCCATTTCGCCAGCGTCGTATATTTACGACCAAAATACCACAGCTCGTTTAATCAGTTTTTTTATTTATTCTATCAAAAAGATGTTTATATTAGGTAAATAGTTAGTTAAGTAATCATTTACAATTTAATACACTTTAGTTTCGTAATTAGAAATCCTAAAAATAATGTCCAAAGTTAGATGTATTACTAATATTAGTTTTAGAAAATTGTATTGATGTACAACGCCCATGACGGAAAAATCCGACGTTAGGGAAGGCACATATGCCAAGATTTACCGATACAAAAACACACACACCCTTTTAATCGCGATAAAAATAGTCTGATTTAGTTTGACTGTTAAAATTTTAGGTGAAAACAGTAAAATTCAGAATAGCAAAATTGCCATTTTTACTAAATTAATAACTCGATACAATCCTAATGCTGGCAAACTAAAATATAGTTAAGTTGTGTAACTTTAGTCAATTTCAGAATGGGAAATCGTAGTTTCACAGGAATAAACTAAATTTTGGTGATTTTTAGTATAGTTTGTCATTTAGTTTAGTCATTTGTGACTAGAGAATCGGCACCATTGTCCAAGTAAAATTTTTATTGAACTTTTTTATTTCTTTATTAAAACTTTATGCACAAGTAAAAAAAATACCGTACAAAGGCGGACTTAATGATTGTACTTACTTACTATTGAGAAATAAAAACGGCGAAGATTATCTCTGGACTGATTTTATTGTGAGCAAAGTAATTGTGAATAGCCTAAGTACTAATTAATAAATCGTTCAAATTTTTAAAGACTTTTTGTTTTTGTGGCTTACCAAAAATGCCGGATAATTTCGTAGGGTAAGTAGTATGTAGGTGCCTAGTTTTTAGTTAACCAGCTCGCAAATGCAAATGTCAACGAAATATCGACATCTAAGAAGTAAAGTATTTCACATCCCTCTTTGTTGTAGGTATTTATTTTTTGATACACTGTGCTCGGCGCTGGGGGCACGACAACTGATACGAGTATGAAGCGTGGCGGTTAAAAGGTTACAAATTAAAATTAAAAAGTAATAGAGGGATCATAATATTGCAGCTTATAATATCCATGTGCGAACATTTCAAATATTATTGCTTTTTAGTGAACAACATTGATATCGCGTTAACCTACTTGTAAGGACTTTCCATCGGCTGAAGTGATGGCGAGTCGTGTGCCATCCTGCATGGTGAAGTGTAGTGGATTACCCTGCTCGTCCGTCACCTAGATATATACAAATTAATTAATTACAGTCCGGCCTGAGAGAGAATGCGTTCCTGACACAGTTGGACAATTTCTAGTATTATTATGGATCAAATTCGCAAGAATGAAACTGACGGGTGTTAAGAACGCAATATTATCTCTACGGCCAGACTGTAATCGCAATGCAATGAATTGACATTGGACATAAAACAGTATGTGTGCTTCAATAGATATACAATGCGTTTCAACTAAGAATAGGAATGATCTTGCGCCATATTGTGAAGATTTAACAAAACAGCACCTCGTTTACACATTTGCAAAGTCGGTGACATATTTTAACAAAAACAAATCAAAAACATAACTAAAATGGATAAGGGTAACACTACAAAACTTTGCAAGCCGTATATTTCAAGTTTCAGTTGACAGTTCGAGGTCATTGACGTTCCTATTCTTAGTCGACTCGCACTGTACTCGTCAGCAGTGGTACTTTCACTGCTGCAAGGATCTTTTATCGCTCGAATGACGTCGACAGGGGGGCGCTGATGGCAAATGTTTGTGTATAGCTATGGTTTCATAAAAGAGCGGTGGCCGCAGTGACTGTTATGAAAATTATGGCAGTGGCAAAGATTTAAATCATTAGATTCGCCCTACCGCGTCAGAACACAAGTCGCATTTCTGATTTTGTTGATTGGCACTTGATTGTCATGGAAACGCTATTTAATAATGTGTGAGCTCACTCTTCTCAGTATGGACACTTTTGGCAAATAAGTGATTTAAATCTTTGGGCAGTGGGGTTTGAAAATGACAGATTTTCATGGCGGCCGTTATTGACGGAACCGCTTTCCTAGGAAACCAAAGCTTCATAAATTATTTTGTGAAATGTGTTGAAAAAACAAGATGGCGTTGTAGTTCTCATTTTGTTCAAGAGCCAAAAGATACTTGTACCTACAGCTACATATCTGAGGTGAGGGCTCTATAGAAAGTAAACAGCAGTTAATGGCAATAACCTAAACCAAATCCACAGTAGCACTTACAGGCATATTTCGTTCATGTCCTTCCAACGCAAGCTCTTCAGGCAGCTGCTCGAGTTCTTCCTGCTCAATCTGCTCGGGTTCCAGTTCTAGTTGCTCGTGTTCTAGCTCGAGCTGCTCGTATTCGGGTTGCGGGACGAGGAGGGAGGGGCCCGAGTATAGGTCGCATGGTGTTAGCACCTTATTGTTTTCTAGAGTTGCGGCCTGGAATTTCAATATGATAGTGATTTTTTCATTGAACTCTGTTAGAGGCTTAGGTATTGCTATCCTTAGGACGCTGTTACAAGTGGGTAGTCAAATCATTACTTTTTTTTTTACATAAAAGTATGTTTATTAAATAAAATCGTTCAGGGTCAAAATGTCCAATTCTCAAAATGTCCAACGGTGTCAAAATCCCAAAATATCCAATTCCCATTTACCACAATATAAAAGATTGGACATTTTGGGAATTGGACATTGTGGGATTTGGAAATTTTGAGAATTGGACATTTTGACCCTGAACTAATAAAATGCTTTGCATTCTTAAAATGTTTTTTGGCCGAATTGTTAAGAGATGTGCATGGTACGATTCTGAACTATATATGGACCGATTTAAGCTAAAATGTTCCAAACCACACAAACCTCATTTTGAGATAATCGACTTAACATAGAGTTATGAGTCTTTGATATGTTCAAATATACCTTACTTGGAGTATAGGTCACAAAAACTCGAAATTGTTGAGGTTGTGGGTTGGAACATTTTTGCTTAAATCGGTCCATATATAATTTTAGATAGGTTCAGTTTCTCAATAAATGTACAGAAATGAAAATTTTTACTTTGGTACATTTGTTGAGAAAATGCACTACCTAAAATTATATTTATAGTTAGAATCAAGATGCTAAAACAGCCCTTGTCACAGGTGAAGGTGTTATTTGTAAAGTAAATAATTTATGGTGTAATTCAATCATACAACCCCCTCCCTGGTAATATCTTTGTTTTACCTCTGCCTTTGTTGATTATTGAAAACTTAATAGAATGCATATTTAAGAGTTTTACGCTCACCTGTTCAGGATCCAAAATATGGAAGGCAGGCGATTCAGCATCATCCACATCATATGTCACATATATAACTCTCTCTTCCAACTCATCTTCCGTCGCTTCCTCCAGTAACTTGGCGGGAGAGGACTCCGGGAGAGAAACAGTCTGTTCCTGCAGCTGTATGAGAGGGGAGTCTGGTTCTTCTATCTTCATAGGAATGGGTGTATGAGCCGGTTGGTTCGCAGTCGCCAGTAAGCTGATCTGTTTGTGGACTTGCTGTGGAGACAAAATGATTGTGTTACTTACATTAGAGCGCAAGCTACATTGGAATACACGATAAATATTTTTTATGCGCAAAAAGTATAAGTAATGTAGTAATTTTATGATTTTTATTACTCAACTTCAAGGAATAGGCACAGGCATAAATAAAAAAGCTTATATTATTCCATTGGCATTTATATTCATATAGAAATGGGTGTGGATATTGTTAGTCCAATATACATGCCAACTGGACCCCTCTTCGGGTGAAGGCCTCCAGAGATAGCCACTCGTCGCGATTCCTTGTGAGGATGGACCAATTTCGGGTTCCGACGTTCTCTATCTCGCCCTTCCACCTTGCCTTTGGTCTCCCTCTGCACCTGTGCCCCTGAGGTCCTCTCCACATAGTCACGGTCTTTGTCCACCTGTAGTCAGTGTAGCGAGCCACGTGACCCGCCCACCTCCATTTCAGAGCACGCGCGAAGACAAGGCATCTATCACACCAGAGCCATAAAACCGGGCATAAATACAGACTTCGGGCTTGTCTCAACATTGTAATGGAACTCAAGACCCTAAGTTCCTCAGTCACGTTTGCGAGAACTAAACCAACGAATGCATAATGGTTTGTAAATGAGCTTTGTGTACAATAAAGCATATTTTATCTAATACAAGCTGGAAAAATTATGCATATACATACCTTCTTATGCTTATTAAGGTTGGAGCAGTCGGCGAAGGCCCTGGGACAGTGCGGGCAGCGGAAGGGCCGCTCGCCCGAGTGCTTCCGCAGATGCTTGAGCAGCGGCCAGCGCTCCGCGAACGTGCGGCCGCACTCGCCGCAGCGGTGCGTGCGGCCGCCACCCTCGCGCCGCGCGTGCGCAGCCCAGGAGCCGCGCGACACGAACCTGCCGAGTGTACAATGAGCAGAGACCACACAGAGCCAGTGCGAGCTGATATTGGCTACAAATATTGACCAAGCAGCATGGCTTGGTCGATTTTGTACAAAAAGTGGACTACAATCGGTAGCCCAAAAAAAAACAACCGGCCAAGTGCGTGTCGGACTACGCACAATGAAGGGTTCTGTAGTTGGCATGAAATTTGAAGAACACAACATTACAGTTTGCAGTTAGCAAAACTTTTTTTTAATTTTCTTATTTGCCCCTTATAGGTGACCCCCACATTCAAAATTCTTTTATTTACTTTAGCCGTACGTGTTCGGGCCACAAAAATCCATATGTGTATCAAATTTCAACTTAATCGATCCATTACATTCGGAGCAAATTGGCTGTGACAGACGGACAGACAGACACAAGTAATCCTATAAGGGTTCCGTTTTTCCTTTTGAGGTACGGAACCCTAAAAAGACCTTCACCTGATTTCTTCTCAGTTTACACCCGCTCCTGTAACACAGGTGTTATTACCTAGCGCAGGAGTCAGGGCTTCACTTAGTTTGTACACGCTTTTTATGCCAATGAAGAATTATATCATTCTCAAAAATTGTTGTAGTCTTGATAGAAAGTACCAACCTCATAAATCTACATTTAAAAAATATTTGTCAAGTCATAGTGTTTAAATAAACATGATTTATCATCTCAGTAGCACACATACCTCTTCCCACAATGCGCGCAAGTGTACGGTCTATCAGAGTTGTGCCGCCTCGCATGCAACCGGTGTTGGCTGGAGGTGGTAAACTTGCGCGGACACAGAGAACATTGGAAGGGCTTCTCTCCGGTGTGGATGCGCTCATGTTCGGACAGGTTGCCTTTCTGACTGAAGCTCTTGCCGCAAACGTTGCAGGAGTAGGGCTTTTGTCCTGAAAGAAGAGAATGTAATGTAATATTAAGGTTGATGCGCCAGGGTAGCCCGCGAAATTCAAAATTTCTTACGTTTTTTGCAATTTGTAGATCAGTGTGAGCTTGTAGTTATGTTGATTAAAATATGATTCGCGGCCGTAGCTAATATGGCTTTACAGAATTATAATCATTAGAATCAGCAATACAACTCCATAAGTTAGCATTTACCTCAAATGTAGCGATTTCATGAAATCATGAGGTTTGAGGTAAATGCTAACTTATGGAGTTGTATTGCTGATTCTAATGATTATAATTCTGTAAAGCCATATTAGCTACGGCCGCGAATCATATTTTAATCAACATACAAGCTCACACTGACCTACAAATTGCAAAAAACGTAAGAAATTTTAAATTTCGCGGGCTACCCTGGCGCTTTCGCCTTAACGTAGTTTTTGATAAAAATCACTGATGACGTGAGATTTTACTCATAATAACGTATCCTAAGAATAAAATGCACGTTTGTACTATAATGTGTGTTTCATTTTTTAGTTTGCCATTAAACATGTCACTAAGGGCCGATTTTTCAATCATCAGATATGTTATAAACAGCTGTCAAGCCGCCATTTTTATTCTTTCAAGATTGAAAAATCGATACTCAATACTTTTTACCCGAATGCGACGACGCCCATATGATAGTAATGCATATTTTTAAAATATTGAAGCGAGTTACCAGTATGCCACCTCATATGCAGTGTGAGGCTAGTCTTGTGCGCGAACTTGTGCTTGCATATCTCACAGGAGAACTTCTTGACGCCGGTGTGCAGCAGCGAGTGGTTCAGCAGGTTGGCCTTTGTCTTGAATGATGCGCTGCATAACTATGGATTTGAAGAGTTACATTGAAACATCAATCAATCTGCCTAGCCTTTTCCCAACTATGTTGGGGTCGGCTTCCAGTCTAACCGGATACAGCTGAATACCAGTATTTTACATGGAGCGACTGCCTGTCTGACCTCCACAACCCAGTAACTGGGTAATACGATACCCTTGGTAAGACTGGTTGTCAGACTTTCGGGCTTCTGACGACCCGTAACGACTGTCAAAGATCCACGAATGACAGCCGGGACCAACGGCTTAACGTGCTTTCCGAGGCACGGAGGAGTCTCGGTGTGTAAAGATGGTCACCCATCCACTGACCAACCCCGGCAAGCGTAGCTTAACCTGATGGATCGTCCCGTGCGGCACTTATTACTTAGCCACGAGCTACATTCAAACATAATGGACTTATTCAAGAAGAAATCTATGGATGTTCTTTTTCTAGGGAAGGTTTCACGAGCCTATCTGGCCCAGCAATTATAACCAGAGATCGAAATAGGTAGAGTATATTTATCTAAACTTAAAGAGAGTAAGAAACAGAGATTGAATAATATCTCCCTCTTAAATCCCAGAATAATACACGACTATGTTGTCAGCGGCTTCACCCGCGTGGATGTCGGTAAATATCCCACGGGAAAATAGGTACTACCGAGAATTCCTTCCCTTATTCCTTGTCTACATTATAAAGGGAACCTCTGTGCAAAATTTCGGCTGTCTAGCTCCAAGGGTTTGGGCTGGACGTTGATGACTCAGACAATCAGTTAGTCAGGACTTCTCTTTTTATTTATATAGATATTTTCAACCTGGGATTTAAAAAATTACAAATTATAACGCACTTTGAATACATTTAACCATTGTACTATTATGAAGAATCTTTGTACGTTTTTAGGGTCATCAACAGGAGATCCATTCTATCAGTGGCCAAATTTATTAAACCTTATCTAATATTGATTCATGGTGGTTACCATGAATATCCGTTGGTTGCCGGTTGGCAGCGTGTCCTAGCTTATCTTTCCTTACAATGCTAGTGTTGTAGTAATTCTCGTGTTTCCTGAATGGCCTATAATTTTGGGAATTTTTAGTATTACATTAGAGAGGAGCTCGTGGCTAAGTAACAACAGCCGCACGGGTCGATCCGTCAGGGGGGTTGGTCAGTGGATGGGTGACCATCTTTACATACCGAGATTCCTCCGTGCCTCGGAAAGCACGTTAAGCCGTTGGTCCCGGCTGTTATTCGTGGATCTTTGACAGTCGTTACGGGTCGTCAGAAGCCCGAAAGTCTGACAACCAGTCTTACCAAGGGGTATCGTATTACCCAGTATCTGGGTTGTGGAGGTCAGATAGTCGCTCCACGTAAAATACTGGTATTCAGCTGCATCCGGTTAGACTGGAAGCCGACCCCAACATAGTTGGGAACAGGCTAGGCAGATATATTAGTATTACATTAGAGTAGACAAAGTATGATAAGTAAGTAGCTTACCTTACAATTATAAGGCCTGTCCTGTGAGTGCACGAGCTGGTGTCGTTGCAGCAGCTGTTTGTGTTTGAACGACTTGCCGCATTTGTTGCACACGTACCGCTGGCCCGCGTGCTCTGCTTCTTTGTGGTACACTACCGACGATGGATGGTTTAGGACCTGAAAGGTAAAACAATCATGATGTAAAGAAAATGTTGAATGTAAGTACAATGCGTTTCAAATAAAATAAGAATAGGATCGACTTAGCGCCATGTTGTGACGTCATAGCTGTCAAATCGAATAAATTGGGTAGGGTGAGCAAAACAAGATATTTTTTAAATAACATTTATTTCAAGAATTTAGGTATTCAATTCCGATCAAGTCTGTAACACTCCACAAGCACTCAGTCGCACGAAGAAGCACACCAACAACGACAAGATGGCGGCTGGCATCTTCTTTACTTTCTTGTAAATTGTTGTCAATAATGAATATATGAAAAAAAGTAGCATCATTTAAAAAAAACTAATTACGACTAATTTTTTCACTTTGATTTAACTAAGACTTGGTTAAACAAAAAAACCTTATTGATACACAAATAAGTTTTCTTTGCAAACCATACTTTTTAATCAACATTTGACAGGTAGAGGTCATTGACGTTCCTATTCGTATTTGAATTGCATTGTAACAGAATTCTTGGGAATTTGAATCAAACTTGACGGTAAAATCAAGAGAGCAAATGTAAAACATAGAAGCAGTTATATAGCTCTGCATTGACTAAAGGCAAGCGCAAAGCAGAATATTTACTGATGAAATTGAATACTAGACACTACACACGACATTAACAGAACACTTTATTAGAAGTCGCATTGAGTGCAAAGTTGCACGAATATTAATGCAGACATGCAACGTCGAAATTCGAGGAGCTCGTGGCTAAGTAATAACAGCCGCACGGGTCGATCCATCAGGTTAAGCTACGCTTGCCGGGGTTGGTCTGTGTATGGGTGACCATCTTTACATACCGAGACTCCTCCGTCCCTCGGAAAGCACGTTAAGCCATTGGTCCCGGCTGTCATTCGTGGATCTTTGACAGTCGTTACGGTCGTCAGAAGCCCGAAAATCTGACAACCAGTCTTAAATTACCAAGGGGTATTGTATTACCCAGTAACTGGGTTGTGGAGGTCTGATAGGTAGTCGCTCCATGTAAAATAGTGGTATTCAGCTGCATCCGGTTGGTAGAAAAGGCTAGGCAGATTGACATGCAACTTCGAAATAATGTACATTTTCCACATAAGTGACTTGCACATAAATCAATAAAGACTACATCTTCTCAAGCGTTTTCGGGCGTCATCGCCTTTAAAACACCATTATAATAAGCTTTATTTTAGGCAACGTCATAAAAATCGCGTTCTTGAGTCTACTGGGTAATACTTATACCCCTTGGTAAGACTGGTTGACTTGGACTTGGAGAGGCCTTCGGGCTTCGGACGACCCGTAACTACTGTCAAACATCCACGAATGACAGCCGGGACCAACGGCTTAACGTGATTTCCGAGGCACGGAGGTGTCTCGATATGTAAAGATGGTCACCCATCCACGGAACATCCCCGGCAAGAGTAGCTTAACCGGATGGATCGAACCGTGCGTCAACTCTCAACGAATAGTAAAAATTTCAAAAACATTACCTTCCCACACAGATCACAAGCATAGCCTTTAGAATTGCCGGCGCGTCGTCGATGCGACACAGCGTGCAGCGCGAGCGAGCGCGGGTAAGCGAACCGCGCGCCGCACTCCCCACACACGTAGGGACGTTCACCTTGATGTGTCGCCTGCAACATAAGGTTATAGAAGATTACTGTTTTGTGAAAGTTTTTAACATATTTTATGCCACTGCCACACAATATGATTAAGATAAGAATAATTTATTTACACACACACAAGTTAGGTAACAACATACAGGCATAGAAAATACAATGAACATTATAGCAATACAAAGTAGAAATAGCCATGGCCCCCAAACTAATAACAATCGGAAACTAACATACAACCATGCCTTTAAAGTAACCTTGGCTTCGAGTATGTTTCCAAGGATCCTTAGTGTGGGTTTGTTGACAAACAGGGATAAAGAGTGAACACCGGGTAGCAAATACCATTCTCACTTTTGGGATTGGCAGTCTATCTGCTCCTATCATCCCTCTTTGGGTGTAAGTGAATTGTCTCCCTACATGCCTACACAGTATTGCAGGAGCAACTGACAAAGTGACTTAGGTAGACTTTCCTACATTTATGTTTTTTTTTCTGAAACTGTAATTCAGGTTGGTATCTGCAAAGGATGGATGATGCTGTACAGTTAATTTCTGAACAAGTACCATAATTTTCTCTAATTACCTTGATATGCAAAGATTTGCTCTGTTTACTACCGAAAGTCATCTCACAGTGGTTACACTTCAGTCTTGGTTTACCGGACGGAGTTGTTTCTACTGGCTCCACGTCATCAGACTTCTCCGTCGCAGTGGCGTCTGTGGTCGAATCTGGAAAATTAAGAAACATTTTAAGTTTTACAGAAAATATCAGATGTTATTGTTAACTAGAAAATGACCACCTTTGCTTTACATTTCTGCTAGATATCTATCTATCTATACATATAAATAAAAAGAGAAGTACTGACTGACTCATCAACGCCCAGTCCCTTGAACCTAGAAAGCAGAAATTTTGCACAGAGGTTCCATTTATAATGTAGACAAGGAATAAGGAAGGATTTCCCGGTAGCACGTTCCCATGGGATATTTTCAGTATAACATTATATTACTCTCTGTTTTCCTCAAGGGTTGCTGTTTTTATATTTCTATTATGGGTGTACCAATAGTAAACCCGCCTTTTGCCAGTTATGTTTAAGTCTCTTGGAATTAAGGGCGAGCCTATTGCCATCAACCGGGCTCAAATCCAGACTCCGGGCTGCTACTGAGAAATTCCAGACAAAAAAACCCAATAATACTTTGCCGGACCTGGGAATCGAACCCAGGACGTCATGATCAGCAGTTGCATTTGCGACCAACGAGGCAGTCAAACTCGAGGCGGTGCTAGATATATTTCGACAAAAATTACCGCCAAGATGGCTTCACATATTTGACTTGTAAGAACCCCAAAATAGTAAAAAATTAATCAAATATAATCATAAACTCACCAACAATTTTAACATCACTTTCAACACTAGGACTAGAGGTAATCTCGATAGCAGGGCCAGCCTTCAGAAACTGTGACTCATTCACTGCATTGTCAATAATTATTGGCTGAGCATTCAAGTCGGGCAAGGAGGTTGCTACAGTATGAGGTAATATCACATTTTCTAATATTTGAACAGTATCAGGCTTCGTTGTTTGCAGTAGAGGGTCATCTTGTATTACTATTGTTTCAGTTCTTGGTCTATCAGTTTTCTGAAATGAAAATGTTTGGTAAAATTAATTCGGTCAGTGGATACGAAACGGGGCACTATGAAAAATTAGCAGGACGACGGAGCCGCGCGGTCAAGGTCAGTGACCTTAGGAGAATCACAGATCTTGACTTACAGAATTTTGACCTTGACCTCAAGCTCAATGACCCTGAGGTCAAAGTCAGTGACCTTGAGGTGACCCATGATGTTCCCCCACCCTATTACGCCCACATCCCACCCGATCCCGAATTTTTCTAAGTATTTTTTTCAAAGTGCCCCGTTACCTACACTCCAACCATTAATTCGAGTCGCGCAAAACACGCATGACGTCAACATCGCGAACCGCTCACGACTCAGCCTGATGATGTGCAACATGACAAGAATGCCTAGTATGTGTATATGTAGACAATGTTGCTAAACCAAAATGGATTCTAGTTATTCATCTTGTAAATGTCGTACAATGCGCGCTTATTCACAAACACGCGTGAGTTTTATGATGACAAATTAATGAATGTTTATTCCACAGACATTGGTGTTACATGTTTACCTCTATGACCCTAGTTTGTTATCTACTAAAATTGAAACATGTAACTGTTTTATGTCCCAATAAAATAAAATGTGAAACCGTAATAATTACCTACAGAATATTGGAAACAAGAAACATTGTTTGTAAAAAAAGATGCAGGTGAGTTACAGGATTTTCAAAGCAGACTACGTTGGCATGTAAAAATTAAGAAGCCCACCTTAGCCCTAATTCTCTCAACATTCTTCTTGCATGGTATAATATTCTGTCCAGTATGTCCGAGTTCCTTCTGATGGTTGTTGAAGTGTAACCGTGTGGTGAAGGTCTCGGAGCACTGTCCACATTGGTACAGGACTGGCCCATGCTGGGCCACGTGCGACATGTATCGGCCAGTACAGGTAAACTCCATGCCGCAAATAGCGCATTCTTTGCGGGTTGGTGTCATCGGACCTGAAATGTGTTTGGATAAAATGTTAGTGGCCAGATGATTTTGTATTATTATTATACAATGAACCAGAATGTTGGAAACTACTATTATTAAAGTACAGTACAACCCATAAAAGTCGTAACTCGTAACATAATAAATTGGCTTGTTGCGAACAGTTTTTCTTGTTGCTATCAGCCAACATACTCGTTATACACAGTTGTTATGTAGTGCTTGTATACACAGTTTAAGGTCATCACTCTACAGTGGAATCATAATCAAATCACATCATCACAGGACATACTGACCTTTAGGCCTCCCACGGCCTTTGCCCTTCACCACAACAACAAGTTCACCAGAATCCTCTAGGTGACCGATTACTTCCGGTTCTTTAGGCACAGGTGGCTTCAAGTCTAGATGCTGTTCTATCTTCAGGTCAGGCTCACTCTCATCTCCATCAATTACTCCTTCTTCTTTGAATATCCTCTCAAGTTCTTTACCCTGAAAAGTGTAATGATATTGGTGTAAACTTCTAGTTAGATTGTACCTGCTACAATTAAGAAAAAAAGAGCATTTGGATGCAGGCAATTTTAGATGTTAATTCTTCCCGAAATGTCTGGAAAAGGGAAGGATCCATTGGATATTGAAAAACATTACAAGTGCCTTGTTGCATTGCAATTCAGAGTATGTTACAGCTGAAGGCCAATTCTCGTACCAATTTTTGACAGATTTAGACTGAGATGCGATTGTGAATGTTGTTAAAAATACGGGAAATGAATTGTTGTAGTTCATTTATAGATTACAATATTATAGTAAGGGTAGAAATTATCTGCCAAGTAAGTTAATAGGAACTTAATCGTAGGTGGTGAAACAGGCCCTTAGTAAAATTATTTACTTTCCACCTTTTTCAGCAAATTTTGCCCTATTGTTTACAAAATTGGAATATCTTTTATTTTCAATATAATTAAAACAATTAAGTACCTGAACGGCTTCTCTAAACCTAGTTGGAGTTTTCCTCCTCCGTTTTCCTGTTGGCTCATCTTCTCTTTCTTGCTTTTTAGGATGCTTTACAGCAGCCTGCTCCTTTGCAGCAGCTTCCTTAGCTAAATCCTCAGGAGTTTTGGGCTTTTTAGGAGGCCTGCCTCGCTTGCGTTTTGGCTTTTCGAGACCAGCCACTTGTAAGGAAATTGGGTGTTCCACTTGGTACACTCCATCGCTGGTATTAACTAGAATTTTTTACAAAAATGGTCAGCATGTATGAATGCGATTGCAATGGTTTTCCAAGTGAATTTGCTCCAATTTTATATATTAGTGGAACAGCATGTATTAGTTCAGCTATGAATTTAAGTTTGAATTGACACTCATTGCGTGACTTTATGTATGTATGAATTGACACTCTATATTCTGTGTTACAAGTTATCAGAGTATCTAACTACGGTGCTTTGTCAAGTCTTACCTTCATAAATTATCTTATCCGTAACAATTTCCTGTTCCGTAGGAGGATTGAATACAGTTCTCTTGTATTCTTTCTCTCTGAGATGAAGTTCACGAATTACTTTCTGAAAAACAGATTTATTTTATCACTTTCTCTTTCTTATAACCAGTGGTCACTGGTCATTGGAAAATGTTCCCCTACAGTCTACAGTGCACAAGGCTACAGGTGGCAGGTTTTAAGTGTGAAATGATGTAAAAAATCTACTTACTTGTCCGTTTATAATCATTGTTAGGAATTCTACGGTGGCTTCCAACTGTATGGTGCATCCTGGACAGATGGTTCGAGGCAGTTGCCCATCATCCTCAACCTAAAATTACATCAATATTGGAGTTAGCGTATTAGCGTATAGCTTAGATATTTTACAAGCTTAGTTTTACTAGTAATTTAAAAAAAAAACTACGACTACGAAGAAAACAAACTTGGCGCGAGCTCTATTATGGATTGTAATAAAATAAATTCTGACATTTGACAATCCGAAAACGTCCTTCAATAAATAAGAGTTTTAAACTCCATGATTCGAATTATGTAATATTTTTTTTATAATGTCATTATCTGATATTCTTGTTTATTACCGTAATAAATTACAGAAATAAGTTGGAAAATGTTAATTTGTACATAAAGTCAGCCATTTTAATTTCACATTGATTGGAGTCAATACAAATCACAATAAATAAAATTGTTATACCTTGATTGGCAAATAAGTGTTAATTACTTCACTTAAGTTTTGACTATTTTCTTCACACGAATATAATAAGTTTCCATTATCATTTTCTTCGCCACATAATCGACAAACATTAGAATTGTAAAGAACTACTTCCATCTTTTCACTATGTAAAAGCGCCACCTATTTCCTGCACTGCTCCAACAAAAGCTGAATGACGTTTATAACACGTTTAGTTTTTCCACAACGTAACGTGTCTGTTGCTAATATATCGAACCTTTGGAACATTGAAAAAAATATTATTTTAGATATTAATTTCAGAAAACTAATAAGTATGCTGAATTTTGGATGTTGAAATCTTTGTTTTTATTTTATTTGATCCTGGACTAATTGCATTTTGTTCACTGTTTTCACTGTCTTCAGTCAGTTCAGACATATTATATTGGCAACACTAAACATTTCCTTCTTTTCTTTTCAAAGCCCTTTCCGGTTTAGTTCTTGGGGCAAGAAGCCGTTGTTTCGGTTTTTATTATTTTTAATCGCCTCTAATCCATCAAAATGAGGATCTATAAAGATATTATTACTGGTAATTGAGTTTATTGTGTTTCTCTTATAAAGTATATGTTTATATTTAATTAATATGCGTATCTTTGATAGTATCAGTGATTTTGACATTTCGTCGAGCAGTGATGTGATGATGTCCCATCATCAATCTTTGCAAAATTTATTGCCACATCTACATTTCATGAAGCAAGACAGGTGTGAACATGGATTTCATGTAATGGTTTATTTATTTCAGGTGATGAGATGTTCTCAGACACATACAAAATGAAACTGGTTGATGAAGTAATTTACGAAGTGACCGGCAAACTGGTGTCAAGAGCACAGGGCGATATTAAAATCGAAGGCTTCAACCCCTCGGCTGAGGAGGCTGACGAAGGCACAGATTCTGCAGTTGAAAGTGGTGTTGACATAGTTCTTAACCACAGGCTTGTCGAAACATACGCTTTCGGTGACAAGAAATCCTACACATTATACCTCAAAGACTACATGAAAAAGTGAGTGTCTCAGTGATTATTGCTTAGAATTGTGATAAAGTTCGGTCAATGGTGCATTCATTGATAAGTGCTAGAGGTTTGAAGGCAAGTCTTTGTGGTAATCGTGGGTACAAGCAAGGATCATTGCTTGTATTTCTACAGCTATCCTAAATTTTCAAATATGCTGTCATTGAAACTAGTGTGTCACTAGATTCTACACTCAATTCATATTGCTAGTTGGAGGGCAGCTGGGTGTAGCCAATCATGTATTTGCTGCATACTTCATTGCCATCTATTTGGTCAGAATTTCTTGTATCTAGAGTTAGTCATGCCATGTGTTATTTTTGCACTAAAGAAAGTTCTACTGAAATGCATTGTGAGTCACTCAATCAAAATGGTACAGAGTGTAACACCATCAAATACTATGTTGTATTTATATTTATGTAGATGTAGATAAGTACTATAGCTCTTTGATTTTAGTTTTATGAAATCATTCAATTCTTGTTTCTTTATCTTATTTCAAAATCTTTGAATGTTATAGAACATATTGTTCTTCTTTTTCTTCCAGATTCAATGTCTATTTCTAACAATTTTTTTTCCACTCCAATGTATATCTTTCTATATAAATGTTCTGTACATGCGGACTGCCTGTGAAGTGTGGCATGATCAATATTTATGTAATCAAGTTTGTTATCTATATTTTGGCATCCTAGTTGTGATAACAGCATATCAGTGTAGGTTAAGTTCAAGATGATTTCAGCTGTTTTGTGGTGCATTGATTTAATTAAAAAGTTTATAGGAATATTGATGGTAACACATTACATTACATGGATTTTTAATATAATCTCAGATTTAATCGTCACATCTCATTTTATCTATCTTTTCTGAACATATGCTTAGGAATTAGTAATTCAATGTAATAATATCAGTAAATTACTATGTTATAGGTTCAAGCAGAATGTTGATAAATTGGCACTGCTTACATTTGAAGCAATGGTTGTGTGAAACTAATCACTGCCATAAACTCTGGCTGTAGTAATTTTGCAAACATTCTCACATTTCATTAGCACTGGTTTCTATTAAATTATGGTTATGAATCTTGATCTCAATCTAGATTTCGATCGTAATCTGTCTGTTGATTATGGTGTGCTTTTAAATGTATTCAAGTAATGGTCATTGTCTGTTATAATAGGTCATCAATTTTGATTAAATAAGACTTGTTTTTCTGCATTCTGTCTTAGGACAAAGTAAATTTTCCTTTCACCTCATAAAAAGTGCATTTTACTTGCATGAAACTCATTTCGTCTTTAGTTTATGCCCTTTATGCTATAACAATGACAGCATGAATTGATATTTTGCATACATTTCAGTTGCAATTTTATAGATTCATCTTTTTTAAAAATGCACACAAACAAG
Organism: Cosmia trapezina; assembly: GCA_905163495.3. Classification (NCBI taxonomy): domain Eukaryota; kingdom Metazoa; phylum Arthropoda; class Insecta; order Lepidoptera; family Noctuidae; genus Cosmia; species Cosmia trapezina. Next base: position 26,663,681 of record LR991023.1, read on the forward strand.
CCTCAAACCTCAGCTACCTACATATTTTCTGGTGCATTGTCTAATACCACTGGTTGATTCTCAATGTCTTCCTATGGAGCGATTGATGCAAAAGTATATAACCTTAGTGAAAAAACATTCATTCTGTAATGATTGTTCATGAAATGGGGCTGACACCTGATTTATCTATTAATGTGACCTTTGAGCTGTCATAGTCATTAGAAAGTAATATTTTAATGGTTTAGCTACTGATTGTCTTATTTTGCCCTGAAGAAATGGAAATGTGTAATTTATTGATGTTTCTAACATGTAAAGTTCTCTAATTCCAGATTAGTTGCACAATTGGAAGAGAAGGCACCTGACCAGGTCAACATTTTCAAGACCAACATGAACAAAGTCATGAAAGACGTCCTTGGCAGGTTTAAGGAGCTCCAGTTCTTCACTGGAGAATCCATGGACTGCGATGGCATGGTCGCCATGATGGAGTACAGAGATATTGATGGCGTGCAGATCCCCATCATGATGTTCTTCAAACATGGTCTTGAAGAGGAGAAGTTCTAAGTGTAAAGCATAAGTGAAAACTACTCATACTATTCCACTCCTAACCACAGGCGCCTAAAACTCATATCTTTTTTATTTATTTACAAAATCATGTCAATCTGCGCATCGGCTGAAACCGGCTTCTCCCATCACAAGGCTGAACAATTTTGTAATGTTAATAACTAAATGTTGCATACTATAAATAAATTAATGAACAATTCTTTTGTCTTTCCCTTGTATTTGCTCTATGGTCTTTCCTTTTATGTGTTAACCAAGGTTTGAAATAATAAAAATTAGGCTTTGCCACATGGTTAAGGTTGATGTCCTATGAGTCACATTGCTGAATTACCTACGAGGTTGCTCTAGTTCACTGACCCTGCTCAGGTTGGTTTGAACTTTTTACAGTTTATCGTAAATCGAAGTGGCTCTGCAACTTCGAAAGCTTATTAGTAATTGACAATTACAAACATTTTACACACAAGATTTGGAATCGCGCAAGGATGCTGGGCAGAAGGGTTCTATAAATCTTTTGGGTCGCTCCGAGTGGCTCACTTTTTCCTGTAGTAACAATATTCAAATATCTTGTAAATAAAAATAATGAAATTTTCATCCCTGTCCTGTGTCTTACCGCCGGGATTCATCCTTTATAGTTATTATACTCTTTGATTCTGTGGATGTGTGATGGCATAATATTGACCGTGGCCTTTGTCAAAATTGTGTTTGGTTTTACAATTCGAGTCACGTAAGTGGTTGGCCTAGAATCTGCAGCGTTTGGATCAATTTTGTCATTATGAATCCCGACAAAATTGTTCAGTTGCATCCTAAAATGGATAACTTGGAAGACTGAATCACCTTTTCGAGTTTTTCGCAAACATCTCAAAAACTGGGTGTTAAAAATAATGAATCTTCATTCCCAGTATTCCCACCTCAAGGGGATGTCTCATGTCTCGATTATTGAACACCGAAAGATAGGGATGTTATTCTACGCTGCGCGTTAAATTTGCTATAGAAGCGTCGTCATCTATCCTCAGTTACGTTAATGAGTGTTAGAACTCGTATATAGATGGCGCTGTTAACAAATTTAATTTGATTTGTCGTTTTAATTTTAGTCCAAACTTATGCTAACCTAAATCACAGCAGATCCTTCATCTGGAAATAAACCTTCATGATCTATGGATAAGATTTATTTTGCTTTAGAGCAGAAAGTATTTACAACGTTTTGCAATCATCATGTCAAACCAGATTCGATTGACGAGTAAATTCCGCTACTCGAGCACAGATGGCAGTATCCTCAGTGGTCGCAATTATAAGTTTAATTGCGTAAGCTATAGGGTTGACATTCGCGTCATAGGTCGATATCTATTGCTACTCGACCATGGTCACACCAGTGCAGTAACATTGAATTTTGAATTATATTATTTATCGATAGATTTCTTGTTTAATTCGAAAAAATAAGTATTGTTGGGAGTTCAGTAAAACTATAGGAAAAAATGATGTAGTATTATTTAAAAATTCAATATATAACTACATCAGTTACCTACTGACTAGTCGGACCCAAGTACTTTCGAGAACGAAATAGTGAATCTGCCTAGCCTTTTCCCAGCTCCAGCTTCCAGTATAATCATCGAAAGCAGCTGAATACCAGTATTGTGAGCGTCTTGCCCACGTATTATTTATATTACGGGATCGAAAATACCTTTTTACTTTTAATTAGATAAATTGAGGACGAAATAAAAAACCACCATTTTTCCTTGCATTTGATGAACAGACAATCTTTTTAATATCAAGTTCCACAGATAAAAATTACAAAAAATAAAGTAGCGGATACACTTACTTAACATCCTCCACACCCAGAAAACAAATTCAATGTGTATCCGATTTTGCATTTGTATTAAAATAAAATGTTACAATACAACATGAACTTAATAAATACTAGGAGGCATTAGAGCACACAAACAATATACATAATCTCCATAATATCTTAAAACTAATCATAGGCACATTAGATGACTGACAATGAGAAATCCTACACATGTGGTTAGTTAATTAAAAGAAAATGCTGTTAAGACTTGCAGAACGCTTGCAGAGAATGCCAAAAGAAATTGTGTAAGATTATATAACATACCTACTTGGCATTCTGAGAGTCCTACCTGTACGGGTTACCTTTTGTGTGTGAATTTGCCGTCTCTCCTCCTTGGTCACTTGTGTACTTGGGTTAGTGACAATTTTAAATTTCTTACCAATAGGATCCTTGCTACACTTATCCTGCGGTCCCTCCACCTCTGAGGAAGAAATTTCTAATCTTTGCAGCTCTGCTGATACCATCCTTTCCAATAAATGTTTCTATAACAAGTCCTAATGACCACTTTACCCTCTTGTCTTCTCCTTCAACTAGAACTACATCCCCGACTTTTAAGCTTTCGTGTTTGTGATTACCTCTCTGTGTCAATGTAGTTAAATATTCATTTTTAAAACGTTGACGAAAATCATCCCTTAGTTTCTGTAAGTACCTTAACCGTTTGTTTAAGCTTTTTGCATCAATGTGATCCAAATCGGTTACATCCGATTGAGGTAGAGCTTGTAAGAAGCATGACGGTGTGAGGGGTTCTAGCGAGTTGGCACTGTCGTCTTCGACATAGGTGAGTGGTCTATTGTTCATAATGGACTCACAATCACAAAGTATCGTTTCCATTTCTTCATATGTAACTGTTGATCTACCTAGAACACGTCTCAATATTTCTTTCATTGTTTTGATTAGACGCTCGAAAAAACCACCCCACCAGGCTGCCGTAGCGACATTCATTTTTCATTTTATGCGCTGTATAGTTAATTGACGTTGTACTTCATCCCAATCAACATCATGTAACAAGCTTTTTGCTCCTGTGAAATTCGTACCGTTATCAGATATCATTATTCTTACACGTCCTCGACGGGCTATAAAACGACGAAACGTTCGTAGGAATGCCTCTGTTGACAAGGATTTTGTGAGCTCCAAATGTACTGCGCGGTAAACGGCACATGTATAAAGTACGATCCAACATTTTGTACCATCTAACAGATATAACGGACCCGCCAAATCTACTCCTGTGACCTCGAAGGGCGCGTTTAACTGAACGCGTTCTACAGGTAGCGGCGCTGTCGGTGCTTGTGTTGGCTTAGATCTGTGTCTTTTACATATTACACAATCATTTATGACCGACTTCACTAGAAGCCTGACGCCGACTATCCAGAATCGTTTTCGTAAGTCAGTGATCATCATGTTGGTGCCAGCATGTAGTAGCTCTTTGTGACGCTGCTCCACCATTCTTCGGATGATAACATTTTTCGCTGGTATGATCATCGGAGACTTCGTGTCGTTTGGAAAATCGGTAAGTAACAATTTAGTTTGTACTCTAAGCAGCTTGTCTGTGTCACTTTGTAGCTTTATTGTTTTTCCACACTGCTTTTCAATTAATTCTTTATTTTCTTCTTGTATAATTTTAATGATTTTCTTTTCAGCTTTTTCATACTCTTCATAAGTCAATTCTCCTTTCCTCTTGTCATTCTTGTGACTAGCATTAAAGATGAATCTCATAATCCATGCTGTCATTCTTATTATTTTTGTGTACTTAGAGAAGTAGCTGGACAGAGAATGTATCATACTTTCCTTACAGCATGTGTTAGCATTACATACGGATTTTTTCAGTTCTGTGTTGGCTTCTTTCTCATCCACAACAAGCGCAGATTGCGGCCACATTTCTGGTTGCAGTCTGAGCCAAGCTGGACCTTCCCACCAACGAACCTCGAGCAACTGACGTGCATTGCAACCCCTGGATGCTAAATCTGCCCAGTTTTCTGATCCTGGAATATGATGCCAATTGCTTGTCTTGGTATTCTGTCTGATTTCTCTGACACGGTTCCCTACATAGGTATTCCAGAGCAGTTCCCTTTTTATCCAACATAATACTACTCCAGAGTCAGTCCAACAGAATTCTTTGCAGTCATTAAATTCTAGATCATTTCTCGCTTCCATTAGTAACCGCGCACCTATTAGTGCTGCCAACAATTCAAGTCGCGGTATCGTCATTTTCTCTGGAGGCGAAACTCTTGATTTTGCAGAAATTAATCGAACAGTCACAATACCTTTGTTTTCGGTTCTCAGAAAAACACAGGCTGCATATCCAACCTGGCTAGCGTCACAGAACATATGCAGGCTTGTAGCACATTCTTGTAGCTGTGCCGCTGACAGTCTTCGTGGTAATCTGCAACTGTTTAAACATTCAATATGTTTATACCAATTTTGAAATTGTGATTGAATATCATCGGGTAATTCTTCATCCCATGTTAATTTCCTGTTCCAAATTTGCTGTAAAATAACTCTTGAAACCAAGGTGACTGGACATGTAAATCCAATGGGATCAAAGATTTTTTGTGTCAAAGACAAAAGAATTCTTTTGGTAATTTTGTGTAATTCAGTATATGGCAGCATAGCATTCAAATTACAACACAACTCGTCTGTGACAGTGTCCCACTGAAACCCTAACACCTGGATCATTCTATTTTTAGTTTCATTTATTTGTAAAGGTGATGTTACCCATTGCCTTAAATTGAACTTTGCTTTATTCATTATACATTTAGCTTCCTGAATGAATTCCTGGGTCTGTTTAGTAGAATCTAAGCTTGTTACTAAATTGTCTACGTAGAATGACTTGGCTAATATTTCTGCTGTACCCTTTTGCTCTGTTATTTGATTAAGGTGATGTGAAATAGTTGCAGAAAGCAGAAAGGGGCTTGCAGTTAAACCAAAAACAACTCTACGGTGCCTGTATACCTTAAGCTCTTCACCCGATCCATTCTTCCACCAAAAAAACCTAAGGTAGTCCCTATCTTGTGGTGTCACTGACACTTGCAAAAATGCTTTTGCAATGTCAGCAGTTATACCTATACTACCTTTGCGAAATCCTGTTAATATTTTGGGAATTTTATCAAGGAAATTAATTCCTTTGTCTAAGCATGAGTTTAATGACTTACCATTTTTATCTTTTGCGGACGCATCAAATATCGGACGCAACTTTGTGGTAAGACTGGCCTCCTTGGATACAGCCCTATGAGGTAAGTAATGTACTTTGTCTATGTCTCTCTCAGCATCAGGTACTTCTTCTATAATGCCTGCCTGCTCCCATTCACTTAAAATTTTATTGTAATCATCCAACTTATTACCTGCTTTTAATTTTCTTGTTGTAGATTCCAGTCTGAGAATGGCAAGCTGTTTGTTGCTCAGAAGATCATCATGCCCAGTCTTCCATGGAAGATGCACCTCATACCTGGCTTCAGAGTCGACATGGATATTTTCTTCAAAATTTGCTATCACCTCCTCTTCTCTTTGCTGCTTGGACTGCACCTGCATAGGGTCATTAATACCTAATATCTCTAAATCCCAAAAGTTCATTACCTCTTGTGAACAAAATAAAGATGTTACTATGTTGCTGCTTGTCACAGATATTTTTCCCTGTAAAGTCCACCCTAATTTTGTTTTAATGGCAGTTAAACCATTTTCAAGATGAACAATGGAATCAGTCAGTAACAGCCCTGCATAATCAGCTCCTATCAATAGGCCTATATCAGAACTTTCAGTATCAGTCAACCTAATGTTTTGTTTGTTTAACAATCTTATTACAGACTCATTATCCACTTTGGGAACATTTTTACATATACAAGATTGCTCTAAGGCTGACATATCATATTTAAATGAATTATCAGTACTTTGTACTGTGAAATTATAAATATTGTACTCTTTAAAGGATACAGTGACGCCTCCAAACAAAGAATGACTTAATTCTTCTTTCCCCGCAGCTGGTAGTCCGAGCTTTTCCGCTACCTCTTTCTTGATATAAGACCTTTGTGAGCCACTGTCAAACAAACATCGCACTGTTGCTACTCTGTCTCCACAGTGGATTTTCACAGCTACAGTTTGCAGTAGAGTTGTTGTCTTAGATGTCTTCAAATTATTCTGCGAGAAGTTTTGTAAAGTTGCCACGGAGTCACTATTTTCAGATTTTGGGTATGTTTTTTGGTCACCCCTTGTTTGGGACTTTGAATATGTTTTATTGTCACTCACTGTTTTTTCAGAGGATGTCCCGGTGCATAAAACAACAGAATGTCTTTGTCCACACACATAGCATTTAATAAAACATTTACAAACTTTTGCATGATGTCCAACTTTTAGACACAAGACACAGGCTTTTTTCTTTTTTAAATGTTCCCGTCTCTCTTCAATAGACATTTTTGATATTTTATAGCACTCGATGCTTGAGTGATCCTTTTCACACCAGATACATTTTTTATCAGTGCGCTCTTTTCGAGTTGGTTCAGTGTTTACCATAAAGCATCCTGCAGTTACTTTGAGAGGCTTACCTGTCTCTGTGTCGAATGTTGATTTAGCCATGGTTATTCTCTGTTCACTCTCCACTTCTTTCTTTAGAAATTCCAGTAATGAGCTGAGTACATCATCCATTTTCTCTGGTCTCGCTCTCTCCCAAGCTTTGAGGGTATCGGTTGGCAACGCTGACTCCACCATTGGTAGAAGAAATGCAGAGAATTTGTCCTTTGCCACCCCTAATATATGTAAAGCTCTCAGTTGAGCATTGAGTTTGTCATATAGTGAGGTTAGATCCTTATTTGCTTCTTTATTTAATATTAATGCTAATAATTCCCTCACATACACTTGTATTAATAAATCTTCTCGAGCATATCGTGCTTTGAGCTCTTCCAGACATTGTTTATAGCTCGCATTTGCCAACGGAAAACTATCCACAAATGACTTAACGTCGGTTCCTTCTTCCATCGCTTGTGACAGATATTGGAATTTATCGATTTCGTCAATTTCAGGATTGTTATCAACTTTTTGAAATGAACCCCAGAAGGTCAACCAATTTTTTATGTTTCCGTTGAATGTTTTTAATTGTAGACGCGGTAATTTCACATCGCGATCTCTGTCTGCGAATCTTGGAGACGGCTTCGTCGTCGGAATCGATTCGTATTGCGCTTGTAAGAGCATCCATCTTGTTTCATATTTTGAGACATCGTTCAATTCGTCATCAAGATCTTTTTCTTTCCAGTCACTGGAACTTAATAAGATTTCTTGAATTTCGTTGTCTAACTTGCTCAAATTTTTGTAGCATTCTTCCATGAATTTATAGCATGACTTCGCCTCGATTTCGTTGTAGTCCTTTGCGTTCAGCACAGTTTCGAATGCGTTTGCAGACTTTGTAAAATGCCGACGCAATACGGAGCGTATTTTCGTCTTCTGTTCCATAATCACGGTCGCCAGATTGTGAGCGTCTTGCCCACGTATTATTTATATTACGGGATCGAAAATACCTTTTTACTTTTAATTAGATAAATTGAGGACGAAATAAAAAACCACCATTTTTCCTTGCATTTGATGAACAGACAATCTTTTTAATATCAAGTTCCACAGATAAAAATTACAAAAAATAAAGTAGCGGATACACTTACTTAACAAGTATTTTTAAAAGCAGTGAAAAACAGAAACAGTGAAACTTTCACTGTTTTTTCTGTTACGTGGGTTGGACCATTTTCCTCATCGATCTCCAGACCAAAAGGTTGCTTTTTGTGTTCTATTCTGAAATCTGTCGTTAGTAGCATTGATAAAAGTTATGAATGGTTCACATTTTATTTAAAAAACAGAGAACAAGTTGTAGAAATTGAACATTACAATCATAAATCAAAAGAAATAGCATTAATTTGGTCCCAGAACATGTTCGTAAACGCTTCTATACCACAAGGAACAGTGGCCTTAGTGCGAGTTTTTATACCTAATCGATCACGTTAACGTAAACATCAATTTGTACTGAAACTCAATAAGCGTCATCTGGTGACTGTAATGGGAAACACAATTACTCCATAGAAATTGACGTAAGTTAACGTTAACGTAAACGCGTTCGAGTAAGTAGAAAAACTCGCACTAAGAGCACAGAGGGCTTAGTGCGAGTTTTTATACTTACTCGATCACGGTCAGACTTTGTACTGAAAATGAATAAGCGCCGCCTGGTGACTATAATGGGAAACACAATTATTCCACACGAATTGACATACGTCAACGTTAACGTAAACGCGTTCGAGTATGTATAAAAACTCGCATTAAGGCCACTGAACTGTGATAGGGTGCCTGCTGTTCCTTGTTTACGTAAACGATCTCCCTAACCACATCTATGAGTCATGCGTATTGTTCGCAGATGATATCTCTATCATAACAGCATGTGCTAATAATATAAATTTAAACCAAAAATTGAGTTCAATACTTGACACTGTAACGCACTGGATGAACGAACACAACCTTGAAATTAACTACAATAAGACAAAAATAATAACTTTCCATCCCCGACAAAAAAAAACCTATAAATATAAATTTCAAATAAAACGGATCAGAATTAGAAGAAGTAAATAAATTCACCCTTTTAGGCCCAGACATAGATTCGCACATCGATTGGAAATCACATATTCAAAAAGTAAGAAGAAATTGTCCAAGTTTTCTTACGCTCTCCGAGAAATCAAGAAAACAACAGACCTCAAAACAGCACTAGTGACATACTACGCGTACGCATTTGCGTGGCTCAAATATGGAGTTATCCTATGGGGAAATGGGAGTGATACGTAGGTTCGAATGACGTTTTTGTGAAGGTCGCCATTTCGAATAATTTTGCGAGTGGTACGCCCGCCAGTTCGAAAACTCATTAAGGCGGTGAGAGCCGTAAAAACGTCGTTTAGTTTAGTGTTTTATTCGTAGATAACACGGATTTAAATTTTGAAAAAAATATATTACTTAGTTCAGACTTCCATCTACAAATTTCGGCCGTCCGATACACGATTACTTGCACTTTACTGCATCCAATTAAATCGCAAAGACAAGTCTAAATTATGATCTATATCTTATTTCATTTGATTTATATTAGGCTTTGAACAATAAAACTTATGCCATAATAAAGGTCGTAAAAAATGTAATTTATAACGGCTATCATAATTTGAAATATCAAAATATTTATATCACTAATTCCAATGTCAAGTGTTTTCAGCTTCGCAAACGCTCGCCCTGAGCCGTTTAGTCCCGAGCGGAACGTGACGGAGGTCGGACGTGTGCCAATTTTTCGAACCCGCCACCCCCGCTAACTTCTGTCACCGGCTGCGACCGGCACAAATTAGCATGTGTTGAAAACAGTTGAATTTGAACGCTATGCCTATGTAAATAAAGACGTCACGCGCGCAAAAGCTTTATTGGTATTTATTTTTATCACGGCCTATGTTTACCAATCGCATCAAGTGTGTAAAACAGTTGAATTTGAACCCTACACTGGAGCTTATAAAGCCGCCTGACGCGCAAATTTTTGGTTCACTATTTTCAAATCTCAAATAGGTAGGTGCCACAGAATAAAGTTAGTACGGGTGGTTTTATAATGAATATCGGATAGGAAATGAGATTTCTTCATAACATCACGCCTGAATTCTTTCAAAGGGTTGGGCAGGGATGTTCAGAAAATAAGTAGGCCCTCAAATGTATTTTTCTGTATACCTACATAAATAAGATTTTTTTTTTAAATTAAGTTTTTTTTCTAATTAGGTATCTTCTTATTTTTTTTGTATTTCAAAGTCAAAATGAAAATCCAAGATGGCGGCTGCAAAAATTTCCAATTTTTCGTCATGGGTGTCGTTTTCGTGATATTTTAGGTCGCTGAAAATGATAGTGGGGTCAAAATGAAAATCCAAGATGGCGGCTGCGAAAATTTCCTAATTTTTCGTCATGGGTGTCATTTTCGTGATATTTTAGGTCGCTGAAAACGATAGTGGGGTCAAAATGAAAATCCAAGATGGCGGCTGCGAAAATTTCCTAATTTTTCGTCATGGGTGTCATTTTCGTGATATTTTAGGTCGCTGAAAACGATAGTGGGATCAAAATGAAAATCCAAGATGGCGGCTGCGAAAATTTCCAAATTTTTCGACATGGGTGTCATTTTCGTGATATTTGAGGTCGCTGAAACCGATAGTGGGGTCAAAATGAAAATCCAAGATGGCGGCTGCGAAAATTTCCTAATTTTTCGTCATGGGTGTCATTTTCGTGATATTTTAGGTCGCTGAAAACGATAGTGGGGTCAAAATGAAAATCCAAGATGGCGGCTGCAAAAATTTCCAAATTTTTCGACATGGGTGTCATTTTCGTGATATTTGAGGTCGCTGAAACCGATAGTGGGGTCAAAATGAAAATCCAAGATGGCGGCTGCGAAAATTTCCAAATTTTTCGTCATGGGTGTCATTTTCGTGATATTTTAGGTCGCTAAAAACGATAGTGGGGTCAAAATAAAAATCCAAGATGGCGGCTGCAAAAATTTCCCAATTTTTTCGTCATGGGTGTCGTTTTCGTGATATTTTAGGTCGCTGAAAACGATAGTGGGGTCAAAATGAAAATCCAAGATGGCGGCTGCGAAAATTTCCTAATTTTTCGTCATGGGTGTCATTTTCGTGATATTTTAGGTCGCTGAAAACGATAGTGGGGTCAAAATGAAAATCCAAGATGGCGGCTGCGAAAATTTCCAAATTTTTCGACATGGGTGTCATTTTCGTGATATTTGAGGTCGCTGAAACCGATAGTGGGGTCAAAATGAAAATCCAAGATGGCGGCTGCGAAAATTTCCTAATTTTTCGTCATGGGTGTCATTTTCGTGATATTTTAGGTCGCTAAAAACGATAGTGGGGTCAAAATGAAAATCCAAGATGGCGGCTGCAAAAATTTCCTAATTTTTCGTCATGGGTGTCGTTTCCATGGTTTTAGAGGGTGCTGAAAACGATAGTGGGTTCAAAATGAAAATCCAAGATGGCGGCTGCGAAAATTTCCTCATTTTTCGTCATGGGTGTCATTTTCGTAATATTTTAGGTCGCTGAAAACGATAGTGGGGTCAAAATGAAAATCCAAGATGGCGGCTGCGAAAATTTTCAAATTTTTCGACATGGGTGTCATTTTCGTGATATTTGAGGTCGCTGAAACCGATAGTGGGGTCAAAATGAAAATCCAAGATGGCGGCTGCGAAAATTTCCAAATTTTTCGTCATGGGTGTCATTTTCGTGATATTTTAGGTCGCTGAAAACGATAGTGGGGTCAAAATGAAAATCCAAGATGGCGGCTGCAAAAATTTCCTAATTTTTCGTCATGGGTGTCGTTTTCGTGATATTTTAGGTCGCTGAAAACGATTGTGGGGTCAAAATGAAAATCCAAGATGGCGGCTGCGAAAATTTTCAAATTTTTCGTCATGGGTGTCATTTTCGTGATATTTTAGGTCGCTGAAAACGATTGCGGGGTCAAAATGAAAATCCAAGATGGCGGCTGTGAAAATTTCCAAATTTTTCGTCATGGGTGTCATTTTCGTGATATTTGAGGTCGCTGAAAACGATACTGGGGTCAAAATGAAAATCCAAGATGGCGGCTGCGAAAATTTTCAAATTTTTTGACATGGGTGTCATTTTCGTGATATTTGAGGTCGCTGCAAACGATAATGGGGTCAAAATGAATGACTATCGTTTTCAGCGACCTAAAATATCACGAAAATGACACCCATGACGAAAAGTTAGGAAATTTTCGCAGCCGCCATCTTGGATTTTCATTTTGAACCCACTATCGTTTTCAGCACCCTCTAAAACCATGGAAACGACACCCATGACGAAAAATTAGGAAATTTTCGCAGCCGCCATCTTGGATTTTCCTTTTTACCCGACTATCGTTTTCAGCGACCTAAAATATCACGAAAATGACACCCATGACGAAAAGTTAGGAAATTTTCGCAGCCGCCATCTTGGATTTTCATTTTGACCCCACTATCGTTTTCAGCGACCTAAAATATCACGAAAATGACACCCATGACGAAAAATTAGGAAATTTTCGCAGCCGCCATCTTGGATTTTCATTTTGACCCCACTATTGTTTTCAGCGACCTCAAATATCACGAAAATGACACCCATGTCGAAAAATTTGGAAATTTTCGCAGCCGCAATCTTGGATTTTCATTTTGACCCCACTATCGTTTTCAGCGACCTAAAATATCACGAAAATGACACCCATGACGAAAAATTAGGAAATTTTCGCAGCCGCCATCTTGGATTTTCATTTTGACCCCACTATCGTTTTCAGCGACCTAAAATGTCACAAAAATGACACCCATGACGAAAAATTAGGAAATTTTCGCAGCCGCCATCTTGGATTTTCATTTTGACCCCACTATCGTTTTCAGCGACCTAAAATATCACGAAAATGACACCCATGACGAAAAATTAGGAAATTTTCGCAGCCGCCATCTTGGATTTTCATTTTGACCCCACTATCGTTTTCAGCGACCTAAAATGTCACGAAAATGATACCCATGACGAAAAATTAGGAAATTTTCGCAGCCGCCATCTTGGATTTTCATTTTGACCCCACTATCGTTTTCAGCGACCTAAAATGTCACGAAAATGATACCCATGACGAAAAATTAGGAAATTTTCGCAGCCGCCATCTTGGATTTTCATTTTGACCCCACTATCGTTTTCAGCGACCTAAAATATCACGAAAATGACACCCATGACGAAAAATTTGGAAATTTTCGCAGCCGCCATCTTGGATTTTCATTTTGACCCCACTATCGTTTTCAGCGACCTAAAATATCACGAAAATGACACCCATGACGAACAGTTAGGGAATTTTCGCAGCCGCCATCTTGGATCTGTCTAAAATGTCTAAAATGTGTCTAAAATGTCTAAAATCTGTCTAAAATGTCTAATCTGTCTACAACTTTCAAAAATACTTACTAGAACAATAAAACAAAATAAACTTGTATACTAATCAGTTCAAGTTTATCTACTGCATTGCTCTATTCTGTGACGCAACATAGTACCTACTCGAGTTCATGAACTCATGAGCGGTGCGCTTGGCGCGCGTTTCCCGCGCATCGTAATTTATTACGTATCGCTACTCCTTGCGGGGGCTGCGGTAAGCATTTAATACCTACGGCGCTTGCTTTCACCCCGCCTTAAATCGAAAACCGCTATAGTGAATGACGTTATCGCGAAGGTCGCCATTTCGAAAAATTTTGCGAGCAGTACGGGGCACCAGTTCGAAAGTCATGGTATTGAAATCCGATGTTGAGTTAATTTGTCTACCCATACAAAAAAGTTTTCATTTTGAAAAAAAAAAAAATAACCTGTGTGTGGGGTATTATTGTCTAGAACTCATCGAGTAGAGTACAAAGATATATTTTTTTTTTTATCTACTAAAATGAAGAAATAGGGGGCCGTAAAAGTTGTCAATTTTATACCATTTTTGTACGAGCTCTATTATATAATGTACCTTATACTATACTTAATCAAGAAATACTAAAAACGGCGATTCGTAAGGTATTTTGTTTAAATATGGGCGATTTTCTGTAACTGCAAAAAATAACCTTGTAATTCACAGTACCATTATGAAATACAAAGTTATCTTTGCAATTGCCCCCCTAACCCTTTTAACCCTTTGCGTGCGAGTCCGTCTCGCACTTGGCCGGTTTTCATGAAATATAATTGTCCGGTTATCAAATCTTTAGTAGAAAAGCAGTCCGTTATGGGTAGCAGAAGTTGTTTTATTAATTATAATTAGAAAATATCGAAAGAAAACAGAAAATCACAGGGAACGCAAAAATAATCGCCCAATCTCGACAGATTAGCTAACACAACATTTGACAGTGGCTTGACATGACATTCGAGCTTAATCGTTTGTTCAGAAACCCTAATTCTGAATTAACACGAGATTTTTGTACTAATTTGATTGTTGTGTTAAGTGATCAAAGATTCAAATCAAAGTACTTAATCAACGTTCGTGCAACTCGTTTAAGAGATTTTACACATGATTAGTTAATTTTAGATTTGAATAGCCGTCGAAAAACCGGGCGTAAAACTGATAATGTACGGTCTATGTATCGATGGATGCCTACAGTGGACAACGAGTACTATGAGGCAATATTCAGAAAATAAAATATGTGACTTGTAACTTTTTAATATTGACTAAATTTAACTTTTAGTGACTTAATTTGTCTAAATAAGGATACTTTTTATGATAATGAAGATATTTCATGGTATAATGTTTTTTAATGCTACTGTGACATGCAAAAAAGGGGAGGCAGGCCTTTATGTACCCAGCAGTGGGTGAATCTGGGCTGAAATGATGATTTCTTTCACTTATTTCAGAGGAACAAAGTCCTAAGTTCTGGTTTAAAATAAGTAAATAAATATGTTTTCAATCACAAAGTTCTATGTTATTTTACTTTCGTTAATATTTCAGAGTATAAAAGTCGATATCCAATTTTTTGTTCCTAGAAAGCATTATGTAGTCCTAAACTAAGATAATAATATTATAATGTCACTTAGGCATTAGGGCTACATGTATACATTTTACTTAAGTCAAAAATTTAAAAGTCAAATTACTCAACTTCATTAAAATTAACATAGAACCTTGTAATAGTGAGCCAACGATATTTTGATACTTGTGTTTTATTTCGCACCTTTTTTCATTTTAATGAAATTAAATCCCAATGGGTCGATTTAACTACGATACTTTTTCCCATGGTGTTTTGGCCCACGTTCGTCCGAATTTTCCACTACTGTTCCTACTCCGTGTAATGTGGGCCGCGGACCTGAGGCCAGTTGCCCCCTAACCCTTTTATATTACCTTCATGCCTTATTGGAATATGGCAAGAACATTTGTTGAGTTAATTAATAAAAGGAAGAGAAACATGCTTCAACTTCGGTAAGCCAGCAATGCAAGGGGGGTAAGGTAGTATGCAGTCTTCTAGGATTGCCAATTTTTTGTTGTTTGCCAAAACAATTCTTTCCAAATTGATGTTATCTTCGAACGCTCCTTTCTCAATTTTCTCCAGCTGGGTAGCGCCAGTGATATCTAAGAATTTGAGGTTTTTCAAGCCCTTGAATGAATGGCTCTCCAGTGTCAGGAATTCATTTTGTCCGATGTATAGATCTTCTAATCTTGTAAGACCAGACAGCTGCATTGTGGGCACTGTGAGTAATCTATTTCCAAAGAGATTGAGACTTCTTAATCCTGGAAGACCTCTGAATGCATATTCACTAATGTTGGAGAGTCCTGCTCCGTTTAGATCTAATACCGTCAGTCTATTGAGACCGGCAAAGGCATCATCTGGCAGGAAGGAAAACGCGTTCAATCCTATGTGTAGCTCTGCGAGGCTACCCAACAGCCTGAAGGAAGTAGTTGGCACTGAACTTAGTTGGTTATCATCCAAATACAAGATCCTCAGAGCTGATAGGCCAGCAAAAGCTCTGGGCTCGATCCCCGATATTCTGTTTTGGCCTAAGTTCAATTCTTCTAATCTTGGCAAGGTGGTGAACACTCCGTTTGTTAGTTCCTCCAAGAAGTTTCGTTTTAAATTCAAAACTGTTAATTGATTTAGTCCTTGGAAAGTCGCGTTTGTCACTGAGGATAGCTTATTGTGATTAAGATGTAGTTCTTGTAGTTTGCGTTGATATGCGAAACTTTTCATCGGTATGTTGACGAGGTGGTTCTGAGAGAGGTCTAGATGTTGCAGCTCAGCGTAGAACTGCATTGAGCTGTCGATCGTCTTGATCTTGTTGTTGCGGATGATGAGTCGCTGTATGGAGGGATCGAGCGCGATGGGCAGGACGTCGAGACGGCTCTGCTCGCACACCACCACGAGGGCTTCATTGTTGCAGTTGCAGCCACCCGGACAGATAGCAAGCGCCGCTGCTCCACTCCGCGACGCGAGTAGCTCCAGCAATATCAACAGCACCTGGCATTTACAGAAAAAAGTCATTAGTGCACGGTTAGTCGGCGTTCCCACGAGCGTATTAAAATCGCGGCGGGATTTTATCGCGCACTGGATTTTCAACTCTCGTTGTTGGGCCAAGCGTTGAGAATCCACCCTAACGAAAACAGAGTGCATCCCAGCGCCACGAAAAACACACTGTTGGATTTTCAACTCCCGGCGCTAAGAGAGTTGAAAATCCAGTGCGCGATAAAATCCCGCCGCGATATTATTACGCTCGTAGAAACGCCGACTTGCAGTTTACAAACAGTTATGAGCTCAATGTAAATCCACCCTGAGCCCACGAAAATATTCGGGACTCCAGTTTCAAAAGCATTCCAACAAATCCGAATCATCGATTGACACTAAACAGAAACTGAATATGAAGCTGGTCTTACAGCCGAATCTAGGCTTTCAGTGAATAAATCATGTCTTTTTTATTTATTTACGAAATCATGTCAATCTGCGCATCGGCTGAAACCGGCTTCTCCCATCACAAGGCTGAACAATTTTGTAATGTTAATAACTAAATGTTGCATACTATAAATAAATAAATCAATGAACAATTATTTTGTCTTTCCCTTTATATTTGCTTCGTGGTCTTTTCTTTTATGTGTTAACCCAAGGTTTCAAATAATAAAAATTAGGCTTTCCCGCATGGTTAAGGTCGATGTTCTATGATGTGATGAGTCAGATTGCTGAATTACGAGGTTGCTCTAGTTCACTGACCCTGCTTTGGTTGGTTTGAACTTTTTACAGTTTGTCGTAAATCGATGTTGCTGCAAGGTGTAACTTCGAAAGTTTATTAGTAATTGACGATTACAAACATTTTACACAGGATTTGGAATCGAGCAAGGATGCTGGGCAGAAGGGTTCTTTAAACATTTTGGGTTGCTCCGAGTGGCTCACTTTTTCCTGAAGTAACAATATTCAAATGTCTTGTAACTAAAAATAATGAAATTTTCATCCCTCCCCTGTTTCTATTACGGCCGGGATTCGATGGATGTGTGATGGCATAATATTGACCGTGGCCTTTGTCAAAATTGTTTGGTTTCACAATTCGAGTCACGTAAGTAGTTGGCCTAGAATCTCTGCAGCGCTTGGCTGAATTTTGTCATCTATGAATCCCGACAAAATTGTTCAGTTGCATTCTAAAATGGATAACTTGGAAGACTTTGTATCACCTTTTCAACTGGTTGTCAAAAATAATGAATCTTCATGGACCCAAAGACTATTTATCGCACTCTTAGTAATGTAAGAGCACAACTCGAAATACTGAGTTTTTGAATATATTAAGTAAAAACATCGGATTTCCTTATTATATTCAAAAACTCAATATTTCGAGTTGCACCCTTACATTACTAAGACCCTTAGTAATGTAAGGGTGAAACTCGAAATATTGAGTTTTTGAATATAATAAGTAAAAGCATCAGATTTCCTTACTACCTTCAAAAACTCAATATTTCGAGTTGTGCCCTTACATTGCTAAGGGTGCGTTATGTTCCCACCCCAAAGGGGTGTCTCATGTCTCAACTATTGAATACCGAAAGAAGGGATGCTAATCTACAATACGCGTTAAAGAAGGACGGCCAAATCGTACCTGACCACGAGGCGGTGGTGTACAGATATGCCATATATATGAAAAAATCTAGTATTTTTTAAGGACTTAAAAAACATAAGAAATAGATATTTAAGTCGCCAGAAAAAAAAGCACAAACACATTTTTTTTTAATAGCATAATTTGCAAATTATTTAGAATATCATGTTCAGAACGCACCTTTGACGATTCATTTTGCTTAAGATAATATGATTTAGTACTCAAAGATTATAATTATTCACGTTTTTCCGAATAGTTATTAGATGTAATTCAATTCTATATACTTGTGTATCAAACCAACTAGTGCTGTTTTTATTATGTATTGGATTCTTGTCATAAGAATAATTATGTGGGTTCATAGTAAGTATCAGCATTTTGATCAATTGTATACAACGGAACGTCATAATATGTCATCGACGCGCGCCATGGATTGACAGTGTCAATACTGTCAATTACAACGGGTGTCAATTTGACACTAATATACTGTAGTGTGTAGTCTTTGCACCCGGCGATCTCGCATTGTTGTGTTGTTGTTGTTAGTGTGAATATTGTGATACGTACTGTACTGTTTTGGATTTCCTTCTGTTGTTTGACCTTGGCATTGTTTTACAGACTGATAACTAGGTACCGCTTGTGACGATAATTCTGTGCTTTTGATTTCCGGGCACCGATAACTTCAAAAGTATTTTTTGCATTATTGAAATATCTTGGCTATTTAGATATTATTTTCGAAAGGGATGGTGTTTACTACATAAAACAATCAAATCTCACTATAATTTGCTTCTGTACACTGAAAATAAAACTCAGGTCCAGCTTCTATAGAAATTTGGCCGATGTTCTTTGCTAGAGAAGCGCCAGCTATCTTCAGTTACGTTCATGAAAATAATTTAGCGACGAGTGTTAGAACTCTTATATAGATGGCGCTGTTAGCAAATTGAGTACTACTTTTTGACCACAATCCTGCCACTATGGGGTTGGGCCACGGAACAAAAAAACAGTGGAAGTGCAATGCAATAAAATTACTATTATTGTCACCAAACTCACATAAATAAACCTATAATGTACTACAATCATATAATGTACTACAATTAAACAATTCGTTTTGATTTGTCGTTTTAATTTTAGTCTAAACATATGCTAGCCTAAGTCACAGCAGATCCTACATCTGGAAATAAACCTTCATGCTCTATAGATAGGATTTATTTTGCTTTAGCGCAGAAAGTATTTACAACGTTTTGTAATCTAATGTCAAACTAGATTTGATTGACGAGTAAATTCCGCTACTCGAGCACAGATGGCAGTATCCTCAGTGGTCGCAATTATAAGTTTAATCGCGTAAGCTATAGGGTTGACATTCGCGTCATAGGTCGATATCTATTGCTACTCGACCATGGTCACACCAGTGCAGTAACATTGAATTTTGAATTATATTATTTATCGATATATTTCTTGTTTAATTCGAAAAAATAAGTATTGTTGGGAGTTCAGTAAAACTGTAGGTATAATGACGTAGTATTATTTAAAAATAATATATATACCTACATCAGTTACTGACCAGTCGGACCCAAATACGGTAACCGTCAGGCACCGCTGGTCTTGTCTTGGTTCGATGATCTTACACACTGAAATGACCGGCTGGTCAATGCAATGCAAAGTCTCAAGCATTATTAAAATTATAATTACGTTATTCTAAAAAAGTTTGATTACATTTTGGCTATAAAGCATAATTATGCAACCTATTACACACCTTAACATAAATTTCATGTAGGAATGTTAGGCAACCTTATAATATTGTATAGTAATTGTTATTTTACTTGTATGTTTCTTTGTAATTTTGCTTACAATAGTAATTTTATTTTTTGTTTTGTGTGACTTATAACATCGCCTTTGATGAGTCTGTAAAGGTGTGATGAAGGTTTGGTGTGTGTGATTGTGATTTAAATAAATAAATAAGTGGGTACATATTAAATTACCTACTTATTTTCTTTAATCGATATCTATCGATATAACCAACATCCAACCCGACTACATCACTAATGGAGTAGCGAAGTAATTTCGTGAACGAAATAGTTAATCTGCCTAGCCTTTTCCCAGCTCCAGCTTTCAGTCTAATCGGAAGCAGCTGAATACCAGTATTTTTAAAAACGGTGAAAAACAGAAACAGAAAAAAAACAGCAAGTAGGCGTGGATTTCCGGTTCTGGTCTCAGTAAAGTAAACATCATTTCTGTGTGGGAGTGATATGTAGGTTCGAATGACGTTTTTGCGAAAGTCAACATTTCGAAAAATTTTGCGAGTGGTACGCCAGTTCGAAAACTCATTAAGGATGATGCGCAGTGGTAGCCCTCGAAATTATTTTTTTTTTTAGTTTTTTGCAATTTGCAGGTCCGTGTCATGTTGTATCTTGATCAAAGTATGATACGCGGCAATAAAACATACGTATTTATATAACTTTAACCATAAAAATCATCAATACATCTCCCTAAGTTAAATTTCATGCAGAGTTGTTAGATTTCGTTCGTTTGACGTTCGTTCGGACGAAAAAAAAAATCCCAAAAAAATTTAATTTCGCGGGCTACACAGCGCATCTTCCTTATATCGAAAACCGCTATATCGAATGCCGTTATAGCGAAGGTCACCATTTCGAAAAAAATTGCGAGCAGTGCCTACGCCAGTTCGAAAGGCATGGTATCGAAATCCGATGTTGAGTTAATTTGTCTTTCTTTTTTTTTTTACCCAAACCAAATCAAAAGACCCATGCTCTCTGTGCCTCGTCTCATTGGGGTCGTGAGTTCGATTCTCAGACAGTCCTACCCTTTCTGTGTCACTCTGGAACTAATTGTGTTTATTAATATTAGAAAGTCGTTTTGAAACTTACCACCACCGCCATTTAAGGAACGAAAGTGTTAATAAATGTTGGAGATAATAGATCCTGTTTATCCTACGGGATATTTCCACATTCAAGAGTAAAATTCACGGAAAAAGTGAGGTTAGTTCCAAGTGTCATAGACAAAGAAAAACGATAATCTTTTTGACATTGACAACTGACATAACTACTACGGAGTTGCCAGTGGAAAAGAATTTCTACCAAAAACGTTCCGTTTAATGAAACCAAAATATTCTTATATTTTGGTATCAAATAAAATCAATAACAGAGTCTATAACAAACACAATTATTGAAAGAATGGAAGAAAAACTGCAGCCTATTATAACAGGAACTAAAAACTTAAAAACAAAAATAGGAAAACTAGAAGAAGAGATACAGTATCTGAAAAGAGAAATGAAAAGCAATAATATTGTCATATTTGGCTTGAAAGAGAGCGATAAATCTACTACCCAAATACTAGATAAAATAAAGACGGCTTTTAAGGATGATCTAGGTATTAACATACAAGAATGTGAAGTAAAAAAATCTACCGACTTGGGAAAATAAGCAGAGAGGGTAAACCCAGGCCAATTCTTAGTGCATGGCAAAAAAAGTGAAATCATGAAAAATAAAAAGAATTTAAAGGACCCAGTCCGTGACAGATGATTTTTCAAAAGAAGTCATGGAAAAAAGGAAAGAGCTACACCCACAGTTGGAAGAAGAAAGGAAGAAGGGAAATATTGCGTACCTCAAGTACGACAAACTAATTATAAAAGAAAACATAACTAAGGAAACACGAAAGAAGGAATTGTCTTCGCCACCACAAACTACCACGCAACCATTAAAACAACCTACATGGACGTTTAAGGACAACAGGGCCAATGCCTTCGATTTAATGAGAAATAGATCAAATTCTCTTTCTAACGATGCAACCAATAAGAACCAATAGCAATGAATAAACGGAAACCGGAAATCTAAACTTAATACTGAGAATATATAAACTCCTTTGCAAAAAAAACGGGCACCTTACAGTCATTGGCTTTTCTATGGATAATATTAATATTTTTAGTATGTCGTTAGCATAAATGACTAGAAATTTCTTATTATCATTGAGAATATAGTTTTTAACCCTTATATCCTGGAATCGGTGTTTAAGTCAATGTAAACAGAGAGTCGTGTTCAAATGGAAATTTTTAGGGTACAATTAAATTAAGACTACGAGTATTTTTATGGTATTTTAATAAAAAAAGACATTAAAAAATAAAAATTAATAACGAGTATGACCTCTCCTTGCAGCGATTACGGCATGTAATAGTCTTGGCATGCTTTCCACCAGGCTTTTGATGGTGTCCTGTGGAATGTGTTCCCACTCAGCCGAAATCACACGTTTAAGCTCCCTGATGTTTTGTGGAAGGTCGTTGGACAGGTCGTACTCGCCTTTTTAGGAGGTCCCAGACGTGCTCAATGGGGTTAAGGTCGGGGCTCCGCGCTAGCCAATCCAGACGACGAATACCGACCTCTTGCGTATAAGAATCTACGTCGCCAGAACGGTGGTCCCGAGCATTATCGTCCATGAAATGGCATCTTCACCAATTACAGTCAGTGCGGGCTGTGCATGTTGACAAATTATTCCTGTTATGTACCTTTGCGCATTTAGTGAGCCATTTGCAATGAACACTATCTCGGTACGATAGCTGGAAGTTACGCCCTCCCAAAACATGACGGACCTTCCACCATAAGGGGTGATTTCTTCAAAACACACGTCGGCATAGTGTTCTCCTGGTCTTCGTAACACTCGCCGAGGTCGGTCCTCGCCATTCAGGCAAATTCGAGCCTCATCGGAGAAGAGTACGCTACTCCAGTTACCTAGTGTCCAAGATAGACAATTTCTAGTGAACCTCGGTCGAGCAATCCGGCACTCACGGAGTAAATTGGGGGCCCGCGCTGGTCGTCGACTGCGTATATCAACCGCTAAAAGCCTCCTCCTCACTGTCCATAGGCTAACTTGTGCTCCTCGTAGCTCTTCAAGGTTTCTTTTGAGGTCTATGTAACTGCATTTGCGATTACGCAATGCCTGAGTCACTAAAAAGCGGTCGTCTCGTGGTTGTGTGCAACGTTTTCTCCCACAACCTTGCCTTCTTTGAACGGAACCTGTCTCTTGGTATCGAGTCCAGGTTCTTTGGACGGTGGAACCACTCACGTTTAACGGCTGTGAGCCGTATCATTGGCTACACCCCACTTCCAGCAGCGCTATAATTTTACTAGCTCTTATTGCTTTTTCTGCCATTATAATCGACACAAAGATATCTGTTTTAAGTCACAATGAGGCAGGATTATGCGACAAACATAAATTATTCTAATAAAAATAACGAGAAGTTAGTTTTAGTTGCCTGATAACCTTTTAACCGCAAACCCGCGAATAGTAAGTAAAAAGTCATAAATTGAAAAAGGGATTATTATTTCTAAAAACAACAGTTCTGAATTTGAAATTAACTTTTTTTCATACCCAGACTCTTTATTGTGTGCCAGGAACATAGTTTGCCTATTAAAACCTCATTAAAACTAAATGATTACCAATAATGTAGAAAAATCCAAACTGCCCGTTTTTTTTTGCAAAGGAGTGTATAACTAAGGGCGCATTCACACGGGATACGTCTTTGACGATTCGGTATAAAACGGTGAATGAGCTCGTATACGTCTTTATTAGAGCTCATTCACCGTTTTATACCGAATCGTCAAAGACGTATCCCGTGTGAATGCGCCCTAAGATGATTTCAATAATTCAAGTGTATGCACCCACTGAAAAAGCCTCTAA
This sequence comes from Cosmia trapezina, assembly GCA_905163495.3. Classification (NCBI taxonomy): domain Eukaryota; kingdom Metazoa; phylum Arthropoda; class Insecta; order Lepidoptera; family Noctuidae; genus Cosmia; species Cosmia trapezina. The sequence continues at coordinate 26,687,324 of LR991023.1, forward strand.
GCACCCCCCCAAACCCCCCGCCCCACCCCCGCCACCACCCCCTCCCGCCCCCGCCGCCGCCGCGCCCGGGTGTCACCATTGTGTGGATCGCCCGGAGGACACGGTGGAGCATACAGTGGAGGTTTGCCCGGCTTGGGCAGAGCACCGCCTTGTTCTCACGGAGGCGATCGGCGGCGGTGATCTCTCGCGTCCGAGCCTGGTTCAGGCCATGGTGCGGAGCGAGAGTGCATGGGAGGCCGTCACCTCCTTCTGCGAAGCAGTGATGCTCGCGAAGGAGGAGGCGGAACGCGTGAGGGAGAGGCAGCCTCACGCCCTCAGTCGCCGCAGGAGACACCCTGGGCGGCGGGAATTGCGAGGCGATTTCTGGCCACCGTAGGCGCGGTCCTGCGGACGGTGAGTAGCGGGTAGCTCGCCGTCCGGTAAGGACCAGGCCCGAGTCGACGGCGCGTTGTGTTCCACGCGCGCCTCAAAGAGATGTCAGCAAGTGATGGGGTCCAATAGGGCCGACGCCGCTGGGGTCGCGGGTTGTTTTAAGAAGATACCGTGGCCCTGGCATAGGCAACTGAAGGAACACGGGTGGGTTTTAGTCAGTAATAGTCTGACACGCCCTTCCGCTCCACCCAGAGTGGGAGAAGTTATTTGATGATTTCCCACCCTCAAAAAAAAAAAAAGCACCCACTGAAAAAGCCTCTAAGGAAGAAATTGATAATTTCTACGATACCCTACAAGAAACACAAACTCAGGCAGGGGAGAACGTATTAGTCATTGGAGATTTTAATGCCAAAGTGGGCCTAGCTAAAACAAAAGGAGATTACGATTCTAGGAAAATTTGGTTATGGAAAAAGGAACGAACGAGGAGAAAAGCTTATAGAAGTCGCTCTCGAACATAAACTACTTATCACTTATGAATACACATTTTAAAATGAGACATAACCGCAAATGGATATGGATTTCACCAAACGAAAAAACAAAGAATGAAGTACACTACATTCTGCCAAACCAGCCCAAAAAAATAAGGAAGATAGAAGTACTACACGGTTTAGGGTTCAGCTCTGATCACAGACTGGTACCAGCCACTTATCTCCTACAAAACAACAAAAAATGCAGGAAGTCATTCCAATCATCTTTATATACATTCAAAACAGAAGAAGAAATAACATTATTCACTAGAAGTTTAGAAAACAACATGAGAGAATTGGAAAGTTTGGACGATGACGAGGATGTCCAGACTTTATATAATAAAATGGAACATATCATTTGAAAAGAGTACCTATGTCAATGAAACAAAAAGAAGAAAACAAATTAATACACACAAAATCCTCACAAAACCTTCAATAGAACTAATGACAAGACGCTCGGAACTATAGAAAACAAAGCAAAAAACTAAGGAAATGAAGAAAGAGTTAAGTACGCTATTCAAAAGAACTAATAAGGCCATCAAACAAGACTACGAAGACTATAGAAAAAGATAATAGAAACAAATCTAAAACAATATAGGAGCACAAAAAGAGCATATAAACAAAACACAAAAAATGGATACAGAAGGAGATGTTTCAAAATGTATGGACCTTGGGCCAGGTACGTGTACACGTAAATGCGTAAAAATAGGGAAATACATTTAACCCCTCAAGTGTCTGAGTTTGGCTGATTTTAGACCCAAAACCCCCGCGAGTGGGGAGGGTTGGGGGTTAGTTGCGAACCCCATAGGTTCACAACTACTGATAATGATATGTTTTCCATCGGATGATGTTTTTTTACGTTTATATATATGTGATCTAAGCTTATATACCTATTATGTAAAGTTTTGTCCTTTTGCACACTTGGGGTGCATTTGACAAGCGGGGGGCGGGGAGGGGAGGTTAGCTGCGAACTCCATAAGTTCACAACTAATGATTTGATTGGTTTTCCATCGGATGATGTTTTTTTACATTTATATATATGTGATATAAGCTTATGTACCGAACAAAAAAACGGTTTTTCTTATGCACACATGGGGTGCATTCGACACTTGAGGGGTTAAAACAGTTCTCAACTGTCCAATTACTTTAAAATGGCTTTGTTTGCTGGTAAACCACAAGAAATTACACTTGAAATTGCAACCCATAACAAAAACCCGTCATGGCGGTAAGCTGTCATTTTGATTGATTAATGACGTTTGATATGTTTATTTCTGATTTCTGAGCATAGAGTACTATTTTATTTTATTAATTATATAAATTATAGTTTCTCAAGTTTCTGAGGTTGAAGGTTGATTCCTGGGCCATGGGAGTCATGACGACGCTAGCTTTGTGGATAATTAGAGATTTTTATAATGTGGAATAACAAACTAAAGACGGTAACCTAATGAGCAGCTGTGAAAATGTAAAGGCTCTTACAGACAGAGGCGATATCGCGTCGCGACATGTCGCGTAGCGGTGTTGCGACGCGATAATATCGCAATATCGCTCGCGATATCGCCTCTGTCTGTAAGAGCCTTAATACGGACCACGCGACGATTGCTATTGAGTGTAACTTGGGACATTCTGATGAATTCTCTGTGAAAATCTTAAATGATTATGTGACTAACGTACCCCGTGATTCTCTTTGATGAATGTAAATAAATAAACACCCACCCCGGTGCATTGGTAAATCTGAATTATTCAGAATGTCTTCTTTAATGCGCGTTGGTTAAACTTATGAATTCATACAAAGCAAACCGAAATCCGTTGCATGCCGTGCGTGCGTTGCGGCCGGGGTGGACCAGTGGACGCGTTTGTCGTTTTAATTTTAGTCAAAACTTATGCTAGCCTAAGTCACAGCAGATACTACATCTGGAAATAAACCTTCGTGCTCTATGGATAGGATTTATTTTACTTTAGTGCAGAAAGTATTTACAACGTTTTATAATCTAATGTCAAACTAGATTCGATTGACGAGTAAATTCCGCTACTCGAGCACAGATGGCAGTATCCTCAGTGGTCGCAATTATAAGTTTAATTGTTTAAGCTCTAAGGTTGACAATCGCGTCATAGGTCGATATCTATTGCTACTCGACCATGGTCACACCAGTGCAGTAACATTGAATTTTGAATTACTTATATTATTTATCGATAGATTTCTTGTTTAATTCGAATAAATAAGTATTGTTGGGAGTTCAGTAAAACTGTAGGAAAAATGACGTAGTATTATTTAAAAATAAAATATATATCTACATCAGTTACTGACCAGTCGGACCCAAAGACGGTAACCGTCAGGCACCGCTGGTCTTGTCTTGGTTCGATGATCTTACACACTGAAATGACCGGCTGGTCAATGCAATGCAGTCTCAAGCATTATTAAAATTGTACTAACTAATTACGTTATTATGTAAAAGTTTGATTACATTTTTGCTTTATAGCATAAGCAACCTATTACACACCTTAAAATAAATTTCATGTAGGAATGTTAGGCAACCTTTTATTATTGTATAGTTATTGTTGTTTTACTTGTAAGTTTCTTTGTAATTTTGCTTACAATAGTAATTTTATTTTTTGTTTTGTGTGACTTATAACATCGCCTTTGATGAGTCTGTAGTGTGGTGTGGGATTGTGATTTAAATAAATAAGTATGTAAATATTAAATTATCGATAAAACCGGATATTGGTTTACCGACTTGGTAACCCGACTACATCACTAATGGAGTAGCGAAGTAATTTCGAGAACGAAATAGTTAATCTGCCTAGCCTTTTCCCAGCTCCAGCTTTCAGTCTAATCGGAAGCAGCTGAAATTTTAAAAACAGTGAAAAACAGAAACAGAAAAAAACAGTGAAAGTAGGCGTAGGACGCCTATTTTTGATGGTTGGACTATTTTCCACATCGATCTCCTGGTCTGGACCAAAAGGTTGCTTTTTGTGTTTTATTCTGAAATCTGTCGTTAGTAGCATTGTTAATGTCTCCTCGTAGGGGAAGCCAGGGTCGGTGGAATTCGTAGGAGAAACTAGTTTCAACCCTTTGCCTAGGAGTCGAACCTAGTAGTTAACTTATACAATCTGTTCTGGCGTTCTGGGTTCATGTAGGAAGGAACTTCACTTGTGCTTATTTCTTGCATTTTGTAGAGGTTGCCATTACTTGCCATGAATAAAACACAATTAAATTTGAGGTATGTTATATTTATCGAGTTTGTATGTAGGTAATAACTACAATAAAGTACAGAAATGACCGATGATTTCTATTACAATGTCGTGAGTACTCTAATCACAATGTTTTCATATGTATTCATCATTTTTCTTGTATACTTTTTTAGGCATTCACTAGGCACTAACACATGCCTTAATTGCTTAGTCTTTAATTTCTCCATATTTACAATAACTCAATAACACCAAAATTCAGGTAAGTATGTCGTGTGGGTATATAAACTTGGAGTAAAAAACGACCATAATCCAAGAAGACACAAAAATGGCACTAAGAAGGTATCTAGCGACTTAAATAACCTCGTTTATTATAAAAGCTTGCTCTTATCACAATTCTAAATGTTGCAGTTTCGTAACATGTTAGCATTTATGTGCAATAAAACTGACGCTTTTATAATATTTATCATAAATTTAATTTTACTTATTAAGTAAACTTTTTCTACAAAATAAAAGTGATTATCAAATACCTATTTTAAATATTACCTTCATGCCTTATTGGAATATGGCAAGAACATTATTTTGTTGAGTTAAATGATAAAGGAAAATGTTTACAAAAAATATTCAGTTGTTATATCGACGAGTTATAAATAAATTATAATCGTCAGAGGCACATTATTGTAAATGGTATAATCTATTCAGTAAATTAATGACCGTGGGTGTTGCCATTTATAAAGCACTGAAATACAGATCGCATACTAAATTGGTTCCTTTATTGCCTGCTTGGCGCTCACAGTTAGCCGACGTTCGCACGGACGTAGAAATATCGCGCCGCGATTTTTTCGCGCACTCCATTTTCAACGCTCTGCTTAGGGCCGGGAGTTAAAAACCAACAGTGTGTTTTTCGTCGCGCTGGGATGCACTCTGTTGTTGTTAGAGTTGGAAATCTAGTGCGCGATAAAATCCCGCCGCGATTTTTTTACGCCCGGGCGAACGTCGACTTAGGCGGCGTTCCCACGAGCGTAATAAAATCGCGGCGGGATTTTATCGCGCACTGGATTTCCAACTATCGGTGTTGACCCGAGCATTGGGAATCCAACCTAACAACAACAGAGTGCATCCCAGCGCGAGGATAATCCAGTGCGCGATAAAATCCCGTCGCGATTTTATTACGCTCGTGGAAACGCCGAGTTATTTGTATGAATTGGGCTGGAGCGATGCTTATATCTGATTGCAATTAAACTAATTAATACGGGCTAAGGTAATTTGTATGCATCGTGTCAGTAATTGAGAACCTATCAGTTAATTACTGCTTCTAATCATTTATTAATATGTTCCTGAATAGATCACACAGCATTCATACTATGGGACATTTAAACAAATAGGTAACAGAACGATAATAATTAACATAGAGGTACATTTTAATGACAATAATAAGACATCGTGTTTCTTCGATATCATCAATCTTAATAAATTATTACATACATTATTAGGATTGAGCATAAAAGTGTTCGAAGATGTGTTCTTAATAGAAATAATGGGTGCGTTCGTTCTTACACAATAAGAATGTAGTGTAAGTAGGTATTTAATTATAGGTAGGTAGTGACAGACATAAGAAATCTCGTAATTAGGATATCAGTCATTATAGCAAACAATACAATATCCCGAAATAATTTTATGATAATTTTTAGAAGAACAAGATTGTATTAAATATTATAAATATCTCAATATAGTATAAATATATTTACATTCATTAATTCTAATATTTTTCATATTGGTGTCTTATTTAACGCACACTTACTTTATTCATTTACAAATAAAATATTAGACATTAAAAAGATATCATATGGAATGGTTTTTTGTACAAAATCAAATACAAAATCCACCGCACTGGTAGAAAAAATTACAAATCACAATATTTTATGATGTACATCATAGAGGGGGCTCCCCGGCGGGCCCGACGCGGGTTCTGCCCCCCCTCGCTCCTGCTGCGACTAGGCGTACATTGTACCGTTGTCTCGTGCGAAGTCTCACTTACACACGCCTCGAGCCCCCTTCCTCCCATTGAAAAATAGATCCATCACTACTTAAATTTATAATTTACAAATAAGGTACTCTTTTAAAACGAATACGATGCAGGATAGTCCTCACTGGTCGAACGTACACCGGACCCGAAATACTAATGTCACTAACCGCTCTAGAGCACTACGTCCGTCACGACTGACTCCGTCCATAGACAACTTAATGGAATGAAGATTTATTGCTAGAATTACAAGATCACAAACGATTGAGATAGTTCACGCGCGCGCGGCTCAGCAGTTGAACGTGTTGGAGTGCGCGCAGGCGCGCGGGTACTCGTCCAGCGGCCGGCCGTAGCCGCCCTCCGGGATGATGGAGTACTCGGGCTCGCTGTACTCCGCGCGCTCGCGCTCGTACTCGCGGTCGTTGCGCGGGAAGCCGATGATGGTTTCCGAGTTGCGCATGTAACCGTTCTCCTGCTTCCTCGAGTAGCGCGTGTCGAGGTTGCGTTGGAAGTTCTCTGGGTGACACACGACACCGTTGCGGTTTTTCTTTTTATCCGGTAGTGAGCGCAAGGAGCCATTGTTGAGGTGATGAGCCGGTGCGCCATTATTGAGCGTGAGCGGCTGGTGCGGGCGCGTGTCGCCGCCAATGTACGTGAAGCCGTTGGCGGGCAGCGTGCCACCGCCCCCCGAGCGCTGCGGCCGCCGCGCGGAGCCCTGCTGGCCGCCTGACATGAAGAAAACGCTCGGGGAGGCGTAAAGCTCTAGCTACAGTTCCGTCACAGGAATAGGCCTGAGGCCGGGCGTGTGCGGCGGCGCGGGGTACTGCGACGGGTGGATGCCGCGCACTATGCAGTCCTCCTCCGTGGAGATAGGCTTGTGGTACTCCAGGTTCTTGCGCCCCTTGTTCCACTTGTAGTCCTTCAGCTTCTCCTGCATGCTCTTGCGATACCTGTATAATATTAACACTAATGTGGCGATGGTCGCTACGCATGCGACTACCACGATACAGATTATGGTCTGCTGTCGAGTATCGTGGAGAACACAGCCCAAGTCATCAGCGTTCAGGTTTCTTAGAGGTTTGTCTTTCAAGTGCTCTGGACTCGCACAGTGTAATTGTGTGAAGTTGCTCTTATCATACAGCAACTGTTGGAGCCATAGTAGTTGACAGTCACAGAAGATAGGGTTATCAGTGAGATCCAGCTGCTTTAACTCCTTACCAATAAACACGGTTTCACTTAATGTGACAATGGCGTTATCTCTTAGAGAAACATGCTTCAACTTCGGTAAGCCCAATAGTGTGCAGTCTTCTAGGATTGCCAATTTTTTGTTGTTTGCCAAAACAATTGTTTCCAAATTGATGTTATCTTCGAACGCTCCTTTCTCAATTCTCTCCAGCTGGGTAGCGCCAGTGATATCTAAGAATTTGAGGTTTTTCAAGCCCTTGAATGAATGGCTCTCCAGTGTCAGGAATTCATTTTGTCCGATGTATAAATCTTCTAATCTTGTAAGACCAGACAGCTGCATTGTGGGCACTGTGAGTAATCTATTTCCAAAGAGATTGAGACTTCTTAATCCTGGAAGACCTCTGAATGCATATTCACTAATGTTGGAGAGTCCTGCTCCGTTTAGATCTAATACCGTCAGTCTATTGAGACCGGCAAAGGCATCATCTGGCAGGAAGGAAAACGCGTTCAATCCTACGTGTAGCTCTGCGAGGCTACCCAACAGGCTGAAGGAAGTAGTCGGCACCGAACTTAGTTGGTTATCATCCAAATACAAGATCCTCAGAGCTGATAGGCCAGCAAAAGCTCTGGGCTCGATCCTAGATATTCTGTTTTGGCCTAAGTTCAATTCTTCTAATCTTGGCAGGGTGGTGAAAACTCCGTTTGTTAGTTCCTCTAAGAAGTTTCGTTTTAAATTCAAAACTGTTAATTGATTTAGTCCTTGGAAAGTCGTGTTTGTCACTGAGGATAGCTTATTGTGATTAAGATGTAGTTCTTGCAGTTTTCGTTGATATGCGAAACTTTTCGTCGGTATGTTGACGAGGTGGTTCTGGGAGAGGTCTAGATGTTGCAGCTCGGCGTAGAACTGCATTGAGCTGTCGATCGTCTTGATCTTGTTATTGCGGATGATGAGTCGCTGTATGGAGGGGTTGAGCGCGATGGGCAGGACGTCGAGGCGGCTCTCCTCGCACACCACCACGAGGGTCTCATCGTTGCAGTTGCAGCCGCCCGGACAGTTAGCAAGCGCCGCTGCTCCACTCCGCGACGCGAGTAGCTCCAGCGATATCAACAGCACCTGGAATTTAGAGAAGAAAGTTATTAGTGGACGGTTACAGTTTACAAACAGTTACGAGTTCTTTGTAAATCCACCCTGAGCCCACGAAACTATTCGGGACTTCAGTTTCAAAAGCATTCCAACGAATCCGAATCATCGATTGACACTAAACAGAAACTGAATGCAGCCGGTCTTACAGCCGAATCTAGGCTTTCAATGAATATATTTCGTTAAAAGCATAGTTGTATCAGAGCTGTGTATACAATACACATATACAGTCTCTAAACGTACGCCCGAATGCTATCTCAATTCCGGCAGCAACATTTCGTTAAGCGTGAACTGGACCGCAAACGTTAGGTCGGCCGTTTGTCCACTAAAGTGTAAGTGAATCCGAATGAACGTAGGTAGGTAAGAAACGCTCTTTGAAAATATACGGCATGTTTTAATACGCTGAAATAGGTAGGTAGATTGATGGTCTTTCAGTAAAATGGAATCAATGTAAGGCGAGCCCGCTCCGGACCCGGCACAAAAAGGAAAATAAAATGATATTGGAATGGGAATGTTGCGCAGTTTTAATTTATTAAAATGTGCTCCTCGGAGGCGCTCGGGGCCAGCTTCTTTGCTTCAAAGACTAGCACTTTTATTACGTTTCCTCTTTCCAACAATTAGCAAGGAGATTCGAGTGTAGTCGAGATTCGACTTTAGAATTACAAAGTCGAGTTTAATTTTGTTACAGCGAGATTGCTGATAGATGCAACGCCGACAAGCTCCTTACAGTCCTTGCTTTAAAAGACAAAGCTACCAGTAGTTTGTCCGCTAAGTGGGTTTATTAGCATTCTATAGAGGAACGGCACAGGATGAAAACTCAATTGGACATCCAAGATAGCATCGAGGAAGTTTCGAGTGTTTGCGTTGCTCCTCCGAGGATCGGTTATTGCAGAGAGGGCCGCGCGGACTTCAAGATTAACTTTAAGCGAAACTTTATAGCGTCCGGCTTACATGCAATATTGTTTGTTTACGTTATGTAGATACGCGAAAACAATTTGGCGGACGCAGTGTGCTGTGTGCACGAAAAAACTGTGCCTATTGTAGTAGTATTTTTATTCCGAAAATTTCCGGCGGAATATGTATGGAAGTTTTATCCGTACAACGGATTTCGGTGTGTCCGGACTCCGGTAGCATCCGCAGCGTTTTGCATTCCATTTGCGCATCCCGCGTGCCGTCCTATTTATAGGGTCGGTGGTTGTGCCGATACAAATCAGGAATCAAAATTCGATATGCGGAGGTGATTTGCAAACAGTGTCGGCTGTTTTGCTCGTTTCGTTCGGTGTGCGAGTGAAATTTCCGCTAAAATCCAATAAACCCGTGTTCCGACGTGTTGTGTTTTGAACCGTGTTGCACTATGCTCGTCGAAAATTTGATTTTTTTGCAGATAGCGGCGAATAACCTTTTAATGGTTTCAGGTTTGTCTTATACCTATATGTTTCGCTGTTCCGGTTTTGTTCACAATTATTTTTAGAACAATGTTAACTTGGGGATTAAAGTGAAACAGTTTCTTAAGCTGTATAAAATGTCTTTCTTCGTAAGATCTCCGCGACCCGTTGACCTGCTTCCGTGACTTGTACAAGTAGCGCACGGCAAGTAGGCATCTCATTGGCTTTGTCGTTTTATTTTAGTCTGATTTCAGTGGCCTTAGTGAGAGTTTTTATTCTTTCTCGTTTCGATCGTGTTTACGTTAACTTCGTCAAATTGTATGGAATAATTGCGTTTACCATTATAGTCACCAGACGGCGCTTATTCAGTTCCAGTACAAATTGAAGTTTACGAGTAAGTATAAAAACTCGCACTAAGGCCATAGCACCGAAAAAGTCTTGTTTGTTCATCTACACTGGAAATTACTGTAACAAAGTAATCTATTTCATAGCCAAGGCCTTAAACTGCCTGTAAATTTTCTCCCCATCGACACACATGCGAAAAAGCGTCTCTTTGTATAGTAGACGTACCACCACTTCCCTTCATGTAGTTACAAATTATTTCAGCCGGTGTACACTGAAAGGGCGTTGCGGTAGGGTAGGCGCACAAAAACGCGTCGCGTCGAGTGGCGGCGGCGATAGGTATGCAAATCGCATAATTGTGGTGGCCACCCGTTGATGGAAAAATTGCGGCAAAGTGTGCGCCCGCGCGGAATGGCGGTCCCGTAGACCTGTAGTCGTGTGCTAACGGTTTTAATTATAGAGTGGTGTAAATTGGTTGTGGGTGTGTCTTATGAAGCGTTTTTGACCCAGAATTTAGGTTTTGGATTTTTTTTAGGTTTTCTTTTCAGAGCTGCGACATTGTTGAATATTAGATACCAAGTGTGAGACTTGTGTAATATTTTTCACGAAAATACGCAACCTATACTAGACAGGTTTAGGTAGGTAGTGAATTATAGGTAAATAATCTTGATGTGTCTTTTATCTTATTTTATTTTAAAACCTCACTTTAAAAATAAAATGCAACTAAAAATCAAAGTAAACAATAATGATTACTTAATCAATTGAACCATTACTTTATACAATAATGATTACTTAATCAATTGAACCATTACTTTATACAATAATGATTACTTAATCAATTGAACCATTACTTTATACAATAATGATTACTTAATCAATTGAACCATTACTTTAAGCAGTAGTTTATTTGTTTAACATGTCAATCAATCTGCCTAGCCTGTTCCCAACTATGTTGAGGTCGGCTTCCAGTCTAACCGGATGCAACTGAATACCAGTATTTTACATGGAGCGACTGCCTATCTGACGACTGTCAAAGATCCACGAATAACAGCCGGGACCAACGGCTTAACGTGCTTTCCGAGGCACGGAGGAATCTCGATATGTAAAGATGTCACCCATCCACTGACCAACCCCGGCAAGCGTAGCTTAACCTGACGGATCGACCCGTGCGGCTGTTATTACTTAGCCACGAGCTCCTCTTATTTGTTTAACATGTGTTTGTGTAAAAAGTCACATCAAGATTGTTTACCTTTATTTTACTACCTAAATCTTTCTAGTATAGGTGCCTCTATTTCTTACCTCAAAAGTCTTATCAACTGGCATTCTGCCGGGTCTTGTATCGTAGACGGCTAGTTTCGTAAACAATACGCCATAACATTCTATTACTTAATAAAAGTAGCGAGAAATAGGCTTTACAGGGCTCATTCCGCGGCCCTCGGGTTATTAGCTAAACAGCTTAATCCTGCGCATCCGTGGCCGACTCACTAATAGATCCGCAACAATTTGAGAGCAATAACACATGCCGTTTAAAATGCTAATGTCCCAGTTTTAGAGTATCGTAGTGATGGGATTCGGTATCGGTATCGGGTTTAGTTTCGGGATTGTGGTTTCACATGTTTAAAGAAGGTTTACCTAGGTGTTGAGTCACACAAAACAGTATTGGTTTGGAGTAAAGTTTAGATAACTTACAAATAAGTGTAAGTAATTGAGCTATCTTACAGTTACAACGTAGATAGGTACGGCGTAAAATATGTCTGTCTATCTGTCATAATTATCTGTTATAGAAATTAAGGACACGAGACACTGGACTACCACAGTCCGAGTGGATTGATACACAGCTATCAATTTAAAATCTAACCACAATAAATCAAATGGCGACTAATTTACCAACTAAATTATCTCTAACACATCGGCATCCAAGTTCAAATTAGTCTGACCTACACCGATACCGGTACCGAGACCGGGACCCAATTCTTGACCCAACCTTAACACAAGCTATTACTTCGACCATTCTCACATTTATTAGTGCGGTACCCTAAAACAACCCTTTTGCGCTGTTCGTTATTCAAATTAGCGAGTTCTGAGGGTTTGTTGATTAAAAATGCGACTTATGAAGACATAACGGCCAACGACTGAATATTAAATCGCGAAATTAGGTCGCGCCGGAAAATGGTGTCTTGAACAGAGATGTTATGAGCATTTTAAAAACATGAAAATTAGGTATGATTTGGTTTAGGGTAGCCTTAGGACATAGCTTGCAGAGTCAGCAAACTGAAGTGGCAGTGGGCTGGCCATGTTTGTCGAAGGACCGATGGCCGGTGGAGCAGACGGGTCCTGGAGTGGAGACCGCGTATCGGTAAGCGTAGTGTGGGACGCCCCCCAGCTAGATGGACCGACGACCTGAAGAAACTGGCTGACTAATCAGATGTTGTTATGGCACAGGGCATGCCAGCTCTTGCATAGTTTTGTACCAGATAGAGGCATGTGTACTTTCGCCTTAAGACCTGTTCATGTTGCTATTTTCTATACTTGCTTGTATATTTTTACATATGACGTCGATATTGTAATTTTCCTATGTGGAGCTAGAGAATTGGTTGGATTCTGTTCTAATTTAAAAGCAGTACAAAAGATATCATCTCTAAATGCAAATGTAGATTGCAGTCTTGACTTCAAAGTTCAAAGTAAAAGTGAATTGGCACCTTCAAGAGAAACGTGCTTTATCTTATACTGAGACTTCATTTTATCGGGTAAACTGTGATAGAAAGTAAGTCTATCAAAGTAAATGGTCTAAAGTTTTCATCTGTAGATTTGATTTCAGATTGAGTCGTAGATGATGTTTTTGACATTCATTTACTTCAAAAAATCATTGAAGTATCTAAGAAATACCTAGTTCAATTTTCTAACCTTATCTTTTTAATTGAAAATTGAATCATTTCTTAGATAATTAATAGTTATTTTTATTTAAATTGCCTATTTTGTTCTAATATGACCTTCATAGTTTTTACTATTTCGCTTTAAAAATTGTAAATTGTTATAACGCCAGTCCTTTTCTAACCGCTCCCGCCACAATCCGCTCGGCCAATAAGGTCGAGGCGAAGGTTCTAGAAGGTTCTAGAAGCTTCCAAACAAATGACGCCCAGTCTTGTCGTTGACTTTTGTGAGAGACGTATGTCAACCGTCAACTAGGCGGTGCAGATTTTTAGATAGATTTACAAAACTTGATCTTCGGCCTGAACCCTAGCCGCCTTATTACAAAACAAGGTTCATCTTCAAACCCAGGTTTAAACGGACCCTTTTTTGAATTACGTACTTTATTCCGACACATTAAGATGTCAGTTTTACAAAACTGACAACTTAGTACCGGACTAAGTTCTGAGTTTTAGAACTGTATTTCTATCACAGATAGGTTCTTATTACAAAAACTGGCTCGATGGTTTAAACCATGACAGAAAAAAACTTCGTTTTATAGTAAGACCGAAACTGTTTAATAGGCACTTACCTACCTTAAGATAATGTGTTTATGTTAAACTGGCGCCCAACGGGGGGCAACGTGGGGGGTATGTTAAATAGTAGTTTATAGTACCTAAGTAGGTACCTTTTTCTATTCAGCCAGTACTTAGGTACGCACTAGACACTTAAATATGAACGTGCAAAGATTTCAAAATTAGAAAACAAGATTCGATCACCTCGGAGACAGAGGCACGCCAAAAGAATTCATTAGAAGCTTTTACCCCACCTGATTACTTATAATCAAATTATTAATACTCCTTCATCAAAAACTTTATATAAACTCAATTACTGGGCCCACAAAGCTTATATATACTCCCACATACATAAGTTATGTCTCACATACGCCGTCTGAGATAACTAAACCAATCATCTATTAATTAATATGGCGTGTACTCTATTGCTAACACAGGTAGTAATATGGTAGAACACGTTAATATTCTATATTGTTTATAGATATTAGTACCTGGGCGACCGAGCTCTGCTCGGTTGAAAATAGAGAAAACGAATTTTCTCACATACGAGACCAAGCTAGATCGATTTTTCGCCCCCGTAAACCCCTATATTGCAACTTTCATCGAAATCGTTAGAGCGCTTTCGAGAACGTGATTATAAATATATATACAAATATTGCTCATTTAATAGTATAGGATGTGTGTATGGTGAAAAGAAGATAATTACTTAAATTAGGCTGAGGTGAAGTCACGACAAGTAAGTATCCTCTTAAGAGGAAAGGCGGGTAGCCAGACTTTTGAAAATTAGGTATTTTAAGAAGGTATTGCTGTCGCTCTGCGAGCGCTTCGCCCTCGAATTCGTGCGATAAGGACAACTGCAGATCCGACTAAATAGCCTATGTAAAAAGTCACATTTCGAGGTTTGGCTCTCGCCTATTTCCTCCTCCAATATTGGACCAAATTAAAAGATATTTCATAAACTGAATAAGAAGGATATATACTATGCCCCTATGTTTTTCTTTTTTCGTTAATAGTTGTCAAATTGATACACTAGGCGTCTGTTGACAGCGGTCTGAATAGGCAATTTTGAGCATTTTTGGAGGGTTCTTGTTCTTATAAAAATAATATATCACCAAAAAGGAAAACATAGGGGCATACAAGTAACTGATATTTATATTTCTGTAAAAAATCATTGCTTTATGGTCATTAACCAGAAAGAAAACAGGCGAGAGCGTTTGTATCTTTTTGTATGGAGAAAAGAGCACCCACATTTCCTCTTAAGACAGCCAGGATATCTACTAAAGTTGATCCTATAGCAGTAACGCAGGCAGCAAGACAACAGCAGGGACTTAGCCATGAATTAGGTTAGCAGATATCATTTTCTAGGCAACCACTATGAATTAGTTGGACCAACAGTGAATACAGGTAATGCAAGAATCCTTTAGCTTGCAGTTCATAAAACATCATTGGATGATGTAATGTAGCATAGTCGATTTGAAACTAACACCACACGGAGAAAAAATGTACTACTAAATTACCAGAAAGACTTGTAAATAATAATGTAGTAAAAGGAAACAATGTATGGTCTTGTATATCAGAATTATTGTTATGGTTATTTAATAGCATT
Source organism: Cosmia trapezina (assembly GCA_905163495.3). Lineage (NCBI taxonomy): Eukaryota > Metazoa > Arthropoda > Insecta > Lepidoptera > Noctuidae > Cosmia > Cosmia trapezina. Next base: position 26,702,573 of record LR991023.1, read on the forward strand.
TTAAGGAATACTAAAAAAATCTGGTACGGAAATTTAGTGTACAAACTACAGAACATATTAAACAGTATCAATTATTAATTCTATAGTAGAGATTAAAATCTAAACTTGGTATTGGACATGACTTTTTTTATGGTTACGTCTACCAGAATAATTGTTTTTAGTACAGGCATATTTTTGCCCCTAAAAGTTAGAACACATTTAGAACAAAAACAACGGCTTCCAGTAATAATATAATATAATAATAATATAATCTGATAGGTACGAATTGCGATACACTATTTTAAATGAAACAGAAAAAATATTGTTCACTTAAAAGATATTTTGTAATGTCAAAAAATATAAAGTAATGACAACAATTCGTCCGGTTTATATTAAATCTTGCTTTGTGGTGTTAAATAAAGCACGTCAGTAAGCTCAACCATTGCTATTTACACACAGTACACATTTGCTAATAATGTGTACCGAAAATTAGGTTGAACATTACAATATCTTAGTATTATCAGAAACTAGATATTTTTACTAACGTTTACAAAATGAATAGTGGTCACGTATATTAATATATCTAGTGAACGTCGCAAAATTCTGGTAAACTAAACTAGATTTTTTTCTCCGTGCATGTACAGTCAACGGCCAGAAGTCCACTTACACCGCAATAACCATTATCGCCTGCGCTATACGGGCTGCGGCGCCGAAGAAGGTCATAAGTAAACTAATACACAGATACACACTGATTGTACACAGTTACGCAATAAATAATTCTTATTCTTATTCTTAATATTTCTATGCCATGGTTTTGTGAAATTGCTAGTCGACTTCTGGCTGTTACTGTACATAAGCCGATTGGGTAGTAACTAAACAGAATCTATTTGGTCGTTAAAGGCTTTATTACAAATGGTTCAGTCACAATTGATAATACGATTGATTAATACGATTTAATTTGATTGTAATATTGCTTGTAAGTAGAATTTCGTCTGGTACAGCGCTGTAGAGTGTAGTCTTTATTAAAATTATTGGATTATTATTACTATTCATTGGTATATTATAAGTATAGCCTCTAATGTTATGGTAGTGTACGAGATGTTATTGATTTATAGTTAACTTCATTAAAACTAACATGGAACAGTAGACTCCCTTGCATACTTTCTCTCACAGAACACCAGACATATACGCATAATTTTACTCCATTCATCCACAAACAAACACATCACATTCAGGGTTGGCAGTCAGAAGGGCGTTGAGCATCTTCAGATATACTGTTGAGCTAGTAGATTTGAATAATCTTATTGACTGTCTTCTATAACTATCGTTTCATCAGCCAATGCCCAGAGTCCGTTTTCTTAGAAATATTTTATTTTATTTGCTATTTCTAGCATTTTCAGAGCTTACCTAGCCTCTAGTCTTGTTTAAGTCAAATTATTTATCCGTCGTTTTAGAGTTTCTTCGTCTACTTATTTGTTTCTATGATATTCTATTTAAGTCGTTATTTTTGATAGTGTTTTCGAATCAAAAGCAGCACTTTTATTTTGAAGCCATTTTTTCAGCTCAAATTGAATTCTTTATCTACACCAATTGCCTAAATTGTATTTTTACTGCATATAGGGCCATAGTTTTTAACGGTATTGCTGTTTGGGGTATACTGGCATTCTGTCACATGCTATTGAGTATAGTAATGTTTAAATCCAATACGAGCCGAATGGATGGACGTGGTTGAACCGGTGTACTGGCACTTAGCATTATTATCGTTTGCTGGTTAAAACCAAACCCAGTTAGCGATACCTGGCTACTTATCCGCTGTTACGTAAATCCGATGTACAAAACATTGCAGTAACACGATGTCATATTCAACAATATTTTCCATTTACACAACTGTGAAGCACGCTTCATTTCCAAAAGTTCCATTATATGAAATTCGAACAAGCGATCCACAAAGAACGCATCGATACGTAAAATAAATAAACGGACGGCATCCCAAGCGAACAATCACTGGGTTCACGCGCTATTAGACATGCCACAGTTTTGCGAATATTTGCGTTTCGGCCGCGCAGAAATAACCAGTCGCGGTTGACATCTGGCTACCTGCTGCGGTTTTCAAAGACATGGCTCTGGTTGTGTTGGACGTTTTAAACATTTTCAGTTGCGCCTCGCTTCATTTGTCGCTCACAAACGGTCGGTAAATGAGTGTCGCGCATTATGCAGATTGCAGGACGACGCACTGGAGCGACGGCCGGTCGCTGTCCGCCGCGCTTCGTTTCAACCGGAGTGTTAATTGTCCGTACACTAATAGGCAAATAATCATTTGCTAGAGATGGCCGCTTTTAGAACTGTTAGTGTCTCTATTTTGGTTGTGGGAGGAAAATTGGTGTATCCTGTTACAAAATGTCCTTTTTCAACATTAATCTGAATAGTAAGATTTGCAAACTATTCAAGCAGATTCATTTTCAATTAATCTTACTGCCAGTTCAAGCCACATACCTTCATAATAGCTACTGCAGTAAGCTAGATAATATCACCCGTCTGAGCCCTGATTCGATTGCCACAGAGCCTGAGGTCTTCCTCGACCGCACGCCCCAATCCGCTCAAATACACCATAACTGAATTAATTACATAAACGGTATAAATTACATACACGTTGTTTACGCGCGTAATTCATTGCACGATGCGTCACGGCGTTATCAATATTTTCATCGAGATTTATTACGCGACCCGTAATTGGTAAAGCGACGATACACTGCGTATTATATATAGTCTACATATACATAGTTTTATCCGTAGGACGCTCAGAGCCGAATTTATTTTTTGAGTTATTGAATTTCTGTGAATCGTCATCATCTAAGGATTTACTACCGTGGGCCTTAGCCTGGTCTAGTATATTTATCCATTGTGACATCTTTCCGGCTTTTTCTCTCTCCAACTGTTCTTAAACCTTGGCCTATGCCTTCCATTCAGTACTATCAAGTAAACGTTTGGGCGCTTTGGTCTCATCCATTCTTAAGACAGGTCCTGCTCATAGAAGACGTCCTATGTATAATGACCTAATTTCTGTGAATAATTGCCCTTTACTGAATAGTCTCGAATTCTTGATTATTGTGCCTTTTCCGGCTTTTTCTCTCTCCAACTGTTCTTAAACCTTGACATTTGCCTTCCATTCAGTACTTACTATAAAGTAAACTATTGGGTGCTCTGGTCTCATCCATTCTTACGACACGTCCTGAGACGTCCTATTTATATGGTCTAATTTCTGTGAATAATTGCCCTTTATTGAATAGTCTCGAATTCTTGATTATTGTGCCTTTGATTCAAACTTCGAGTGGTTAATTAATCTAGTCATTGTCACGCGTGTTAATCTAGATCCAGTGTCTAGACGGTATATCTACATAAATCAGTTCAGTTAGTTGCGACCATTAATTATAATTATACAAAGGGAACACAAGTGGAATAGGCTCCAGGACTATAAATTAATAAGGTATTTCTGAAGAAAATGTTCCTATTAATCAGTGGAGCTGAATGGTGCTAATCCATGCGTCAGGTTCGTGAACGGGCGTCGTCAGTGGAAGCTAGTCATGTCTTAGCTGCCACGGCTTATTTTAATTTAATTTTTGAATTGTTTTTTTTTTTAAATATTTTGATTACGGATGCTTTTACCGTTCTGCTTCGTTCTCACAATGTATAATTTCAACATGAATGATGTAACCAATATTTTGATATAAAAGAGTGTCCGTGGAGTTTCTTGCCCGTTCTTCTCCATAGGTACCTACTTACTACGCTTTGGAATGGGCGACTAGCTTCATCTTTCTGACCGACAAACCCCTTGACAATTCAAAAGTGCCTGTAATTGGTTTATTTGAAATAAATGCTTTGAATTTGAGTTTAGAATAACTACAGATTAATAGGAACATTTTCTTTTTTCATTAATTTTGTCTGTGGTTTTTGACTGTCAAAGATTTATCGGAATTTTTCATGTTTCTAAAGGCTCAGAGAGAGAGAGATCCTATTATTTGATGTCAAAATTAAATGTTTAGTTTGGACATTGTTCCGATCTCTTCATCATCAATGATGTCTCTTTCTTCCAGTGTTTTATTTACGTATATAGGAAAATATATATTATAAATACTTACCAAGAAAGCATTGGACGTGATAAAGGCAGCTAACCGTCTTCCGGCTCCGAGAGGAGACATCTGTGAACAATGACAAAGATTTCATTAAAAAACTATTACAAGTAAAATATGATGAAAACTGTTCAAAACATAATGGTAACGACAATAGAATAGAAACAAGAGTTTCATTTCCGGGAAGCTTTCTCATTAGCTAAGAAGTTAATGAAAAAGCACGTTATAAAATTATGATGAAATAGTGTCCATGGAGTTTCTTGTCCCTTCCAAATAAAGTAATAAGTACATTTAAATTGGAAATATAATAGCATTGATTATGGTCATATCGATGATAGTAGTAAAATAAACAATAACAATTCCATGATCAGGCACAAAAAAGGTTACCAACTTTCGCACAAATCATTCTACTCTTTCCAACCATTGATTTTACTTTTGACATAATCACGTCTATGAAGTTGTCGTCTATTCATTGACAGGCAAGGCAACCATTATAGACAAAAAAATGCAATACTTCATGGACGTTAAAGTACTTAAATGGTTTGAAAGAAAGAATGGTTTGACTTTCAATTACAGGTCACACTGTCTGTCACCCATCACGAATGCATATCGTCTACCTGCACTGGGGTGGTCTCCTACTCCTGAACGAGGGGTTCCACACGATAATTTTGCCCGTGCAAATTACCCACCAGTACGTAGATGCCATATTTGAGAAGCAAATACACTGGAATTCGTCGCGCTCTCTATAATTTCCATGTTGGATACGTTAAAATGGAATGGGCTTATTATAGAGAGGTTATGGCTTTGAAGTTCGCGGGCTGGGAAGAGCGGTAGCGGGAGCGATATGGACAAAGATAATTTTGTAATTTTATAATTTGATTGTGTTGGAGATCTTTTTGCAACAGTTCTACAAATTAAGAACGAACGACACATAAAAATGGTTGACTGAAAGTCAAAGTCAAATTTTTTATTTGTAAAACATAGGTGGGTGTAAATACAGGTGTTGTAAATATAATATGTATAGGTACACTGTGTTTTGCCGCTGACGGCATACAAATATTCAAATATCAATAAAGTAGGTACTTAGGACAACAGATACAAGCATTGTTGAAGTTAAAGATATTTCAAGCTAAGCAAAGCGTTGTTGTTCAAAGACCACAACAAACAGAACTTAACATAGCATCACGCCTCTTCCCCCGAAGGGTTAGGCAGAGGTGTACCTATATTACACCACATTTCACCAGTTATAATTAAGTCCCACGTAATAGGGGGCGAGCCTATTGTCATCAACCGGGCACCAATCCAGACTCCGGGCTGCTACTGAGTTGCTGAGATCTCCATGGCCGCGCAATCCTCCACGTTACGTTCGCGCGGCCAACTTAAAACCCTTATGACTTCTTTATTTTTACTTCGACAATTTTTTGGTTTGTTTCCTTCGATTTTGACAAATTTCGACAATTTTTTAGCCGAATTTCTTTTTTGTTTGGATAACTTGGCGGAGCAATCGTAACGCGCACAGAAATTCCAGAGCGAAAAACCCAATAACAATTGTACCCGACCTGGGAATCAAACCCAAGACCTCATCTACAGCAAGCGAAATCCAATAGATCAGAAAAGAAAACAGCTGTCAGCAGTCGAATAGAAAACTTATCTGCAATCTACCTAGCCTTTTCCCAACTATGGTGTAGTCGGCTTCCAGTCTAACTGCAGCTGAATAGCAGTATTTTACATGGAGCAACTGCCTATCTGAGCTCCACAACCCAATTACAGGATAATAAGATACCCCTTGGCATCCCTTGGCTTGCCCTTGACTAGGGCTTCTGGCGATCCGTAACGACTGTCAAAGATCCACGAATGACAGCCGGGACCAACGGCTTAACGTGCTTTCCGAGGCACGGAGAACTCTCGTTATGTAAAGATGGTCACTCATCCACGGACAACCCGGGCAAGCCTAGCTTAACCTGATGGATAGACCCGTGCGGCTGTTATTACTTAGCCACGAGCTCCTCTTAGAAAAAAGAATAGCAAACTTATATGTAGATATATACCTATTGTAGAAAAGTTAAGGTCCTGCATCCAAGCGTGGTTTAGCTCGGTGTGTAAGTGAAATGGCGTTATGGCAGTCTAGTTTGACGCACGAGACAGAAGACTCTCACGCGCACCGGAATTATGTCGTAAAAGTGCAAATAAAAGCGTATAAAATTAGAAATTATAAATACTTAATCCTTCATTGGATGCAGTTTGGCATTTGACATTTTATAGTATATTTTCAATTATAATTGTTAATGAAGGGATAAACAGCTTTCAAGATTATTAAGAGGTATGTTTGAAGATTTTTTTGGTGGATTTTTTTGAGGTATGTTTAATTATGTTTTGAGTTCCATCGCTGTATGCGAAAAGGACTTGAAAATATCATACTTTTTTATTTGTCAAAATTATTTACGGTTTATGAGATACACAGCTTTAAAAAACTACCTTTTTGACCGTTTTCAAGAAATCTCCGCCTTAACGACTACTGCATAATCATAATCATAATCATAAAAATCTTTATTTTTCTCATTCAGTATTATAGGCACTAGATATTATATGCACAATCTTATATAGAGAAAGGTGTCTGAAGTAGGAGGGCCCTGAGTTACAGATCACCCGGCTCTTTTGTTACACATGTTACATTACCAAATGGTTAGTCAAGATATACTTTCAATGAAATGTACAAATTGTAAGTAGATATATTAATATTAATGATACGTTTTTAGACAAAACAAAATAAAATAGAAATGAGATTAACGAAAAATGAAGAATAAAATGAATGAGTGTATGAATGAGAGTAAGGGTGAGTGTATGGATGAATGTAAGTGTAGGAGTGTGAGTGTAAATGCGTGGGTGTTAAGACACTGGTTTTAATAAGTTTTCAGTGGCAGTGTAGTCGAGATTTAAAAGCCAAATGCGTAAATTTCTTTTACAAATAGCTTTTGTATCTGTGTAAATATGTATTTTGCTATTGATAGAGTTGTATAGAAAAGTGCCAAGAAAACAGAAAAACTTATGGGAGAAAGCAGTGTTAAATCGGATGATAGAACAAACATTTTATGATCGTCTATTTAGTGAAAGGAAATCGTGAATCATGGGAAGTTCAGAGTGTTTTTTTAATACTGTAATGAATATGAACAACTGCCGGACCGTTAACACTTGGCAGTGTTGGTAAAGTTGCATAGTTGGATATAGCCTTGGAAAAAAGCAACAAACTTTTAATACAGCTCTTTGGACTCTCTCTAAATTTATCATATAAGTTTTAGAACTACCGCCCCATGTGGTAATGCAATATACTAGCAAAGATTGGCATAGTGCAAAGTAAACTGTCTTAATAACTGATGTATCAGTTAAATGTCTTAGATTTTTAAAAATGTAGATTAATTTTCTGATTCTTTTAACTAATGTTTCAATGTGTTGTTGGAAGTTGAGACGATGATCTATGATTAAGCCAAGATATTTAATATAATTAGTTTTAATTAACACGGGACAAGAACAATGGTTAGTAAAATTGCATGAGTGGGCTTATAATATATTCAAGTTGTCCGAAACGTTGGTTCCAAAGTTCCAAATCTAATCGCGTCATAGACATCAGTTTATTCCATAATAATTGTTAAATGTTATCCGCCGTTCTCCTGGCCCCAGTTCTCCACTCCCTCGCATTAACCAGTGGCCGGCCTCCCCACATGCACGTTCCCACCAGGCCTACGATTATGATACTCCTCTATGTTTATAACAATTTCATTAAACGCAGTCACCAGTTCGCGTAACCAGACCGACTAATCGGTACACTTTATTCGCTCACTTTTGAACCTGACGTTTCTCAGGGCAATTTTATAGTTAGCTAATTTTCCAGGCAATTCTGAGAACTGTACGTATTAATAATGTCGTTCTATTGTGCAAGTAATATCGGTAATAGCGTATTTATTAATAGGTAGGTCTGTAAGCTTTGAAGAGAGCAATACGTAAGCCGTGTTATTTGTGTTCTAGATGTATATATTGATTGTGTTTTGTTATTTAATTTGTTTGTCGTTTTTACGGTTGCATGTTCGTGCGAGAGGTTATCAGGAAATGGTTTTATAATAAAGTTTTCTGTGAAACAGGTTAATTATTTCTCAGAGACAGCATAACTAGTGCTTGTATATGTGTTTGTTGCATATAGGTATTATCAGCTTTAAGAGCCTATACTATCTCAAATGGCTTAGCTGCTAAGCCTTAGCATGATCCTCCGTTATTTCGAAAATCCTGCAGAATTAATTTTGAAATAATAATTATTAAGGCTACTCTTTCGAAAAAAGCTTAAAAACAGCGTGCAAATGAAGCAGTTTTTCGCCGGAACCTACAGAGAAATTACGTCTGAAAAAAATTGTTAGTAATCTACATGATATGAATCGTAATTTGGTTTAGCCATAATTTTTCTATCGGTATCACATAATAAGAAAAAAAAACCCCAACTCACCTCCAAATCGTTAAGATGAAACCATTTTACTCCTTCATTTTTTATCAAAAGAATATAAAAAAATATCTACTACTTTGCAATACAAACGAAAATGATTTGGTTTTGTTACTTTTTAAAAACATGTACATTTTTTGTGTATAATAAATTAATAATGCGTTTAATTTGGACAGCGCTCCTTGATGGGCGACTCCTATTACTGGCTGGACGTACGACGCGTTGCGTGAGCTCAGCACAGAACGCGCAAGCTAACCACTCAAGGTCATTGGCGTATAGTTCGGCCTTAAGTTTGGTGCCAACCCGCACTGGGACCGCGTGGTGGATTACGGCCCACTCACTCCCACCAAGAGGAGGCCTGTGTCTCAGCAGTGGGAACATTATAGGCTGATTATGTACTATGTTTAACGAAAACACGATTCCATAAAACTTTCTTGATAGAAAAAAAATACAAAGTTACCTCCAAACCGAATAATAAACCGCTGGTATTCAAAAAATCATCATAAAACTTTGCATACTAACTGAACTACGTAACTTTAGAGCAGGCAACAGAGCAGGTCTTATAATTTTTTTTTTTTTAAATTACTATTAAGTAGGCATTTTCACCGTAAAAAGCAAGTACCTAAACAGTCTCGCTCTCACTCAGTCCGCGAGCAGTATCGTGCGAGCGAGATAAAAAGCTAAGGTAGTATGGGCTCTTAAGAGTACCTAACATCCCGAGAGTACATAATAGCTGAGCCAAAGGCTATCAATACTAAGTATCTCAAACCCGCTCTTCCAATCCAGTGCCCATCGCTGTATAATCAGGAAATCCACACGCCACGCACCTACCTCTACCTACATCTGTCCCAGCCAGATAATACTATATAATTACGGAGCCGACACTGGCATGCAGTTGTTGGTGCGCTCATGCTCATTACGCGTCGCTTGAACCTACGGATGACGCGGCGCAGGTCGCCCTCGCTCTCGCACAAACTATTACGCAATTCGGGAACGAACAAGTCCGTAAGTTAAACTTTTGGTTGGTTTGTAGGTTCGGTTGTTTGCGGCTGCGACCACCAAGCGCTCGTTACAACAGTGAGTACGCGAAATTTCCTCTAAAAAGTAATTTGCTGTGTCACCAGCGGCTCCATTTTAACCAAGTATTTGTGAAATGCAAAACAAAATGGTCGGTAATGACAGTGCTGGTTTAAAAATGTTTGTTGGAAGACTTTGGTGGTGCTTCTACTTAGGAAATGGCTTAGCTAGTGTTTTCAGTGAGAGCTTTATTAAAGCTGTTTGGGCTGAGTTATGGCCGTTTGCGATAAAGCCGTTATGGGTTCTAGGAAAGCGGAAAATTAGGAGTTGCATTTTTAAAATTGGTTGTGGTATCTTTTTAAAATATCCCAAAGACGATTAAAAAAACTGTTTTTTTTTGTGCGATTATTCCTTTAACATCCACAGTCTTTTCAGCAGTGTCAGCATTTTAATCATGGGCACAATTACTTCATGTCTAAACATGTAAACAATGTTAGTCTGTGTGCTCACTAAGTGCAATACACTGAACCAACTACAGTTCCGCTTCGTTGGCCAATCAGCCCTATCCCTAGTAGGTACGTCAAGGAGAGTCAGGACGAAGGATTACATGCCACAGCCTGGCTGCGCCTGGCGGTGGCGTAGCCACTGAGCTGTCCACCTAACCTAAGTCCTAAGTGTCACAAGCTGTTTACAGAATGTTTGTAGACAACGAACGTCGAAGATAATAACACTTTGTAGCTTTGTAGGGTTTGCAAGAGATAGAGATGCTACTTCATCGCTGTTCATTTCGTGTTAGATTGACCAAAATGTTGGTACGTACAGTATGCGCAAAACCTTATGAGAATAGGGAACAATATAATTGAAAAACATGAGTAGGTATACATCATAATAATATGTGCGAGGTCTTAAAAATAACAGGTAGATCTGCATGTTTTGCCATTTATGGCGTACAAAACAACATTATAATGGCGTATAAAACGGCATAAAAATTAATAAAAAATAAAAAAAATAGTCTACACAGCAAACTATGAAATTAAAAACTGAGCTTTCGGAAGTTGCACGCGAGTAGCCTAAAAGCATATCATTAAGTATAGCTAATTATATTTGTGATGAATAAATTAATGCTATAGGTAGGCATAATAGGTACTATAAAAATGTTTCACATCTTACAATAATGATTATGCACTCTACTGTACCATGCGCGGTTTCGTATTCGGGCCTACGTACGTTCAGAGAGCTCATAAAGTTTGGCGAGTACTGTACTTACAGAATTATATAAAATAAAAAAGTATTTTTTTTAAAACTGACTACGGTCAGTCTTCTGATTTAAAAAGTCTCCTTGAGTGCCAAGATCTTATTTCTTTTATTTTCAGGTGGCCTATGTATAGTTTAGTGTTTCTAAAACAATCAACATCTACTCTATTCCATTCTTTCAGTCCCATATCAGCTCATAAATGTAAACAGCATACAATTTAGAACAAAGATAAAGTTATTTCGTAAAAAAAACTAGCTCTCCCATTCCGTCTCCATTCGATTCACAAATAAAACCGTACGACAAGATTGTATACATTTAAAGTAGTGATTTCTGCAAAAAAGGAGGGTGGTTTACCCCTTTCTAAGAAGATATTGTTAGATAAAGTAAACTCGTTTTCTATCGGAAAGGAGACAGTGTTTACAAAAATCCCTTTTAGAGGAGGTATGTGACCTCCGAGGGTCTTTGTCGAGGGTGTCCATTGCCCTGCGACCCTCCTGGATACTTTGGGAGAGTTCTTACTGAAAGGGTTTAGTGTCTCCTATTTATTAAAGCATTGAAATGGAGAATCGACTTGGGAATGAGACTAATTTGAATTGCTTTACATTTAATTTGTCACGACCAATTCAAAATTAAGTAAAGTGCAGTTTTATTTTTAAAAAAGTAGGAAGCGCTAATGAAAATCCGGGCGTTTTTAACTTGCATAAAATATGACATCTTTTTTGATTATCACGGTTCCATTTGGCATGACGCCAGGCTCTGCAGTGTTTCCGACTGTTTATAACGTATTAATATGATTAGTAACATTTGCTTCCATATTAATCCGATTTGTTTGGGACATATTTGATGCTGTTTGTTTTATTACTATAGAAACATTAATGGGGCCATAAGTAGATTAATGATAGAATTCAGCTATCGGTATTTAGCATACAAATAGTATCTACTGCATGCGGTAGTAGCGCAGAGGTCGCTATGCCTGCATTTTTTGTCTGTGCTTCAATCCAACCTCCTCATGCCCACTTCTCATGCCCCCTGCCTGTCCCATGTCAAAATGCCGTACATGACATGCCGTAGAAGAGGCGAAGTTTTCGGCAAAAAAAAATTAATACACTGTCATGCCATCGACGAAGAAGAAAACTGCATAATTTCCGAATAAATCAAATGTTTCTGCCAAAATATAAGATAACCCCTCATCTTTCGACGCCATTTTGCGTGAATCGGCGCATCTGTCTCACCTATTCTGCTGACCCCGCGTGATAACAGCACGCGTGAATTTGAATTTCACAATAGGTACATCTTTCTAAGTTAGATTTTCTCCGGATTCGTCTGAATTCCGAAATCAGACCAATCCGGCGGAAATCTAACTTAGAGATAGGTATTAATGATTTTTATGGTTAACATTATGTAAATACATAGTAATTATTGTCGCGAATCATATTTTGATTAAGATACAACCTTACACTGACCTGGAAATTGCAAAAACACAAGAAACTTTGAATTTCGCGGGCTACCACAGCGCAATCACCTAGTTATGATATCTCTAAAGTTTTGTACGGGAGCTGTAGGTATATAAAACTTATGTCATTGGAATCATTATGAAATAAGCTAACTTATTAAAAATTACTCGTAATTAGTACAGTTTTGTCTAGTGATATCAGGGTGAGTGAATTTTTCCCAGTTTATTGTTAAAAACATGTTCTAAGTAGATAACGAAACATATTTCAAAGAGTTTTTATTTTATTTACATTAAATTAAACAGTATCACAAATGCCATGCGCTATTTTTTACTCTAAAATATGGAATAGAACGTTTTATACTAAAATAAATAAAGTACAATAAAAGCGCTTTAGTGGAAACTTTAGTTCGTTTTGTTGAGGGCAGAGCAAGTTAAATATTGACCACGGCTTTTGTTCCGGCTACCTAGTTTGGAAACACATATGTATTAGGTATATGTGGATCATGATTGTAGATGTTAATAAGTTTAGTAGGTAGTAGCATGGAGCTCTTTGTGAAAGAGATAATTCAGAGAAGTGGAAACTACAATCACACGTATTTCCACCGGGGAGCAGGGTTGCTGTGTTAAATTTGATGGGTTTTACATGCACATGACTTGAGAGACTCCGGACTGACTGATAGAGGGTTTTGCTTTAGCGATGGCAACACATTTACGATCCCTTTGGTATACAGATGCCTTTAGACAGCGGAGGGCCAATGACAGTTTGCCATTAACTTCTCAAATGTCGTATGAACCCGGTTCAGACACAATGGCTTTTTAATTGTTTGTGTAATTACGGCATTGAATGGGTTTAATAAAATTGTATGGTCTCTTTCTATTATAGCAGTTCATTCTGAGGCTTCGTGTACAATATTATACTCATATTATTTTTGAATTTAGAGATATGTCGAATATGATCTCAGGTTCTTCGGTTCTGCAATAAATATCCCAAGATTATGTTAGGTATTTTACGCTGGTACACATGTTTATTAGTCACAATATGGGTTTCTTTTGCATTTTTCAATTCTAACTGATATTGTAAAAGCTAAAGTGAGTTTGTTTGTTTGTTACGCTAAAACGGCTGAACGGTTTTGGATGAAATTTGGCACATGGGTAGACAAGACCTGGGTTAGAACATAGACTACTTTATATCCTGGATGGATCGCAGACGCAGTCGCGGGAGACAGCTAGTAGATTATAAAGAATAACTTTCGGCAAAATCGCTTTTACTCCTCGCGTTTTTTTTCTTCCAACACTATTATCGATCGGGTGAAACATGAAATTTTCTTAATTATACGGAAGTTATATTCCGGAAGCGGTAATGCCGACATGATGAGTTTTAAAACAATAAAGTCGAGTAAATAACTTAGGAGTGAACTTTCGCGATGGCTGGATGGGATGGCTTGATAGGTTGGCTGAGTTCAACAGTTGTGATGTTATTATTTAGTAGTTCAATATCGAGTTATTTTAGATTCTGTCATTTTACACGTATTTTATGAAACTGGATATATTTTCTCAATCTAAGCAATCGTTTAAGAAAATGGCTCTTGATGTTTTATCTGGCGAGGTGATTTAAGTTATGTCAAGCTAATCTTAGCAACGCAGAATTATTGTAATACTTAGCAGCTATTATTTTGTCTTTCTTTTTTCTCTTTCATCACTTTTAACCTTTAGTTAAAATGTGGACAATGGTGTGGGTTACGTTTGTTAAATCTTAGTTTAAGTATTTCCTTGTATTTTGCAGCATGTAACTGTTTTTTGTCCTTAATAAATAAAATAAAATAAAAAAATAAAATAAAATTCTTATGTTTTTATCGAGTGCTCATGTGAAGTTGAGTCTAAAATATTCAAGAATATTGTCAATTGAATTAATCCAAGTCAAGTTGTTTCTGAAAGTTTTTAGTTTATTACCTCCTATATGGTGATGAATGCCTGTGTCAATAATATTTTTCAAAAAAATCATTTAAATCTTAAATCAATTACTTACACAAAATACTGATTCTCTATCTATCTGGCAGCGCCAGTGCAGCCCGCGAAATTCATATTTTCTTACGTTTTTTGCAAATTGCTAGTCAGTATTATGTTCTATCATGAACGAGTTAAACACTGGACCCGAAATAAAATACAAATGTATGAAAACTCGTTCAACCACATTACATTTTATTTAATTTTGTGATAAATAACAATAAATGTAATAAAATAATGTACTTATAAATGAAAAAAAAATAGTGCTGCTTCCGCCGCTATAGTTTTTACACCATGTAACTGAACATTTAGTCATTTTTGGGAGATGTTTTGTTGACAAGTAAGTGCTTGAGACTGTCGCAAAAACAAGCGACCAAGGCTAGAATTTCCTGGTTACTGACAAGACCGGTAAAGGTACGTCTGCTTATATGTCGGGTCCAGTGGTTAATTCGTTCATGGGTTGTATCATACAACTTGTATGTTGATTAAAGTATGATCCGCGACCATAACAAATATGTGTTTACAAAATTATTATCATTAGAATCAGTAATTTAACTCCTATAAGTTAATATAATACTCAAATGTCAAGATTTCGTGAAATACTTAGTCATTCAATAGGATTACTTGGTCTTAAAGAGTTGTATTGACGACTTTATTTATTATAACCCCGGAAATAAAAACTTTTTACGGTCGCAAATCATATTTAGATCAACATAATAACTTAATACTGACTTGCAAATTGCAAAAAAAAATTTGAATTTCGCGGGTTACCTTGGCGCTTTCCTCCAATCAAAATCACTAAAACTCCTACAACGATCGCTATATACGCCAAAGATCTCCTCATCTACTATAAAGTTTTTCAAACTAAGATAATCTCATCGCGTCTCAAGGACATTTTGAGATTCGCATACAAAATTGAAAATCCCTCCATTGCCCCTCAAAGGTTTCGTTAAAGGCGTATAGTGGGTTTCTTGTCACGTCTCCCAGATGGGATAGAGGTGTGCCGAGTGATTATGTGCCGCGTATCCGAGTTATTCGAATTATTCGATTGAGGAAGGTCGAAATTTAATTATCAGAATGGTATTGATGTGTGTTTTCGGTTTCAGGTAAGTTTTGGGTGTTGTTAATGCAATAATATAATATTATTATGAAGTTCCAGATTTCAGTTTGAAAATAAGTTATTCAAACTAAAATTCTCTGAAATTAATGTTAGAATTTGAAAATTGATGGAGTTAGCTATGATTTAATCATTTCAGGATAATTAGAACTCAGCCGAAATACAATGATTCAAATGAAAGCTTATTTAATATTAACTATTGAATTAAATTATGTATTTTAATCCGAGTATCATTTGTAAAATGATGTTTATTCGATTTGATAAATAATTGTAATATAGCTCAAAGCTGGTCTAATTAGGTATATATTATACGTAATTACCCCGCTTCGTGCATACGGAATTAATGAATAGTTACGTTTTATCTGGCAACGATATAGCCGGAAGCCATTTTATAATTAACAGAAGCAAGAACTGCGCCGTGCAATCCTGAAATCAGTCAGTAAAACGTTGATTTATTTTAGTAGCAAAACCTATTGATTTTTATTTTTAACCCCCGACGCAAAAAGAGGGGTGTTATAAGTTTGACCGCTATGTGTGTGTGTGTGTGTGTGTGTGTGTGTGTGTGTCTGTGTGTGTGTCTGTGGCACCGTAGCGCTTAAACGGATGGACTGATTTGGATGCGGTTTTTTTTATTTGAAAGCAGGTTTTCCAGCGATGGTTCTTAGACATGTTTTATCAAAATCGGTTCAGCCGTTTCAAAGTTATCCGCTCTTTTGTTAGCTGTGGTAGGGATCTTAGACGCGTAATGGGTATTTACTTTACTTTCAAACCTTAGTGTGACCTAAAATTTGAAACATCCATGTATGCTATCTATCTATGCAAGATTATGGAATTCTTGGTCTGATGCTGCAGCCAGGATATCCAGCACTAGTGTGCTTATACACTCTTGAAAAAATAATAGCAGAAATGTCATGTTTGGATTCATTTACATCAGTATTTGATTTTATATACAATGCAATGGTGGCAACACGATGAGCTGATGCTGCAGCCAGGATGTCCAGCACACTAGAACACTCTTGAAAAAGTAATATCAGATATGTCGTGTTTGGATTCGTTTTGATCAGTATTTTATTTTACATACAATGCAATGGTGGCAACACGATGAGCTGATGCTGCAGCCAGGATATCCAGCACACTAGAATACTCTTGGTAAAATAATGTAGCATATAAGTCGTGTTTGGATTCGTTTTGATCAGTATTTTATTTTACATACAATGCAATGGTGGCTACACGATGAGCTGATTTTGCAGTCAGGATATCCAGCACACTAGTACCTACACTCTTGAAAAAAAATAGCAGATAGTAGTGTTTGTATTCGTTTTTTTATAAGTATTTAATTCTATTAGCAGTACGATGGTGGCAAGTCAGACCCTTCACTTGATTGACTATGTACATATGCGGTACCCCGCCGTGACATTATAGCGCCATTTCAATGAGCAAACCTTATCGTGCCATCCATCAATTTCTGTAATTAAAATATAGGTATTACTCAATCGAATTTGATGGCTCAGCGATAGGTATTATTTTGGACTTTTTAAATGTTCCCTTTTCTTTTTTGCGTTGGGGGTTTTTTTTTCTGAATAAAAAAGAACCGATATAAGTTCCTATCTGATTAGTCGCTACTTGCACATTTTTAGAATTCCGTACCTCAAAAGGAAAAAAACCGGGCAAGTGCGTATCGGATCACGCACAATGAAGGGTTCCGTAGTTGAAAAGAATTTATCCCAAAAACAAACTTAACATTAAAATCCCAAAAATATATTTTTTTATGTGATCAAATTACAAATTACCAATTTTCGGACTTTTTCCTTTACTTATGCTGTAAGAACTTGCTTCTTGCCATATTCATTATTCTAGGTCACCGGCAAGTACCCTATAGGTTTTGATTTACTTGCGAGTATCAAACTATGTTGCTTAAATGGCCGTATTTTTTTATTGCATTGACATAGAACCTTGATTTTTTTAGATCTCCAAAAGACCATAGACCTACATATTTGATATTAATTTCAACTTGATGCCTTTACGCGTTCTTGAGAAAAATGGTCTTGATTGACTGGCAGACTTGAAAATATTTTTTCATGTGATAAAATGACAAATTAACAATTTTCGGACTTTTTCCTCTATTTGTGCTGTAAGACTTTGCTTTTTGCCAAATTTCATGATTCTAGGACAACGGGAAGTACCCTATAGGTTTTGATTTACTTGCGAGTATCAAAATATGTCGCATAAATGGCCGTATCTTTTTACTGCGTTGACTTAGAAGCTTGAGTTTTTTAGGACTCCAAGGGACCACAGACTTACGTATTTGATATTAATTTCAAATTGATACCTCCACGCGTTCTTGAGAAAAAGGGTCTTGACAGACTGACAGACAGACAGACAGACGGACAACAAAGTGATCCTATAAGGGTTCCGTTTTTTCCTTTTGAGGTACGGAACCCTAAAAACCGGCCAAGGGCGTGTCGGACCACGCACAATGAAGGGTTCCGTAGTTGAAAAGAATTGATCTCAAAAACAAACATAAGTATCATTGTAATCCCAAAATAAAAAAAAAATTACGTGATAAAATTACAAATTAACAATTTTCGGACAAAGGGTCTTGACAGACTGACAGACAGACAGACAACGAAGTGATCCTATAAGGGTTCCGTTTTTTCCTTTTGAGGTACAGAACCCTAAAAACGGTACCTGTCAGTCTGCGTGGAGATATCAAGTATCAAATACGTATATGACGCCTCGGAGCTCTAAAAAATAAAGCTCAAGCAAAATCAAGCAAGTCAACGCAATAAAAAAATACGGCCATAATATAAGCGAGATATTTTTATACTCGCAAGTAAATCAAAACCTATAAGGTACCTACTTAACGTTGACCTAGAATCATGAAATTTAGCAAGACGTAAGGTCTCACAGCACAAGTAAAGGAAAATAGTTCATTTGTAATTTAATCACATAATAAAACATTTTTTTTGGAATTACAATGTTAAGTTTTTTTTGGGAAAACATTTCCACTACGGGACACGCACTTTTTTTTTAATAATAATATTAGTTAGCTCCTCCCCTCTGGCAGAAAAAACTTCATCAGATAAAGTTAGGATATTTTTTAAATGGCATTTAAAAAAAAATCCTAACTTTATTCGACTATCGAAAAAAGTAAAAAAAAAACGCCTCACCTCCAATCACTACTCTATTCCCTCGTCTCATTCCAGGGCCGTAGACATTAAAGTGAGATCGGTGGAGACCTAAACACACGGAAAAGTGTTTTAAAACGCTCATTCGAGGCAATGTGTGTGTTAAAGCGTAGGTATTCGAAGGGGGTCGACTCGAATGGTGCTATTTGAAGAGGTTAACGCGGGTTTAACTGCGCACTGCCAGACGAATTGCGAATTTTATATGGGCTTGTATTGATGTAGGAGAAGTACCTATAGATTTCTAAGATAGGGTTTCGTACATATTTTTGTGAAGGACTGGTAGTGATTCATATTTCAGGCACGTTCTCAATAATCAGGTCTTGATTGGAAATATATTGATATGTCTTCTTTCAATCAGAGTGAAAATAATCAACGATATATTTGGCAGAAAAGTACATTAGGAGAGAAATTAATAACGTAACAAATCAAGTTGGTATTTGGAATTAAAAAAGTTTTAACTGTTTCCTTATATGTACCTATTTATATATAGGTACATATAAGAAACAGGAAATATACTTTAAGTAGTAACTTGTCTTGTTTACTGAAAAAATGCTAACACCTCCACCCATCTTATTTATTTTACAACCGTACTAACGCTTTCTATGTAACAATTGTATGGACTGTGTGTCTGAAATATCTGAGGAGCTCGTGGCTAAGTAATAACAGCCGCACGGGTCGATCCAAAAGGTACATACCGAGACTCCTCCGTGCCTCGGAAAGCACGTTAAGCAGTTGGTCCCGGCTGTCATCCGTGGATCTTTGACAGTCGGGTCGTCGGAAGGCCGAAAGTCTGACAACCAATCTTATCCAAGGGTTGTGGAGGTCTGATAGGCAGTCGCTCCATGTAAAATACTGGTATTCAGTTGCATCCGGTTAGATTGGAAGCCAACCCCAACATAGTTCGGAAAAGGCTAATATATGATTATTATTTAAAACAAACCACAATACAAAAGCTAAATCTTGCATTCACAATCAGTGTCTCAGAGCATATCAGCATCATAATCATTACGTGGCGTTGTCTCCGCGTCGCAACACTGCGATCCCTGAATCCCGCAAATTAACCAGCCCCGGGATCCCTCCCTAGACGTGATCCCTAATTTTCAGATACATCTCCGGGAATAAATAGGGGATTAGGGGCGGCGCCGGGCGCGTAAATAACCTCGCGTCACGCGCTAAGGTTCCTGAAGATAAGGGGTGAAATTGCCCCCAGCAGAAACGCTGGGCCCAAGCCACGGGCGATCCAGTTATAGCTATTACCCACTATTTCTGGGAAATTTGAAGGCGTCTTGATGTTCCATTTAAGGGAATGGGCCGCGATGTGTGATGTGATTGCTGTATTCAGACGTTCTTGGTATATTTGCGTCGACTGTGAATATGAATGGGAGTCTGGAGTCTGAGAAATGTAATTTTGGATATTATGTCTGACACAATTGGAATCTTCAATGGCTGAATATTGCACGATATCAATAAATACTACCTAAATAGTTTTCTACATTTCTAGAGCTTTTAGAGATTTCACAGTCGATTGCGTTATTATTTGAAAGCTTCAAGTAAGTACCTAGTAGAAAAATCAAGCCCATATTAAATTTAAAATGATAAAGAACCTTAGTATATTTCCACTTGTACCACGAGTCAGTCTCAAGTGTTACTGCATGAGTTACAGAGGCTTTTTGTTAAGAACAAAAGGCTTTTAGCGGCTGAATAGTAGAAAGTTGGTGCGTGAACTCAGATACACTATTGTTTTGGAACTTTAACACGCAACGCGTCGCGATATCACGATATAGCCGCCTTGTTCCTTGTTTGAAACTTGACAGCGAAACGCGCGGGAAATTCGCGATGCCTTCTATGTATAAATAGACTCGTTAGAAGTTGGTTTCTTATATACTATCTTGCGATAAAACAGGAAAGGTTTTTCAAGGGTTTTTCATTATAATTATCCTATGTACAATATTTCAAAAGATTTCAAAGCTTTACTTTTCCTTGTAATGAGGTTGTTTTTTTTACCAATTTGGAATAAAAGTATGGCCTAGAGGGGAACGCAGAATCCGGCCAAGTTGATAACTAAGAAAGGAGTTAATTAACAATATCAAAAAGCAGAAAATTGGACTAAAGTTAAATATTTTTGTAATGTTTTTGTTGATTAAATCAGTATTTACTCTTGACTGTACAAACTTTTCGTTGGAATCAATTTGGTCGTGTTTAATTTAGTTTAGAAGAAATAATTAGTTCGTCAAGTTGGTTTTAATAAACAAAGTTTTAATAATTATGATCTATTAGTTAGGTTCATTCGTCGAGTAAGCTGTTATTTTCAGGAGTTCAACCTCAGGACATAAATTATAGAGTAGTATTATATAGTAGGTAACGGCCCCGACTTACGAGTCGTGGTCGTGGGTTCGAACTCAGGCAGGTGCTTTACTTTGTGTAAATAATTTCACCATCGGTGCTCTCAAAACCGTGAAGGAAAACATCGTGAGGTGATCGATCGCGCTTGTTACCAACGCTATTATATCGTCTAAATGCGATCTAACATTTTGGACTAAGCCGATAGCCGACCTAACTATAGTAATTTGATAAATTTTCCAAGTCGAATCGATCTGTCTAATCGGCGTATCTGTACCTATGCCTTACGCTACGTTCCCCTTGATAATGCAAAAATCTAGACCGATATATTACAGTTTACAAAAAAAAAGAAAAATAGCTTGCCCTGTCAAATTTTCTTCCAATCAGTTACGTCACTTAGATTAGCGACGATATGCCATCTGCCTTTTATCTACCTGAGCTTCCGTAATCTTACTGTGCTTCTCTTTGTGTGTCTCATCTTCTTCTATTCTTCGAATTTTATATAATGTGTGTACGTGTTTGGAAAACTTTGGACATTATACCCAACTAGTGAACACCGGCTTTCATTCATCACCTGTACGTACCCACTTCACCGGCATGTCCTAGAACCAATAATTCGAAGACATGTGACATCTACCAACCCGCACGGGGCCCGCGTGGTGGATTAGCCCACTCCCTCACGAATAGAAGAAGCCTGTGTCCCAGCAGTGCTAGGCTGATTATGTGATATAAATTATAAGCAGGTATAAGTAGGTATTGTGTGACATGTTTTTATTCCTTAGGCCCACCGTCCACGACGACATTTAAAAGTAACGCTAGCTATTACAAACTCTGATCCTCACATCGTGATTCTGGTATGGCTATGGATGATAAAACATAAAAAAAAAAATCTATGGTGTTTTTAATGGGGTCGTCAACCGCCGCTGTTAGTGTAGTCAATTAAATATATATTTTTTAGTTTAAACTTCACAGACGTGATGGGCATCGATATTTCAACACGTTAAAACAGATTTTATGAACTTTTTAAGAGCCATTTCACAAAATTTTAAAATTGCAGTCGTAGTAAAATAATGCGTTCACGATACGTGAGCTCGGACATCAGGAGGCGGGAAAAAAATGACACAGGTCCTTCCTCGATGGGCGCTCGCGCTGTAATAATCGATACCCGCTTATGCAACGTAATTTATTCTAATTTAGAGTGATGTTAAGAGGAAATGTGGGTGCTCTTTTCTCCATACAAAAAGATACAAACGCTCTCGCCTGTTTTATTTCTGGTTAATGACCATAAAGCAATGATTTTTTACAGAAATATAAATATCAGTTACTTCTATGCCCCTATGTTTTCCTTTTTGATGATATATTATTTTTGTAAGAACTAGAACCCTCCAAAAATGCTCAAAATTTCCTATTCAGACCGCTGTCAACAGACGCCTAGTGTACCAATTTGACAACTATTAACGAAAAAAGAAAAACATAGGGGCATAGTATTATATCCTTCTTATTCAGTTTATGAAATATCTTTTAAATTGGTCCAATATTGGAGGAGGAAATAGGCGAGAGCCAAACCTCGAAATGTGACTTTTTACATAGGCTATTTAGTCGGATCTGCAGTTGTCCTTATCGCACGAATTCGAGGGCGGAGCGCTCGCAGAGCGACAGCAATACCTTCTTAAAATACCTAATTTTCAAAAGTCTGGCCACCCGGCTTTTTCTCTTAATATCGTTATTATGCCTAAAGAAATGAAGGGATTTTATTAAAACTTTAGAATTAGTTTTGTTAAAGAACATAGTTTATTTTGACATGTTTTTTTTAAATTTAATTACGCTTTATTCAAACCAAAAAATCGCGATTAAATATAGCGATATAAAACGTAAAAATTGCCCCGAGACTTTAATTTTTTGGTAATTAATGTTATTAATGATCGATATTCTAGTACATTAAAAGTCAACAAAATTATATGTCTGATGCTTTATGTATTTTTTTTAAGTAAAATTTATGAATATTAATGATAGATTTATGAGTCTGAAATTGACTCTGCGATGATTTTTCTGCAAACTAGTTGTGGGAGATTAAGACAAAGTAAACAAATAAGTTTTTGTCAATGAATCAATACGAAAGATTGGTCTTTCTTTTAATGTATTCAATAATGTCAGAGTTTTACCTAAGATGGTAAATTAGGCGACTAAAATCTTAGATATTCGCGCGAAAACGTAAAATGACTCTTAAGTGACGAAACTACCAGCGGTCATTGCTTCAAAAAAAAAAATCTAATCATTTTATTTTTATTTCGTCGTGTTTAGATATTAATACCCATCACGTCTGCTAGTTTATATTTGAGTTTCGCTAGATAATTTAATTTGACCCTTTAATTGTACCGTCACCATCGTGGACAATGGGCCTTACCTTTGCAGAATATTTTCGACTAGCTTCCGCCCGCGGCTTCGCTCGCGTGGTATGTCGATTAAAAGTAGCCTATGTTCTTCCCCAGAGTTCAAAGTATCTCCACACCAAATTTCACCAAAATCGGTTCAGCCGTTTAGTCGAAAGCGTAACAGACAAAAAAAATCAAAATATCTTTTCTCTTTATAATAATTAGTTTTAGATAAAGAGCGCAATTATGAAAGATAAAATACTGCTTTCAGCAGTTAAAGGTACGCGTAGTTCGTGATAGACCTAAGATTGAGTTATCTCTAAAATCTAGTGCGTAGATTGACATACCTAAGTTGATTCTGAAAGTTGCCAACTTTGATTTGATAGGCTTCTTTCAGAATTACGTTTTGAAGGCTCTAGTTAAAAAGACGAGGCGACTAGAATATCAATTTGGAGAAAGTTTTTAAGGGTAACTAATTGGTGGAAAACGTGACGTACCTAGGCTCGTTGTGAGAGACATAATTAGGGTTCCGTAGCAAAATTGTAAAAAAGGAACCCTTATGGTGCGACTCAGTCTGTCTGTCTGTCTGTCACAGCATGATATCTCAAGAACTACTAATGCTATCAACTTGAAATTTGGAACAATTTTAGATTAGGATAGGTTTTGCAAATAAGAAAGAAATAAAAATATTTATATTTTTTTTTGCAACAGGGACTGAAGGGGGGGGGGGGGTCTTAAAAATCAAACAAGTTTATGTTAAGATTACAGGAAAAATAAAACTATGTCTCTAAATAACACACTTTTTCAGAAATCTGAACGGAACCCTCGGTGCGCAAGTCCGACTCGCTCTTGACCGGTTTTTTTACTATCTTCTCAGTATCCTTTATATCATTCGGGATTTTTGGCTGGAGTCTAGGACGGGAAGATTAGAAATATATTACCAAGAACCAGCCAGCAAAGGGTAGGCCCACATACAAAATTCCAAAAAAATAAAACAGATTTCCCAACTCACACTTCTTGTAACAAATCTACCAGCGGTCGTTAACCCAAAACAAAAAAAATCGTAAAATAATTTTTAGTTTTTTCGTATTTAGATAAATAGAATATTATCGAAACCCATTGCGTCTGCGGACTTTCATTCATTAGCTTATTTAATTTAATAATAGATACCTACATAATATCTTGACACTAGACATCGAAAAATTTATAAGAATGTCTAGCTGAAAATATAACAACAAAAAGAATAACAAAAAGAAACAACTTAAAAATCTAAAAATAATAACTGAAAAACTTTCTCAATTTCACTTCACACTTTATAGTCACATTGAGCTCAAATACAAGAATAATAATATTAATGCTATTTTGAACAACATAGATGTAAGAACTTTATCTATAACAATCTCTTTTGAACCCTGGACGGGTCTAAGTGATTGCGAAGTAAGGGCGTAGGTCCGGCCCTCTGACCCTGCTTGATAAAAAACTGAAAATAGTCTATGGAAACTGAGTAAAAAGGTTATATTCTTGTGTTGATACGAACTGTTTGGTGAAATGATTTACATTTCTTTTGTAAAAACAGAACCACAGCCATAACACATACCGGATCTATTTTGTAAAAAGTATACCGTGAAAACATAATAACAGCCGCACGGGTTGATGATCAGGTTAAGCTACGCTTGCGCGGTTGGTCCGTGGACGGGTGACCATCTTTACATACCGAGACCCCTCCGTGCCTCGGAAAGCACGTTAAGCCGTTGGTCCCGGCTGTCATTCGTGGACCTCTGACAGTCGTTACGGGTTGTCACAGAAACCCGAAAGTCTGACAGCCAGTCTTACCAAGGGGTATCGTATTATACAGTCTGGGTAGGTCAGATAGGAAAATTTCACCAAACTGTTCATAATCGTACATTAGTAAATCAGCCATTAAAATAAATAACGATGTTAATGGTACTCAACGTTTCACCAGATGACATTTATTTTAATCATGGATTATATAGGGTAATTAGTGACCGATATCTAAACCACTTGTGATTGTGCTCATGATAACAAACAACTTTTACTATGGGACCAAACCTGAAATCGCGAAAAAAAATAAGCTGCTCCCATAGACTTATAAAAAAAGATGGACTCCGCGCTGCGCATATCGAAAGTGAAGCACAGTAAGTATGCCGGGTCCGTTTGTACAAACACGCCTCGCGCACACATTTACATCATAGTATGCCGACCGGCCGCCATTACGTGACACGAGCGACGCCGGCGTCTTTGCAGGTACTCAAATCACGCACACATAGATCGGTAGAGTGCTTCACTTTCGATATGCGTGGCGCGGAGTCCATCTTTTTTTATAAGTCTATGGCTGCTCCCTACATTTTGGCGAGATAAGGCTCTTACAGACAGAGGCGATATCGCGAGCGATATTGCGATATTATCGCGTAGCAACACCGCTACGCGATACGCGCGAGCGATATCGCCTCTGTCTGTAAGAGCCTTTATGCGAACATGAATGTATGGGGCAGCTGGTATTTTTTTCACGATTTCAGGTTTAGTCCCATAGTAAAAGTTGTTTGTTATCATGAGTATAATCATGTGTATCGGTCACTAATTACCAGTCACCCTATATCTAGCACATGGTGAAACACTCGCTACTCTTAATATCCCGTTAACATTTTAACAAAATATTAAAATAACTAACATGATATAGTGAAACTAGGTCTTAGGATATTAATATTAACTTTCCAAGTGGCAAAACAACCCCCGCTCTGTCTCTCTCTCTATTGAGCAACGCTCAGACCTCACCTCAAAAACACGACATAATTGTATGTATGTACCTATTTAAAACGCTGTCCCTAAATTAATGCATGTCCCTAGAGTTCTTGTGTTTTATTTTGGTTTGACATTTTAATATTTACCTGTAGAGGATTTTGTTCAAAATATTACTTTATGAGAAACCTGTTAATTACAGGGTTAGGTAACTATGTAGGTTAACTTAATACGATGTCAGTGAATGTTTTTTTTTCAAGTTTAAAACTAAGTGACTTTATCTAAAATCACCTCGAATGCAATAACAAACATTCTCCACTTGTATCAAAATGTACTATTTACTTAAACAAAAATCGATTGTCCCAAATATGTCACTAGGTAGAGTTGTACAATGAGCTATACACGGTCATATTCAGCTTTCGCGCCGGTCCCGCGGGTCCGAAATCCCTATAATTGTGATAAATCACCGCATATCCCCGGCCGAGACTAGCATCAGACTGGCCTAATGGCCGATATTTGGGCAAACGGCATTAATAAAGAACAGTTAGGGGTCGAAAAGTCGCGGAAATAAGTTCTAGAAAGGGTGGCTTTTGTGTCGCGTGCTGGGAAGTAGGTATGCTTTAGTTCTTCCCACAGGGGTATAAGGGGTAAACTACAGAACGCCACCTGCTGTTCATACATCTGGTTATGACCTGACCTTTCTGAAGAACAGCACCAATAAGGTCACATTATGTTCTCCTATAGGGCGTCCACCTCTTGGCGTTTCCACTCTCATCTGACGGAATATTTATCATTTCCTCATCATTTAGTCTTCTTGAAATGCATGATGCATGAGCTATTGCTATGTATTTTGAATAAGAGAGAAGAACAAATTACTAGACAGACGTAACTAACAGACTATAAATCCTTAAGTCTTTGCAGTAAACCTATACGATAGAACTGCCCATTTTCCATTTCATAACCGTTGTTTCCCCCCATCGCCTAGTCATGTGCATAAAACCAGGCTCCCTATAAACGATATAACCCATAAAACACGTAGGAGGCATCTAAATCACAGACTATAACTCGTTAGTTACATGCGGAAGCTAAAAGCTTTTAATGCCAAGCATGCAGAGCTAGCAACAGTAACAACCAACCGTTAAATACGGGGTAATGTCGGCCAGCTATATTTTTGACATATGACGTTTTTTGTTGACATTTTATTTTAATTAAAATATATAGAATTGTGTTAGTGGTGGTAATGGAAAAGGAAAATTAATTTATGATGTGTCGCGTCCATTGAAAACTGTAGATAAATCTGAATTTGGAAGAATTAAACATTTACATTACTATTGTTATGTTTGTAACATGGAAGCTGTAACAAAATAAAAACTTAACAAAAAAAAGACAACTGACTTCCAAAAAAAACTACATAGTGAAAAATAACTTTAATTTTGGAAGTCGGTGTTTTTGGTTTTGTATTTTCATTTTGTGCCACCGACTGAAATGAAAGTTATTTTTCAATTTGTACTGTTTTTTTTTGGAAATCGGTTGTTTTTTTTTTTTTTTGTAAAAAAGTTTTTATGTTTCACTTTTTAGTTGTGGTACTACTCGACACAAATTCGAATACCACTACCTGCAATTAGAAATGAGAACATCATCGACATAAAAAGTAGGAAAAAAATATGTATTATTCTAAAACAATCTTTGCCCGAATTGTTCTAAAACAATCTTTAATTTCGGACTTTTACTTCAGTTTCAGTCGGTAAATCCTAGGTTTTACCGCAGACACCGGTTTCCGAAATCAAAAATTGAAATATAATAATAATCGTGTCAACTCGTGTCTCGCTCGACACCCGCTCGGCTAGAGGGTAGTGTAATACAATTCCCACTTGATCCCCCGACACCCCGCATAATTAGGGTTCCGTACCTCAAAAGGAAAAAAGGGAACCCTTATAGGATCACTCGTGTGTCTGTCTGTCTATCTGTCCGTCTGTCACTGCCAATTTGCTCCGAATCTAATGGACCGATTAAGTTCAAATTTTGAACACATATGGATTTCTGTGACCCAAACACGTACTTACGGCTAAAGTAAATAAATTAATTTTGATTAGGGGGGTCAATTTTAGGGTATATCACAAATAAGAAAATTAAAAAAAAAGTTTTGCAAACTGTACCGTGTGACATATCAAATGAAAGGGATCTCAAATATTTTTTTTTTATAATTTTAAAATAAATCGTTTTAAAGTTATTTAAGAAAATAGACGAAAATTTACCATTCCATTGACACCCTACATCTCTGAAACTACTGAGCCAAAATTTTGAAAAAAAAAAAAAAAACAGAAAATAGTTCTATATCTGTAGATTACAGGAAAACCTACAAAAAGTTTGCGGTCTTAAAATAACATGGTAAATCTCTGAATATTGTGAGTACAAACTTACATTTACTGTTGGAATTTATGGGAGAACATGTTTTTCAACTGTTAAGTTTGTTCTTGGGATAATTTCATCCTAACATTGTGCGTAGTCCAACACGCACTTGGCCGGTTTTTTTTGTGTTATTTTTTCTGCATTTTATTATCCTAAGACTAATAAGAATAACAATAGTAATGTTGTATAAATAGTTTCTGATTATTAAAACTGCATTCTTTTACTCTGAAAACTAACATTCACCGGTATTTGTGGTAAAACCTAAGATTTACCGACTGAATGAAGGCAAAAGTCAGAAATTGATGATTATTATAGAACAATTCGGACTTTCACCGGTGAGACTTGCTAAATCTTGGGATTTACCGGTAAATCCTAAGATTTACCGTAGTTCGGGCTTTCACAGTAACAGATACACTACACATAGTTTCCTAAGTGTTTTAAAAATCTACAGCCTCTAAAATATCCTTGTAGGTATCACATTCAACTCTTACGTTGTTGGTGGGAAAACCCGCAGCTGCTTCAGTCTTAGTTTTTCTTTTATTATTAGATCTGTATGGAAACTGTTATACCCGTGGAACCTTGCTAGAAATTAGAAATAGAGCCTTTGCTGCACGGACTTTGCATGTGCGGATTTTTTTAATTAAGTACACTGACGTTGGGAACTGTATTATAAAATGGTGCTCAGTTATTAGAGTAATATTATATAGGATACTAGCTGACCCAACAGACGTTGTCCTGTCCCAATTTTAATATTCCCATATAAAATCCACTTTCAGTTTTCCAGAATTTTCCCGGCAACTTTTCCAATTTTTCTCATCGTTTAAACCTTCCCACTCCACACGTCAAACATTTCAAAACCAAAATCAGCTAAATCGGCCCAGCCGTTCTTTCAGTTCTTGAGTTATAAAATTACAACGAAAAGTGGCATTGATTTTTATAGATATAAATTATCGTTATTAAAATAATAAAAGTATGTCCCTCTTTTAACCTAACACTCCGTATGAGTGTTAGGTTAAAAGAGGGACATACTTTATTATCGTAGTGTAGTATTGATGAAAATGATCAACTTTTACCATGGAACTAATTGAGAATCCCGCAGACTATATGATGCTACAGCATCAGCTCAAAGTTAGCATCTCTTGGAAATACCACCAAAGTAACAGTACACAGTACAAATTCCAAATCAATCGGATCTTTGAAATAATTTATAAAGATCATGATAATCAAACGCCTGAATAAATCTTTATTAATTCTATCTAAGAACCAGGTGATCACGTCAGGTTTTGAACAAAAAAAAACCGCATCAAAATCGGTAATTTCGTTTAGGAGCTGCGATGCTACAGACAGACACAAACAGACGTCAAACTTATAATACTCCTTTTTGCGTCCGGAGTTAAAAATGATAAAATAAAAAATACACGCAGACAAAGTCACCGGCAATAGTATTTTATAAATACACTAATTACAACATTTGTAACACATTTATAAATATACTCGTAGTACCTACAACAACATTTATTTAGACAACAGTTAGGTAACTAAATTTTATTGTCAGATATAAAAACATCACGAGCAAATAATAGCGTGTTTACGTTATTCAAATTAGTTTCACACAATTATGAAGTACGTTTTACATTATATTACAATTTACTCTATTTAAAATATAATAATGTGTAAAATATATTACGTGAAACTTTATACGGGAAAAGACGTGTTGTGAAACAGAATTAGCATCAATATTTTAGTACGGCGTGCAACGGGTTAATCAAATTTTACGAGGGCTGTTATTGTTGGCCATATCGACACTATGGGCGCTGTGTGAGTCGTGTTCCAACTACGACACAGTGTTTATTGTGCACAGAGTTCCACGTTGCACCTTCACTGCTCAGTAACTGTTTACGACACTGCAACTCACTTTTATAGCCCGTGTTTAGTGGGTATCAAGTTTCTCGAACATTACTTTTGTAAATTAAATCCTTGTGAATTCATTTCAATACAAGCAAGTCCAGGTAATTGTTTCAATCGTACCTTGTTAAACTGTCTTGCACCTCAGTACACACGACGCGAAAAGACAGTACGGGGAAATAATCAAATATTAGAATTAGGTGGGTTCCAAGAAAACAGAAAACAAAGCGAATTAATCAATTACCTAATCCACCAAAGCGTTTTAATGAAGTTTACAAGAAACTCTATAAGCCACAACATGTAATAATTGATTAGCAATGCAAATCAAGTTATGTCGACGCAAAGGAGTTTTAGCTATCATTACAGGAGTGATTTGATCAGATTCTTGGCAGGAATGTATTGAAATTAAGTGTAGGAATAACATAACTGGTAGGTAAGGATAGCGTTGACACAATGAGCGGTATATATGTAGATACATTTCAATTGTTTATAAGCAATGTATCGGGTTAACCTTCGTCGTTATAGGGTTAGCTTCATGATCATCATCATTATTTCAGGTTTCACCGACTAACTACACTAATTCAGCTCTTGTCCATAGAGAAAAAAGTTTTGTATGTAACAACGCGGAAAGCTGAACGCATCCATACACGTCTCCATCCAAAACTGTTTTTTTCTATGGACAAAAGCTGAATTGAGCTGTATATGTGAATTTAATTGTATTTTTGAAGTTTTTAATTGTATTTTTGATTGTTTTTTAATTGTATTTCTATTGTTTTTTTAATTTTTTTAAATTGTTTTTTTTTTTAAATAGTGTTTTTGATTGTTTTTAATTGTATTTTTGGTAGCAACATTGCATTGGTGATAAAGCTGTTAGATGTTGTTAGTTACGTAATTGTGAATAAATACATTAATAATAATAAATAAATAATATCATTCACTGTTGGGCATAGCGATAACTAATTATTTAAAACACCAATCAAAATCTGCTCACTTCAGACTACAAAACTGCATCTGTCAATCACTGGCCATTTTACGGCTCCGCCGGTCACTAATAACGAAGCTTTTGTCAACAATATTAATACAATGATATTGTATTAACTGTCAAAGTATATTCGTGAATAAATCGCTGCACAGCGCTTTATGCACGCCGATATAACTCAGTGATTTACACAGTGTAGGAAAACAGCAAAGTGGGCCAATACTGTTTCACATGTTTGTATGTTTTACGCTCAATTTCATATACATATTGCTGATATTGCTGTACTATGAGCTACGTATTGTGCTGGTATTTTATGCAACAACCCAGTTTTAGAAATGAAAACAAGCTATAAAGGAAGATTTGTTATACGTTTGGGAGTCTTTAATTGCATAGTCAAATGGATTTCCTTGTTTTATTTAGCTGTAGAAATAATTAAGATTTTGCAGAGTCCTATCAAAATACAGGGTGTACCGGAAAGGCGTGGTTAAATTTAATAGTGTGATACAGACTGAACAACTTTCTCCATGGGACCAACATCGTAATTGCAGAAAAAATAATCAGCTGTCCCATACATTTTCGTCGAGTAAGATTGAAGTTTTATGGGATTCTATGGGACAGATGATATTTTTTTCGTGATTACGTTCAGTTTGATCGTCTGTACCACACCCTTAAATTTGATCACATCTTTCTGGTACTCCCTGTGTATATTTTAATATTGAAGTACCTAAGGCAGTTACCCTCGTGTTTTCAACGCATACCGTCGCCTACAAAGTCATTATATCCCTCAAAGTAAAATTCCAGCCCTCGAAAGCTTTTGTAGTAACAAAACTAGTCGTCTTAAGCTTCCCTTGTTTGCTGAACCCTCCGTCACAAGCACAACCCTTGCTGATTAGGCTCACCCCATACGTCTCCACAAGTTTCTAGTGCCCTAAACCCCGAGGACTCACATTAATGATCCCTTGGCGACGAAAAATCAAGAAAACTCCTCGCACAGAAACAAGGAAAGAAAACTTGATTCAAAAATTCACAAGTACAATATTTTTACCTTTTTAACATTGAGGTGGATTTTTAAAACAAAGCCCTTTGGGAAATCAGACGTGGTCGGAACAACTGGTGAAGGTGGAAATAAGAAGACAAGCGAATATCTTCTTTATTTTTATTGGATTAAGGCCGAGTAGATGTAGTTGTTTCAGAGGACTCGCTGTAACTTTGTTCCCATTTCGCAAATGCAATCTCTTTGAGACTTCGTTTAGTCGTCTGAGCAAACAATTAGTCTGTGTTGCTCTTCATATGCAATTTACTTGAATATTTCTGAATGAAACGTTTTGGATTTTTCATTAAAGTAAACGGTGTTACCCTAATTACAGTAATGTGAATATAACACTACCTATTAAGCAGAAACGAGTCCGTTGACTGTCATATGTTTTACGTGTAAATTGAAACATACACAAACAACTTTCAGTATAAATCCAAACAATGTAAAAGTCTGAAGCCTCTGTCTTCTATCGAGGAGAATATAGTGTTCCTCGGTAATGTAAGCACTTCCACCAACATTGCAAGCTGCATAAACGAATAACTACAACGTTGCTAAACCATCGTTTCCTAAGCGCTCCTCGTAGTGAGAAAGCATTCCGATTAAATCTTTTCCACGTTGGCTGATTTAATACATCCTCCATAGTGTGGCTGTCCGCTTTATGCAGGCAATGCCTCCCGGGACCTGTTCCTGCATGTACTTGTGTAATATAGACACTGATAGATAGTAACTACCGACAATTACGAATCACACGAATCCCCTCGCGAAACTTATTCACTACAGGACCGAGAATACCTCCCTGGGGAACCTTTTTAATTTTACGCAGAGATTGCGTAAGAAATGGTCGCAATACATCATCGTCATTAGTAAACTCTGTTGGCACGTAAATAAAAACACGAATAGGCACCTCGGGCCGCGTTACTCGCGTTACGCGACAATGAAATCACAAGTTGGACTCCCAAGGCCTTTTTAAATTATTGCGTCTTCAAGGAGACAATTTGGAAAATGTATTGTCGCGAATGTGTACCCCAATCCTCGGGATTACGCTGAGCGTTGTGCGTTTGAGGGAAATGTGCAAAATAACATTTTCGTACGTCGCCATGTGTAGGTTTCTCCTCTACTTTTTATTTTGGAGGCTTTATTAAATGGGCCGAGATGGGCCCCTGTCGCCTTTCGCAATTAGGTCAACGTTTGAGGATACGTGAGACGATCTCGTTACATAATATCTTCGTATGAACCTCGATTAGCATAGCGAATGTAATCAAATCATTCGAGTTTTTTTCGTTCAGTGTTTTTTATTATGTTCATAAACAAGTCTAGCTATGAGATCTAGTTTACCGCCTGTCTAAGTAAATACTTTGTTGTCAAGTGTATCAACATCGAAGTCGTTTGCACTTGACTGAGGCTGAGAGCCAATTGATGTTTGTTTTATGAAAGTGCGGGATACAGACAGAGCCATTGATCCTTTCAATTGAGTCAAATATTGACACTGGGTTTCAAACAAACTTTAATCACTTTATCGATTTAACCAATATTTTTCACATTTGCACACAATTTATACATATTTGTAGAGAGATTAATGAATATGATAATTAATTTTATACAATTTATAACAAACACTAAAATAATTTAAAGGAACTCAAAACAAATGTTACAAGTTGTGAATACACTTGTTGTGTAGACACATTACATTATTATACACAACATAACGTCTGTAGTCCGCAAAGGGTTAGGTAGAGGTGTATCAACCACTTTTCACCGAGTCCCATGATGTAGGGGGCGAGCCTATAAGCCTATTGCTATTAAGGGCGAGAATAGCTGACGTGCCGTGTGCTATAACAACTTCTGATTGGCCAATGTCACAATGGCATGCCAGGTACTTGCACAGTTTTGTACAGTCAGCATCAAGAATATCGGGAGGAACAGACTGTTCAAAATGATCTCAACGAATAAGAAAATTAAACTTTATCTCAATTGGATAAAGTTCTTGTCATCGTGTACTGTCTTCATTCTGAAACACACAGTTGATAATTTTGAACAGTCTGTTCGTCCCGATGTTATTGACGCTGACTGTAATAGCTGGAGGTTCTTACTGGGGACAACCTATCTTTGAGACGTTCCTTTCAAAAATTAGTTTTTTTTTTCAAAACCCGAGTCTAGATAACCAAATCCAGTCTTAGCATAATTAATTATGGTTCACTGACAATTTCATTAGGCCACGGTAAGATAACAGATGGACCGGCGTTCAATTACCACGCCGCTGGTGTACCGCATTGTTAATGTTATTAATGGGTTAATACCGCAAAGACAAAGCCGGGCTATTGTACGCGGTATTTGCCGTTTAAATTTAGAAGGATATTTTGCGGTATCTCTCGGAGGTGCGGTTTTAAAATTAGTATTTATGTAGTTGTGATCGGGGCTTGTTGTGTCGGAGGAATGTTGGAACTGTCTGGAGCTATATGGGATGGTAACTACTAGGGATACATCGATATGCCTTTTTGCCGATACGATACCGATACCGATCAATCAATCTGCCTAGCCTTTACCCAACTATGTTGGGGTCGGCTTCCAGTCTAACCGGATGCAGCTGAATACCAGTATTTTACATGGAGCGACTGCCTATCTGACCTCCACAACCTACGACACCCCTTGGTAGGACTGGTTGTCAGACTTTCGGGCTTCTGACGACCCGTAACGACTGTCAAAGGTCCACGAATAACAGCCGGGACCAACGGCTTAACGTGCTTTCCGAGGCACGGAGGAATCTCGGTAGTATCGGTACAATACCGATATTTTTAAAAAAATATCGGCGATACCGATACCGATGCCGATACGGTTATTTAATTTAAATGAAGGTAACGTAAAATAAAACAAGTTTCTAAAATTAATATATAAAATTACAGACTTAGTTAGGGTCGTGTTGATTCCTACCAATAGGTACTTACAGCTGTTTCGTCGTGCTTGTTTATTTAATTTAGAACTATAGTATAGTTAAAATCTCGCTGCAGACTCGGTCATAAATCATTCGAGTGTTTCGCTCTCTTTCCCACTCACGGGCCTTATGGGCAGGCCACGCCCACACGTAGTCCTGTGCATTACTGCAGTCGATCAGTGATATCGATAGTTTTATATATTTATAAATGGGTGATAGAAATAAATACACATTTTTTTTTATTTTATTACCAAATTTACTACAAAGCATATTAAATATATAAACAAAAGAACGTATATATAAAACTAAAAACAGAAAATTAAAATTCTTCGTCTGAGTCATCGTCATCATGTCTTATCGATAATGGCCTTGAGCGCGCGCAACTAGCGCACATCCCTACTCCGATTATGATTTATGACCAAGTCTGCAGCGAGATTTTAACTATACTATAGCTGATCCGATGCACGTTGTACTGTCCTAAATAATACATGCAAAAATACCATAAAAAAGGACGTTCTGTATATTCCAAATTTGAAAATTTTCAGCAAACTTTTCCAATGTTTATTATTTTCCATAAAAACCTAATTTGGACTATTACGAACATTTCAAAACAAAAATAGCCAATTCGGTGCCGGCGTGTTTATGTGATGCGTTTACCAATGAACAGCATTTCACTTTTATTTAAGTACTAGCTGTGCCCGCGACTTCGTTCGCGTGCATGTCGGAAATCAATACATAACGTGTCGCTTAGATATGGTGTTGGTATCACTCCTGCAATAAAAATGAAGAATCTTGCGATCTTGCCTGGTGGGAACCGCTACCTGGGGTTCTCTACCACGGCCCTGCAGTTACTGCGGTTTATGATAGCGGGGTTTAACACGTATTCGGACTGCTGGAAACACAACGCGCCATTCCAAACTATCGTTTCGGAAAGAACTAATAGCGGGGTTTACACGTAGGTACCTACAGTTTGGACCACGGATCTGTGGACTGCGTTACAAACCGCGGATGGATCTGTGCGGTTTGGACTGCGCATCAAACTGCCTTTCGTTTATACCGTGAACATCCATATTTATGGAGGCAAAACTTTTAAAAACCATCGAATTCCATAATTAGTTGACCACGGATAGCCAGTAATTTTCTTTGATTTCTGTACCAAATCACAGTACGTATACCTACTGTAAGTTATTGAGGAGTTCAATTGTCAGATCTTCACCATCTCTGGAGAAAACTCTTTCAAACATAAGGTGTGTGACATACGGACGGACAGACGGACAGGACGTAATGATAAGACTTTACATTTTTCATCAAAATTTTTCATCATTTTTCATTTCGGGGACGGTAGTTTTTTTACATTTTTCATCAAAAGTCGAAACTATGCGGCCTAAAAAAAAAATTTTTTTTTGAGAATGTGCAAACAGCGCTCTTTCATATTATACCCCACATGCCCTAGTAGCCCCACTATGAATTTTTAAGACACCCTTTCAGTCCCTGTTGCAATAAAAATTAAAATATTTTTATTTCTTGCTTATTTGCAAAATAGTTCTGTAAACGTCATCTAAAACTGTTCCAAATTTCAAGTTGGTAGCATTAGTAGTTCTTGAGATATCCAGCTGTGACAGATAGACAGACAGACTAAGTCACACCATAAGGGTTCCTTTTATACCATTTTGGTACGGAACCCTAAAAACGGCACCCTTATAGGATCACTCGTGTGTCTGTCTGTCTGTCCGTCTGTCACACCTAATTTGCTCCGAATCTATTGTACCCATTATGTTAAAATTTGGTACATATAATTACGAATTTCTGTGACCCAAACGCGGACAGGTAGGTAAAGTAAATAAATGGATTTTGGATATGGGGGTCACTTTTGTGGGGCAAATAAGAAAATTAAAAAAAAAAGTTTTGCAAACTGTACCATGTGACATATCAGATGAAAGGGCTTAATTAATATGAGGGTCTCAAATATGTATATATTTTTTATAATTTTAAAATTATATTAATTATTTAAGAAAATAGATGAAAATTTACCAATATGTCCCCTAATCTCCGAAACTACTGAGCCTAAAGTTTTGAAAAAAAAATACAGAAAATAGTTCTTTACTTGTAGATTACAGGAAAATCTATAAGAATAGTCTGTGGTCATAAAATAACATGGTAAATCTCTCAATATTGTGAGTACAAACTTACATTTACAGTTGGAATGTATGGGAGAATATGTTTTCCAACTACAATGTTAAGTTTGTGCTTGGGATAAATTCATCCCAACTACGGAACCCTTCATTGTGCGTGGTCGAACACGCACTTGGCCGGTTTTTTATATTTAAAATTCTTTTAGCGTTACTAATCAACCATCAATAGAACCAATCTGCCTAGGCTTTTCCCAACTATGTTCGGGTCGGCTTCCAGTCTAACCGGATGCAGCTGAATACCTGTTTATTACATGGAGTGACTGCCTATCTGACCTCCACAACCCAGTTATTGGGTAATACGATAACCCTTGGTAAGACTGGTTGTCAGACTTTCGGGCTTCTGACGACCCGTAACGACTGTCAAAGATCCACGAATAACAGCCGGGACCAACGGCTTAAAGTGCTTTCCGAGGCACGGAGGAGTCTCGGTATGTAAAGATGCTCACCCATCCACTAACCAACCCCTGGAAGCGTAGCGGCTGAACCTGCTGGATCGACCGATCAGGTTAACCACCCCTATAAAGCGATTTTTATTGTTAGTACCATTTGGTATCAATAGATGTCGTTACGTGCATGAAGACACCGTAATGAAAAGTTCTTCTTGAACACTTTAAATTCATATATCTTTTGATAGACTGAAGCGATTGCGATGAAACAAAAACTAAGTAAAACTCTGAGTTACACACAATATTTGAGTATAAAATTTAACCACATTGGTTTTGTACTTTTGACGTGATACTTGCACAAAAATTTATGAACTCTCACAGACAAACAGACAAACAGACAAACAGACAAACAGACAAAAATGACAAAAATGGTAGAAATGGCATCTGTTGGTGATTCTTTAACACCCCAACTATTTTTTTTTTAAATATTTGCAATGTACAGAAACGCCTCGTCTACAGATTTATTATATGTATAGATGTATATAGATTTAAAAGCTGTGTATATGCTCATCAGACGATGTTCAATCCATCTAATGTAAACAAAATACTGCTCACAGCATTAATCTAAAAGAGCGAGAACTCAAGTAAATAATTACCCTTTTTGTTTTAAAATATTCCCAAATTGTTGGAAACCCTTACGCCGCTTATAGATACAAACCGGCCGGGAGTAAATACGTATTAATTTGTTAATCTTCTCCATTTTAATGTTTGCGTATATTTGCATTAGGTACGATAAACATTATTATCAGCTGAAAGATTGTATGTAGCATCTCTATGAACTTCTTACATCCTGGTACCTATATTAGCTGATTGAAACATAACATCACGCTAGTACTTCGCGTAGGCATAGGCAGGGGTATATTAGTACTAAGTAGGTACCACATTACGTGCCAGACTGTTTTTATTTTTTATTAATTAAGGAACAACATATATTTCCGGATGTTGAATCACTTATGTGCAATTTTAATACGTACGAACAAAATATCATTATTTAAGGTTAAAACCTTGTTAAAACATAGTTTTTATAACATTGTGAGGTAGTTCGTAAATAATATTTAACTAAATAAACAAGAGCGAGTCGGACTCGCGCACCGAGGGTTCCGTTCCGATTTCTGAAAAAGTGTACTACTTAGAGACATCGTTTTATTTTTCCTGTAATCTTTACATAAACTTCTATCACATAGAATAATTTCAGATTTTTCGCTTTGCAAACTTCGGAGATAACGGGGGGGGGGGGGGGGGCGGTATTTTTTTTTTACATTTTACATCAAAAGTCGAAAACTATGCGGCCTGAAAAAAAAAAAAATAGTTTGAGGATGTGCAAACAGCGCTCTTTTATATGATACCCCACATGCCCTAGTAGCCCCACTTTAAATTTTTAAGACGCCGCGCGCCGTTTCAGTCCCAGTTGCAAAAAAAAAAAAAAATATAATTATTTTTATTTCTTTCTTATTTGCAAAATAGTTGGGTCAATGTCATCTAAAATTATTCTAAATTTCAAGTTGATAGCATTAGTACTTCTTGAGATATCCAGCTGTGACAGACAGACAGACAGACAGACTGAGTCACACCATAAGGGTTCCTTTTTTACCATTTTGGTACGGAACCCTAAAAAGTACAAAAAAAACTACGAAGTCGCGGGTCAGACAGCCCGTCGTTGATAATTACGAATTGAACAAAATTTAAACAAGAGGATTCATTTTCAAAGAGAATCAAATATTTTTTTGTTGTGGAGATACTTTCTAAAAATCAGAACAATAACATAAATCAAAAACTTGAATTAAACTCATTACGAAAATCTCTAAATCAACTTAGGTCACTCAATTATAAAAGGTGCGAAAAGTAATTCGCTCAAGGTAAAATTAGCGAGATTACAAGTTATTTCTAACAGATTTTCAAGTAGGTACCTACTAAGAGTTTTGGAAGTTATTCTCGATTACATCTTTCACATAAATTGTAGTGAAATCGTAAATTAGAATCATATTTGCATATTTACATGTAAATTGAATACAAACAACCGTTTTCGAGATAGTTTATTGTTTGCCTATCTGTTATTGTCTTCTTGTAGATAGATACATAGAAAATTTATTCACTGCACACAAAAGACATAGCACAACGCAGAACACACAAACGCACAATTAAATGATAACAAATTACATGAATGTAATTTAAAAATAAATACCGGTCAAGAGCGAGTCGGACTCGCGCACCGAGGGTTTCGTTCCGAATCCTGAAAAAGTGTGCTATTTAGAGACATCGTTTTATTTTTCCTGTAATCTTTACATAAACTTCTATCACATAGAATAATTTCAGATTTTTATCTTTGCAAACTTCGGGGTTTAAAGGGGGGGGGGGGGGGACACGGTATTTT
This sequence comes from Cosmia trapezina, assembly GCA_905163495.3. NCBI lineage: Eukaryota > Metazoa > Arthropoda > Insecta > Lepidoptera > Noctuidae > Cosmia > Cosmia trapezina. The sequence continues at coordinate 26,742,932 of LR991023.1, forward strand.
TTTACATTTTTCATCAAAAGTCGAAAACTATGTGGCCTAAAAAAAATAAAAAAAAATGATTGAGAATGTGCAAGCAGCGCTCTTTCATAATTATGCCCTAGTAGCCCCACTTTGAATTTTTAAGACCCCCTTTCAGTCCCTGTTAAACAAAAAAATATAAATATTTTTACTTCTTTCTTATTTGCAAAATAGTTGGGTAAACGTCATCTAAAACTGTTCTAAATTTCAGGTTGATAGCATTAGGAGTTCTTGAGATATCCAGCTGTGACAGACATACAGACAGACAGACAGACTGAGTCACACCATAAGGGTTCCCTTTTACCATTTTGGTACCTTGGAACCCTAACAAGGTGCCAATAGACAAAAAGAGAAATATAGGTAGAGATAAACCATTCTAAAAATGAATTTATAGAAATAAAAGTCACACTATGACATACATACTTCAAATCAAATTAATAAGGAATATACTTACTTGTCTTAACCATATCAGAGAATCTTGAACTAGCGAAGGTATTTCAGACGCGTAAACATTTCCGACTTTTCTATTGTCAAAGAGTGCTTTAAGATTTTTATTAAAAGTTGATGAGCAGTGGCTTATACGACAATATTATACGTTCGTGCAATTGATTCTCTATGCCAAACCTTCTACTAAAACAGCACCATAATTGCGAAATGAAACCAACTCCTATTGATAATGTGTTAACCTTTGGTAACATTATCAATAGGAGTTGGTTTCATTTTGACAGTTCAACAACATTCATTGCGTTATTTTCGTTGTCGAGCAGACAAATATTTCGAAGAATCAATGGATCAGCAATTTGTTTCAAAACGATTCAAACTCCGATTGATAATGTGTTACGCAATTAGGGTGCTGGTTGAATATTGTTTTTGAAGTGTAAACTTATTTAGGCGCGTTGAGCGATTTTTGATAGGGGGAAATCTTGGGGGGTTCGCGTCACCGCGTTTAATTTTTGGTAGGGGGAAATCTTGGGGGGTTCGCGTCACCGCGTCACCGCGTTTAATTTTTGGTAGGGGGAAATCTTGGGGGGTTCGCGTCACCGCGTCACCGCGTAAAATTTTTGGTAGGGGGAAATCTTGGGGGGTTCGCGTCACCGCGTCACCGCGTTTAATTTTTGGTAGGGGGAAATCTTGGGGGTTTCGCGTCACCGCGTCACCGCGTTTAATTTTTGGTAGGGGGAAATCTTGGGGGGTTCGCGTCACCGCGTCACCGCGTTTAATTTTTGGTAGGGGGAAATCTTGGGGGGTTCGCGTCACCGCGTCACCGCGTTTAATTTTTGGTAGGGGGAAATCTTGGGGGGTTCGCGTCACCGCGTCACCGCGTTTAATTTTTGGTAGGGGGAAATCTTGGGGGGTTCGCGTCACCGCGTCACCGCGTTTAATTTTTGGTAGGGGGAAATCTTGGGGGGTTCGCGTCACCGCATCACCGCGTTTAATTTTTTACTTCAGTCGGCAGTTTTTTTTTAAACACAACCATTCTGTCACATTGTCGCTCTTTAACGAAAGGCTCATGAGGCTAAGTAGATACCTCATTATGATTGAACTAACACCGTATCTAAGTTTAATATTTACCTAACAGAAAGTAATCCCCCATCACAGATACAACAATAAAAAAAAAGGTTTATAAACCAATAAACAATGTCATAAACCTCTACACTTAGATATTCCAAAGTAAATTATTCGTCGCGTATGTAATAATAAAACCGGTCAAGAGCGAGTCGGACTCGCGCACCGAGGGTTCCGTTCCGATTTCTGAAAGAGTGTGCTATTTAGAGACATCGTTTTATTTTTCTTGTAATCTTTACATAAACTTCTATCACATAGAATAATTTCAGATTTTTCTCTTTGCAAACTCGGAGACAAGGGGGGGGGGGGGAACGGTATTTTTTTTTCATTTTTCATCAAAAGTTGAACACTGTGCGGCCTAAAAAAAAATTAAAAATATGTTTGAGAATGTGCAAACAACGCTCTTTCATATGATTTAGATACCCCACATGACCTAGTAGCCCCACTTTGAATTTTTAAGACCCCCTTTCAGCCCATGTTGCAAAAAAAATACATATATTTTTATTTCTTTCTTATTTGCAAAATAGGTAAATATTATCTAAAACTGTTCCAAATTTCAAGTTGATAGCATTAGTAGTTCTTGAGATATCCAGCTGTGATAGACAGACAGACAGACAGACAGACAGACTGAGTCACACCATAAGGGTTCCTTTTTTACCATTTTGGTACGGAACCCTAAAAATCACTATAATCCATACAGCAGATGCAAACACAGCATTAAGCCGAGCTAATCCGATTCGCTATCGGACGTTATCTCTCTAACTCACCACAGGATAAATATGTATGCATATTGCGGACATTAGCATTTTATCTCTTACTACATTTAATATTCATGCATGCGACGCAAGCGCATAGCAGGAATTAATTAACTCTACCTGTGTCATGTGACCTTTAGTATGCTTTGGGTCACTTTTGATGTTTAATAAGGTTATATTTTCGTACCTAAGGCTTTTAGGTCAGTTTGCATGATTATGTATTTGGGTGTATTATCATGCTTAATCATGGCTGGGGCCATGCTTAATCTGCCCTGGCGGTGTAACGTGTCTGGTATGTTTGCTGAAAGCAGGGTCGACGATTTTTATGCTGTATTACGTAGGCTTAAAGCATCATTTCACTTGAGACTGTTTAGTGTAAAAACAACATTGTGACTACTGTATTTCGCACCATTTAGATGACCACGAAGTATTTCATTTTAGTATGACTGTTTGAATTTAAACCTACCTGACGAACTGAATGTATAATAATAATTTAATTTAATATCTTATTTATATTTAATTTAATACTATGGGATTATGGGTGTATGTGTAAAAACTTGCCTGAAATAAATGAATTTTATTTATTTTTATTTTTTTTTTATTATGTGTCGCGCACCCAAAATTACCTAATTAAGTAGGTATGTATTTTTGATAAATTTGAATTATCGGAATGTGACAGTTTATACCCTTTGTAAATACTAACGAATTAATTTAATGAGCAATGTAGGTACATAATAAATAATACTTTATGCCAACATTTACATGTAAAAAGCTTTCACATTATTTCCCCAAAGAGAATTTATTCTTTTCACAAAAACCCGCAGTTCTATTTGAAATCAGAGCGAGCTAAATGGATTTCAGATAATTTTAACGGCAGACACAAAGTTCGTTATTAATAATTACCAATTTAAATTCATTCGAACATTAACGTGGACCTGTCAGTCGGGTAATAAAGGGCTTTACACATTATGTCGTGTGCCTTATAGCGGGCTGGAGACTAAGAATAGAATTATCGTGTCTCTTGGGAGCCATTAAAAGCAACTATTACTGTGTGTATTTTATTTGTAACTCTAATAAAAAGACCTAAATATGTTAAGTAGTAATTGTATCGATATCAATAACGAAATGCATCATTGTATAGTTCGATATTGAGATAGCACAAGCATGATAGCACAAGTTTAAACTTTAGTGGTTTTTGGTTGCTATTTGTATGTATAATCCTGTATTATTTTGTGTAAACGTTAAATAAATTAAAAAAAAAAAAAAATTGTTGATGAGCATTGTAATGAATTGAAACGCTAATACAATAATATGTGTGCAAAGCCTGGTTGTCATTGTCATGTTTTCAACATTCCTAATCCTTTGTTGTAGTTGTCTATGGACAGCGCATGTTTATGCACTGCACGGTATTGTGCCATTGTGTACAGCTCCCGAACAGTTTCTAACTAGATGGCTTGAAACTTATATATAAATTCGTCACACAGTTTTCGTGAGAAGCGAAAATAAACAAACACGACTCCTCCAAAAAATGTTTTATTATACGCAAACATACATGATATTCTTATAACACAACATAGGTACATTGTATAAGTTATATAACGAGTCAAAAGTCACACAAGGAGTGTAGGTAGTCGTGAACTCACATAACTGGCAATTCATCAAACCAACTTTGACATTTTCGCGCTTTTAATTCAGTTTTACGAGTTGCCTCTTTCTGCCGTGCCGTGTCGTGTCGTGTCTCGGATTTTACTAGGCATACTGGAAGTGAACGAGATCATAAGTACGTGTTAATTGATGTGGGGGATGACTTTAATGAGTGCGTTAAGAGCAGACAGGTATTAAATGTACATATAAATATGTGTGCGTACTCTGAAGCCACCTCTGTACACTTTATGGGCCATTTCTGGGTTTGTAACTAATGAGTCTGTTTTAGAATGGAGCTGTTAATGTTTATTCGTGAGCAAAATAGTTCGGGCTAATGAAGAGAACGGCTAACAGTTCAATTTTATGAGGGATTAATAGTATTACTATTTCGGATTTACTATCTCGGTAATGAATACAGCAGAATTAGGTAAATTTTGGACCTGGAAAGTACCTAAGCGGGACCATACTTTTAAAGAAAATTCATATAACGTAATCATCTCAAAACTCTGTCAGCAACACTCTCAAAAAGAACTAGCTAAATAAACATTTATCCCCAGAACTCTTGCCACGAAAATTATGTAAATATAAAGAAAAACTTCTTAGTTCCACGAGCCGCTTCCAAAAGTTTTAATGTCGTGATATGAACGAGACAACAGTTGCGTCGCGTCGCGTCGGTCGTGTCGCTTCTTCAAGACAGCGAATGAAAGATGGCCGCGTTTCAACTTGAAGGTAATGAAAAAGGTTTAGTACCTTTTGTTGAAAAGGTTGAAAATCATACAAAAAGTTTCGGGATGTTTTGTTATTTTTATGTTAAGGATTATAGTGGTTTTGTTGTCTGAATTATTGTGGGGGATGCTATTGTTGTGTGTTTGCTAGTTTTGTCTATGAAATTATGGGAGGATGAGATAATATGGCCACAAAGTGACAGTTACTATGCTGACACAGTCGTGCTGAGTAACTTTGTTGTAAATTTTACAGAAAGCTAATCTTCTATGTTATAAAAATTAATACCTATTTCCCTTGGTCATCGCATCACGCGTGAACGGATGGAACAATTTCGCTAATTCTTATTTTGTTGTGTTTATTATTTTCAGGAGAAGGTTCTTATGAAAGAAAAAAATAAGAAAATTTCGCAGAAAATTGGAAAATTTCAGAAAACTTAACGACTATTTTAACTTCACGCGCACATTAGAATATTCATAGCTAAGACAGGACAACGTCTGTCGGGTCAGCAAGTTCATAAATAAAATAGAAATTATCGAGTGAAAACTTGCAAGCCTGAAATTCTTTATAAGAACGTAAACGAAGCAAAATGAGTATGTAAGGATCGTTTATAGCAGGTAGCGTTCTGTAGTTTCTGCATATCCCCATGGGAAGAAGGCTTAATTAATACATTAACTCACTTCTTCAAAAACATACGTGTACTTATCCATACTAATATTATAAATTCGAAAGTAACTCTGTCTGTCTGTCTGTCTGTCTGTCTGTCTGTCTGTCTGTCTGTCTGTCTGTCTGTCTGTCTGTTACCTTTTCACGCCTAAACCACTTAACCGATTTCGATAAAATTTGGCAAGGCTATAGATGGTATCCTGGGGACGGACATAGGCTACTTTTTTTTTCAAAAATAATCCTACAGGGGGTGGTATAGGGGATGAAAGTTTGTATGGGAAACTCATTATTTCTTAAGTTAGGGATGTGAAAATTAAAATGTATGCTTTTGATAGGAAATAAAGAAATATGCGGTTCAGCGTTTTTGAAAAATCATCCCCTAAGGGGGTAAAATAGGGGTTGATTATAAAATTTACAAAACTGCACGGATTGCGACAAAATTTGGCAAGGCTTTATATAGCATCCTGGTAAAGGACATAGGATACTATTTTTTCCATAAATATTACTACAGGGGGTGATATAGGGGATGAAAGTTTCTATGGGAAATTCAGTATTTCTTAAGTTAGGGAAGTGAAAATTAAAATGTATGCTTTTGATAGGAAATAAAGAAATATGTGGTTCAGCGTTTTTGAAAAATCATCCCCTAAGGGGGTAAAATAGGGGTTGAGTTTAAAATTTACAAAACTGCACGGATTTCGACATAATTTGGCAAGGCTTTATATAGCATCCTGGGGAAGGACATAGGCTACTTTTTTTTTCAAAAATAATCCTACAGGGGGGTGATATAGGGGATGAAAGTTTGCAAGGGAAACCCAGTATTTCTTAAGTTAGGGATAACAAATTTATTTTATTGGTAGGAAATTAAGAAATATGCGGTTCAGCGTTTTTAAAAAATCATCCCCTAAGGGGGTAAAATAGGGGTTGATTTTAAAATTTAAATAACTGCACGGATTTCGACAAAATTTGGCAAGGCTTTATATAGCATCCTGGGAAAGGACATAGGATACTTTCAAAAACAATACTACAGGGTGATATAGGGGATGAAAGTTTGTAAGGGGAACCCAGTATTTTTTATGTTAGGGATAACAAATTTATTCTATTGGTAGGAAATTAAGAAATATGCGGTTCAGCGTTTTTGAAAAATCATCCCCTAAGGGGGTAAAATAGGGATTGAATTTAAAATTTTAAAAACTGCACGGATTTCGACAAAATTTGGCAAGGCTTTATATAGCATCCTGGGAAAGGATAAAGGCTACTTTTTGTCTGAAAAAAATAATCCTACAGGGGGTGATATAGGGGATGAAAGTTTTTATGGGAAACCCAGAACCACTGAACGGATTTCGATAAAATTTGGCAAGGTATCCTGGGGACGGACATAGGCTACTTTTTTTTTCAAAAATAATCCAACAGGGGGTGATATAGGGGATGAAAGTTTGTATGGGAAACTCAGTATTTCTTAAGTTAGGGATGTGAAAATTAAAATGTATTCTTTTGATAGGAAATACAGAAATATGCGGTTCAGCGTTTTTGCAAAATCATCCCCTAAGGGCGTAAAATAGGGGTTGATTTTAAAATTTACTAAACGGCACGGATTTCAACAAAATTTGGCAAGGCTTTTTATAGCATCCTGGGAAAGGACATAGGATACTTTTTGTCTTAAAACATAATCCTACAAGGGGTGATATAAGTGATGCAAGTTTGTATGGGAAACCCCGCATTTCTCAAGTTAGGGATATGAAAATTCAAATTTATGCTTTTGGTAGGAAATAAAGAAATATGTGGTACAGCGTTTTTGAAAAATCGTCCCCTAAAGGGTACAATAGTGTTTGACAAATATTTGTGTACCTACCTCTTTTTAAGAGATTTAAGGGATTGGAAATGTAGTCATAATTCGAATTTTGAGGTAACATTTAGTCTTTATTTCATTCGACGTTTTTACGAGGAAATTATTTGAACGAGTGGACACTCGGACAAAAGTTATTTGTTATTAGAGCGTGACTGGCATACTAAATTTTAAGTAATTAACAAAGTCCCCCCGCCGCGTAAGTCTGTCTGTTTGAATGCGATAATGTCAAAAAGTACCGAACGGATTTTCATACGGTTTTCTCCAATGAACGGAGTGATTCAATGTAATTAATTATTTTTTGGTTTAAATTGGCTGAAATGTGACGAAGACTGTTGAAGATGTCGGAAAAAATCATGCCGACTGGTAGCTTTATGCCTACTGTACACGGTAACGATATATCGTAGCGATTTGAGTTTGCACAGTTATATCGGACGGCCCTATGTTTTCCACATAAACGTTCCCATGGGATATTTTCCGACATCCACGCGGGCGAAGCCGCGGGCAAAAGCTAGTGTATTATATTATAGCAATGAAGAGCTAACAATGCAGATTAATTCGCTGTGTTAGCTCTACACACGAGTCTTACGACTTCAAACTTATGCCTAAAAGGTTTACGACTTCCGACATCCCTCATTTGTCAAGTCATCTTAAGAAATTAGATTATACGGTACTTACTCGGCCTTCCTCTCAGTGTTATATTACTTACTGTTATGTGGAACATTAGACTTACCTGAAAAGAGAAAATAAATATTGTTCGGGTCAATCACCGAACTATTAAACATGTCAGCGTAATTGTGACACCGCGCTCCATGCCTTAGGTAATATTATGGATTACCTAAGTAAATGTAATTAGTACGCTTTCGGACAGCATATCGGGCGCGACTCAATCTCACCTCATTAGTTTTAATTTTATCCCATTTGTGTACTGAAATATAGTTATCTTATAATCTTTACATCTTAGTTTACATTTAAACTCACCCCAACCCTGAACATTGGTCCTTCGAGCCATCGGGCGGGACCATTACGTGTGTATCTACTAACGGTACTGTGTGAGTGTCTCGCTTGGAACTTATTACCAGACCCTGGAAACAGAACTGAGTGGATTTACTTTCCAAAAATCTCATAATCCTGTGGATCCTAACTGACCTCGGCGCTCCGGACGGAAAGGTGCCATCATCTTGCTGATCTTAAACTATCTCGGTGCCCCGGACGGAAACGTGCCATCATCCTGCTGATCCTGATTGACCCTGGTGTTTACGAACGCATCGCGTCATCTCATCGCGCTGTTACTCCAGGTTTGTTCTTGCAGCCATCGCAAGGACATTTGATCTCCAAAGAAGCCTTCAGTACAAGTAAGGTCTCTTTTTATCTTTATAATGTCGGAAATGAATGACATTTTAGCAACCCAACAACAACTAATCGAAGCCATAGATAGGCTCTTCGCCAATTTCAAGAATGATGGTGAAGAGCGCAAGACCTCGGACTACTTACGTCGTCGATTAGCTACCTTGGAACAATACTTTACAGAGTTCCATAATAATCATATGACTTTGTTATCTTTTGGTGATCAATCTCATACATATTTCAGCACTAATCAATACGATCAAATGAAGGAAAAATATAACTACATTAAAACTACTATTCAAGTCTATAACCCTCTCGCAAACAGACCGCAAACCCCGGAATTGAAACCTCCTACGTTCCAACCTACTGCGGAATCTCAAACCTCGAACCTCGCATCTCACGCTGCTGCTTCTAAAACCCCTGCTCTTGAAGAGAGTAAAGCCGAAAGTCTCTTCAAAAAGCAAGCAACTAACTTTAAGGCTTTCTTGAGAACATCTTCTAATATTGACCTTGATCTCATCACGGAAAAATGGGAGTTTGAAGACATCCTGAAGACGATACAATCTCGTTGGGCGGCTATTGACTCGCTTCATTGGGAGCTCGACAACGAGTATGGCGGATCGAACCTCGAGTACGAAGAGCAATTTACTCATTATGAGAAATTCTACAACAAAATCAAGAAAGACATCAATAAGAAAATGTGGTCCGTCGCGCATATTGAAAAATGTACCCCTAAAATGGAGATAGTCACCTTTGAGGGAAACTACAATAAGTGGATTTCGTTCAAAGATCTTTTTACCGAAGCAGTACACAACAACCCCTCTTTGTCGAATGCACAAAAGATGCAGTTTCTAAAGAGTAAGATCAAGGGTGAGCCCGAAAAATTGATCCAACATCTCCAAATAAGCTCCAACAATTATCCTGTATGCTGGAATATCCTCAATCATCGTTATAATAATACACGAATGATCTTCACTTCATATCTTAACAATCTCATGAATATCCCTGCAAACCAGCAACAATCATCAAATCATATAAAACGCATTCACGACACTACGTACGAGAGCGTGAATGCTATCAAGAATCTGGGAGTCGACGTGTCTTCCTGGGACCCTTTCCTGGTATGTATACTGTCTCAAAAATTGGACTCGGATACATACGAGGATTATCTACAAGCATTAAAATCCCCGCGAGAGTTGCCTGTCTTGGAAGATTTCCTTAATTTTTTGGAAACTAAGTTTATGATGCTGGAAACTTCACGTAAGAAGAATGAAAATTCCACGCAGAAATCATCCTCATCTCAATCCAACAATAATAACAAACCATCATTTTCAAAGGATTCTAATTATAAACGAAATTATAACAATCCTAAAACGAATCACTCAACAAACCAGGTTTCGCAATCGTCAAAGTCCAAACGCAAGCAATGCCCTATTTGCAACGCCAGCGATCATCGAATTCATGCATGTCAAAAATTATTGGAATTGCAACCTAATGAACGTAAAAATGCTGTTGCTAACTTGAACCTTTGTATTAATTGTTTGCATTATCACGATGCCAAAAAATGCCTTTCCGAAATAAGATGCAAGGAATGCAATAAAGAACACAATACCATTTTGCATGAATGTTTTAAGTCACATCGATCTGGGTCAAATGCAGCCACGATTACGAAATCGCCACCTCAACAGCAAGAAAGCAACACAGTTGCATCCCTTCTTAAAGAACCCTCAGAAATATTGCTTGCCACAGCAATAATTAACGTACAAGCAGCGGACGGATCTTATAAAAAAATGAGAGTCCTTTTAGATCAAGGGTCACAGACATCCATTATTAGGGAAAGCGCAGCTCAGTTGTTAAGACTACCGCGACGAAAATGTAACGGTTATATCTCTGGAATAGGAAATAAGGAAAACAACTGTAAGGGCAAGATTACTATCAAATGTTCGTCGTTAGTTAGCGATTTCACCTTTGAAACGGATGTATATATAATGAATAGACTCATAAATAATTTACCAAGCTGTACCTTACCTAAGCCAGACTGGCCTACTCTTAACCAAATAGCTCTAGCAGATCCCGAATTTTACAAAAGTAGGCCTATTGATATCTTATTTGGGGCAGATATCTATTCCACTATCCTTATGGACGGTATCTGTCGATCAGAAGGTATGTTGCCCATTGCCCAACAAACCCAGTTGGGATGGATCTTAAGCGGCAACTACAAAACGTACCATTGCAATGTGATCATACATAATATCGAAGATATTCAGCGATTTTGGGAAGTGGAGGACATACATGAATCTCCAGCAATATCAGAAGAAGACCAAAAATGCATCGAGTTGTACCAGTCTTCGACCTCTAGGTGGGAAGACGGAAGCTACGTCGTTAAAATACCATTCAAAGAAAATTTTGAAAATAATATAGGCGAGTCGAAAACAAAATCGATTGCTCAATTTTTCCAAATAGAGCGGAAATTAAGTAAGCAACCTGCAGTGGCACATGAGTATAAAACGTTTATTTCCGAATACCTAGAGCTCGGACATATGACACCCGTTGCGCCACACGTACAGCCGGACTGCTACTTATCGCACCATTGCGTCCAACGATCTGAGTCATCAACTACCAAATTGCGAGTTGTCTTTAATGCCTCGGCAAGAACCTCGAGTGGATACAGCCTCAATGATCTTATGTGCCGAGGACCTAATTTACAACAAGACCTTCAGACCCTTATCTTAAAATGGAGACAATTTAGATACGCTTTTACAGCAGATATTGAAAAAATGTTCCGCAAAATCTGGCTACATCCCGATGATCAGAAATATCAGAAAATTATCTGGCGGAACCATCAATCTCAACCTTTAAAAGAATACCAGCTAGCGACAGTTACCTATGGCACAAAAGCCGCACCTTTTTTGGCCATGATGACACTGAAGCAACTGGCCATCGATGAAAGGACGAACTATCCTCAAAGTTGCGCTCCTGACATCTTAGAACACTCGTTTTATATGGATGATCTCATGCATGGTGAACATTCAGCGACAGCAGCTAAACAGCTCAAAGCAGAGATGATCAACCTCCTCAAATCTGGGGGGTTCAATCTCAGAAAATGGCGATCAAACCTGCCGGAAATAACAGATGGTTCTGATGCACTTCAAAAGGAAGACTTTGATTTTAAGCAGCCGGAGTCGACCAAAACTTTAGGTATTCGGTGGGAACCAAAACATGATCAATTTATCTTTCATCCTATAGAATTTGTCTCTCAAGACATCCTTACAAAAATACAATTCTTATCTCAAATATCTAAAGTTTTTGACCCTTTGGGCTGGCTAGCACCAGTCACAATAAAACTTAAGATCTTGTTCCAAGAATTATGGAAATCAGACCTGGGTTGGGACCACCCTGTCCCTCAAGAAATCGCGTTAGAGTGGAATTCTATTAAAGCTGATCTATATCATATTTCTCAATTTAAAATACCACGATGGATTCAAACCCAGGAAAAAGATATCATTGAACTCCATGGCTTTTGCGACGCCAGCACAAAAGCATACGCTTGCGTCGTGTATTGCAAAATACAGAGAGAAAATGAAACACACGTAACCATTATTGCGGGCAAATCAAAAGTAATACCGCTGAAAAAACCGCAATCTATCCCGCGTTTAGAACTTTGCGGCGCTCTCTTGTTGTCAAAACTTATGCGAAAAATCATTTTATCCCTATCGAGCTACGAGGTGCATGTTTATGGTTGGATTGATTCAACGGCTGTTCTAGGTTGGTTAATTGGCGAACCGGAGAAATGGAAACCTTTTGTTGCGAATCGAGTGAGAATTATTACTGAAATAATCCCTAAAGATAAATGGAGATACGTAAAATCCAAAGAAAACCCCGCAGACTGCGCAAGCCGCGGTTTACCTGCTGCTCAATTATCTAATCACTCGCTGTGGTGGCAAGGACCTGATTGGTTACCACAATATAAGCCTAAAGAATCTCATAAGACGCCGATTTACACGAGTAATACTACCGAAGAACTCAGAAGAAAAAAGGAAGTAAATACGGTCATTGTTAACCCCGAACATTTAATAATTAATCAACTATTAACAAAATATAGCACGTTGAGGAAAGTTACTCGAGTATTAGCTTACATCAACAAGTTCATCGACATTGTTGTTTTCAAGAAAAAACGCACGTGTTATCTTACTCTGCAAAATATAAAGACAGCAAGGGAAATGTTAATTAAGCATGTTCAAAACGAATATTTCGACGAAGAAATATCGCGGCTGAAAAATAATGAACCACTAAATAAGAAAAGCCAGATTCTTAATCTCAATCCCATACTAGACACTAGTCAACTGCTCCGTGTCGGTGGCAGACTTAAACATTCAAATCTTGATCCCGAAATGAAGCATCCCATCATAATCCCGAATCAATCAAAATTGGCAGATCTTATCATAGATGAATCCCACGAACTTGTATTTCACGGTGGAGTAAAAATGACTACTGGATTTATAAGACAAAAATACTGGATTCTTGGAGGAAACAGAGTCACAAAGAAACGATTAAGAATGTGTGTCAAATGTAAAAGAAATAATCCTATACCACAACATCAAATCATGGGTGACCTACCTCCAGCACGATTGATTCCTAACCGACCTTTTTACCACACTGGTATAGATTATACCGGACACGTCCTTATTAAGGCAAACAAAGGTCGTGGCATTAAAACCTGTAAAGGATATGTCGCAGTTTTTGTTTGTATGGTAACTAAAGCCATACATTTAGAAATCGTCTCAGATCTCACAGCGTCAGCATTTATCGCCGCGCTTCGACGAATGTCGGCTAGGAGAGGAGTTCCTGGGCACATCTATAGTGATCAGGGAACTAACTTCATAGGAGCCAACAAAATTTTAAAACAAGAGTTTGCCGAAATCTCCAACATCTTGTCTGACCAAGAAATAACCTCGACAATTTCTGAAATGAATATTGAGTGGCACTTTAACGCCCCATCATGGCCATCTGCTGGCGGACTCTGGGAAGCTGCAGTGAAGAGCCTAAAACATCATCTCAAGCGTGTTGTTGGAGAGCAAAAATTAACCTACGAGGAATATATTACTCTACTATCCCAACTCGAGGCTTGTTTGAACTCTAGACCACTGTGCCCTCTCACAGAAGATCCTGAGGATCTAGACTTTTTGACCCCGGCTCACTTTTTAGCAAGTGGCCCCAACTTAACGATTTTCGAAACAGAGCATGATCTCAGAACACGGTGGAACTTGACGCAAAAAATCTATCAAGATATATGGGATAAGTGGAAGACTGACTACCTCTCGCAGCTCTCTACGAGGTCCAAATGGCGACAGCATCAAAAAGATCTCAATCTTAACGACATCGTTATTATAAAGGACGACAACCTTCCACCAGGAAAATGGAGTCTAGGTCGCGTAGTAGCGCTGCATCCTGGAAGTGACGGACACGTAAGGGTCGTCACACTTAAAACCAAAAATGGGTTCTTAAAACGCCCAGCAGTAAAACTGTCCTTACTGCCAACAAATAAAAATGATCAAGATCAAAATGCCCCAAAAGTTGATGATAAATTGCCAGCGGCGAAGAAAAAACGTCCTATCTCATTCTCAGCTATGGTCCTATCTTTGACATTATTTTTTCTGTCACTAATAAACACCGCTCAAGCATCCTACAACTTTACCCTGCTGACAAACAATAGTGTCTACTTCGACAAAATATCTAATATGCATTTAATTAGAGATGATTGGCATTTAATAGTCTATTACGACACAAATCCTTATCAAGAAGGAACGGCGGCATTACTAAAGTATATCAAGTATCTTGAAACATTATGTTCTACGATTAGAACACAAACACCTTGCGACGGCGTCATGTTACAACTCGAGCACGAGTTCGAAGAAATTAAACATTATGATAATATTGTTATGATAAATGACTCGTTTATGAATAAGAAACGTCGGCGACGCGGCTTGCTAGACGGAGTAGGCTACGTTGCAAATAGTTTATTCGGAGTGTTGGACCAACGATTTGCAGAAAAATATGAGAAGGATATTGACCTTTTAAAGCATAATGAAAACCATTTATACAACCTCTGGAAAAACCAAACGTCGGTCGTAGAAGCTGAATTTAATCTCATGAAAAGGATGGAGAAAACTATAAGCAAACATCATAAAATAATAAATCAAAAGCTTAATTATCTCCAAGATTCCTTTAAAAATCTCTCTCAGCAAGTGCAGAACATAACTATGATCACAGACTTCATAACCTCGGCTTTCACTGCCAACAACTTGTTGTATACCCTTCGACGAATCCAGGACTCAATTTTAGATACAGTAACTGATATTTATAGTGGAAAATTAGATTTTCATTTGATATCTCCGAAGCAGCTCAGATCAGAGCTAAGCATAATATCAGCACAAATATCTGGAGACTTGGTTGTTCCGGTCGACAACTTCAATCTTAAAGATCTTTACGGCTTGCTCAAAGTAAGAGCCAAATATTCTGGCAAATACCTAATTATAGAAATAAAAATACCCTTGATGGAAAGGGATCTCTATGAGGTATTCAATCTTATCCCGGTACCACGCATTGTGAAAAATAACATGATGATGAAGGTCGAAACTATCTCTGAATTAGCAGCCATCAACATGAGAAAGGATTCGTATTTAACCATCACAGACACGGATCTGCAGTCATGTGTACTACAAAACCCTGTGACTATTCTGTGTCATATCAGAAAGCCTATTCACCACATGAAAGATGATCATAGCCTATGCGAGACGATCCCAGGAACAAGAACTTGTAAAACTAAAACTACCTCGTGCAAGAATGACTGGAGAGAGTTAACAACAGAGAACAAATATTATTATTTATGCTGCAATGAATGTAACGTCAAACTTCTGTGTGAAAATCAAATTATGGGAGTTAGGTTAACCAATGCTGGTCTGTTGCGTGTTGGGGAAGGCTGTTTAGTAAAAACAGAAGATATTATGGTGCATTCAAACAAAAGATTGTCTAGTAAAATTAGCACGACGACAAAGATTATCTCACCAGAAATATCACCAATCAATCACATAATAAATATCACTATGCCAGAAATCTCATACGAACTTGATCCCAATAACTCAGACAACCTCAGGCAATTTGAAGCTATTAAGAGAAGTCTTGAGATCATGAAGCAGAGTGAACCTTTGAGCACCAATATCTCCTACCACGACGTCCATCAATATACTGCTATATATCTCATCATATTGGTGATCTTGTTATTGGTGGCAGCTTACTGTTTTAAATATTGGTGGCAAAGAAAACGTAAAGGAAACCGTTCCAATTCTACAGCAGAGCGGTCGACAGCACCTGCGCCGACTGCGTTGCCATCTCCACACACCGTTGCAGAAAGTGTTGTGATTGAGTGTAGTGAAATTAGGGAAAATGGGCAATCTAGTAAATCAGTGAAAAGTGATCCTAAGCGACTAGCTTTATCTAGTGAGTGCTTAAGAAAAAAGGAAGATCGAGGTTCTTCACCGATCTTTCGCGTGTTTTCTCTTCCTGATTTATACTGTAGCGATTCTGTTTAATTTGTAATGTTACTTTTATCTCATCTTTTAACATAATTAACCCTACATAACTATTTTAGTATTATTTGAACATTGTTCTCACCTTGTTAATATTAAGTTCATTACCCATTTAACTCTACATACTCACTAACCTCATCTTTTTCTCCCCCGGGAGCATGTTCGGGTCAATCACCGAACTATTAAACATGTCAGCGTAATTGTGACACCGCGCTCCATGCCTTAGGTAATATTATGGATTACCTAAGTAAATGTAATTAGTACGCTTTCGGACAGCATATCGGGCGCGACTCAATCTCACCTCATTAGTTTTAATTTTATCCCATTTGTGTACTGAAATATAGTTATCTTATAATCTTTACATCTTAGTTTACATTTAAAACATGTATGGATGGTATGAAATAAATGAATTAAAATTATTCGAAATTCAACATTAGTTGCAAAGCTTACGCATAGAGCATTTAAGAAAAATTTTAAATTTTTTTTACGAGTTTCAAAATGACGTGAGAGTTCTGTTCGATTTTATTAATTCCTTAAAAAAGACAAATGTATGATGATAAAAAGCCTAAAGTAAAACATAATGCAGTAAGTATAGTCTTTATCAATTCACATAATCATCATTAGCAATCTCGCATTGAACCAACATTATCGTCCGCAGAAAATCGCGGTTTATCCATAGATTAATTAGCAAAATTGCATTAGCAATCCCGCCTATAACGTGTACTACTATATTAGCCGATAATTGTCGAGTGCGTTCGATTTAATGTTCGAATGTCTACAGGACCAATGTATGTGCACTTGTATCATCTATATAGATGGCGTGAGTGTCGACACAGATTATATCGCGTTTAATATCCACACCTGCTAACCTCAATTAGGGTTGTATGTCGTAATGAGATAATTATTTATTGGGAATTATTGTACAGTTTTTTTATGTAGGAGTATGAGACGAGCTTTAGTCGCTAAGTTTTTAAGTTGAAGTGTTTCTGTTGTGTTTGTTGTATTAATTACTGTAGAAAACAAAATAATACACTACTTATACACTTTTATCACTAAATAAATAATAGTTATTATATATGATCAAACGAACTTCATAAGCGAAGTTCGATCAATATTATATGAGTCGCTTCATTCGAAGATATATTATAACCAGGTAGTCCTTTTAATCTACAAGATAACATGCACACCTTAAGAGATTTATGAAAATCGATATAAGTATCGACTTTTTACAACTAAGTCGATTCTATACTGACCATAGCTACACCACTAGTCAAGCTGTCATTCTTTTAGAGATAATTATGACAAGACAAATGCAAAACTTTATCATGGGGATTGGGTTGGGAGGGAACCTATATCTTCGAATGAAGCGACTCATATAATATTGATCGAACTTCGCTTATGAAGTTCGTTTGATCATATATTATATTTCTTCGCTTCATTCTTCAGATATATTATAACCAGGTAGATGTTTAGAGAAAAGTTTTGTGTTTGATAATATTTTGTAAGATTATGTATCTTTATAAAAGTGCATTTATTTATGTACTTGATAATATTTAACGTCTCAAAACTATAAAATATTAGTTACTCGTTAACTTGATCGCGGAAGATTGCTTGCGCGAAGTTATCATCGTCTACGTTTGGACGATGATAATACATATTGGGTAAAGGCCATAGACGCACTAGTCCATCCCACGGCTTTCCATATAGTGTCGACGAAGACCCCGGCCGCGGCTGCCGCGGGCGTGGCGGCGTGCCGCGTGCTGTGCGCGCTGAACGCCGCCACGTCCACGCCCCGCTCTCGGCCAATATCTGCTTTATCCATCTACTTCTTTATTCACTGTGCTGTTGCGCCCTTGTCCCATGGGCGCTTGTCTCCGCTTCACGGTGATTAAAAGATTGGATACTTTAGCAGATCGGTCTTTGTCTGTGACGTGGAAATGATCTTCGAGCGCAATCGAGGGGCAAATGCGAAGGTTTTTTATCTAAAGTACGGCAGGAATAAGGTCAACCGATCACGACCTGCCGCAGATGTTTTTATAATATTCAAGCTTTAATCAACGATGTTTGAACGCGTTGGGCAGTACTTAAAGCTAAAATTACCACTTTTTCGTAATGTTTCCCTACTAAGGGTTCTGTTGGGGTACAAATTAGAAACATAATTCAGAATGATCTGTGAGTCCCATGTCGTGCCGTACTTGGGGAAGCTAGGTTTTAATTTAAACGCTCTTTTGAGCAATCGTTTAGTTTGGTCATCAGACGGATCTGTGACTATTTAAAGTTCCGTACGAACTTCGCTAAACTGTTCATTTAAAAAGCGTAATACTATCGGGACAGAGTAATCAAAAAATGATATTATTATTTACGGAATGTTGCCACCACAATTTGAACGACACGTTATATTGCTGCATCGTGTTCTTTAATAATGTCGCCAGTAGGTAAAGGTAGGTCCAGGCCTGATTCGGGAAAGCCGCACAGAGAGAATGTCTGCTTCAGAGTACTGTGGCACCCAGGATAAGGGGATTTGTGTAACATATACAATGTGATGTTCGTTAGGGTATGTCCAAATTATATCGGAAACTATTTACTTATTGTTTTAATTAATTGTGAATACCAGGCTTGGGGTGGATAAAAAAGAAAGTCTGGAATACCAGTGGCACATTTCTGTATGATTTTGTGAAGACACTTAAGAATAAGTGGAGAAGGAAAGCATAAAAGAACTGATTGTTCCAGATCACTATAAGGCATCTATGGAAAGAGCATCAGGATCCTTTCTCCATAACATATTATAATCCTGACATTTGGCATTGGCCTGAGAGGCTAATAAGTCGATTTCGGGTGTAACCAGACTTTTTGACCATCGTTCAAAGGCTAAATCGGATAGTTCGTATTCCATGTTGGGATTTAGCCTTCGAGAATCTTCGTTTGCTTCGTAATTTGCATTGGAATTGATGTACGAGGCAAATAACCGGATGTTTCTCTCTTCAGACCATTGCCAAATTATTTTAGAAAGATTATTGAAATGGATCCCACCTATCCGATTAACGTAGCTAATGGTTGTTGTGTTATCAACCCACAACAAAACAGAACAATCAGATTTTTTTTGCTTGTGAAATACTTAAGGGCTAAGAAAACAGCTAACAACTCTAAGTAGTTAATGTGTTGTTCAAGTTCACTATTTCTAAGCCCCATGATCTCCTTCGTTGTTACACACAGCTGGCAGCTGGTACGTGAAGCGTCCGTATAAACCTCTAATTGGAAGTTGGCGTTTTCATAGTGTTTTTAGAATTTAGCACATTCCTTTGCCATCAATTTAAATCGTCTAGTATTACAGGGTGAGGTTTGAACTGTCTATCAAAGCTAGGACGTTTTGTAAGGGTAGAAATTTTTGCCTTTTTAATTTGTGTACCATATTTCACCGCGGCCCGCGGGTCAAGCGGCTATCAAAACTCCTATTAACTGAGCAAATTCTCTGACTGAACAGTGAGACAATTCTGAGAATTTGTCAACTAGGTTCACAATTATTTGTTTGTTTAGGTACAAGAGAGCTCTTTTCATGGTTCATTACGAACCCGATACATTTTATAAGGTTTAAAGATAGCTTTAACATTCATCACCGATATTTGTCTCGGTGATATCTTTTGGGATATCGCCGACAAAAACTACCTTTTTGAAGCCCTGATAGCGTATATAGGAAACCACTTCCTTCATGCTCTTAGTAAAAGCTCTCGAAGCTACCGAAAGGCCATATTATGGCATACAATAATAAATTGAACTCAAAGGTATAGGTATGTTTGAGTTCTCATTTTCGAATTGGAGTCTTAAAAATTTACGATTTAGTATAAGGAAATATGCTTCTTTTAAATCCATAGTGGTCATAAAGCCATGCATAGCTAATAATTTAGATGCCGTTCGGTAGTCTTTCATTTTGAAGTGTAATTTTGCAACTTTAATGATTTAAATTTTTTAAATAAATCTTTAACCACCATTAAGGCTAAAAATGTTTTTGAATTTAACTGGCCCTTAGTAGGTTTGCTAGGGCTTAC
Source organism: Cosmia trapezina (assembly GCA_905163495.3). Taxonomy (NCBI): domain Eukaryota; kingdom Metazoa; phylum Arthropoda; class Insecta; order Lepidoptera; family Noctuidae; genus Cosmia; species Cosmia trapezina. Next base: position 26,763,123 of record LR991023.1, read on the forward strand.
ATTTTGCATATGGCTAACATGCCCTCTTTTTCAGTCGTAGTACATGAGTTTGTGGCACATTTGAACCAAACGGTGTCGGAAAACCATTACGTATCCAATTTAATATTAAGAATTAGGTGTTATGTTGAGCCAACAATCATTAAAATGAGACATTATACCAGCGTGTATACCTCAGTTATTGGCGCATCGCAAGCGCCCTCGACTTGTTCGCAGCGACCAAGCTCGACGCCTGCTGAGCTGGCGGTCCGACGCCTCGTGGTGCTGTTCGCCCTGTTCAGACATCTCCACACCCCCCCCCCCCACTTTCAGTAGGAACTGCGAGGGGCATGACCAGTTTCCCTGGTAGGCACCGGGTTGCCGATATTGATACTGAGGACGTGAATTTGTTGTTATAATAAAGTTTCGTCCCTTTAGCAATCCTGTTGTCGTTCGTAAGCTTTGTTGAGGCTGAGACGCCCACACCCAATCGCTGCAGCTCAGCTTCCTTCCTCACTCTATGACGAGATGCTTCAGCAATAGCCACCGAAACTTCGTTATTCAGTTTGGGTGCTTGAAGCAGAGTGCAGTTTTTCTGGCACAAGATAAATCATTGAACAATTTATCTTTTGCCTCTTTTGATAATCCCTTCTTGAAGATAGGTTCCCATCGCTGAGCTAAGATGTGATTAATTTTATCACCGAACTTTGGGGTACTTTTTTTTTTTTTTTTACGAGTTAATCAGTAGCTCTAGCTAGATCGAGCTCTAGGCATGTCCTATCTTCCTGTCTAGGAGTTGATGCTTCCACAGTTAGTATGGAAGCGTCGTCAGGGACTCAGCGAAATCATTGGGTGCATCTTCAATCGCTGTCAAATGTTCTTCTACGTTGGTGCCGCCGGGGCGGGACGTTAGGCTTCGATAACGTCTAAAATGTAGGTATAATAAGACGTAACTTTGAATTACACATTTTTGTTCTTTGTGTTAACTCACGGTAACCGCTAGAATTATGGATAAAACAGCTAGGTTTTATACTTATGGGTCATCGTTTTAGATTGTAATAATGATGTACATTATAGTTCATAGCTCATAGTACAGCCATCGTGTTAACGCTCGGTTAACTGCCAGGTGAGACAATATCCCATATGTTTGAAAAATCACAGCCTTCGTGTTAACTCACGGTTAACCGCTAGTCGGGAAAATATCCCATGTAGGTATTTGAAAAATCACAGCCTAAGTGTTAACTCACGGTTAACCGCCAGGCGGGAAAATATCCCATGTATTTGAAAAATCATAGCCTTCGTGTTAACTCACGGTTAACCACCAGGCGAGACAATATTGCATGTATTTGAAAAATCATAGCCTTCGTGTTAACTCACGGTTAACCACCAGGCGAGACAATATTCCATGTATTTGAAAAATCATAGCCTTCGTGTTAACTCACGGTTAACCACCAGGCGAGACAATATTCCATGAATTTGAAAAATCGTAGCCTTCGTGTTAACTCACGGTTAACCGCCAGGCGAGACAATATTCCATGTATTTGAAAAATCATCCTTCGTGTTAACTCACGGTTAACCGCCAGGTGAGACAATATTCCATGTATTTGAAAAATCATAGCCTTCGTGTTAACTCACGGTTAAGCACCAGGCGAGACAATATTCCATGTAGGTATTTGAAAAATCATAGCCTTCGTTTTAACTTACGGTTAACCGTCGCGTCGGGCAAAAACCGTACTAGATGAATATCACATAAGCACCATAAACATAACAGGTATCACAATCACAATCTACTTAACAATGCGCCTGTAATCCTCGCGAGATTAGGTGGCACCATACAATAATTTATAATTGAGGGTAGTTTTAAGTACAATACATACCGGAATCAGATGAGGATTCAATTATAATTCTACGACGACGCGACGTTTACGTCTTCGTTCATCTTCCAGTTTCTTGATTTTACGTCGATAGTTTTCAATTTCTTGAGAATATTCCCGTTTTTTCAGTATTTTTAATAACTAGTGAGCGCGCGTGTGCTTGCTATCGTGCACGAAAAAAGAATGACAGCTTGACTAGTGGTGTAGCTATGGTCAGTATAGAATCGACTTAGTTGTAAAAAGTCGATACTTATATCGATTTTCATAAATCTCTTAAGGTGTGCATGTTATCTTGTAGATTAAAAGGACTACCTGGTTATAATATATCTGAAGAATGAAGCGAAGAAATATAATTACAATGAAATGTTGAATCAAAAGAATTCTATTCACTATAACTTCAAAAACACGGTAACCTTATGTGCAGTTGTAGTGGTATTGAACTTGCGAGAGCGGAAACCAAATGCATTTCGCACGATTCTAAATACTTCTCAGTATTAGGAAAATGTTTTACAGAATATTCAACCGTGTTCCGTCGAGTTAAAAGTCACACTGGCCCAATGTTCAGTTCACAAGAGATGCCGCCTTCCGCCACTGTCTGCCACTAATGAGTCGGTCAATTAACCGTAACATTAACGGGCCACTTTGTAATACGTGCCAGGAAGAAACAAAACGCAGCTCAATTCGTAGGAACGTTCCAATTTTGCGAATACAAAGCTAGGGATATTGTTTTTTTTTTCATGAAACAAACAATTTTTTGTTATTAACGTACAGCACAAAATGGAACTTTACGATTTTATCGCGGGAAAATCTCGCCTTGTTTGCTTTAGCATACTTTAATCTATTCTACTTAGAGCTGGCTTTTTCGCACCTGAACCGGGGGGTGTTTTAAAACGAATTTACCGCCTCTTTGTTAGCGAGCTACGTGTCTGTTAATTCGTTTACTCTTTGCGAAGAGGGCTCTAATGGGAGGGCTTTTCTTGCAATTAGCCGCAATTAAGATACTTCGTAAGGAAATACCGCGAAGGATTCGCGCGCATCGAATCACGGGAACCGTTTCTAAATCGTCGATACGTCGGATGCCAACATTGCCGGGGCCGTGCCGGCGCTACGGTCGGCGGCCGACTCGCGATGCGGATTTGTTTGGGACCTGTAATTAAAAGCCGATTACGTTTATATTGAAGGTTCTCACCAATCAACATTAACAAGGGGTAAATTGGAAAATGGTCTGACGCAACACCCTGCCCTGTTTATGAGTGTGTTGATGTTTTTAATTAATTACGGGAATATACATAATTATTCACTTCACGACAATAATAATTTTAGGTTATGAGATTGCCACTACGCTGGGGAAACGGATTTGTCTTTGAAATAATGAACTTGAATTGCCCACTTAATAAAATGAAGAGTAGACATTCCTGGCTACTGTGACGCTCTAAATTCTTTGTATCAAGGATTAAACACGTAGCTTGAAAAAGAACCTCGTACAACTCTTTCATAAAATTGAATGAACGACAAATAAAAATTGAATGGTGCACTAAAGCCTGCGCGGCTTAACTCGCTCGGTATAGACTATCAAAAATCGTCGTAGCACAGATAATAAAAGCAAACGTCAAAATAAATCGCCGCAGAGGTTATCTGTGGTACATTAAGCTTCCTTGTCGCACTATCTCATATTTCTTGGTCATCGATAAATAGAGGCGGCGGCCACCTATTATAATTAAAGCGGTCGATAAAATCGACATGTAACGCACTTTAGTGGGCTAGTGTGGTGCGTTATCGATAACTGTGATGTGGCTGGGTGGCCGGACCACCCGCGCACTTGCGCAAGAGTCTATAGGACACAAAGTAGATAGTTACAATAGGTTCACTAGTCTACACCACGAGATCGAAAACGGCATGATAAGATCTTTGAGGCCAGATGCGTAAAGAACAAGTAGACACCAAACTTGTCCGCTGTGAAAGAATCGACCGCGCCGAACGAAACGAAGGTCCTAGTAATAAATTCTTCTAGCGGTTCGTCCGAAGTCCGATTCAGCGAGGTTTCGTAGGATATCATACAAGTAATTCTAAAATTCGATTCTTTCGACTCCTTTGCTTCCTTCGGCTCTGAATGTGAGCGTTTACCTTTAGAACGACTTTCCTAATGCAACAGGCAACTTCGAAATTCAAAAAGTCTAAGGCCGTGTCCTTACCGAATCTCACGTGAGTTCGTGATAGTCACGGTTGTTTATTAGATAACGGGGCTCTTATTACGTACGTTTTGGTCTCACCCAATCTCACGTATTGTTTCGTCAAATATCACGTAATTTTTTTTTCGCAAGAAATAGTGTAAAATTGCGAGAAAACTAGGCAATTATAATAAAAAAATAAATATTATAAAAAATAATTAAGCAAATTATGTTTATTTAAATAAACCCAACGCAATAAAGCACAGATTATGTATTTACACCAAAAATACGCATTTTGAAAAGTTTCACGTGACATTATGGGGGTGGGAGGGCTCGAGCCAAGTACCACGACATCTCACCCAGGGGGGGGTGGGGGGGGGGGTTCATAAAATCGCCAAATTTTCCTCACGTAAACCGCGAATGAATCGCGTATTCGCGCGATTGGCACTTTCGGTTAGGACACAGGGTCGGACTCGAGTGTGGGCCTTCTTCAAATTTATTTTTTTGGTGGTTCCCGGGTGAACTAAATTAAGTGGACATTAGCATGTAAGATATTTCCGAGACAATACCTCGGGCCGTGTCGCGGTATATACCGTGTGATAATGACGTGTTTTCGGGTACAGCTTGATCGTAGATTTTTTTTATTGTTTCGTCTATGACGGTATTTTATGAGATTTTGAGTCGATAGATAAGCTGGAATGAGCTTTAAAAATTTATTGAAAAAAGCGAGATATCTTGGTGAATGATGAACTCACTGGTGAATTAATTTGGTATTAATATGGTATTGGTGAACTTGATTAACTCTTTAAACGTCGATTGACACCCAGGTGTGCAGATAACAATAAAAAATCTGTTGTATCTGCTAATTGGCGTGCGACGGGTTAGCTGGTATTTTATGCGCATTGCAATAATTGCTGATAATTATTATCATAATTATCAGTCTAGACAGTCTAAGAGCTAACCTCTGACCTGGACCTGTTCTTATTCAGTGAAGTCACAGTGATCCCAGAGGGTTGTACCTTAGTCGTGACGTCATCATAATGACTCAAAATCAATCTGCCTAGCTTTTTTGCTTTTTGGGGTCGGCTTCCAATCTAACCGGATGCAGCTGAATACCAGTATTTTACATGGACCCACTGCCTACCTCCACAACTCAGTAACTGCATACACGATACCCTTTGGTAAGACTGTGGCGGCATCTACATCGCCACATATGAACTAAGCATAAATGACATGACGTCACGCAAACCTGCATCGCGCAATTAGAGTTTACCACGCAATTAGCATATATACAACGTCCCGACATCAACCGTCGGGCAGTAGCCCACCAGACACAACACCCGTCTGGTCAGAGGGTCCTCCCTTTTCAATAGAGGATGAGTGAACTTTACACCCTGTTCCTCATGCCTCTAAAAGACTGATGGTTGTCAGATTTTTAACGACTGTGAAAGATCTACGAATCACAGCCGGGACCAACGGCTTAACCTGCTTTTCGAGGCAGGGAGTTGTCTCGATATGTAATGGATGGTCACCCATCCACAAACTGGACTGCAGCAAGCGTACCTTAACCTTCGACCGAACCGTGCGGCTGTTATTATTTTACCCACTCAAACGTAAAACACAAACCTGTGGAACGCGTATGGCCCGAACGTGGATCCACGCGAGACACAATGGCTTTTTAATTTTGTCTGTAATTACAGCATCCGCCTCGTTATCGAATGCCAGGTTGTCCAATTAAAAAAATATAAATACTTTATCAAACGAAAAATAATTATGAAAAAGCTCTACTTACCGAGCTATAAGTAAATCAACGAAACTGAGATTTTAACAGTCAACTGCGAAAGTCAAATTCAATTACCTCCGAGAATAATTAATATTAAGTTAATATTTTCTGAGAATACCTTTAAAAGTACCTTCTGAAATGAACAATGGTTTAATAGAGGTACAATTACGATCTTCGAACATGGAGCGAGAGATATAAATGACTGAAACGGGGTTCGAACTTGGTAACACACCTAGGTACTTATCTAATATTTCTCAGAGGCAATCTTAGGTGAATTATGTTTGACGTAAAATACAGACGATGGAGAGAAAATCATCCCTGCCTAGTTATTGGTGAAATTGTTTATGGCAGATTGGAACTTTTTATTTTAATCCATCGGGCTTTGTTGTATGAAAAACGCAAGTACAAATACTTTTATTTGTTGAACATAGGTGGGTTAGGTACAATTGTTGTAATTATTAGGTACAATTAGAGCGCTTATTAGAGAATATCCTCATCATCGGCGTACAAATATTATTTTGGTACGAACAAACATGCTGAACGGCGCGATTAAAATAAATAGTTAAACTTATGACACATTATTAAATAATTAAAATTCAAATTGTCAACACAAAAAAAAAACATTCCAATAAAATATAATAATAATTAAATTCTAGTGTAAATTGTCATATCAATAATACATTAAAAAACAAAGATAATTATAATGTGTCAGTTAGGTTCATTGTATAATATATTTGTTCATATAATATTTTCAAAAGCCTATAGGTAATTTAGAACAATGATTTATTTAATTAGATTTAATAGGTGTCAAGAACGCATTCTCTAAACGGCTGGATTGTATTTAAGTATAACTTTGTATTAAGTTTAAGCATATTTCACGTAACTAATATAAACATTCCGAGCCCCATGTCAGTCATAGCACCTAACAAATATTTACAGAATTTTCCAACTAACAGGCTGTTAGTTGGAAAATTCTGTAAATGTATGTTAGGTGACAGCACATCAGATTATAGGTACCAAACTGTCAAATTTCTCCAAATGATTTTAAACCTTAAGGCTTGTCCGCCGTAAAAAGCGCGGTCACTGCCTGCATAGAAAAGAAAGAGAAGCGCGATGACACAACGCTTGCAAAATATAAAGTAATTACCGATTTACAAAAAATCTATTGGCTGGACTAAAAAAGTAATCACATGAAATCTTTCCTTATTATTTTGTAAAAAAAACTGTATAAATGAACACTTTTAATGAAAACTGTAGGAGTAATATGGTAAAAACTGGAAAAAATAGACAGAAATAGACCTGGGTTTAGTTTTTTTAGGGTTCCGTACCTCAAAAGGAAAAAACGGAACCCTTACAGGATCACTCGTGTCTCTGTCTGTATGTCCGTCTGTCCGTCTGTCACAGCCAATTTTCTCCGAATCTAATAGACCGATTAAGTTGAAATTTGGTGTACATATGGATTTCTGTGACCCAAACACATACGGCTAAAGTAAATAAACGAATTTTGAATATGGGAGTCACTTTTAGGGGGTAAATAAGAAAAGTTTAAAAAAAAGTTTTGCAAACTGTACCGTGTGACATATCAAATGAAAGGGCTTACTATGAGGATTTCATATAATTTTTTTAATAATTTTAAAATAAATCGTTTTAAAGTTATTTAAGAAAATAGACGAAAATTGACCATCGCCCCCCCTTATCTCCTAAACTACTGAACCTAAAATTTTGTAAAAAATATAGAAAATAGGTACCTGTACATTACAGGAAAACCTATAAGAAGTTTGTGGTCCTAAAATGACATGGTAAATCTCTCAATATTGCGAGTACAAACTTACATTGACTGTTGGAATGTATGGGAGAACATGTTAAGTTTGTTCTTGGGATAATTTCATCCCACCTACGGAACCCTTCATTGTGCGTAGGCCGACGCGCACTTGGCCGGTTTTTTTTTTTTCCTTAGTTCTACAAACTAAAATACATTTCATCAATATCGCGGTCGCGGTCGCGGTCGGTCGCGCGCGCTCTCAGCGTAAATATCGATGCCCATATTGCATTTAGTTAAAATGTCGAAGTGCATATCGTGTAATGTAATTATAAACGAACTACTTGCGTTCGTTCAAAATAAAATAGAGGTCATGGATGACGAAAGCTTAGTGCTTATCTGCAGCCGCAGCTTCAAAGCCTCTGAGATCCTAGCAGCGAAGATCCTTCTCTACGAGGTTACAGCTACAGATAAGCGCCTGAAGACTAGGAGGAACGATGGAAAGTCACAGCGGGATATGGAAGACATTGTAGGGTTGATGAAAACCTCCGACCCCAACGAAGTACCTATATTCGTAGCTCGCGAACTGACGAAGCTTCCTCCCATAACGTTCGACCACATAGATGTAAGTCGTCTGCTAAAAGACATCGTGGCCTTAAAAGCGGACGTAGCGAATCTACATCACAACTCGGCAACAAAAGATCAACTCGATACAGTCCAGCAGGAAGTTACAATGCTACGAGAAAGCACGCGCCTACCCTCAGTGCTGACTAATGTCATCAACGGAGCGCATTTCGCGGCGGACAGCGGCCCTATGGGGCTAGATGATTGCTCAACACTACCGAATGATACCACAACAGTCACACCTACGATTGAGCCACAAACAATGCCTGCTATATCGAACGAACAAAGTAACAAGGCTACCCCTACCCATGTAGATCTCATGAAATCCCCCATTTTTGTTCCTCAATCGGTAAAACAAGACGCAATCGTTGCAACCACGAATAACATAGACGCTGATGGTTATCAACTAGTTACTAGGAAAAAACATCGTCGCAAGAGCCGAAATATTATCGGTAATGCTATGAACACCGGCAAAATTAAAGCAGCGCCACGCACGGCGTATGTTTATGTTGCGAATCTAGACAGCACTGTAACTGCTCACGACCTAGCTGATTACATGCATGATTTGGGTGAGTCCGCAATTAACGTAGAAAAGTTACCTGATAATAGAAAGGTCACGTACAATGAGTATAAAATCACTATATCCTGGGATAGACTACCCTCGATAATCAAAAAAGAAATCTGGCCACCCGGTGTTATTGTTGGTCGTTACCACGAAAAGAATGCTCGTAAGGGCATTAAAAAGATTAATGTACAATAATATGGATTCAAATGTAATTAAAATCACATCTATTAACTGCAGATCCGTTCGAAGATCAGCAAAGTTCATACAGGACCTTTGTGCTACAAATGATATAATATTACTGCAAGAAACTTGGCTCTTACCAAATGATTTACACTTTCTTAATACCATTCATAATGGATTTGATAGTATTGGAACGTCAGCTGTTGACATCTCAAAAGGAATATTAATTGGCAGACCTTACGGCGGAGTCGCAATATTGTATAAAAACACCTTAAAATGCAAAAACATAGAATGCGATAATCCACGGCTCTGTGCAATTGAAATACACACCAGTGATACGAACACTATTTTACTTATAAACGTATACATGCCCACTGCTAACACTGACAACTTTCCGGAATATTGTGAAATACTTTGCAAAATTCACTCGATTGTAGAAGACAGTGAGATCGCAGACTGTTTGATAATCGGCGACTTCAACGCTGACCCTAGACATCGTTTTGGTACTGAATTAGAACAATTCTGCACTCAATATAAATATAAATTTGCAGACAAACTAAGATTACCGAACTCAACATACACATACGTCAGTGACGCGCATAACACGACAAGCTGGCTCGACCACTGCCTGGCGACTGAGAATGCGTACCGCGCGATAAAGGACATTGTCATAGACCTTACAATGGATTGGACGGATCACAGACCGCTAACGGTTAACCTGCAAACTAAAGATTTGACGATCTGCACTAACATTACTTTATCAGCTCGACCACCGTGGACCTGGAAAGCACACTCGTCCAATATAGATTGTTACACTGCAATGGTGACAGAAGAACTTAATCTGCTAATGTCTGGAAATATCGAGATGAACGACATATTGTTGATTGATCACTTGTACAACTCGCTTGTTAAGATAATGCAGAGATGTGCTACAGACTGCTTTAAATCACAGAGGCACAAAACTAAAAATAAGAACAATATAGTACCTGGGTGGAATGTTTACGTTGCGGATAAATATGCCGCTTCGCGACGGTCACTTGCTCTGTGGCACCAAGCCGGTTGCCCCTCCAGCGGGCCTATAGCCGAGGAACGAAAACAGTGTCGTACTGCATTCAAACGCGCGCTTAATTATTGTCAACGAAATCACGATCAGATAATTATGGACAGGATCGCGTTGGACATGAAACACAAAAACTTTCCACAAATTCTGGCAAAGTATTAATAAAATTATCAAGCCGTCGACGCAATATCCATCACACATCGATGGCATAACAGACGATAAGGAAATAGCAAATATGTTTAACAATTTATTTTGCCAACCTGCACCTGCGAAGCAACATAATTTTACAACAAAAGAAACTCATGACGAAAGCTGTACAATAATAACTGTACAGGACATAGCGGACGCTGTGAGGCAAACAGCCGGCGGTAAATCGCCAGGGTTAGATGGCCTAACAATTGAACACATACGCTATGGAGGTCTGGGCATGTACCATGTTCTGTCGATTCTGTTTTCTGCCATTTTAAAATCTGGATATGTGCCTAAGGCCCTCACAGACACAGTTATTGTTCCTATATGCAAAAATCGAAGAAAGAACATCTCCAGCGCTTGTAACTATCGCCCCATTGCACTTGCTAATATTGTAGCCAGACTGTTGGAGAAGATTTTACATAAACAAGCTGCACCTTTTATAATATCTTCGGACTGCCAATACGGCTTCAAAAGCCAAGTATCAACCAGTACTGCTATCTACGTACTCAAACAGGTTGTGGGATATTACAAGAGTAGAAATACCTCTGTAATAGCCTGTTATCTAGACCTCAGCAAGGCGTTCGACCGCGTTGACCATGATCTGCTCTGGCAAAAGCTATCCGACCGTGAAGTCCCCAGCGAGGTGGTGCGGGTACTGAAAAACTGGTACCAGCAGCAGGAAAACCGTGTCCGATGGAAAAATGTGCTATCGACGCCATCTCGCCTTAAGTGCGCTGTGAGACAAGGTGGAAGCATGTCCCCGGCACTATTTAACGTCTACATGGATGGGCTATCGGACAAACTAAACCAAACAGGTGTAGGGTGTTCGATTAACGGGACCCTAATAAATCATATTTCATATGCTGATGATATGGTTCTGCTAGCTCCGTCGATATCAGCGATGCGCAAACTATTGGCTGTGTGTGAAAATTACGCCAAAGACCACAATATGGTGTACAACCCGGACAAATCACTGTACATGGTGTTTGAAAGCCCGAACAGATGGTCGGATCTGCCGCCACTTCAACTCTGCGGCACTGCGCTTGAGAAAGTCGACGTGGTCAAATACTTAGGTCACGTAATAACAGCCGACCTCTCCGACCACGCCGATATAGAAAGACAGCGACGAGCCATATCTGTGCGAGGCAATATGCTAGCGAGGCGGTTTAGCCGCTGTAGCGACGTTGTGAAGGCCCAGCTGTTTACCAGTTACTGCACAAGCGTTTACACAGTCGAGTTGTGGACAAACTACACCAAGGCGGCACTGAGCGACATGCGAGTGCAGTACAACGACGCGTGGCGCGCGATGTTTCGACTGCCTCGGTGGTGCAGCGCAAGCGCCATGTTCGCCGCGGGCCGCGCGCCCTGCTGGCAGGCGCTGCTGAGGAGCCGGTCGGCCGCCGCACGCACCGCCATATATCGATCGGCGAATTCATTGGTGGCCGCAGTACGCGAGTGGAACCACAGCCCCCTACATAATAGGTGGCAGTCCTACCACACGCCGATAACCTAATTCGCGCGCGCGCGCGCGTGTGTGTAATAGGTCATAACTATATATGATGTTGTGTGTGTTTCTGTGTGTGTTTGTTTATTTAATTTTTAAGTTTATATGGGTTTTTATCTGGAAATAAAAAGATTTCATTTCATTTCATTTCATTTCATTTCATTCATTTCATTTCATTTCATTTCATTTCATTTCATTTCATTTCATTTCATTTCATTTCATTTCATTTCATTTCATTTCATTTCATTTCATTTCATTTCACATTTCAGGACAAAATGAAATCACTTCTTATGTATTGTAGATTGCTGTGTATTTTTTTCAATCAAAAATATGCTATAGTTACTGTAAAAGGTTGACACAAAGTTACTTACTTTCGCCGTATTTTGGGAGGACAAGCCTTAAAACGTTGATGGTTAAGTTCAAAATCGAATGAGAAAATTTGACAGGGTTCATGTACAAAAACCGACTGTAATTTTGTAAAATGTGTGATGTGCATGAGAGCAAATAAATAAATATTTATTTTATTCTGTTTTTTAGTATTTGTTGTTACAGCGGCAACAGAAATACATCATCGGTGAAAATTTCAACTGTCTAACCATTAGGATTTATGAGATACTGCCTGGTGACAGACGGACAGACGGACGGACAGCGGAGTCTTAGTAATAGGGTTCCGTTTTACGCTTTGGGTACGGAACCCTACAAAAAAAGCTCATTCATTAGATCATAATTGAAATTTATATATAATGTTTATGTTGTGCATTAAAATTTATAGAAATACAGTATTTTAACTGCAAAATCACATAAGTCAGCGGAATCACCAAAATTTCGTATAGGGCCTCATAATGGTGTGGTACAGACCATCAAACTGCCAACTTTCTCCATGCGGGACCAACATCGTAACACCTTAAACACCCTGTATACGATGGTTTTTTTTTGCAGTAGCCATATGTAACTATAGCAAGAAAGAGCACCTCCACTTTAATAAAAACCGGTCAACAGCGAGTCGGACTCGCGCACCGAGGGTTCCGTTCCGATTTCTGAAAAAGTGTGCTATTTAGAGACATCGTTTTATTTTTCCTGTAATCTATATCTATAAAAGGAAAGCGTTACTGACTGACTGACTGACTGATCTATCAACACACAGCTGAAACCACTGAACGGATTGGGCTGAAATTTGGAACACAGGTAGCTATTATGACCTAGGCATCCGCTAAGAAAGGGTTTTTGGAAATTCGACCTTTAAGGGGGTAAAAAGGGGGAATATTGTTTGTATGAAAAATCTTATTCCTTGAGTTAATAAACTTGAAACTTGGCACGAATATTTATCTAAGTAAATTATGATTTTTGTGATTTTTTGTTTTTCTAAACTACCCCCTAAAGGGGAATTGGGGGGAAAAATTTTAACGCGCAATCCGATTAACTCAAAACTCAGTATTTATACTTAAAACCAAAAATAAAGAATAATGTGTATCAGGGTTTTTCGAAAATCTACCTCTAACGGCGTGAAAAGGGGTAGTCAATTTCACAGGGGAGGATTTTACTGCGTGGCTTGAAAACGAAGTAATAGCGCGGGTAGGCAATGCGATGCGACGGAGTGGGTCGAGCAAAAAAGAAATTTCACGCGGACGAAGTCGCGGGCAGAAGCTAGTCTTTCTTTACATAAACTTCTATCACATAGAATAATTTCAGATTTTTCTCTTTGCAAACTTCGGAGATAAGGGGGGAACGGTATTTTTTTTTACATTTTTCATCAGATTTCGAAAACTATGCGGCCTAAAAAAAAGTAAAAAAATATTGAGAATTTGCAAACAGCGCTCTTTCATATGATACCCCACATTAATATATACATATAGTAGCCCCACTTTAATTTTTTAAGACCCCCTTTCAGTCCCTGTTGCAAAAAAAATATAAATATTTTAATTTCTTTCTTATTTGCAAAATAGTTGGGTCAACGCGTTGGGTCATTTATAACTATTCTAAATTTCAAGTTGATAGCATTAGTAGTTCTTGAGATATCCAGCTGTGACAGACAGACAGACAGACAGACTGAGTGACACCATGACGGTTCCTTTTTTACCATTTTGGTACGGAACCCTAAAAAGGTAAGCTCGCACCGTTTAATTAAAATTATGAATATTTTAAGTCAATTAACATACTTTCTCACAAAACGAGTATGCTAGTTCTTTCCTCTATTTTCACCCCGTAGGAAGTTCTCGTTCATTTTCCTATAGAATGGTCTTGTGGTTTAACCCACACAATATACAGGGTGATTTATGCAGGCATACGGAGCAATCAACCGCTATTGTGAGCTACCAATACCTGGAAGATACAGGGTGCTTCAGGAAATAGTTCTTTGTTATTTTGTGACCACTCGGGCTTTCCGATTTTTTGAGAGACAAGCTTCCCTTTCTCTCCCCACTACTAGAGTCCATCTCTAAGAAAGGTTTGGGAGTTCTAACGTGCATTCTTCTACAAAACCAGGTGTTTTGCAAAAAAGTTGTGGCGAATTAAAAACAGGTGTACAGTCAGCCACAGCATTAGCTGACCCACCCTTACATAAATGGTTGAGATTTTTTAGAATACGAGTCCATAGAATTTTATAATTCTTTTATATTTTATTTAAATAAATAAAATAATATTTATTTAAATAAAATATAAATGAACTATAAAATTCTATCGACTCGTATTCTAAAAAATCTCAACCATTTATGTAAGGGTGGGTGGATCAGCTAATGAAAGAAAGAAGAAAGAAAAGAAAATACGTTTATTTGCGGTAAACATGACGCAGAGAACAAAGAACAACAAAATAAAATAACAATGATGCTGCGGCTGACTATACTAACAGAGAACAGAGCAGTGGTGGCCCGTAGCCCAGTAGTATAAGTCGACGTTTGCACGGACGTAAAAATATCGCGGCGATTTTTTTTTCGGGCACTGGATTTTCAACGCTCTGCTTAGCGTCGAGAGTTGAAAATCCAACAGTGTGTTTTTTCAATGCGCTATAATGCACTCTGTTGTTGTAAGTTGGATTCTCAATGCTCGGCTCAACACCGAGAGTTGAAAATCCCGCCGCGATATTTTTACGTAAGTGCGAACGTCGGGTAACGGCCGCGACTTCCAAAAGTTCGAATACATGATTGTGAGTGTGACATCTACCAACCTGCACTGGGCCCGCGTGGTGGATTACAGCCCACTCCCTCTCACCGAGAGGAGGCCTGTGTCCCAGCAGTGGGAACATTATAGGCTGATTATGACACAGGCTTCCTCTCGGTGAGAGGGAGGTGAGCAGTAATCCAGCACGCACCACCAGTTGGTAGATGCCACATGTCTTCGAATTTTAGTTTGTTAGTATACCTACATAATTATGTCATGTTATTTTTTTTCATGTTTTTTCAGTGTCCAAGTGTCGAGTTTCAACACCCGCATTTTGAGGTCCGCCGCGCATTTAGTCGGCGTTTCCACGAGCGTAATAAAATCGCGGCGGGATTTTATCGCGCACTGGATTTTCAACTCTCTGCTTAGCGCCGGGAGTTGAAAATCCAACAGTGTGTTTTTCGTCGCGCTGGGATGCACTCTGTCTTTGTTAGGTTGGATTCTCAACGCTCAGCTTAAGAGCATTGGTTCGGTACGGTATTTCATACAAACTTTCAAGTCCTTTTTTATCGAAATGAATGAACCGATTTTAATGAAACTTCATACGCATAAGCAGAATACATAGGTCTAAAAAGTTAGTAAAGAACATTTTCGAAAAATAGTGTTGCAGCTAAATTGGACCGATTTTAAATATTCCATAGAAACAGACATTTCCATTTATCTTTTTTTAAATAAGACATTTCGAAAATCTTCTTAACTAACTTTTTAGACCTATGTATCTTGCTTATGCGTATGAAGTTTCATTAAAATCGGTTCATTCATTTCGATAAAAAAGGACTTGAAAGTTTGTATGAAATGCCGTACAGAACCAACGCTCTTAACAGCGAGAGTTGAAAATCCAGTGCGCGATAAAATCCCGCCGCGATTTTATTATGCTCGTGGGAACGCCGATTTATACTCAATCCTTTCTTCGAAATATACCTAAGTCAATCCAATGTAGGTATCTGTAGTGCTGGTCTGGACTGTACCTAAGCATATAGGTAGGTACATAATCTCATGTGCACATACGGCGGGTCAGGGTGGCGTGTCGACAATCTGAGGTATGCCGCGCTGCGAGCCACGTGCGTGCTGACGTTACCGATAATTCCACTACCTATTTTATATTTATGTACCACGCTTCAGTATATTATGTATTATATAGGCTATTTTCAATATATACAGGGTGTAATGAGACCAAATCTAAAATCGCGAAAAAAAATCACTTCTTCCCTACATTTATGTTCGCATAACTCGTCAAAGTGTTCCCGTAGTTAAAAAGTTTTTTTTGTATTATTTTTACTAAATTAACTCATATAATGTTGTTTCAAATTTTATTTACATAACTTAAAATCGAACAGTCTTAAAAAATATGCACAAGTACCTATATAATATGCACAGTTTTAGTGTGTTTTATTTTGTGACTGTATTGAATTTTAATGTATTATTTGTGTATTGTTTGTAATTTTAATGTATTTATTTTAATGTTGTATGGAATTTGTTGTAAGTATTTTATTTTTATGATCTAATGACATTTAATGTATTTTGTTTTAATGATGCATTAATCGAATTAATTTTATGTGTTTGTGATGTGTATTATGGGACTTAAATAAATAAAATTAAAAAAAAAATAATAAGGGGAAATAATTACAGGTCATCAAAAACTTCATCTGCTGTCGACAGGAAAAGTGCCTAATAGGCTGGCAGCATTGCAATATTGTATGGCAATACTAATTCTTTGGCCAAAAAATAAGCCAGCCCTTTGGTCACGTGTAGAGTCGACCAACAGCTTCGCGATGTCCCGAAAAACTAAGAGGGCACTCGGGCCGTATACTTACTCTTTTAGTCGAAATCCTTTCGATCTGCTTAGGGGTTCGTGTGTAGTAAAAATAAAAAATAACTTTGATATTTTACAAACTTCGCTTTTATAAACACCGTGTTAAGGTAAACCGTTTAACACAGAGCTTTATCCACAGTCCACAGCACTAGCATAATATGTCGTAAATTATCGGCAAACGCTCGATAAGAGAGAATGAAAGGGCTATTAAAAGTTGGCAGGACCTGCACTGTTCTGCCAGTCAGTACGTATTGTTCTGTTATTAAAAAAAATAAATTGGTAATGGTAAAATATAGCTGGCAAGTTTACCTCAATCAATCTGCCTAGCCTCTTTTCCCAACTATGTTGGGGTCGGCTTCCAGTCTAACCGGATACAGCTGAATACCAGTATTTTACATGGAGCGACTGCCTATCTGACCTCCACAACCCAGTAACTGGGTAATACGATACCCCAGGGTAAGACTGGTTGTCAGACTTTCGGGCTTCTGACGACCCGTAACGACTGTCAAAGATCCACAAATGATAGCCGGGACCAACGGCTTAACGTACTTTCCGAGGCACGGAGGATTCTCGGTATGTAAAGAGGTTCACCCACCCACTGACCAACCCCGGCAAGCGTAGCTTAACCTGACGGATCGGCCCGTGCGGCTGTTATTACTTAGCCACGAGCTCCTGCCTCCGAGCCAGATAATAAAATACAGCTGGCAAATTTACCTACAATGATTTATTGCATCATGGAACTTTAAACCACTTCGAAACGATTAAATTCATCTTTAGTGCACTAGAAGTATCTTTACATATTTTTCGTCGCACTACAAATTAAAGCGCTACTAAGTATTACTCCCATGTATTTAAACAATTTCCAGCTGGAATTTCCTAAATTTCACCGAAGCTATTTCGTCCACCCTCGCCGACGACTTCCAGCATAGTTGCACACCAAATACTTTAGGACTCCGTCGTTCGTGGACCCGGCTACCCGGTTATACCCGGGTTCCCAACTACCCGGTTACTTTTTGCCGTTTTCAATTCCTACGGCGATCAATTAGACATGGTTTAATGGATTCGGGTGTCGTCTGGGGGTGATCGATCACGTGCAATAAGTACATTAAGTAGTTGCTGGATGTCGACCGACAAGCCCTGATCGATGGGGTGACGCCCATCTTAGTTTTTCATGGGAAAATGTAGCTTTTGCATCAATCACTTACCTAATATCTTATGTTAACTATTCGATTGACTTCTATCGGTAAGCTTTAACTTGAAAAAAAATAGCAGTTTCAGTAACAAAAATAAAAATTAATCTGCTTAGCCTTTTTCCAACTATGTTGGGGTCAGCTTCCAGTCTAACCGGATCCAGCTGAATACCATATTTTACATGGAGCGAGACTGCCTCCACAACGCAATAGGTACCTAACTGGGTAATACGATACCCCTTGGTAACACTGGTTGTCAGATTTTCGGGCTTCTGACGACCCATAACGAATGTCAAAAATCCAGGAATGACAGCCGGGACCATGGACCAACGGCTTAACGTGCTTTTCGAGGCACGGCGGAGTCTCGGTATGTAAATATGGTCAATCTACGGACCAACCGCGGCAAGCATAGCTTAACCTGATCGATCGACCAGTGCGGCTGTTATTACTTAGCCACGAGCCCCTCTAGTAAGTAAGTAGCAAAAATAACGGCATCAAAATAATATGCATGTCACTGGAATATCTTTAGCAAAATTAAAATGATGTTGTTAAGGCGAAAGCGCCAGGGTAGCCCGCGAAATTCAAAATTTCTTACGTTTTTTGCAATTTGTAGGTCAGTGTGAGCTTGTATGTTGATTAAAATATGATTCGCGGCCGTAGCTAATATGGCTTTACAGAATTATAATCATTAGAATCAGCAAAACAACTCCATAAGTTAGCATTTACCTCAAATCTGGAGATTTCAGGAAATCATGAGGTTTGAGGTAAATGCTAACTTTAGGAGCTGTATTGCTGATTCTAATGATTATAATTCTGTAAAGCCATATTAGCTACGGCCGCGAATCATATTTTAACCAACATACAAGTTCACACTGACCTACAAATTGCAAAAAACGTAAGAAATTTTGAATTTCGCGGGCTACCGTGGCGCATCAACCTTAAAACGAAAACAAATATTTCCCGTTTTCTGTACAGTTCCGCGCATGCATAGAAATATAAATAAAAATACATAAAGCGAACAATAAGTTAAAATTATAATGAAATTGACAAACTAAAGCGGGTTTCGTGCATCCGCGGGTAAGTGTTGCAGTCACGGAAGTGTCACTTGATTAAAAGCCATAAACAAGAAAATAAATATGGCGGATCGGGTCGTGCTGGGCTAGCTGGCCGCGCAATAAATTTTATGTTGTTGATGCATATAAGCGTAAAACTGCCGGTTTATTTTTATGGCAACTTTGACGTCCTATCAAAAGACTACATGTCTGATAAATAATTCAAAACATTAACAATCGATTGTGTCTAGCAGCAGTTTCATTTGTTTTCCGTATCGATGGAATTTTATCGGATTTCTCGGATATATTCCATTAATAATTTAAGAATTAGGCACGTCAATAGTCCTTGTCGTTTCCGCCGCCACATGCGGGTGAGTAAATAACTCAATGTAGGCGTTAATTATGTCGAGTGATCTTGAATGAGTCGGGCTTAACGCGCCTCCGTGTTAAACGAAACGTAATCACGTGGAACATTCGAATTTCGAATTCTATTACGTTTTGTTTTCTGTGCTACTTTCTTTTTTTTTTAAATTCAGATAAGGTATCGTCACGCACTTTTTGTGTTAGTTTGCTTTTTTGTTAATTATGATGATAATAGTTAAGACTTATTTATACCAAAAAAATACATTTTTAACCCCCGACGCAAAAAGAGGGGTGTTATAAGTTTGACCGCTATGTGTGTGTGTGTGTGTGTGTGTGTGTGTGTGTCTGTGGCACCGTAGCGCTTAAACGGGTGGACTGATTTGGATGCGGTTTTTTTTATTTGAAAGCAGGTTTTCCAGCGATGGTTCTTAGACATGTTTTATCAAAATCGGTTCAGCCGTTTCAAAGTTATTTGCTCTTTTGTTAGCTGCGGTAGGGATCTTAGACGCGTAATGGGTATTTACTTTACTTTCAAACCTTAGTGTGACCTAAAATTTGAAACATCCATGTATGCTATCTATCTATGCAAGATTATGGAATTGTTGGTCTGATGCTGCAGCTAGGATATCCAGCACTAGTGTGCTGGATACACTCTTGAAAAATTAATAGCAGAAACGTCGTGTTTGGATTCATTTACATCAGTATTTGATTCTACATACAATGCAATGGTGGCAACACGATGAACTGATGCTGCAGCCAGGATGTCCAGCACACTAGAAGACTCTTGAAAAAGTAATAGCAGATATGTCGTGTTTGGATTCGTTTTGATCAGAATTTTATTCTACATAAAATGCAATGGTGGCAACACGATGAGCTGATGCTGCAGCCAGGATATCCAGCACACTAGAATACTCTTGGTAAAATAATATAGCAGATATGTCGTGTTTGGGTTCGTTTTGATCAGTATTTGATTCTACATACAATGCAATGGTGGCTACACGATGAGCTGATGTTGCAGTCAGGATATCCAGCACACTAGTACACTCTTGAAAAAAAAATAGCAGATAGTAGTGTTTGTATTCGTTTTTTTATCAGTATTTAATTCTATTTGCAGTACGATGGTGGCATCATTATAAGTTAATGTTATGTGCAGAGAAACTTAACATTCTGCAGTATTAAAAATTCATTTCTGTATTGTTAAATTGTTTAAAAAGTTTAAAAAGGTTAAAATAAAAATTAAATTAAAAATTTAAAAAACCCCCAACGCAAAAAAGAAAAGAGAACATTTAAAAAGTCAAAAATAATACCTATCGTTGAGCCATCAAATTCGATTGAGTAATACCTATATATATTTTAATTACAGAAATTGATGGATGGCACGATAAGGTTTGCTCATTGAAATGGCGCTATAATGTCACGGCGGGGTACCGCATAAGTAAGTCAGACCCTTCACTTGATTGACTATGTACATATGCGGTACCCCGCCGCGAAATTATAGCGCCAATTCAATGAGCAAACCTTATCGTGCCATCCATCAATTTCTGTAATTAAAATATATATAGGTATTACTCAATCGAATTTGATGGCTCAACGATAGGTATTATTTTTGACTTTTTAAATGTTCTCTTTTCTTTTTTGCGTTGGGGGTTTTTTTAATTTTTAATTTAATTTTTTTCTCTTTTTATTTATTGCCGTGAAGTTGTTGAGTAACTAATATATTTTTTTGCAAAATATATTTCGCTGTCACTTGTACGAAAATGGTTTCACTTAGGTCTCAAACACATTTATTTGTGAGATAGATTTTTTCCTTTTTTGTATGAAATATCTGCCGTTCAGAATGACCGAACGTTCCTTCACGTCCCGAGGAAATGGAAGTGCACATGACTGAGATGGATTAGCGCCCATTAAGGGTAGCTCCGTCTAATACCTACATGAACGCAATATGTGCTCAGATACCAATAAACGCTTATTGTTTAGGCGATACGTCTTAGGTCTTGACGTCTTCAGATGACCAGTTTCTGCTCAAAAAGTGAAAGGTTCAATACGAAGTCAGAAAAAATTTGAATTTCGCGGGCTATCACTGCGGATCAACCTTAAAAATACCTCTCTTAATCTACCACTTTCGTAAAATCGTAATTTTTACAAAATAAAACCCACAATACTTAAATTAAAATACAGTAAATATTTATTCTTTTAAAAACATGAGATGACGTAAACATTCATTGCGATTTCACAATATTTCATTTGGTAATGGCGGTTGTGGAGCGCTACAATGTTGCCATCTTAGAAAATGGTAAAAACAAAATGGCGCTTGGTGGTTTTCTGTTGAATTTAATATAAAGAAACAAAGACAAATCGGTATCTCACATCCAGTCGAGCAAGGATTAAACAAAGCGCTGTTTATGTTAATGAAATGAGATCTTATCCGTTCACGTTTAAAGTTGCTATGGGACTAGGAACTACGGTTTGAGCCTGGTCCTCGCTAAATCTTATTAAATATTTTCAGCCGGGTGAATCAAATATTGAATCTCTAGCAGTTTGTGTTCTAGATTTTCTGGAAGATTCTATTTATAAAGTTTAGTTCAGAAATACAAAAGCCTCTTTTATTATTAAAAATAAAAAAAAATTACGGCTTTCTGTTTCTGATTGCTTGTTCTAAATATTTTTTAAGGTTCCTTTTACAGCTGTATAAATTAAAATAGAACTAACATTAATAAATTAAAGACTACAAGACTTCGCTAATGATATTTTTTAATTACAATCGTTCTGTTGCTAAGTATTGTTGATTTGTTAATAACAGACGCTGGCATAGATTAATGTCTTAATCAAGACATTACTGTACCACTGTTAAAGATATACATCATGTTTTGACAGGCCGTTAATCAGAACATACCTACAGACAAAAATAGAAGAATAGTAATAAAATCACAGTAATTGGACAAGTATCACCTTTAATCCGTTTCAATTATAAATCTAAAAGCTTATTTTTGTTGGAAACCCGGTTTATTATTAACGGAGAGGGCTGGCGGCACATTTCATCTGTCAGTAATTTATTGTCCGACAAGTTGTGACAACGGCCCATTGAACGAGGTTATTTATGCACAATGGAATTTAAGTTAAAACTACTGAAATTTATTCACTATCGCAGGGTTCAATTATTAATGAAACTATAAATCTAGACGTTCGACAGGTAAAATGAGCGAGGGCCACTTTTGATCCGAATCGAACGCTTCTTGCTTGAGAGTAAATTGGCTGTTCGTTTTATAGTTAACGAACACAGTGAGCTGGAATGCAAAAGTTAGTTTTATGGCATAAACCTAGTGTGAGTTTGTTACTCTTCCATTTTCTCTTATTAGTTCAATTTACATACTAACTGGCTACGACCAATAAGCGAAAAACATGTCGAATTAATATTTAAAAATCCCGTTCGCGTTCCATTTTTGAACGAGAGGAAAGCATAAACAATCCGACATTTAAAAAGCTACATTTGCTGCAGCATTTTTACTATTGCTGACAGAAAAGAGGTTTAACATAATAACCAACGGTTTATGACTGGAAAGTTCGCAAGCTATTAAAAGCTTTCTCTGTAACATTCGCTATTTCTACATAACACATAGTTTCGTAATTAAAGAGTCAGAAACAGCATTATGTTAACGACTATATATTGTAGTATGTAGCGGACCCGTGGAAATGGCGGCCGTTAAAAATATTTGGGGTGTAAACTGGGAACATTACTGCGCTGAGGCCACTAGTTTTTCTTGTTACCTGAATTGTTAAATTGTTGGGATAGTTTCGCTAATAAACAGAATGTAGTTAAGTACACATTGTAACTATTTGGGTCACATGAAAATTTAATTTTTAGAAAACATTAATGTTGCGTTTCCCTGGAGAATTTCTGTTACTTATGTAAATAACGTCTGAAGGGAATAAGAACCGAGTTGGTAACAGAAACAGAAGCTATTTAGTTAAGCATTATCTTAAACACGTGTTCTACTAATTAATATTAAAGTTATCCATCCCATCGTAGGTAGGTAGGTTACAGTTACATGTAGATACACTGAACTCTAAACATAGTAATTTCAATCAAGCAACATTACTCACATTAGAATTGAGACCCGAAGCTCGGAATTAAACGTAAACAAAGAGATTATTAAAAGGCTTCAGTGACGGTGTTTAAATTGATCAAACTCCAAGTAAGTGGGATAATCCGGCAGGATTAACACAACAACAGGCAAGCCTGTTTGTTGAATATTGAAGCACCCACTTGTATAGCGCGGTTACGTTTTGATAGCAATGCAAATAAAACCATTCTGAGATGCTACAGCGTAATTGAAAATTAAACAAGGGTTTATTTTCAATTCCCGCCAATTTCGCTGTCAAAGATGTCATTATTAAGTTTGACGTAGAAGTTTCAGTGTTGCCATAGCATTAATTTCACAAAAGTAGTGATGACCACTCTGTTCAATTAATGACATTAGTATAAAGTCGTGGAATGAATGCTGCCCCCACTCCCGTTAATACCCCGAACACTTATAAAGATAAATGACCGCACCCATTCCGCCGTTACGTTTCGTACCAAACGGGGTTAAAAGGGTTTTCAGTTCCTTAATAATTAATTGAAGGGTAGTCCATTTTCGAAATTAGCATGATTCCGTTTTTAGCCAAAGGCAATGGGACTGACCGAAGATAAGATTGGGGGATGATATATTAAAATTAATGTAAATATTAAATACGTAATTAGTATTCTGTTCGAATTTATGAGTTAAGTAGGAACCTAAGTAGTAGACGGATTTATATTCAAGACCGATCTTATCGCTGTCTAGAAGAAACATGGTCCTAAATATTAATGTACTTAGATAGTACTTTATCACAATATTGATAGAAAAACTCTTGACCGAAAATATCGTAGCCGCCCGAGCGGGAAGGGCGCTGGTGCGACACATTCATTTTTCCATAACGCCGGACGATTATTCACACGCAAAATAATACCTATCGATTTAAAAAATGAATCCTTTTATAAGCGGAACGAGCGTTATTCCGCCGTGAAAATAGCTTCGATGCTTCCATTTTACAGCGCCGAAAGGGTTCCCCGCGAGCGAGTAATAAAGTAATTTATCCACTTCCGATAACAGGCCAATAATCCTCCAGCGCACTTCGCGGGAATATGAGGAATAAATAAGAGGAGTTAGGAGGAGTTGGAAGGAGTTCGGAGGGGGACTGCGCCGCGTGGCGATGCCGATAACACGCGCATCCTGGTATGCACTTCCGAAGGCGATTGGAACTGTAATTCTCATCGAAGTTAGTTAGCAGATGGCGTATAGCCGACTCAGTTGTCAGCAAGTATTTTTAACGAGTGTAACTTAGTTGATACTCCGAATGTCTTCCAGCTTGTTGCTAACTTTGTTCATGTCGCGAGGCTTGGAAACGAGCGGTAATGTGGTTTAGTTGTGTTTGTTTTTGTGCCTCTAAAAGTGAAAAGCAAACAGCCGAATAAGCCTTGAAAGGAATGTTTGCTCTGTTATTTTATTAATTAAGTTTTCTATCAGGCGGTTCTGATGAACGTAAATCAAGTACGGTAAATATAACAGTCAAATTCAGATGATATCACGTAACTGGATATAAATTGCTTTACAACAGAACTTGAAAATCAATTCGGTACACAATCGGGTCGCCGGGCGAACTATCGCTGCGGGGCGAAATGTATCATGTCGTACAAGCCGCGGCGAACTTTATCAGGCATTGTATTTCATACACATTATCCCCTAAATCCTTCAGTGGCTGCGATTCTCATCACACTCCAAGTACTGTCCCGAGGCACTTAGAGCGCCCTAGGACTTAGTACTGATATACTCACTCTATCAGCGTATTCGATTACCGAGAACTCGAGCATATACAAGCTGATTACTTAGCCGAGTCAGCTCAACGGATATTACGGATAGCAATGCCATTAAGTAGTAAAATCGTTTCGGTTGGATTTATTGTTGTTTATTTTATGAGCGCTGCATGTGTTAAATCTTGAATATTCATGGCCGTAAAGATATTGGGAGACGACAGTAAAAATATCGGAACAAAATCTTCTGCAGATTCATTACCTATTCGTAGTTTACCTTCCATAAATTGAGTGTTAATTGTTATCGAAGTCATTAATCGACTAATAACTTAATGTTACCCTACCGTCCCATCTCTACACGTAGACAAGTTTTGATTGTTAGTCTAAGTTCACCCAAGTGCGCACTATGGACGATAACGATTATTGTCTCATGAATATATTTGCCAGAGGGTGAAACTCAAGGGTGCATTATTTTGTTGTTTTTACCTATGTTAGTTTACGTCATATTTCATTTGTTTGATAGAAGTATTCAATCAACTTTCTTCTCATTTCTCATTGTCTGGTCCTTCCATTCGGAATGGTTCTTACATGGAAGAGAAACATACATTTACATGAAAACTGTATGAATGGAAAACTATATTGAGGATAATGGCAGTCTTTATTATATGAGCTTAAAAGCTCATGCATTTGTATGGAGAAAGAATTCATTTAGCACCAGTTTGGGATTGTAGTGGCGAAATTAATAATACAATGGGGATAAGTGTTTCTGCTGTTGTTTAGTCAGTCAATGGGAGTATTATTCGTAGTAAACGGAGAAGCCATAATCGTATTCCATCGTATAAAAGGTTATTAAAACATAGTGCTTCTGCACTAATGTCTGTGCTTAACCTATCAGGAATAACGAGTAGGTAATGTCGGTACTATTCAGAAATATGTACCCACATATTGCTTATTCTCTAAACACTAGTCCCAAACATAACCTACAAGGGTACAACATATTATTTTATTTCATACGAATTTCGTATTCTAAACTGTTTAATCCCATATTACTGTGAGTGGAACATAATTTCCTAGGTCGACATAGATATGGGGTTTGGAAATTACACATAAAGGAGAACAGAGAGCCAGGCTAACGGTTATGACAACGTTTAGCGGTACAGGATAATCCCGTATCACAAACTGTGCCAGAGGAATTCTAATTAATCCTACCAAAAATGTACGATTTAAATCCTTTGGGATTAGTTATGGGGGGCCTTGGGTTCCGCGGTCGATGTTTGCGAATTGCTGATTATTATCTTAATAGGATAGCCGGAGATTTACTGGGGGTGCTCACATGTATACAATGGTGGACACGACGCAATTAAACTGTGTAAATTTTGGTATAAGTTTGGCCTTTGGACGATACGGTTATGATTTCGACTTGAAGGACAAAAAATTTTCTTAGGGCCCTCGCTCACGGCGACTTTTTGTAGCGATGCAGTAGCGATGCTGTCGCGCGTCCGCATCGATACAGTCGCGAAGCGGTCGCTAGCTGTGTGCCCTCACCCACGGGCCCAGATTCAGTCGCGATGCAAACGCGATACTGGCGCGCTTCTGTCGCGATGCAAACGCGATTCAGTAACGGCACAAAAATACCTGCGATCGCTACAGTTGCAAGATGGACTCCGTTGAGGCAACATTAGTCACGTTGTCTTTGGTGCTGCTTTTACGTAAGCAGCCGAAGCGTAGGCAACGAAAGCTCGGTTCTCCACTCACGCGCCACCCTCCCTCTGTTCTCTCCCCGATGTCGTCCGACACGTTCGCCCGTTTGCATCGATACACAGTCGCGATACTGTAGCGCGTTAGTAGCGCGTTGCAAATGCGACTAACGCGCGTTAGTAGCGATGCAGTCGCGCATTTCGTAAACGCGCTACAGCATCGCTACAAAAAGTCGCCGTGGGCGAGGGCCCTTACTGCTTAAAATTTATTTGGTTTTGTTAAAATAAGTGCCACTTTAAAATACAATACAATAAAATTGAATAGGTGTAATCACAGAACGTATTACTAAAGTACGATAGGTTCTGTGATTACACCTATTCAAAAGTAAGTAACATCAGAATAGGTCCAATTCAATTCTTTATAAAAACTCTTTCATCGCCCCAAAATCACTTAGCAAAATTCCCAACTCTACCCGAATTAAAAGATGGCCGCGCGCCCGTTTCAATGGCCTAATATTTCACGTTTTGAAGGCTGTAAGGTCAGAGCCGCGGTTATGACGTGATGATGTGACAAATGTCAGTAGTTGGGGTAATTCATGGCGGCTCCTGGGACCATTTGTCGTCCCTCGATAAGGGCCGCCTGTATTTTTGCTGGGCGTGGATGATAAACAGGGTATATTAACAATTTGCGTTGTTATGGACGTTAATGTCGTAGTTTGGTTGATGGATTAGAGTGGTTTTTTTTTGCTAATTAATGAAAAAGTTTGTACCTATGTATTTAGTGCGTACCTACTGAGATTTCAGAATAAATACTTTTTTTGAAAGGATTCTATGTTTTCATTTGACCTTATAAAATTACCAAATTAATAGTCTTCGTTGATTTTCCTTTTTGTTTCTAATTTTCTTTTCTTAATCCTTTATTAGATACAAAGAGCAGTGGTGGCCCAGTGAAAACGGCCCTGACTTACGAGCTGTAGATCGAGGGATCGAACCAAACAGGCGCTTTACTTTATGTATATAATTTCATCACCACTGCTTTCAAAAACGGTGAAGGAAAACTTGGTGAGGAAACCGGCATGTCTCAAGGCGCAGATTTCCTGAAAACGATCAAAAAGGTGGTTTTTTAAAGCTGTGTATCTCATAAACCGTAAATAATTTTCACAAGTAAAAAAAATATGATATTTTAAGTCCTTTTCGCATACAGTGATGGAAGCCCAAACATAATTAAACATACTTTAATGCACCAAAAAAATCTTTAAAAATACCTCCTAATAATCTTTAAAGCTATTTATCCCTTCATTAGCAATTATAATTAAAATTAAAAATATACCATGAAATGTCAAATTCCAAACTGCATCCAGTGATGGATTACTTTTTATTAAATAGTTAATTTCTAATTTTATACGATTTTATTGGCACTTTTACGACATAATTCCGGTGCGCGTGAGAATCTTCTATCTCGTGCGTCAAACTAGACAGCCATAAAGCCATTTCACTTACACACCGAGCTAAACTAAGCTTGGAACCAGGGTCTTAAAACCAATAATTCGAAGACATGTGACATCTACCAACCCCCGCTGGGCCCGCGTGGTAGATTACAGCCCAGTCCCACTCGAAGAGAGGAGTCCTGTGTCCCAGCAGTGGGAACATTATAGGCTGATTATGTAATCCTTTATTAACTGTTGTAAGTGGCTTTGGACCCTTTTAACTTTCCAGAATGTTCTTTATCAATATTCCTAGCTCTCTACTTATCCCACAAAAGAAAAACCGTGATCCATGTAACCAGTCGACGTGATTCACGGGTCCCGGGATCTGGCATTTGTTGACCCTCGCTAAGGCCAATTGCTAGTATAGTCTATGGTCCGAAACGGCCATTTGTCTCCCCGTTTGGGACAAGGGATATTTATTCACTACTGTTTATTGGGATTGTATTGAAATTGAAATTAATAGACGGCATAGTTTTATGTAGTTGGGTCCAAAGTTATCGAGTATTGGAGACCTTCATAGGGCGATTGTTTATGTACTTACGAGTTGTGACAACCACTTGTGAGAAGGCTAGTAATATTAATGTTTTATTTCTAATACGCTTTTATTAACTTCACTTGTAACTAACGATGTAAAAAAATCATGCAAGTCAATTTTAACTTACTTTTATTGTGGTCGGAAATTACCCCATGCGAACGTACTACTGGGATAAAAAGTTTCCTATGCCCTAGCCCAGGTCATAGTCTACCCGTTTATTAAATTTCATCCAAATCCGTTCAGCCGTTAAGGCCTGAAAACGTAAAAGATAGACAGAGTTACTTTCGCACTCATAACATAACGTTAACATTATTAATGGTTTTTTGACAAAATACAACCTTTTATTAAGTAAAAACTAAATAATGTTGTGTCAAGAGAGAATGCAGCGAGACATTCAAACTCTATTTTCCATGTGCAGCAATGTTTTTAAAACTTTAAAACATTTTCTAAATCCACAAAGCCATCTTCATTTTCTTTTTCCCAAAGTATTAATAAAACACAGATAGTAATCACATTACAAACGTGTTGGAAGCGCAGTAATTGTTTAGATTCACATTTGATAATGAATAATGCTGTGTGAACAAATTCTGAACACCGAAACACAAGTAGGACCGTCCGGGGCGATTTATAGCCTCTATCCGATTATGTACCGACTCGAACGGAATGCACTTTGCATATAAACAGTTGAACCACTCTATTGTAAAGAAGATAAGGTCTATTTTAGACTGCAAAGATAAATGTAGGTTAAGAATATTAAAAAATCTTAACGTGTAAAAGTTCCCAAGGTTCTAATACTTTTAAATTACGTCGACGCTCTGAGAACATATTAGCAAGATGGTATTTGTGGAGCGTATTCGTGATAAGATTCGAGATTTAGCGGTTTGATTGTGGTTTTCCAAGTTTACATAATGAGGCTTCGTTTTTATATTCTGATATGTTAATTTTAGTGTCCACAATCTGGGAAAGTTATATTTGTGACTTTATAGTTAAATAAAAATCAAATGTGTGGTTAATAAAAGTTGTAGGTGGTGATTATCAACGGTTCACTGATGGTTATCATTTATGCATTTTCTTTACGATCGGAGTGATAAAAATATTTTAATATTCTTTCGAATCTGAACGCGATACCAACCTCAATCGCTATCGCGTTCAGAGTATCGTATATTATGATATACGCATGGATATTTTAGTAAGTACAACTTGCGCAATTTTTTAAGTACCGTACATACATTGCAGATTTTATTTTAGTAATTCATATGAGTCAGATAGATGTAATGCAGAGGAAATATGAGAAATATTAAGGCTGTAAGAAACCTAGCAAATGAATATGATATTGTTATCGTAATATGTAAAAAGAAAAGTCCTGCCTGACTGACTCAACTGACTGACAGACTGAACTAACTCATCAACGTCCAGCCCAAACCATTAGAAAGCTGAAATTTTGCACAGAGGTTCCCTTTATAATGTAGACAAGGCATAAGGAAGGATTTTCGTTCCCGTGGGATATTTTCCGACATCCACGCGGGCGAAGCCGCGCGGGAAGTGCTAGTAATATTATTAAACAACGTCACTTTTCGGTCGATGCAGCAGGTCTTAAAGTAATCACGTGATAACGAACCAGCCGGTCGATTCTGTAAAAATCTCTCCGTGAAAACTTAGTTGAAGTGAGTTTGTTTTTGCTAGGAATTGACACTATTGACAGCTCACTCCACGCTCACTTCACCTAAGTTTTCACGGTGAGATGGTTACAGAATCGCACTGCTGGAGTTTAGTGTTCCAGACCGACATAACTTGTGTTTAAAGATTTTAGTAACTTTGTTTATGTCGATTTCTTTGAAAAATGGCGACCTTATTTGACTTTACTTTTTTAGGGTTCCGTCCCAAAATGGTAAAAAAGGAACCCTTATGGTGTCACTCAGTCTGTCTGTCTGTCTGTCTGTCACAGCTGGATACCTCAAGAACTACTAATGCTATCAACTTGAAATTTGGAACAATTTTAGATGACGTTTACCTAATTATTTTGCAAATAAGAAAGAAGTAAAAATATTTTTTTTTTTTTTTTTGTAACAGGGACTGAAAGGCGGGGTCTTAAAAATTCAAAGATACCCTTTCTTTCATATGATACCCCACATGCCCTAGTAGCCCCCCTACTAGGGCATGTGGGGTTATCATATGAAAGAACGCTGTTTGCACATTCTCAAACATTTTTTTATTTTTTTTTAGGTCCCATAGTTTTCGACTTTTGATGAAAAATGTAAAAAAAAGACCGCCCCCCCCCCCCCCCTTTAACTCCAAAGTTTGCAAAGATAAAAATCTGAAATTATTCTATGTGATAGAAGTTTATGTAAAGATTACAGGAAAAATAAAACGATGTCTCTAAATAGCACACTTTTCCAGAAATCGGGACGGAACCCTCGGTGCGCGAGTCCGACTCGCTCTTGACCGGTTTTTTTTTAAATTTCGAACTTTTACAAAACTGACAACTTAGTACCGGAATAAGTTCTCAGTTTTGTATAGAGAAATGTATTTCTATCACAGCTAGGTTCTTATTACAAAAACTGTCTCGATGGTTTGAACCATGGCAGAAGAAAAACTTCGTTTTGTAAAAGGCCGTGTATGTCTTGGTGAACAAATAATGTCTGAGATACGCCCCTTCTGCAGCCATGGGGAATATTGCCACGAGGGTAGCCAGCAGTGACCACCTGCGTTCGTGTAACATCTTACTTAGTTGCCATCATCAATCTGCGAGTCAAGTGTGGCGGTAACCCCCTTGTCGGCCATTGATAGAAAGCTATAGGGGAGAGATATGTTGTGACAGAATTATTGTGAATGTGATGAACCTTGTTTTGTAATAAGACGGACAAGGTGTGTAGTAAGTGGCAATATTTAAGGGGTCATTGTACTCATCACTAGGAACAACTTTTACTATGGGACCAAACCTGAAATCGCAAAAAAAAATCAGCTGTTCTATACATTTATGTTTGCATAATTCGTCAAAATGTAGGGAACAGCGGCTTTTTTTTCGTGATTTCAGGTTTGGTCCCGTAGTAAAAGCTGTTCATAAGGATGAGTACAATGACCCCTTAAAATATTGCCTCTGGCACTGTTTACACTTACACCCTGTATAACCCACAGTTCGAGCTACACGATACAAACAATATACCAAGACAATAAAAGAATTGCATTGTTGCTACGGCGTAGCGGTTGTGATGATCGACTACGCCGCGCCGGCTACGGTCCGTAGCACGTGACGGTACGCTACGAAAGTTTTTTTACTACGTTTTTTTTCTGTTTTTTAAAATGGCTTTAATTAATAAACAGTCTTAACCCCTCAAGTGTCTGAGTTTTGCTAATTTTAGACCCTAAACCCCAGCGAGTGGGGAGGGTTGTTGGTTAGTTGCGAACCCCATAGGTTCACAACTACTGATGATGATATTTTTTCCATCGGATGATGTTTTTTACGTTTATATATATGTAATCTAAACTTATATACCTATTATGTAAAATTTTGTCCTTTTGCACACTTGGGGTGCATTTGAAACCTGGGGGGGGGGGGGGAGTTAAAAGTTAGCTGCGAACTCCATAGGTTCACTACTAATGATGATGATTGGTTTTCCATCGGATGATGTTTTTTACGTTTATATATATGTGATATAAGCTTATATACCTAGTATTTTAATGGTTTTTCTTATGCACACATGGGGTGCATTCGACACTTAATTTTTTTTTCGTTTTTTTTTGCAATTTGCAGATCCGTGTCAGGTTGTATCTTGATCAAAATATGATACGCGGCAATAAAACATATGTAGGTACTTACATAATTTTAACCATAAAAATCATCAATACATCTCTCGATCATCATGTATTGATGGTTTTTTGTATTTCGCGGGCTACCAATGCACATCCTCCTTAATCTGAACCGTAGTTGTTTCGGTAGTAACTGCCTGTTGGTCGAGAGCTACTGCTGAGTATGAGGTCCTAGCTTCGATTCCCGCCTCGGGCAAAGTAATCATTCTCCTGCCCTTATCCCAATCTATTTGGGGTCGTTGCAACATGTCCCTTTTTTAGGGTTCCGTACCAAAAGGGTAAATGGGACCCTGTTACTAGACTCCGCTGTCCGTCGTCTGTTCGTCTGTCACCAGGCTGTATCTCATGAACCGTGATAGTTCGACAGTTGAAATTTTCACAGATGTTGTATTTTTGTTGTCGCTTTAACAACAAATATAATAAATATTTAAGGGGCTCCCATACAACAAACGTGATTTTTTTGTTAGTTTTTGCTCGATATTAAATTGATAATGGCAACAGGTAGACGCTTGAAATATTTACAGAATATTTAGTTATATATTTACTTTAAAATAAGTAATTAAATTAAAATAAAACAAATATTTAAGGTGGGCTCCCATACAACAAAAGTGATTTTTTTGCCGTTTTTAATAGATAATGTTTAAGTATTTTAGTACATTTTAGTTTAGTTTATCTTCAAAGAAAACGACCGAAACGACGCGCTTCGAAATATCAGTATATACCAGTAGGGAACAGTTCTAGCGCGCGGACGGACGTGTATTTA
The DNA here is from genome assembly GCA_905163495.3 of Cosmia trapezina. Lineage (NCBI taxonomy): Eukaryota > Metazoa > Arthropoda > Insecta > Lepidoptera > Noctuidae > Cosmia > Cosmia trapezina. The sequence goes on from LR991023.1 coordinate 26,796,498, forward strand.
TCTACCGAGCGGCCGTAAGTAATTAATTCAAGGTCACTGCTCACTACTGTAGCTCTAATATTCTAAAGAAAGAAAGAAAATAAATTTATTTAGCACAGACTAATTATGAGGCACACAAAATAATATACATAGCAGTAATAAAAAAATATATATACAGGGTGTCGGGAATCGCGAAAAAAAAATCAGCTGTTCAGTACATTTTGACGAATTATGCGAACATAAATGTACTGAACAGCTGATTTTTTTTCGCGATTTCAGGTTTGGTCCCATAGTAAAAGTTGTTCATATTGATGAGTAGAACACCCCCTTAAATTTTGTCGCATGTTTTCAAAGTCACCCTGTATAATAATAATAAAAAGAATCAACATGTGCTAAAACAATACAGAGCGATGTAAGAATGTGTGCCCCACGGCTGCGCCAAAAAGCCCCAGTTCAGCAAAAATCCAGTCCAGACAACTAGTGCCTGACGCTGGTGCCACAAGCTGGTGCTGGTGTTCTGTGTCACAGTACAGCGCTCGTTGCTTCGTGAGATAACGTTTCTGTAACATAACTCATCAACATCCATTTCTACGTAATGTATAACTATTCCATATCTAGAATACCCACCAGCGAGCATCGTACCTAAGTTTATTACTTCCGAATAACTATCGAAACAATTAGATTGTCGAAACTCCGTCATTGTTCCGATCCGCTACTGTAATGGCTAGGTTTGTATGCATCTAGATTTAATCTAATTGGGGCCCCGGTGCCGCAAACTGTCGTGCGATGCGACCGACAATCCGACGCAGACCGCAGCTATTAAACTGGTACTCCCAAATCATATGTATAATGTGGGTTATAGATGGGTACGAGTGGGTACGAGCGGGTACGAGTTTATGAGGTTGTGGTTGAAGGGACTGAGAGACATGACTTTGATATTGTCTGTAGTATCGATAAGTTGAGGTTGTGTTTTGTTTTATAACGTTAGATTGTGACGTCATCATGGTGACGGTGAGATGCAACAAATCCTAAAATAAATTATAAACGCGAAAGTTTGTGAGGATGAATGGATGTTTGTTACTCTTTCACGCAAAAACTACTGAACGGATTTTGATGAAACTTGGCTCACAGATAGTTTATTACCTGGATTAACATATAAGATACTTTATGGACCGCGAGGATAAGATACTTTATGGACCGCGATACTAACGAGGAGCTCGTGGCTAAGTTATAACAGCCACACGGAGCGATCCATCAGGTTAAGCTACGCTTGCCGGGGTTGGTCAGTGGATGGGTGACCTTTACATACCGAGGCTCCTCCGTGCCTCGGAAAGCACGTTAAGCCGTTGGTCCCGGCTGTCATTTGTGGATCTTTGACAGCCGTTACGGGTCGTCAGAAGCCCGAAAGTCTGACAACCCGTCTTACCAAGAGGTATCGTATTGCCCAGTTACTGGGTTGTGGAGGTCAAATAGGCAGTCGCTTCATGTAAAATACTGGTATTCAGCTGCATCCGGTTAGACTGGAAGCCGACCCCAACATAGTTGGGAAAAGGCTAGGCAGATTGATACTTTATGGACCGCGGGGCGCTAAGTGAACTATAAAATCGTAATCTAAAATATATTATTTTGTGTTAAGGTGAGTATAATTGCTAACTTATTATTATTTTTATCAATGGTAGCGACCATTGATAAAAATAATAATAAGTCAGGAGTTATGGAATATTTTAAAATTCCCTATACAGGGTGTAAGGGACAGCCCTCCGCAAACTAACAGGGTGCATTCAGCTCCTCATTTTGAATCATATTCCACCGGAAATTTTCACAGGAAAATTTGCATTCTTTAAAAAAATTTTTCAGTTACATTTTCATTATTTCAACGTAAAATTGCATTGTGTGTTCGCAGCACTCCATTTATGTAAAAAAACTGCAAAAAAGAACAGCAAAAAAAAAAAAAAAACAGCAATGGATGTTGAAATACTCTAACCAACGACGCGTGAAATCAGCTGTTCACTTTCTGTCTAGCTACAGAGTTCATCGAACTCACCGTATACCTATTACCTTCCCCTCCCAACCAGTAATAGACGCTCCGATTTGTGCACAAAAACACAAAAAAATCAGGTTTATTGGATTCCCTTAACGTTCCTGAAAAAATTTCATGTACCGGTCATCTTAGTATGACATACTGAATTCACCCTATCAGTTTGCGGAGGGCTGCCCATTACACCCTGTATAAGCTCACATTTTTAGTCAGATGAGGTAGAATTTTAGTCAGATGAGGTAGAATTTTAGTCAGATGAGGTAGAATTTTAGTCAGATGAGGTAGAATTTTAGTCAGATGAGGTAGAATTTTAGTCAGATGAGGTAGAATTTTTTTGTATCAACAAAATCAACCTAAACCTCCTAGCTACGAACTTACAGCAGTTGACACCAAAAACGGCCGTTTTTGGCTCATCTGAAATTTCAAAATGTTCCTTATCTCCAGACTTATAAATTTCAATTGTGGCGTTGCCTGTTAGCAGCTATACTCGCTCTTGTCTAGAATAAACCAATGAACCTGAAACTGATCGACAATTAATCGAAGAAAAAAACTTAATCTCTACAGAGAACAGCTCTCTTTGTACACTCATAATCAACTTATTTATTTCTGTTTAACAAAACAATCAACTTAAATGTTTGAACAAATTAACGAATTTCATTGAAGTAGAATTTCAAAGCGTCCAATACAATATTGTTCTTTTAATCGTAACACAAACGAAACGAGGTCAAGATTGATGTTAAAAGTAATTACTTCGCGCATAGACTATTGGGTATCGAGCCGAAATGTTCGGGGCGATAGATAGTGACGAACTACGAGTACTGAACTCACTATTTGAATATCGAATCAACTCGATATATATATCGAATCACTCGGATGAATAATTATGTCAAAATCGATTAATGTTAAGGATGATGACCGAATATTGAAATTAGGGGAAGATTTTAAGAGAAAGTGCGACATGTAGATAGGGAAGTATTCTCATTACTGGTCATTACGTAATCGTTGATTATACCGGGTGTCTGAGAAAGGGTGTCGGAAATTTAAGGGTGTGGTACAGACCATCAAACTGAACAACTTTCTCCCGGGGACCAACATCGTAATTGCAAAAAATATCAGGCATCCCATACACTATGTTGGTCGAGCGGGTATTGAAGTTTTGTATTGGACGATTGTTTTTTTTTTTTTCACGATTACGATGTTGGTCCCCGGGAGAAAGTGGTTCAGTTTGATGTTCTGTACCACACCCTTAATTTTCCGACAACCTTTCTCAGACACATTGTACTCGTATATAATGTCTAGATAGAGTGTCACGTGTGCAAAAGAACCAAAACAAACAGGCCAACTTTGTTATGCTAGTGTGCGTGATTGCTGACGTCTTACACTCGCGCCAGTCATGTGCTTTTCTAGTATGCGTGCAAATTGCGGCGAACAGTTAGACGCTATTTTTTTCGACGAGTTTGACTTTCGTTTCGTTGAGCTTTGACTGTCTATCTAGACATATTTATATCTTTGTACGTGGTTATAAAAAATTCTCTGTTGTGTTACAAAAAGTATTTTTTTACTTCATTAATATTGTGAAAAGCTCCATTTACATTTCCCGGAATCGGACTTAGTAAAGAAAAACAGAGTAGCGGTACTCAACATTGGCGACAAATCAATACAGCTCTAATAGGTAAATGAGGTCCGTCCCCTGGCTATTTCTATTCCAGTGCGAGACGAGTAAATAAAACATGAGTGAGCACAGTTCCCTGTCCAGACAGAGGGTCCATTAATTCGTGATAATTTTGGCGCGTCCCGTGGTACGGGCGGACCCGATTCGTCCAACCACGATTGATTAATCGTACGGTTGTCGGCACAAGATCGGCAGTCGACTTAATTGAAAAGTCAACATCTCGATGCTACATACGATCGATTACAATATGTGGGGTTAATTTATTATATTTGTTACGGCCGCGCCTCCACAGACTCCACACCGTAACGATTAATCTGTTGCCGGCGCTCCGCTTGTTGATTATAATTGGGTTTTATCTTGTCATGTCAAAACATGGAATAAAGAGATGTAGAGCAAAGCGTTACATCGATATATTTCACTCAAAATATTACCCAGTACCGGTCTTGATAATTTGGATTAATCGCTTCACTAAAGCTTTAATTCTACGTCGTACTTGTAATCATCTAATTATTTCCACCGAGCGTTGTAGTAACAAATAACGCTGTTATTACTGAATACCGGTGTAAGTGCTAAATACGATTATGGAGGAAAATTATAACAAATGAAATTATTGCGAATTAAATTACGACCGCAGTTTAATGTTCAGCTATAGTTCTGGTTTATTTTCTCTGTTATATGAGAATTTTTATTGCGAAAAAGCGTGCATTTAACGAGAACAATTAGCGGTTTTATATCGCCATAATGTCCACACACCGTACTTCTGGACGGTTTGCAGGACAAAGCGCAAGTGACGGTCACTGGCGGCCATTTTGTACAAATAATTCAACAAGATTCGCGCGGAATGGCCGTCGCATCCGGCTGTCGGGGACACAACTTTATGCTTATTTTAACTGCCGTTAACGCACCTGAAAAGTTCTAGCTTAAGGTTGATGCGCCAGGGTAGCCCGCGAAATTCAAAATTTCTTACGTTTTTTGCAATTTGTAGGTCAGTGTGAGCTTGTATGTTAATTAAAATATGATTCGCGGCCGTAGCTAATATAGCTTTACAGAATTATAATCATTAGAATCAGCAATACAACTCCATAAGTTAGCATTTACCTCAAATGTAGCGATTTCATGAAATCATGAGGTTTGAGGTAAATGCTAACTTATGGAGTTGTATTGCTGATTCTAATGATTATAATTCTGTAAAGTCATATTAGCTACGGCCGCGAATCATATTTTAATCAACATACAAGCTCACACTGACTTACAAATTGCAAAAAACGTAAGAAATTTTGAATTTCGCGGGCTACCCTGGCGCTTTCGCCTTAACTGTAATTGTTCCCGGTGCTGTTAGAGAAACTACCTAACAGTAGGTGCAGAACATGTAGAACTATTGTTACTTGAGATCTATGATAACTTTTCTAAACATGAATCATTGTTCAAACAATGAACACCATCTGATAGTTCTTTTAACATAAATAACCAACGATTAATGTGCTTATCCACCCAGAGATGTGCTATGCAGGTATGCTGCGAGGATGTGAAAGCTAAGCTACGAAACTCTGTGACCGTTTTTACTGATGCTAAGCTGCAGTGGAGCGAGTAAGATGTGCTATAAAGATGCGCCGCCGCGAGGTACCTTTATCACGCATTCTTCCATATAAAAAAACATAGCATATTTGAACCCGTTTCCACCAGTGCTGTGCTATGTGGACCAATGAATATGATTGGTGGATATCAAACGCATCGATAGCAACGTAGCATAGCATATCTCTGATGGAAAAGTAGCCTTATTACTCCACGTATTACCTCAATTTGCCTAGCCTTTTCCCAACTATGTTGGGGTCGGCTTCCAGTCTAACCGCATGCAGCTGAATACCAGTATTTTACATGGAGCGACTGCCTATCTGACCTCCACAAGCCAGTAACTGGGTAATACGATACCCCTTGGTAAGACTGGTTGTCAGACTTTCGGGCTTCTGACGACCCGACCGTAACTACTGTCAAAGATCCACGAATGACATCCGGCTTAACATGCTTTCCGAGGCACGGAGGAGTCTCGCTATGTAAAGATGGTCACCCATCCACAGACCAACCCCGGCAAGCGTAGCTTAACCTGATGGATCGACCCGTGCGGCTGTTATTACTTAGCCACGAACTCCACCTATTACCTACAGAACCAAAATGAAAATTTCGCTCCAAGCAAAAACGCCACGATCTTTATGTTCGAATTAGTTATCTTGCTCAAGGTTTAGTACGCATAGATTACACACACACGGGCGGAGAGCAATAAAGGGGGTTCTTTATGTGGCACGGAACGGAACCGAGCTCAGCAGGCGATGCGGACGGCGCGTCGGGAACAATACGCGACTACGCGAGTGACCGGCTCCCCGGCCGGCCGCCGCACCGCGTTCGCCGAATAACTTTCCTAAATTCGCGGCCAAATGCACTGCCCGCTTCCGTAGTTCGTACTGAAGCGCTACGCAGACATAGCTCTGTTTTACTGACTAGAATTTCGGCTCGTGGTTTATGCACTATGTGTGTAATCGGATAAGTTTAGTCGAGTATCGATGGCATGATTGATTACGGTGCTTCACTAGTTTGCATTTGAATATGGAGCATCAGCTGTGCTTTGTGGCAGTGCAAATGTTCTGAACAGTTGAATGACGTTGAATTTGCTAATGAAAGTATCATAACGGTTATTAATTCACATCAATTCGTAGGTATCGTAGAGGAAATTTATGAACCTCGCCATCAAAATGTTTAAAACATATAAAAATATTAATTGAAAGTATCATCAAAGCAAATACTTTATGGGCAAATTAAAAAAGCATTCGGCACGATAAAGCATCGCCGTGGGAACAGTTAAACCGCTGTGAACGCATAAATTCCGTTCCGTTGCGATAAAAAGCCTTATAAAACTTGCATTTATTATCAGTACGCCATCGGCCATTGGTTACGAGCGTCGAAATGTCGCAATATAAGGAACGCGGTCATCCGCAGGCAGAGGTCATTAGTTTGATGTATGTGCGTGATAAAACACGTATTCCTTGTTAGATTGCACGTCATATACAGCGTGGCCAGTATTTCTTGGCAGAGCGGCGGAATATGGAACTAAATTTGACATAAGTATGACATTGCAAGTGGCGCCGTCAAGAAATGTCAAATTATACTGGCCCCTAATGACGTAGCTTTGCGTCATAATGATGATGATAGTGTTTATGGTGCAGGTTGTAAAGTTTTAATGCTGAGATTCAATGAGATGCATTTGAAAAGTTAATTAAAATAGTTAGTGTAGGTAGTGACACTTTTATGGTCATTACCTCGCCAGATGATTGCTCTATATCGTAGCCGAAAATGCTGTAACATTTTTGAGTAAGTATAGGTATTCGAAATAGCTTAATTAACATTAATAATAGATTTATTTTATTGGCCTTAACTGAACTTATTATAAGCACAAAAAGTTTATTAGGTACTGGAGTTAACACCATCCAAGCGATTCCACGAATAGATATTTTCTTTCGATAATACTCTGATTTGATTTGGCTCTACTCTATACACATAATTATTGCTTATGATTAAATAGAAAACTAATAACTTTCTAACAACAACAAATCGGAATGTGACATACTGAATTGACAAATGATTTGCTCTTCAAATTAAACCAATTATATTTTGTGGGACAGTGGTTGTGCAACAGTTGCTATTCGTAATTGATTCCATGAGAGCTGATAGAAAATGATTGATAGAACAGCTGTCACGATGTTGATGGTATAATCAGAGCCAATGTTGCAAATCACGCCTCATATGAATATGGGCCGCCATTTTGTGTTCGGGTAATGGCGCGAATAAATTATTCCGTAATAATTTGATGAGTATAAATGGTTATTTTTAGCTGAATGGGAAGTAAATTATACGGTTTATTCTTGTGTAAACAGTTTCATTTATGAAATTCGTGTTTTTAACATTCAGAAGTTTGCAGTTTACAAAATATTCTTATAATGGTCAACGTAGACCACATAAGTTTTCGAACGCCCCTTTATTTTTTCATCGATAAACAAAAACCACATTTCATTATCAAAATTAAATTAAAAACGATACAATCTGCCCTTAAAATTATCAAAGGTTAAATTGCCCTTAAAATTAATAACGAAATTTCTAAACAACAATGATATAAATTAATATAGAATAGTTTTTGTTTGCAGAGATAGCATCAAAGTAAAAAAAATGAAACATTACGTCCCTTGCGTGTTCAAGTCGGACGAATGTGGTCCGACCTTTTTTATTTACGAACATTAAAAAAAAAGTAGTTGAGACGTCACGCAAGCAAGTAGGTTGTAGTGAAAATGAATTATATATCACACAGGGTGCCTATGTAAATAAAAATAATAAGCAAAGGGTTGCCATACACGGTTTTTTTCATGTTAGAAACTGGCGTGACGTCAGAGAATTTAAATATAGAATGAAATATGAATATGGTACGTTCTTCACGCTGCTCTATGACTGTACGAAAAAGTAAAACATAAGTTTATCGTTATTTATCCTTCCTCGGCGTCCCTGCAAAGTTGTAAAGGTCAACAAAAGTTTATTAATTTTAGGTCTCGTCGGGAAAGACTACTTACTCAAACACTTTACAGTGACTTGAGGGTTCAAAAGTTTCCACTATAAATTAATATTTAAAATGAGAAAGTTTGTTTGTTTAACCGGATTTGAATGTGAAATTGAAGTGGTAGGAAATACCTACAGCCCCGAGCCAATTCTTAACTGTATCAACTTCCACATAATCGTATAAAAGTTCAGCTTTATATTTTTTTACGCAAAACAAAAAGAGTTAATAAAACCTATTTAGTAAACTCGAGCGCAATTTCTTACAGCCTATTAAAGCAAAGTCGTTCCAAGTGTCGGACGTTCGAATTTAACGTTCGAAATTTAAAATAATCGTAAAAATTCGCGCCAATCGCGTGCACCGGTTGCAAACGAACTGAAAAAGCATGGCGATGTACGGATACGTATAAATAATATCAATGAGGATATTGCTGCTAACGTGTGCTAGATGTCGTATTTATTAGTGCAAAGGTATGATGAAATTACGATTTAGATTCATATTCAAATTTCCTGATATCAGTTTTTCTTTTGAATTTAATTACGGTTCTGAGGCATAGTTTTAGGTGGGTATGTTGTTTTAGTTGCATGTAGCGTAGCGTAAGATATATTAGAAGCTTACAAAGGAGGACTTCTATTACTCGAGTGCTCGACAAGTTAAAAATATCGCATGGTTTATAATTCGGATTTTTTTTTTGTCGCTTTGGACGAGATATATCTCACTGCCACGGGCTATAACAATGTCAACCCTGCCTGGAATTGCTCACAGAAGTGTAAAACAGTGTAAAGACAAACATTACTTCATAATATATCATACCTCAACACATTTCTCAAACAAAACACGCATACATTATACAAAATTAGTTATACATGCATATATTACAAAGGCACACATTACAGCATCACACTTACAAATTAACGCGACATCGTGCCTAAAACTCACAACATTGTTACTTACATTCCTCACACAACAATGCCCCGAAATATTTGCCCTTTAAATCCTTATTCCCTTTAAAATAGAAGGTTGCCGTGTTCTCATAATAGGCCCCCTTTACACCCGACAGTATGCCGTGACGCCGTATCTAACAACCCCGCCTGCAATTAGTACGTCAAAACGTTCGCGTGCGTTGCGAGATCGAATATAATAAGGTTGCCGCACGATATTCAAGAATCGGACCCCGCCCTGCGACGGGAATTTTAATAAAGATTATGAAACTACGGCTCAGGTATGATATGCGAAAATTGTGTTGAAACTGGCCTTTTATGTATGGAGCGGTGAATAAGCTGATGTTTTTGGTTATTATAGCTTGTTTTCTCATATGATAGCAAGCTGTTCGTTTATTGCGTTGCCACTCAGCTTTGTTTAAAGGTTTTGCTCTTGTTTATACTCGTTGTGGCCCACCAAAGTTTGAAGTTTATTAATTATTAGCTGCGCACCGCGGTTTCACCCGCGTAAACCGGGATAAAAAGTAGCCTATGTGTTAATCGAGGGTATAAGCTATCTACATGCCAATTTTCATCCAAATCGGTCCAGCCATTTGAGCGTGAAGAAATAACAAACATACACACACACACACTCACAAACTTTCGCCTTTATAATATTAGTGTGATTAGCTGCGCACCGCGGTTTCACCCACGTAGACCGTCATAAAAAGTAGCCTACATTATTAATCCAGGGTATAAGCTATCTACACACCAAATTTCAAGCAAGTTGGTCCAGCCGTTTGAGCGTGAAGAAGTAACAAACATACAAACCAATACTCACAAACTTTCGCCTTTTGGTGTGAAGTGTGATAACAATAAGACATTGTTTTACTCCAGAGTAAAAAAGTAGGTAGTGTATTAATTTCAGTCCCGGCTGTCATTCGTGGATCTTTGACAGTCGTTACGGGTCGTCAGAAGCCCGAAAGTCTGACAACCGTCTTACCAAGGGGTACTTACTAAGTAATAACCCAGTAACTGGGTTGTAGAGGTCAGAAAAAAAAAAAAAATGTATATTCAATTCGGTTTATCTTTAAGTCTCAAATGTCAGATCTAAAAAAGAATTTAACGACTCGAACAAACTTTTCTCATCATGCTCTCCACTCAGCTATAAACTTTTCGCCCTGCATTATATTTGCTCAAAAACCCTCTGGGCTACTAAATGTCGTAACTTTGGCCACATCACTAATGCTATAAAATAAATAACAAATGTATGCAAGTTCCAAATTTGAAAGTACTCGTGCGTTCTCAACCATAAACAATAAAATTGTTGTTATTTTAAATTTCAAATTGGAACATGGTAAGGGGCGCGTTCTGAGGCCGGGCCCGGCTATTATTCATAGTCGAAACACGTTATTTAATTTGCGATATGCGGCAACAGTACGTAGCAAAATAAACGGATAACAGTGTTTGGACGCGCGGCGTTACACTTATAACTAGATTTGCCTTTGTGGAATTCTGCAAACAGACACCCTAATAGGACAAGGGTTTAAATTCAAAATATATTACGACGTTTTGATGTGAATAAACGTGAAACTGCATAACCGTAGAGCTCTGTTTATTAAAGCTCCGCCATGATAAACAGGAACGAATTTATCTTCGCCACGCTATGTCATAAATTAAGGCTTATGCACCGCTTTGAAGGAGGAAATTAAGAAAACGTGAGCTTCTTTCACGGAAATATTGCATTAATCTTTCAAAAAAGGTAGCTACCGGCTCATTCATTAATCTTGAACAGAATACGCAAAGTTGCGGCGACGTGTAATTTCCACAAATGACCTATGTAAAGCGATCTGCGAGAGGTGCAATAACTCGATTTGTGAATAAATGGCTCGGAAGTTGATCTACAGTACCGCTCCAGTTACAACGTTAGAAGAGCGAAATTCCGCCACCCATTCCATCGCTGCGTTAGTTACGGCGAAAAGTTTCCACAGTGAGATTAAAGCTGCAATATAAGGGGTTTAAAAGGGGATTCTCGATGCAGTTTCGATGTTTGCGCGCCCTCGGTACAAGGAAGCTTTTTTGTTTCGAACGCGACCTCTGACTGCGCGATTTTCGCTTGGATTCCACTTTTGAACGTTGCGCGCCAAATGAAAAATGGCGGCTTAACTGTCAAAATGGTTATTGATGTGCGAGTTGAATTTACTTTTACTGATATATCGGATTAGCCAATGTGAGGCGGGATCGACAATTGTGAAGCGATTTGTAGAGGGCGGCTCGAGGGCCCTGTATCATTTGTTAAATGTCGATGTTTCGCGATTTCTTTTGTAAGTACGATGTACGCTTACGTAACTTTCACTCGGCATTGAAAGCGTGTTCAAGAAATATATGAATGTTAGACTTTGATAAATAGATGCTACTTTCACATAAGTAGGTACTTGTTATTTGTTTGGCAGTTATTTCATCATAACTTTAACTGCCAAACAGGTACCTAAGTTTCTTTTGCGACGTTCATAAACATTTTCTCATACATCTATCCATTGGAAACCTTAAAATAAATCAGAGAAGTCATAGTCACAGTAGTCCCAAGAGCATTGCTAATCTTATGAAGTCCCAATCTGCGGGCCCGCTACGTTCCGCCGCCAATTAGTTCTGATAGGTTCTGTTTAGTTCCCGAATAATGCCGAGTGCGCCCGAGCACCGGCTAGAGGGTCCGAACAGTGCCGACGCTTGACTCAGGGTTAGGGTTGGTCGTGATTTAGGCTTCAGTAAGTGGAGCCCTAGATTTTAATGACGTTTAGTGTTTGTCCGCCAGGGATAGCGAATGGTCCTTTTGGGTCAGAATGAGGGTACTGCGTTAATATAGTATAATGACATCCTCAGAATGTCTGCCATTAGATATCATGTCCGATAACTGGGCCAAATATGAAATTGGAGTCGCCCTTTCTCTTTGGGTCTCTCCTAATTGGGTCTGCAATCAAAGCAGAATTCACAGTTTTAAAAGCTTTTAAATAGGCCTACTTATAACATTAAAATCTCTTCTAGTCTTCTCTCATAATTACCTATCTTATAGAACGCGATAGCTTGCATTTTTTTATCATATCCAGCCACTTGACATTCTTGTATTTCTTATATCTTCGAGTCAGGACTGTATCTCAACAACCATAGCTTCTATTAATAGCACTCCACCACAAAACCAAGGCTTCGAATGGGATCTGTGTGCAGCCCTGGGCCCCTGTGGCACCCGGAGAGGCGCAGACAAGTGGCACTAAGTTAGCAAGGGGCGAGGTCGCTCAGGGCCCAGTCGCAAGGATCGCGAAATTGCTCGCGTTTCGAGTGGCCCGAGATTAGTGCGGGCTACGATGATTTATACACGCTAATATGGCGTTTCTGGCGCGAAATTTACTAGTTAGTACTCACAAACTACTAAAATTCGGACCAGAATAGCGTGTTCGGACCGAATTAAGTTAGATAGAACAATGTAGATACCATTTGTCTGTATTACTTATGCGTTGAAAACAACGACTAACCGTGGTCATGAGAAAATCCTGACATTCATTCTCATATTCATTCTGAGAACTAAGTCAACTCAATACTAAAACACGGAGCTTCTTCTATGTAACAAAGTGCTAATTTTTCAAACTTAATTATGAAAGCGTGAACCTGACTAATGTAGAGAAAATGTTCACACTACGTAGAAGACAAAGTTAAGTAACTATCATACATATTAAATGAACGAGAAAACTTTTTCTTTACATGTTACAGAGGTTGAGGTGCCTTTACGAAGTTACCCAAGTAATTAGCCGAATAACTTACAAGCCTTTGTATCAACGGTTTAAACTTACAATTCGGAAACTTTCCGACATCCTTCTGGGAAACGCTAAAAGGGCGGGAAAGTCGTTCGGAAATTAACAGATTTCATTTGGAACTCGCAGACAAGTTGTATAACAATCTCTTTCTTATCCACGTCTCCTTTGCACGGAATCTAAGCACGTATTAATTCGCAAGTTTTCGGGCTTGATGACTGCACACCGTGGATGCGGGGAGCGGGGGCGAAGTGCGGGGGGGGGGGGCTGAGTAGACACGAGATCGTGACAAGAATCGCGAGTGGCCACAATAAAAACCTGTGAAGGTAGAGCACTTCTTTCGGGAAATTAGTTGTCGCATTAGGTACCTATTACTGGCGTTCGGGTGCTGATTAACCGTTGCCGAATCGAATTTTGGGGGGCGTACGTGTTCGGAACGCAGCCATTGCTAATTATCGCGCCATTGATGAAAGTTTGGTTCCGAACGCACCTCAATCAAAGCCATGTGATATTTTGGCGCGGAAATGTTCTTAGCGTATCGATGACAAAATAACTAAATAAAAAAAATGTACATAAGAAGTTTGTTAAAATTTGTTTGGCCTAAAATTCATCAACGTGAATACCGTTCGCTGACGCATCCATTAGATCCTCACGTGTGCAGGTGACCGGCCATGCTATGCAAGATGGGAGGTGAGACATTGTCTGCGGAGAATGAACGAGCCCAACAAAAGATTTTCTCAAACATTTTCTTTTCGTTCCTGTAGTAACAAATAATTCTATTAATTTGTCACTAACTTAATCCTATTTTAACTTCAAACAGATAGATTGGTCTGACAGCTAACAAATTACATTTCGCTAAGCTTAGATTTAAAAGTGTCTCCAAATATTTAATCTGACCACACTGACAGTGAAGCTAGTTCGTTAAATAAAATATCGCGATGCAATTCAAGAGTTAAAATTAATAATTCAGTCGTACCTAATTAAATTAAATTGCAAAGAAAAAATAAATATGGCGCCCAGCGGTCCTGAGAAAATGAAGTTTACGCGCGCTAATTATGAGAGATGGCAACTCTCGACAAAACTTCAATATGGCGTGATGAGGCTACAACTTAAAACTTTTTATATAACAAACTTGAGTTTCTTAAAAACAAATGTTATAAATCATAAGTAGGTACCGATGGAAATTTGGTGTCTGCTATCGGTAATAAATTTTTCACATTTGCATCAAGTTACTTTGAAAAATATACATGAGAGCCTTTTTGTACGGCTCCGCAAAGTTTTTGTCATGAGGAACAACCCCGTAACTTTGCACTCAAAAAGTTTGGAAATTACGTAGTGCACGACGAGTCATTTATTTTAATTAGATTGTGTGAGTGCATGAGTTTTAACATTGTAATACTTCAGCTGTTCTCATGGGTGTTTTAAGCCTTGCAGCAAAAGTTCTTTTAGAGACAATCCATTTGTTTTGTACATAAGTATAAAAGTATCTTGAAATCTAATTTTGAAGAGCTCCAGTACAAGGAACTCTTTTTAAAATAAAATTCAAAATTAGAATCTCACTATTGCCATAGACAACGGAGCGAATATTCCGATTCCCGATCACTTTTAAAACACTTCATTCTTATTCAAAATGAGGACATGGAACAAAAAAGCATCAAAGTTGGTTAGAGCGGTGTCCTCGCTCTACAATTAGAACAAAAGAGGTAAGGAGTGGCTCTTCAAAGCGCAATCGATTCTGAAACACAGCCGCAACTGAATTAGAGAACGTGTGATTCAGGAATATTGCTACTTACTCCCATTCTTCTTTTACTTCGAACAGAGAACCGGGGTGGTTTTGGAATTAATTGAACACTTTATGTACATTGTATCTTTTTAGGGTTCCGTACCAAAATGGTAAAAAGGAACCCTTTATGGTGCGACTCAGTCTGTCTGTCTGTCGCAGCTGAATATCTCAAGAACTACTACTAACTTGAAATTTGGAACAGTTTTAGATGACGTTTGCTCAACTATTTTGCAAATAAAAAAGAAATCATTTTTTTTTTTGAGTTTTATTGAAACCGTAAATTCAAGAAAGGTTTTTTTTAATTTCGCTTAAATGCGTTCCGTTTTTAGTAGGACCGTTTTATTATTGGCAACACTTCTGAAATGTCAGAATTCCGTCGAATTAAAAATCAGACTGTAGTTGGATATGAGCTGATGTATTTAGTTGTATAATAAAAACATAATGATTAATAGATAGAAATAATATTCATAGATTATCTGTAGGTAATAAACTATTCATTATGAGAACCAACATCAAAGCTAGTACAAAATCTCGATACCTAATATAAGATAACTCGATATTAATAACGATTCTAATTACATTAATTGAACAGTATCTGTTTCAGTGAATTATATTATTATCTAAATCTAATTATTAGTGTGCGACGTCACAGTAAGCGGTTTTATATACGAGATAAGACAAAGAGTATTAAGCGACAGAATCTACCGAGACTTAGGTACTGGTAGGGTGGCCATCTTGATTCTTGTTAAAATAATATTATATTTTTGTGGGGTCTATGGGACAATGGAATATATTCTTTGTTTTCTATCCATTCACTTTCAGAGTTGGACAAGTCTATTGCATGGACGTTTGCCACTACTTTCAGGGACACTAACCGCCCATAGGCGTTTTAACAATAAAACTTCTACTGATTCTCGTTCAGTGTCCTGAAGGTAAGTACCTACCTACTGCTCAATGTAATTAGAGATAAAACGAACTTACCTGTAAGTCACATTATGGAACTGTTTACGTATAATCGTATAACACAGAAAATAGACGATGCTACTTTGGCTTTTTTTTATTTTTAGGATCTAACAGTTAGATCGTCTAAAAATAAAAAAAAACCAAAGTAGCATCGTCTATTTTCTGTTTTATACGATTATATACGTAAGCAGTTCCTTATTGTGCAGTAAAATTTGCTTCGAAGGTATTTAAATATGTTAAGAACTTACTAAATTTAAAATTGATATAGCATTTTGTCATAAATCTACATTTAAACAGAGCGCGTCAAACTAGACAGCCATAACGCCATTGCACTTACAGACCGAGCAAAATCACGCTTCAATAAGTATAAAATATGCTCTTAATGAGCATATTTTATTTCTCTAGAACCATAACTTCTAGAATCTGTAGTGCCGTTGGCAACCCTACTCCGAACGTGCGGTATTACAGCAAAACAACTAACTGTTTCGTCTTTTACAAGTTTTCTTCTATCGCTTTTGTAAGTTTATTGTAGTAATGAACAGTAATAAATTCATTAATAAGACATGTTTGTTAATTTTACAGCCGTGGTAAACTGTACCTATACTAACAAGTAAAATATCCAACTTAATTTGTAGGTACCTAACTTAAATTGGAACGTACCTAAGAGAATTTATCAGTAAAAGTTTTAATTTTATCGTAATTTATGGATAAAAAGTTAATTATTATAAAAACGTTATTAGTAGCTAGTAAAAGAAACTATGTTTAATGGACGACGTTTTGTCGACGGAAGAATAGACAAAATTACACATTGCCATGCTTAGAAGCGTAGAATGCGTAGGAATATTTCTATTATCTGCCATTTTGTCTATTCTTCCGTCGACAAAACCCGTTTCTATGGCGGTCATGGTAAACGTGCAGGATAGAAATGTGTCCTAAGTGTTTTAATAACTGACTTTTTAACTATTGTTTATTGCAGATTATCAATAGGTCTTTCGTCTAACTGAAAATCGGAAGAACACAGTTTGTTTCAATAATGCAACGATCGAGGTTCTACTTCTAACTTACATTAGGGTCAGCCTACATCAAACGGAAAAATCCTCGCGGATACTAGAGCACTGAATAAGTAACTGTATCAATATTGACTTAAGAGCGTTGTTCGCGCGCGGGCTGGCAAGATAGATAGACAGAAAGACAAGACTGGCAACGTCGCATTTCTAGAGGGTTTTCGTCATTATTTCTTAAATTTAAATCAAAGGAAAATTTCCTCCGACAAATTCTTAAAACGTTGGTATTTTGTTGGTACTAGCTGCGCCCCCCGGTTTCACCCGCATAGACCGGGATAAAAAGTAGCCCATATGTTAATTCAGGGTATAACCTATCTACATACCAAATTTCATCTAAATCAGTCCAGCCGTTTGAGCGTGAAGACGTAACAAACATACACACTCACAAACTTTCGCCTTTTATTA
The DNA here is from genome assembly GCA_905163495.3 of Cosmia trapezina. Classification (NCBI taxonomy): domain Eukaryota; kingdom Metazoa; phylum Arthropoda; class Insecta; order Lepidoptera; family Noctuidae; genus Cosmia; species Cosmia trapezina. The sequence goes on from LR991023.1 coordinate 26,813,716, forward strand.
TTGTGATGTATGCTATTTTTGACAGTAATTATTTGGTAATTACTTTTAGAAAATAGAAAATAAATGACAATATAATATAATATAATTGAACAGCTATACCAGTTAACACCCAGATAATACAAAACAGTCCCTCTCAAAACGTGTATATTTGAAGCCATGTGACACGGCAATTGAGTATATCCATGGTAATTTGATTCTCGTGTGTCAGATAACTCATTACCGGTGTATAAATTAGCGAACTGATAATTTTAATGAGGACTTTATTGATTGAATTTGTTCTTGTTGTACTTACCGTTGGTTTGTGGGCGTTAAGTGAACGATTCTTCGTTGTAGTTGCCTGAAACAATGAAAAAAAGTATTGTTAGAAATTAAGATAGAAAGAAAATTGCTCTAAACTATGCCACCATCATCAACCAGATATTGCCGAGCGATAGTCCCGTGCTAGCTCGGAATTTTACGAACTTTGTCCGAGTGCTATTTAGAAAAGAAAACCGTTGAAGCCCCTATGATCGAGCCGCTTACTGAACTGAAGTACGGCTATCAAAAATCAAAACCTAGCAAGTGGCTCATGGCAAATTTTACAGTAGAGCAAAAAAACTACTTGTCTACTTTAAGGGCGTGCCATTTCAAAACTACTTATCTTGTTGCCAAAACCAGAAACCGCAAAAAAAAAATCTGTTGTTCATTACATTTTTATGTTCGCTTATCTCGTCAATTGATTTTTTTTTTGGAATTTCTGGTTTGATCCCATAATAAAAGTTGTTCATAATTATGAGTACAATGACCCCATAAGAGATGGTCCATTAATAACGGGACACCCCGTATACGACTATAATCTGTAGTCTCGGTAGTCTGAGATCGGTAACAGAGTTTTGCAGTGGATGTAAATTGGACGGAAATCGAAATCACGACCTCTAAGCTCAACCAGCCCGCGCCTTATCTTTATTTGTTTAATTAATTAATTTTATTAGTTTCATTCAAAAAGCAGCCTTACACGGCTGCTTTTTGAATAAATAATTATCTAATGCAGCGGAATTAAACATAATAATCATAATTGTTTGATTCAATTTATTATGTATTAAAATTGGTTCCTAACCTAATCGCTATTAATTATTTCATGTAATTTCCGATTAACTGCATGGCTGAATAAACATGTTAAGTTCCTACCTACATAATGTATTAAACCGCTGTTGTGACGTCATATCATTTTAGTAGTAGCTAGAGAGCTTTTTGTGAAGGGGCACGTCCGAAGAAGTACTACCAACATACCTCAATCAATCTGCCCGCCTTTTCCCAACTATGCTGAGGTCGGCTTCCAGTCTAACCAGATGCAGCTGAATACCAGTACTTTACATCGTTTCCGTGTTTGGCTTCTATCGAGAACAGACGTGTATCATTCGCGCCCGCGTGCTCTAGTTTAGAGTAATTCGCTGGCGCATCACAATAACACCGTCGTCGATGCGTTGCGGAATCGGTTTATCAAGGTCGCCGCGATGACCCAGTTATTAATTATAGTGTAAACAGTGAAATTAAATAATTGTGAAGGTGAAGTTTCTACTTGCCTTACAATGTCATCAACAAAAGTAAAAATAAAAACTGATTTGGAAAAGCTGTTGTATGACAGGTACACCCAAGAAAAATCAGAGAGAGAAAAATTGGAACTTCTTGTTAATGATATGAAGGTTCAAATAGAAGGCCTCCAGCGACAACTTCTACGCCAAAAAGAACATTACACGTCCAAGAGACAAGAAAATAATGATCCTATGGAGTTGGAAGCTAAGAGCAACATACAATTTGCTCAGTCTGATAAAGAAAATGTCGAGTATTGCACAGACGAAGAAGAACTCGCTAAAGAAACTGAGTGGATTAGGGCTAAAAGTAGGAAGAAAAGGAAGCTAAACATCTCCCTCTCTCCACCGGCACAACCCGGAACTAGCGCCCAACATCAAAAAAAATGTGAGAAAGAAAATACATTAGTTAAAAAAGTGCCTCCACCACCGCCAATCATAATAGACGGAGTCAAGAACTACCAAGTGTTCTATGACTTGTTAACTCTATCTCAACCAACTGAATCATTCATCGCAAAAATGATGAATGGAGATTGTGTGAAGGTCAACGCTAAAACTGAGGATTCTTATAGAGCGATTGCTAGGCTTTTGTCAGAAAAAGAATATCTTTGGCATTCATACGAGAACAAACAAGCTAGACCAATAAGAGTTGTAGTGAAAAAATTACATTCTTCTTGCCAGCCAGATCGAATTAAAGATGATTTAACATCGCAAGGACTGAAAATAGAAAAAGTGGATAACAAGTTGAGCTGGAAGACTAAAGAACCACTCAATATGTTCGTCTTATCATTTAATAATAACGAAGATGTCAACAAAATTTATGGCATAAAGCACATTTTAGGGTGTAAAATTGAAATACACTCTCTCAAAAATCCCAAACTCATTCCTCAATGCAAGAGATGCCAGGCGTATGGGCATACTCATAAATACTGCAGTAAAGAGCCAAGGTGTGTAAAATGTACTGGCAAACATCTTACAGCCAACTGTACCAAATCTCCGCAAGAGAAACCCAAATGCGTCCACTGCGGCTTACCCCACCCAGCCAACTACAGAGGGTGTGAAGTAGCCAAAGAAATGCAATTGATGAAAAATAAAAATATCAAAAAGAAACTTGATGTGCCAACTGCCCAACAGTCTGCTTCCATGAGAAATCCTGATAAACAGGCGCGAAAAGAAAGTGTCCAGGCAACTGCAATACCGGTGAAAACAACCAAAAGTAGTTCGTATGCACAAGCTGCAAAACAAGGCACACAATCTTCGACTCTGGAAGATAAAATTAATCAGATCTTGAAGTGTATTACTACATTTGACAAAAGATTAGAGAAGTTTGAATCCAGCACCAAAACAGCTGTTTTTAATAATTAAAAATGAGTAACACACTAAAAATAATGGCGTGGAACTCCAATGGGCTCCTCAAACATCAGAATGAGTTACAGGCAGTCCTAGACATAGAAAATATAGACGTGTGTTTGATCTCAGAAACGCACTTCACTAAACAATCTTTCGTCAACTTTAGAGGATACAAGGTATATAATTCGCTCCACCCTGACAACTCGGCCAGAGGAGGTAGCGCGGTTATAATCAAAGAAAACATCAATCATTACGAGCAGAGTAAAATTGAAGAACCAGATATTCAAGCCGTGGCAGTATCTGTTAAAACCAAATTTTGTCACGTTTCCATAGCAGCCGTATACTGTCCTCCAAGACACATGGTAAAAAAAGAGCGTTATTTACAATTCTTTGAACTTCTGGGCCAGAGATTCATCCTAGGCGGAGATTTTAATGCCAAGCATACGCACTGGGGATCAAGACTTACTACAACAAAGGGAAGGCAGCTCTTAAATGCAGTCAAAGATAAACATTGTGAAGTTATGAGCACAGGCAAACCAACGTACTGGCCCACTGACCACCAGAAAATACCGGATCTTATAGACTTTTTCATATACAAAAATATATCCACCAATTACCTTAGTTTGGAGGAAGAGTTTTATATGAATTCGGACCACTCCCCGATTATACTAAGACTGAGTCAAAAAATCCCACTAAAAGAAAGACCTGTAACCCTGGTTAATAAGTCGACAGATTGGGACAGTTTTGCCCTTGATCTAGATAATATTATCGATCTAAAAACTCCGTTACTAAATAAAGATCAACTTGACTCAGAAGTAAACAAATATATCGTTAATATTCAACAATGTGCGTGGAACAACACGCCACAATTAAAACGTAGATATAAAGGACATACCTATCCCAAAGAAGTTGTGTATTTACTATCTGAGAAAAGAAAGCAAAGAAAGCGGTGGCACCAAACAAGGTGCCCGCGAGATAAAACATTATTAAATAACTTAACTAAACGACTAAAGAGGAAAATTGTACAATTTGAGGATGAAAGTCTGAATAATCACCTTGTGCAGCTAACCAACGACCAATCTACCGACTTCTCTCTTTGGAAAGCGACAAGAAAACTAAAAAGGCCGATTATGCAAATACCGCCCATCAGAGACAGCTACGGAAAATGGGCCATAAGCAATAAACAAAAAGCGTTAAGGTTTGCCCAATACTTAGAAGACACTTTTCAACCCAATGAAAGCTCCATAGAAATAATTGAGAGTGAAAAGTTGTCACAAAATCAAAGAATTCGGCTTGTGACTCCCAAAGAAGTTTTAAGAGAAATTCAAAACAACATAAGCTCGAAGAAATCTCCGGGTTACGACCTCATAACCGGAGAAATTCTAAAACACCTCCCGCGCAAAGCCATAGTCAAGCTGACCAGACTTATCAATGCTGCATTTATGCTAAACCATGTACCTGAGCCATGGAAGGTTGCTGAAGTCATAATGATTGCGAAGCCTGGGAAACCACCCCATGAAGCATCATCATATAGACCTATTTCCCTGTTGCCCGTATTATCCAAACTATTCGAAAAACTGTTATTAAAACGGATAAAACCAATAATAGAAGAAAAAGAGCTTATACCAAGCCATCAATTTGGCTTCAGGGAAAAACATTGTACAATAGACCAGGTACACAGAATAACAAACATTATTGAAAAAACACTCGAAAACAAGCAAGTCTGCGCCACCGTATTCCTAGATGTCGCGCAAGCTTTTGACAAAGTTTGGCATGAGGGTTTGATAGACAAACTCAGACGCATGCTACCAGAATTCGCAGATATTCTTGAGTCTTACATAGGTAACAGAATGTTTAGAATAAGGCAAGAGGATGCATATTCCGAGCTAAAAACTATAAAAGCTGGGGTACCACAAGGAAGTGTGTTAGGCCCAATCTTGTACTTGCTTTATACATGTGATATCCCAGAGCTGGAAAACAACACCATTGCGACCTTTGCAGACGATACAGCTATTATGGCTACCGGATCAAGCCACAAAGAAGCAGTAGAAAAAGTTCAACTTGCTGTGAACAAAGTTTTTGACTGGACACAGAGGTGGAAGATCAAACTGAATGAGTCAAAATCAATACATATTGACTTCACTAACAAACACTGCGATTACCACCCAATCTATATAAATGGCATGCAAGTGCCTTATGCTAATACAGCCAAATATCTTGGAATAACCCTTGACGCCAAGTTGCGCTGGAAAGCTCACGTCAAGAAGAAAAGGCAGGAACTCGACATACGTTATAAAAGTATGTATTGGTTACTCGGAAGGAAATCCTGTCTATCAATACATAATAAAATTATATTATACAAGCATATTCTTATGCCAATTTGGACGTATGGTATCCAACTTTGGGGCTGTACTAAACGAAGTAACGTTAAAATAATCCAACAATTCCAAAATAAAGTACTCAGGGATGCTGTAAATGCACCATGGTACATTAGAAATGACGACCTCCACCGCGACCTTAAAATGGAACTCGTCACCACCATCATCCAAAAATTTGCTGAAGCCCACGAACACAGACTTCACCGACATGTGAATGTCGAGGCAATACAGCTGCTAGACAACACGGACATAGTGCGTAGGCTAAAGAGAACTAAACCATTTGAGTTAGTGTAGTGCGTGAATGAATAATAGTAATGCTGTGCTATACGTGTGACACATGAACAAAGTGTTTTATCAATATTATCAGACTCTAAGAAAGTGCTACGGAATTGTGTAAAAGTGCAAATTGACACTATTCTTAGTTATAACAAAATGTTTCACGTAAAATAATAAGTTAGATTTAAATTGCTTATTAGTCTATTAGGCTAGATTGTAATCATAGAAAGAAAAAAAAAAAAAAAAAAAAACTATGTAATTAAGTAATTATATGTACGTGATACATTACGATTGTCTCTATAACTCCATTTACAATAACATTAGACATTTAAACAAACCTTTTTTACAGTCCGTTCAACTGATTTTGACTTCTATTGCGTTGGTGGCATGATAAATGGCAGCTGCAGTAAACAGTTGGTATTGTAACCACTTTTTTGCCTTTAATGCCATCCTTAAGCCTACGGAATAGAAGTCAAAATCGGTTGAACGGATTGTAAAAAAGGTTTGATTAAATGTGTAATCTTATTGTAAATAGAGTAGCATGGTTATGATGTTCATAGAATGCGCTAACCAATTACCATCACGTGGCCCGTCTGCCTATTTGCCACCCGACAACAAAAAAATTATGCCATATTCAAAGTGGTTAAACCAATTATTGCATTCATTTCTTTTGTCCATAGCTTTAAACAATATAACATAAAACGCAGCTAAAGAAATAAAGGTCCTTATTTCATTACTTCTAAAATGAACCAATTAACAAACGGATACTAAAATTAAACTTAATTAAGAATTCCATTAACTGCAAGGGATGGGGGCCTTGCGTTTTATTATTTCTTGCAACACTTATATCTTCAGTTGCGAATAATTGCCACTTAAAATAAAGCGTTCCATAAACAAAACATCTACTTTTGTTTGAAATCAATCTAGAATACAACAATGGCCGCATTGTGCATTTGACGTGTGTAAACGCGTTTACGAAGCTCGCTGCGTTCGGACGCGTGCCCTTTGCAAACTCACTTCACGGATGATTTGCTTGTCCGTATTCAACTTGGGAGTTTCGAAAATTTCACGGTTGTATTGCGAGGGATATTATTGGCAATACGTGTGAGTTTATCAGTTTAGAATTAATTTATTATTGAGTGTCTGTTTAATTACTAATTACAGAGTTGATTATGATTTAGAATGGGACTGAATGGATGTTTGTGTGTATTATACTGATATTTGGCAATGAATCCAATTTAATTACATGTAATATTAATCATTCGTGTAGTTAGTAATTGGTAGTCAATAACGAAATATTACAGAGCTGTTGAACGCGCTCGGAGCGCTTCATTACATCTATGGCTTTTATTAGGCGGTGTGCCTGCTCTTTAAGACAATCGTTTCCCATAAAATACTAACATTATGCCCCACAACTTTCAATTTAACCATGAAACAAAACTAATCAAGTAACGTAACAAGATATTTGTAGCAGAGCCCCAATACCATATCAGCCTAGATGTAAGAACCGACGCAATTTGCAGTAAATAAGGATATCGGTTTAGCGTCATTATCCCGGCGCGGCCCGCGATATAGCGGACCTCGTAAACGCGCCTCCAGTTAATGAGTTATGCCTCCCCGCCTCTGTTGTGCTTGTAAGAAGCACACGATTTATTGTACCTACTTGGTACGTAAGCAATTTCTTTAAACGATTTTTCATCGTATAGGTAAGTATATGTTTGAGTAATGAACGATGTAAGTAATAAATTACCCTGTTCTTAAGCTACGCATGTTTTGTGGGGCTTATTTTTCATGTTAGCGCTGACGCGAAAATTGTAGGCAACATTTGTGGCGCGTTTATTAAAATTTTCATTACTTACCTGTCTGTTTTAAAATTAGATTTTAGTACAAGGAATGTTTTGTGTGATGCTGTGTGTGTGTGTGTGTTACTTTACTGCCACTAAGTTAAATGGTTTGTTATGTTAAAGTTCTCAAACAAGCAGCTTTGTTACGTTTTTTAGCGACTGCTGTAATAATATACTGAAAATGTTACCAGATGTCATCCTAAGTAAAACGAAAATTATCTTGTTCAACAATGTCTCAAGCTTCAGGCATAAATGTTTTATTAGGATAATTACAGCCCTCTCAAGAGTTTACTATCACCGTACCCGAGCAACACGATGCACATTTTATTTTAATTCGGCAGGATTATACGGCTTATCCTGTGAGCGGCTAAATAGAAGGCGTTTGACGTTGTCCCCTCCAGACTTGACGGGACAAAGGAGGGACGTCCGAGATGGTTTCTAATTACGACACAGACCGTTATGCAAATCGGGGGCCGACGCGGCGGGCTCTTTGTCTCTAATAAACATGCGCGGCTCTTGCGGTCAGACCGCCAAATTGCTCGCCGTCCACTCGCCCCACCGGCAATAAAACCACTTGAATTGTAGTGCCCTCTCTGTACAATTAGTACTCTTTGATCAACTACATTCGACGAATCCAATATTGAATTGTGTTCGACGTTCTATTTCTTAATTCTGTTTTAATCGGCGTTCTAGGTACTTTTGAATAGCGAACGTTTACGGCAGCGTTTATTAGGAGCTAAGATGTTCCGGGGCGCACCGGCCAACGTATTTAGTTGGCAGATGCGTTCCAGTAAATTGAACTGCGGCATGGTCCGAGGAAATCGCCAGGTCGTGCCGTGACTTCGCTCGTTGCGAAACTAGGCTAAAAGCACCGCTTAGCCGCCGTTCGGCGGTAATTTTTCACGGAAAACTGTCCGACCGTCCGGCGGACATACCACCGATTTAAACGAGTTTACGAACGTTTCGACAATCTGCTCGGACGATTTGGTTCGAAACGCTATTGTTTTACGACTATAAATTGCGAGGTAAATTTCGAGAGTCAGAATTCTCACAACTAACACGGGGGACGCTCAGTTGGAAAAATATTCATTTTTCACACGCCGGCAATATTTCCGTTTTTATTGGAACAATCGACGTGCCTTTTGCTCGTGTCTGTACAAAAGTTTTCTAAGCGACGCGTCGGAGTCGGTATTCGCGCGTATTTCGGAATCGTTGCATTTTCGCTTCGCGTTTGCAAGGGAAGTCGTTACCGGTGTCGTGATCGCGAGCAAAAAGTATAAACTGCTCTATCGGCCTTTGTAAACGCACACGTTGTTCCTTGTTTACGCGTTTTAGTTTAAGCTTTATCACGGTGGTAATAAGATCATTTTCCTATGAATAAGGAATCGTGTTCACGGAACGGTTTATGCGAAATGAAATTGTAATAATATTCATTTTTAGGAAGCGGGACTATTCTTGTAAACGTTGAACGTTTACTGTACACGCGTTATGCAATTGTTTGGTAACATTGTATTGTTTATAGTTTAGCTCATAAATATTAATATACCTACCGTTACAATAGTGTTGTTTTATTATGTAGTTAGTTTGCTTACATTGTATACTATGAACTTTACGTACGGAAATTAACTGTATTATCCTAAGTCTTCTGGGTTTTGGAACAAGGTACACGCAAATAGAGCTTAATAAAAGCTCCTCCCAATACTAGATAATTATTTTATAATCAGCCAATAATGTTCCCACTGCTGGGACACAGGCCTCCTCTCGGTGAGAGGGAATGGGCCGCAATCCACCACGCGGGCCCTGGGGGGGTTGGTAGATGTCACATGTCTTCGAATTTTTGGTCCCAGGACATGCCGGTTTCCTCACGATGTTTTCCTTCATCGTTTTGAGAGCAGTAGTGATGAAATTATTTACACAAAGTAAAGAGCCTGCCTGGGTTCGTACCTACGACCTACAGTTCGTAAATCGCGGCAGAGAGAGCTAGATAATTATTTAGCCTTTTAGTATTTAATTGTGTGAGTCTAAAGTATTAATAACACAAAAGCCAAACACAGGGCTTTAGCTCTATCTTACGAGAAGTAATTAAAAATAAGACAGAGTTCCTTAAAATGTACAACTTTACAAAGTAGGTACATAACCTCAAAGAGATTCAGAGGAAGGTGCAGTATAATTACTTGGAACTAGATTAAATTAAATATTATTCAATTCATTTCATTTCTTACTATGAGTGCTGTGATACCTACAGTGCTTTAAAGGAAGCAGTTTATTAATATTATAATAACTAGATTTTGCCTGCGGATTCTCCCGCGTGGTGGTCGGGATCCCACTGGGGTACTGCCGGAATAAAAGTATATACGAGTGCCAAACCCATTTAATTTATATATTTTTTTATTTTATTTTATTTTTAGCCTATATTTAATTGGTAAACTTTTTGTGAAACAAGCTAGAAATATAATAAAATTTTTTAAATTCTTTCTTCTTCTTCTTTAAACATCCGACAATCGACAGTTACTTTCGCATTTATAATATTAGTATGGAATTGTGTGGATTAAATACTATACTACATCGGCTTAGGTACTTAATTAAATAAAGGTAAACAATAAAACCACGTGTCCGGTTAACCGACTAAACGTAATACCTGTACCTAGGGTAAAATTCCAGATTTGGTTCCGAAATACATAAGCATTCTTTTAAAATTGTTTTATTAAACGATCTTAGCCTTACAAAACAGAATATTCCAACAAAGCATACCTGTACAATTTAATTTTTGAACAAAATTCCCATCAGTACGTTAGGGCCAAATGGGAACACTGTCCCCATCACAGGATCGACATTGGAGCTAAACCCAGATGAAACTTAAGCCCTGGCTCAAATCTCATTTGTTTCGGGAATTCGGGGGTACTCACACGTGTAGTTACGGTGAATTACTATTACTTAACTTTACTGAAACTAATTACTGAGAGACTGTTTCAGCGTAGATGGCATTGAGTTAATTAATCCTTATTATATATTTGGATGAAGAGAATAGCTGAAGGGAACGGTACAATTTTGGCGGGATTGTAACGGAATATCTAGAGTTTTGTCTTGAAACAATTTTGTCTTAGCATTTAATTTAGTTTTCTTAACTTTCGAGCACTTGATTGGCTGTCAAAGTAGCGAATATCTGACCTAATTTCATATTGATCTGAAGTTTACAGGCTATATTTTAATTTCAAGCTTCAAATATCGTCGTTATTGATTGTGGTGAAGAGGAGGGATACTCATGAGCACATAATTATCTCTTGTCGTAATCTTTTAGTCCCTCTATATGATATACTTACTCCCCCCTAATTTCCCCAGACCTATTAATATCCCATTCCTCCTAACACTCGTTGATTCCCCATAAGTTACCTAAAACACTCCAAAAATTTATTATATTTATTAATTTATTATATTTATTAAATAACAGCAAGCTACACCATAGCAATAACATTAATGTACGATCTTAATAATATATTAATAATAACGAATGAACAGTTATTTTAATCACCAAAGTTCATTGTGTTCGTCTCCTAATAAAATTAATTTGTGTTGTCTGGTTACTAAATAATTTATACTAACAAATATATTGTGTTGTCCTTACAGGTTACTCAAACAGATCCAGTTTTAATTAAACCGTACCGAAGACTGTATACGAATACACTTTGTTTTCTTCAACCTTGACATTGTCAGAAACATCGATATAACGATGGAGCCATTACAACAAAATTGGATTGGTTTGGAAAGTAAACTTTCATTTCAAACCAAACAAATAGAATACCTATCCACCATTTTAAAACAATTCTGCCAACAAAAAAAAAATAAAACGTTCCAAAATCAATCATAAATAATCAAATATTATATTGACATTACGCCAGCTGGTTCCAAAGTTAAAAGCTTAATTATTCAGTGGTTAATATTTCATAAACCCTGTGTGGACTAATGAAACTCGTTTCAGTATAATAAATGATATTCGAGTGCGAATGACTGCGAAATGATACACTCACAATTAGATATGGTAGTGGTGAATGAATTTTACTAACAAACACAGGTTGGAACATCGATGGGGTTAAGTTAGGAACGACTGGTGATGAAAGTTTAATTGATTGATATTTTGTTAAAGAAGAAAATGCAAAAATGTGGAAGTGTCTTGTAGGCGCTGCGCAGACGATGGAAAATTTGTCCGCGACGATAGAAAGTATGGAAATCTATGCAATAACGCGCACGGAGATGCTTGTCGGATGATGTTTCTCGCGGTCATTCGCGGTTGAAATGACCGACGTCTGCAGAGCGCCTAAAATATTTTAAAGATAGTTTCACAACTAAAGATTTTCTATTCAAGATGGCGTCCGAATGTTCTAACCGTCTACGAGATCGTTAAAAACATGTGAGTTTTTTAAACGGTTTTTAAAGCCAATCAATCTGCTTAGCCTTTTCCCAACTATGTTGGGGTCGGCTTCTATTCTAACCGGCTGCAGCTGAATACCAGTATTTTACATGGAGCGACTGCTTATCTGACTTTCACAACCCAGTAACTGGGTAATACGATACCCCTTAGTAAGACTGGTTGTCAGACTTTCGGGCTTCTGACGAAACGTAACGACTGTCAAAGTTCCACGAACGACAGCCAATGGTTTAACGTGCTTTCCGAGGCACGGAGGAGTCTCGGTATGTAAAGGTGGTCACCATCCACTGACCAACCGCGGCAAGCGTAGCTTAACCAGGTTGATCAACCCGTGTGGCTGTCATTACTTTGCAACGAGCTCCTCTTTTTAAAGCCAATAATTCATGAATAATTTAAATTAATCATTTTGTGCCATTGTATCTTAGATGAAAATGTTTTAAAGGCGTACATGACCCATGTCCCCTTGTTAAGCCTTCGAAAATACCGGGCCTTCTTACGCACAAAGTAACAAATATTCATTAGACCTGGCTTTCGCCCCCTAACAACATATATACACCTATTGTTGGTTATCTGCATTCATAATGCGACCACGGAGAACCCCCTGTTGTGTCATACCACTAAGCTTACAGGCTTAAAACGGTACCCAAAAGGACCAGGCTCCCATCTCATTTTAGAAGATCTTTGAGATTCGTGTATGGAAATCCTTCTGGCAAAGCTTTAGAAATTGGAAAGCGTTGTTTGAAAATTTTCATAAGTTAGAACAATCAAAGATACAACAGGAGATAGTAGGTAGGTAGATAGATAGATAAAACATTTATTTAGTGCACAACAAAAGACATAGCACAACACACAAAAGTACAATGAATATAGAAAAAACCGGTCAAGAGCGAGTCGGACTCGCGCACCAAGGGTTCCGTTCCGATTTCTGAAAAAGTGTGCTATTTAGAGACATCGTTTTATTTTTCCTGTAATCTTTACATAAACTTCTATCACATAGAATAATTTCAGATGTTTCTCTGTGAAAACTTCGGAGATAAACGGTATTTCGGAGGAACGGTATTTTTTTTTTTACATTTTTCGTCAAAAGTCGAACACTGTGCGGCCTAAAAAAATAAAAAAATGTTTGAGAATGTGCAAACAGCGCTCTTTCATATGATACCCCTGCCCTAGTAGCCCCACATGCCCTAGTAGCCCCACTTTGAATTTTTAAGACCCCCTTTCAGTCCCTGTTGCAAAAAAAAATACATATATTTTTATTTCTTTCTTATTTGAAAAATAGTTGGGTAAACGTCATCTAAAACTGTTCCAAATTTCAAGTTGATAGCATTAGTAGTTCTTGAGATATCCAGCTGTGACAGACAGACAGACAGACAGACTGAGTCACACCATAAGGGTTCCTTTTTTACCATTTTGGTACGGAACCCTAAAAACCGGACAAGTGCGTGTCGGACCACGCTCAATAAAGGGTTCCATAGTTGAAAAGAATTTATCCCAAGAACAAACATAACATTGTAGCTGAAAAACATGTTCTCACATATATTCCAACTGTAAATGTAAGTTTGTCCTCACAATATTGAGAGATTTACCATGTTATTTTAACACAGACAGTTTGTTGTTTTAACAGTCTTCTTTAAGTACAGGTAAATAACTATTATCTGTATTTTTTTTTTAATTTAAGGCTCAGTAGTTTCGGAGATAAGGGGGAGAGAATGGTAATTTTTCATTTTTTTTTATTTTTTTATTTGTGACCCTCATAGTAAGACATTTCATTTGATAAACGAGTGATCCTACAAGGGTTCCGTTTTTTCTTTTGATGTACGGAACCCTAACAAGGTGCCAATAACAAAAAAAAATGGAAGAAAAACACATATACAAATAAAAGTAACACTATGACATACTACACAAAACATCTACAAGTGACAAAACTATTTGGTACCCTACTTGTGTGATGGGAAAACCAAAAAAAAAAAAAACTTGAGAGGTGTCAAGGGACACCCGGATGGAACGAAGTTCCTTTCGATTAATTAGTGAAGGAATCGTAACAAAATTTTATTTTTATACTTATCATCATCATCATCATCATCATCATCATCATCATCATCATCATCATCATCATCATCATCATCATCAGCATCATCATCATCATCATCATCATCATCATCATCATCATCATCATCATCATCATCATCATCATCGTGACACCACACTGTTCAATGCGAAATAGAAATGAAAATATCTGGCTTGCTTTCTATAAGAGAGAGAGAGACAGACAGAGAAACTACTACAGCAAAAACATCTACATATAGCTTACTATAGCAAAAAGTGTCGTGACAACTTTTCGTGAGACTTTTTTCCGTCTAGCCCCCTTTCACAACGCGCGATAAGGAACTTCGTTCCAAAAACAAGAATATATTTTTCCAAGTGTAGACGCTAATCGCTTGTAACTTGTAATGTTACAATATTGCACTTAATTTGCAAAATATTGACTTTAAAATATTGTGTTGTTCCAACAAACCAGCATAATTATTATATGGGAATGTTTTAAACTATTTGTTTGTTAACTCTCCATTGTTCTATAACCAACCAAGGTATGTTTAATTTGGTAAACATGAACTCGGATATTTTGTGTTATTAATGCAATACGCAATTGGCTTTATGCCACGAAACAGCTTAAATATTTCAATGGTATTTTGGTCCAAGTGAATATACTGAAGATCTCCTGTCTCTTCGTCTTTACTTTCTAATTCAAAGCAAATAATATTTAAGTTACGGGTAACGCTAGATGATTGAGTAAACCTAGGTTTAATCGGGTTTACTTAACTAGGTTTAATCACCCAAGGGTCCGAATAATAATTAAAATAAATTGAATTCGGGATTTACCCTTACTCGCCTCACCTATTACTTGCTGGATAATGTTAGAATGGTTAAACCTAGTTGTAGGCCTAAAAGGTAGGTTAGGTTAGACCTGACCACAGAATGCAAGAGCTGAGAGAACGAAGCTGGCGGTGCCGCGTCAGCGGCCGGCGAGTGCCAGAGTCCGTTTAGGCACAAGAGAATGTAATTACCCAGTTTTTTTTACCGTAATATCCGTAAACTCGGGTAAACCTAGGTTTACTCAATCTTCTAGCATTACTCGTAACTTTGAATTAGGAAGTACGGACAGTTTGAAAACAAAAGTCACCGAGTGACGAAAAACAAAACACAAATCTCCTTTCACCAGACAAATACATTAACAGCAAAAGGTGGTTGATTGCAACTCGAAGCCCACTCGAAAGTCATCAAGCCCTTCACTTGTCCACTATCTAGACAATAGTGGACAAAACAAATTTATCGCACTGATAAATCGCGGGACGTTTGCGGAATAACTTCGTCCATTCCTTTTGTTCGATTGATTGCAGATAATTCCCGATTCGTGAAAGAAAATTGCCTTCCTAATCGGCTGAATAGCTTAGACGTTATAAGAGGAACTGTGGGGTTTATTTTATTCTATGATTTGATTTGTTTCATAAGGTCTTGTATATTGGGATGAAAGTTTTAGGAATGTAATCGCCTTATCGGTATAGTGGTCCTAAGTGTCGCGAGTAACAGAAAAGTATAAAGTTGTGTCCCAAGTTAGGCTAACTAGTCAAGTTTATTTGTAAGAAAGATTTCGGATCTCAAATGGATTCTTTTTTCAGATTATTATAGTTTACTAGCTGCAACCCGCGGTTTCAGCCGGGTAGACCTGGATAAAAAGTAGTTTATGTGTTATCTAGTGTATAAGCTATATACCTACAAAATTTCATCCCAATCGGTACAGCCGTTTGAGCGTGACGAAGTAACAAACACACACACAGAATCACAAGCTTTCGCCTTTATAATATTAGTGTGATAGCCATAGTCTCTTATCAATTCTAAGTATACATTTACATACACATATTATTGTGGTCCATATTCTAGGAAATAAATGAATGTCAGATCTTTTTCATTTAAGAATATTCTTATTTCACATTTTCACATTCCTCCATAAAATCACAAACACAAAGTTTTACGATTCTATCTCATTCATAACATCGGACAGCATAATATAATGTGGTATAAAAGATATCAAATGGTCCAGAGGTCTTTGCTCTCCTGCAAGATGCGGCATCTGTGCAACGTTCCGACTTAGATTAATGGATGCTTGGAGCGGGCGGAAACCACCCCGTGGTATGTGCTGCTTCATTTGTATAAATAATATTATTGGATAGGAGTTTTGGGTATGCAAGATTGTTAGAGAAATAGTTAAGTTTACCCATAGATATGAACAACTTTTACTATGGGACCAAACCTGAAATCGCGAAAAAAAAATCAGCAGCCTTATGTTCGCAAAACTCGTCAAAATGTAGGAACAGAAGATTTTTTTTTGCGATTTCAGGTTTGGTCCCTTAATAAAAGTTGATACCCTACTATTAATAGAGATAAGGGATATCAAATGGATAACGTTCTATAAATAAACCGCTAAGTCTGTTTCTGTACCTGCCCGCCGCCTTTCAGCTATTTCTGGTCTAAATCTTAAAATAATCTGAGTTCTATTGTTGGCTCTACTGTGTCGAACTAAAGTTTTGTAATCAACTAAAAGCCAATATTTACAATTATTACGGTTCAGCCGGTCTATTCTGTAAAAATCTCACCGTGAAAACTTGGGTGAAGTGAGCTTAAAATGAACAGTCATTCCTTCTGATTCTAGGGATTGTCACTATTGACAGCTCACTTTAAGCTCACTTCACCTAAGTTTTCACGGTGAGATATTTACAGAATAGCACTGCAGTACCTAGTATCATTTTACCTCAGAAGTCTACGAAGATAAGATGGAGGATGTCAGACTTACTGTTTACAGGGCACCTACACAATTTTCTTTACGCGTTTTTCAAAAAATCCCAGTACCATATCCTGAAAATAACCTAACAAAAAAGCTCTCACTCAAAGACGTCTTCTTTGGGATAATGGGCAATAAATGTTACAAATAAAGTTTAATAAATATTAAGTAGACTTCTCGTATAAAAGATCGTATATTAAAACGAGTCTAAGATACACGTAAGGGTTGAAGACCTTTCATAATAATAATTAAGGTTTTATTACGTCTTTGATAACGTTGAGTTCTCTAAAAGCTTTGTAAAATCATCTTCAAACCTTCTGAGAGTATAAAGCCTGGGGTATTTTAGGTCTTAGGTAGGTAATAGTATTGCTAACAGTATAATAATGTAGTCTTTAAGAGCGTTCAGGTTTTAGTTTGTCGGAAACCTTGAACATAAAGCTCATGTTTGTATTTTTAGGGTTCCGTACCTCAAAAGGAAAAACGGAACCCACAGAAGATCACTTTATTGTCCGTCTGTCTGTCTTTCAGTCTGTCAAGACCATTTTCTTAAGAGCGCGTGGAGGTATCAAGTTGAAATTAATATCAAATACGTAGGTCTGTGGTCCTTTGGAGCTCTAAAAAATCAAGCTTCTAAGTCAACGCAATAAAAAAATGCGGCCATTTTATGCGACATATTTTGATACTCGCAAGTATCTAAATCAAATCTAGGTAGGTACTTCCTGTTGACCTAGAATCATGAAATTTGGGAAGAAGTAAGGTCTCACAGCACAACTAAAGGAAAAAGTCCGAAAATTGTTAATTTGTAGTTTTATCACATTTAACTTTTTGCAGTTGGAAAATTGACTGTGACGGTGACGTATATATCAATGTACGGGAGAACATGTATTTCAACTACAATGGTATATTTGTTTTTGGGATAAAATTCTTTTCAAAGTTAATTGAGTAAATCATGCAGAGAGATTAATCAAAGTTGATAAGTAATCTATCAACGTAGGTAGGTATGTATGTTCTTCTAAAATGCCCTATATTCCCCATTGTATTCAGAAACGACGAACACATTCTACTTTTGATTAAAACCCGAAATTGTGCAATAAACATCCTCCAACACAAAATATACACATTAAAATGTAACGAAACGAATCGTGAAAGATAAGAGCTCTTTGTATTGAAACGGTGGAGTTCGTTCGAATTCGGACGAGTTCGGGGAAATCCGTCATCTTTTCTTCGTCGCCCGCTGCATTTCTTAGCGGGACAACTACAGTCGGGTGCACCATAAAAGATCGTATATAACGAGAAATAAATGTATATTTGTGGATCACAATGCGCGATACATTTATTCGTATTGTGCTAGAGATACAGTGAGATACTTTTGTGCAATAAGAGCCAGTATTTTCTATTTGGTGTAAGTCACAGTTTAATTACGAGACTTCTTATCCACATGTTTGTAAGAGTGAAAATATAATAATGTGTCTGTTTTAATAAAAAAAAAAACAAAAGCGGAAGAAGGTATTCGTGTTGTATACAAAGAAAAACGTGTGAAAACTTTGTTATAAATTGCTCGCATTCGTACATTGAGAGCTTCGTCTGAAGATAAAAGCTCAAATACAGCGAAAGACCAGCTATATTTCGTCCAAAATCTCGTGGCACTAAAGCAGCCATTACGTTAAAAGACCATTACACGGAGTGGGGTGACAACGGATCTGTCCGCACACAGGGATTCCCTTATAATTTCTTTCTGATACCGGAATAAGTCCGCATTCAGGAACTTAAATTACGTATGGTAGGAGGCGGGTCGGTATCGCGATTGGTATCGAGTGGGGAATAAATCCCGGGGCGTCGTCGTAGCCATTCGCCATATTGGATTACTGGCAAAGTATTCTCTTAAGTTTCATTAAGCGATCGGAGTGATATCCGTCGGGATAGATATGGGATCTAGTCGCCGTATAAATCTTGATAGGATTCCGTTGAAACTTTGGACAATCTTGATTTACTTTTGGATACAGGCGCGGAGTTCGGCCGTTTTTTTCTAGGATTTACTTTCGTAATAAAATAAGCAGAGATTAAGTTTTACCTAGATATTGCATATGCGATTTTTTTATGGATGTAATACTAAGGAATGGCGTTATGTAGATTTAGAATTGGTTTGAAGATTGGATGTAGGTTCAAGTAATAGGTATCATGAAGGCGAAACATTAGGTCGCGAAGATTGAATACAAACGAAGTGGCAATTTGGAAAAATTTAGTTGATATTGTTTTTTGTATTTTTTATCATTTGACTTACTTAAATATGATGCGGAAAACTAAAGGGACTTTCTCGTTTGATTAAGGGATCACCAATTAGTTTTATTGGAGGTCCGTTTTAGAAAATAATATGACTGTCGCAGTCCAAACGATTACTAGCAACCAAGTTTAAAAATATTTTTATTAAATTGGTAGGTAATGAACAAAAAACAAAGTATTTAAGTCATAATGTCATTATTATTAATGATAAAGTTTCATCTTTTACTTCCTGGTAAGTATCTGTCTGAAGTCAGTAAATAGCTATATTTTTTTTATTAATTTGTATTTTTATAAGAATTTACTGTTTACCTAAATAAATTCATTCAAAAATAATCGTAAACTTATTAAATTACTTACTAAGAATCGCTTATCAACTTACCAAAGCCTAAACAAATTATGCGAGACAATAATTTATGTCAGTACAACAATCGCTCCCTATGTAGATGATGCGCAGTATTTCTACACTATCTGTGGGACCATCGCTGAAACATCAGCACGATTTATGTGACCTATAATCCTGTGTCTAAGCGTTGTTCGAGTAAATAGGATACAGCGTATATAAATATAGTCTGTCAACTACCGAGCATTTCTTCGAAACGTGTGCCTGGGAACACGCTGGGTGTGCTGTGTGAACGCGTGTGTATGATATAGAGTTTAAATACTAAGTAATTTTGTTCATACGCTTGCTATACTGTGAGTTCTACTATCTTGCCTTTTTGTTTGCGGATGGGAAGTCATCGAATGACTGCTCCCGCTCCGGGTGGAGCAGAACGGCGTGTCAGACTTTTACTGACTAAAACCCACCCCGTGTTCCTTCAGTCGCCTATGCCAGGGCCATGGTATCTCTTTCGAACAACCCGCGACCCCGGCGGCATCTATCTAGCCTACTACTGCCTAGCCTGCGTTCACAATTTTTTTTTAAACATGTCATTTTGAAGTGAATACTTCTTTTGGCGCGTTGAGCGATTTTTGGTAGAGGAAAATCTTATGAGTTAGCGTCACCGACATGTGACATGCCGATGTAAATGTCAAGTTTTTACTTCTGTGGTTCCTATGTTTTTATTTTTGATAAATAACTTGATTACACCACACATTTAAGAGGAAATGTGGGTGCTTTTTTCTCCATACAAAAAGATACAAACGCTCTCGCCTGTTTTCTTTCTGGTTAATGACCATAAAGCAATGATTTTTTACAGAAATATAAATATCAGCTACTTGTATGCCCCTATGTTTTCCTTTTTAACCGACTTCCAAAAGGAGGAGGTTCTCAATTCGTCGGAACCTTTTTTTTTTTTTTTTTTTTTTTTATTTTTTTTTTTATTTTTTTTTTTATGTATGTTCCCCGATTACTCGAAAATGGCTAGACCGATTTGGATTTTTCTTTTTTTGTTCGAAAGGGTATACGTCCCAAGTGGTCCCATGACCATCAAGTCAGGATCTGAT
Organism: Cosmia trapezina; assembly: GCA_905163495.3. Taxonomy (NCBI): domain Eukaryota; kingdom Metazoa; phylum Arthropoda; class Insecta; order Lepidoptera; family Noctuidae; genus Cosmia; species Cosmia trapezina. The sequence goes on from LR991023.1 coordinate 26,834,115, forward strand.
GATGGGATCCCATGGAAATCGAGGGAAACCCTCAAATTTTATGGGCACACCTATATCGATTTCGGTATTTTTTATAGTAACTCGTGCATTTGCTCTCGGAAAGTACCATTCGGTGAGCTGGAACTGATGATGAAGACCACAGAGGGCCATCGGAAATACTCAATTTTATCTAAGTATATAACAGGTTGCGATTCGATTACTTTAATATGGTTTATGCTCGTCAAAATAATGGTTATGGTGACTTCACCATGAGCTCCATTTCTCCTGGTTCTTACTAGGGAAAAGCAACATTTTGTAAAACGTGATGAGCAGCTGACATTGGGTTATTGTAACTTAGATAAATTACAAACTGAACCACTAAAAAGTGAAAAATAAAAACTTTTTTACAAAAACAAAAACCGACTTCCAAAAAAAAACACTACAAATTGAAAAATAACTTTAATTTCGGAAGTCGGTGGCAAAAAACTAAAATACAGATCCAAAGACACCGACTTCCGAAATTAAAGTTATTTTTCAATTTGTAGTGTTTTTTTTTGGAAGTCGGTTTTTGTTTTTGTAAAAAAGTTTTTATTTTTCACTTTTTGATGCTATATTATTTTTATAAGAACTAGAACCCTCAAAAAATGCTCAAAATTGCCTATTCAGACCGCTGTCAACAGACGCCTAGCGAATAGTGTACCAATTTGACAACTATTAACGAAAAAATAAAAACATAAGGGCATAGTATATATCCTTCTTATTCAGTTTATGAAATATCTTTTAAATTGGTCCAATATTGGAGGAGGAAATAGGCGAGAGCCAAACCTCGAAATGTGACTTTTTACACAGGCTATTTAGTCGAATCTGCAGTTGTCCTTATCGCACGAATTCGAGGGTGGAGCGCTCGCAGAGCGACAGCAATACCTTCTTAAAATACCTAATTTTTCGCCCCCATTTCCTCTTAAACGTTAAAATTTTTTCGCATTTCTAAAGGTTTTTCATGATTATTTTAATAAATTTAAATCAAAGGACAATTTCCTGTCTCAAATTCATAGATCGTTGGTATTGTGTATAAATATGTATGCTATTTTTTGACAGTTATTTTGGTATGTACTTTTAGAAAATGACATATTGTCAATTATTTTCTATTTTCTTTAAAATATTTAGAGATATAGATAGACGTGCAAATAAGGTTAAGGGTCTAATGTGCCTATTTGCTAAGGCCTACCGTGACTAATGGAAGTCTGCAGCAGACACCAACTTTCAGCAAATAAGCCGGCGGAAAATGGACCTTTTGTCTATCTTCGCGGATATAATAGTTCCGCTACGGACGTTCCGTTGTCTTCCATGACTAATACCGAGCTTCTGAATTGAGAATTTAAAGTTGAGAACTTGTTAAACTCTACTTTAGCATTACTTAAGATGCTGACAACAGCTAAAGCCCGGTCACTGTCGGACTGCATAGAAAAGAAAGAGAAGCGCGATGATACAACCCTGGTAATTTATTGCACAATATGAAGCAATTATCTATTTACTCAAAAATGAATCGAGTAGTCGAAAAAAAAAACAGCTAAGTTCTGCATTTAAGATGTCTTTTGGGTATCACGTGACACACCAGGGGTTTATTAAATACCAAAGTACGTTGGTATTTAATACAGATAAGTATTTTGGAAAAAGAAGTGAAAGTGAGTGAAGTGTGAGTGTGGTGATTGAGTGAGTGTGAAGTTCCAAGTTCTGGTTAAAGTTTAACAAATTTTTTTTCCGCTACCACAAACTATATAGACTTGGCATTATTTTTTTTAAAGACAAGCCAGCCTTTGTCTCTTGTCAGCGCTTTAAGGCACGCGAAATTCAAAATTTATTTACCAAAACGTAAGTAATTTTGAATTTCGCGGTCTACATTGAAGGAATCACCATGCTAAAATAGCGTTTGACAAGTTCTCAACTTCAAATTCTCAATTCAGAAACGGGGTGTAAAAAAAAGTAGGTACTGGCCAGTTTTAGATATAAAGGGTTGATATCCTAAAAGCAGAGCTTATGGTTCGCATCAGCCTCATTAAAGGCACCTCCCCTGACGGTATCGTGTGACGATCGAGGCTCGTCATCTGAGGGTAGTAAACTCTATCCCTATAGCTCTTACTAGGAAAACTCTGGTGGAATATGTGATACTGTTGTGAGTTTGTGAAGAGTTTTGAACAATAGCGATACCGAATACCGAAAGGTATCGATTCTATAGAGTAATGAAGATAGGACCTAAAAATCATAACTGTTTAATTTTTTTGTTTTATCATCTATCTATCTATCTATCTATATAAATAAAAAGAGAAGTCCTGACTGACTGACTCATCAACACCCAGCCCAAACCCTTGAACCTAGAAAGCTGAAATTTTGCACAGAGGTTTCCTTCATAATGTAGACAAGGAATAAGGAAGGAATTCCCGGTAGTACGTTCACGTGGGATATGAGTGAGTGAAGTATTGCAGGTCATTTGTTTTGTCAATGGGCAATCATAATAACAATAGGTAATTGGTTGTTATTGGCCTTAATTGATTGAATTTATCACTTCTGTATTTCTGTTGTTACTGGTTTTTGCCCGCGACGTTGCTCGCGTTAATTTAGAATTTGACAATCGATTCGGGTTGTACTCTGCTTGTAATAATATAATTCAATTGTGATTCGAAAGACACGTGGCGCCATCTATTATCATAAGAATGTTATTGGTGTTTTCCTCGGGAACAGTACTTTTTTCGGGATGAAAGGTACCCTAAGTCTGTTTCTGTACACCTGAAAAAGTACATGCAAAATTTTAAGATGATCGGTTCAGGCGTGAAAAGGTAACAAACAAACTTACTTTCCCATTTGTATTATTAGTTAGGATGTTTAGGAATATACGAAACGGTTTTTTTATTCGTATGACCAGATCATATATATCGGTTATTTTTACTTATTTTTCCTTATTAAATTATTTTCTTTCTATTCTTTACGATTATAGAAAACAGTGTTGAGCTATTAAATTGTTGCGCAAACTATCGAAATTACATCCAGGAATAATCAACAAACTTTTTATTAATCTATCCAGAAAAACACAGTGACGCAACCATAGTAGCCAACACAAAAAAAAAAAATATCTCAACTTTTTTTTTATAGCGTCACATACGCATTGACGATCGCTCGCAAATGGCCCAGTTTAATGGACAGAAACGTATTTTGTTGATACTGACGCTTTTTACGGCTTTCGAGTGAGTTCTTATGGTAACTGAGCTCGTAAATTAAGAATATGCGGAGGGAAATGGGAGAAAGACGACCTTGGGACGGTGGATGGCGTGGCTTTTAAAACAACATCTTTGGCCGTTTTTTTATCCCTTTGCTTAAGAATGGTAAAATAGTTTGTAAGTGTTTCATTTTGTGGAATATACTTGTATTTACAGTTACCATTGTATGCTTGATATGATTTCGTAGAACTTTGATGTTGTGCTCTAATTCACTGCGGTTTGTATCCATGAATTTTCTTATAGAAATAATTGTAATATGTATGTGATAAGTTGCTTGAGTGAGTGTGGTTCGAATATGGTTGATGGTATTTACCGAGAAGCAGCAGAGGGGATGAGTAATTAGTATAAGGATAGCCGAATTATAAATGAATGACAACATGATTTGACAGCTGTCCCAACTCCCGATGTGTATTTGACAGCTATCCCAACTCCCGATGTGTATTTGACAGCAATCCCAACTCCCGACGTGTATTTGCCCGTCCGAAAAATTGAATTTGACACTTATATTCTCTCTCTATCTCGATACTCGTAGGTCCGCTACGACGCGTTACGGAGCGCTACGCGTAAGCTACGGCGTAGCTCTCACTGTGCTACGAGCTTTGTGAGGACTACGCTTTTGAAATTTGTTAGGAAGTTTTCTGTATGAATAATTGAACTTCATCAATTTGTTTTCACAGTAATTAATTTTAACACGCCTGTTTTTCCCAAATTGTTAGGAAGAAGTGTACATTTCTCCAGTTATGTTTATCTCCCATGTAATTAATTTTAAAGGTAAATAAACAAACAAAAGAAACTCATATATGCAAATTTATATCTATCACTGCCATAAATCTTAGTAGAACTGCAAAATACACTATAATTCATCGTCATTCATACCCAATCTTCATTAAACTTACCATAATATTACCGATACCGTTACAGCCAATAAATACTAGACCATAATTTTACCGATAATCGATTTTATTGTGTGCTCTGGTTATATCGTAAATTCTGCTGTAAATTGGAAGAAATATAAGCTCCGTGGAAATAATTAAATCAAAACTAACCGCTTGCCAGTAAACCTGGTTTGGATTTAGTTCTATCTCTCGTATTCTATTGTTTGGAATACTATATAAATCATAACTATTAAGTGCGGATTTAACCAATGAAACTAAACGCGATCGGCACGTAAACCACGTTTAAGAGCTGTCAACACTGACAGCTCTTGAACTCGGTTTAGATGTGCTGATCGTGATTTAGATAACGTTTATTACGTGGAACTGCCTGTGGTAGCAATTAATTTAGCTTTTCCAGTTGGTAATAAGATAAAATAAGATAAAATAGCAGTTTTCAATGATTCTTATTGGACTTCTTCTCATTAAAGAGGCTTGCAAAATGTACGAAAGAGATTAAGAACTTCTCAATCAACTGTTGATTAGTTAGAAACTAGATAAAGGCCTTTACATTTCATTCATCTGACACGCATGATTGAAGATTAAAGTATTTGCTAATAAATACTTTTATCATAAATGCTCGTCTCAGTGAATCTGTTGAAGACGTTTTCTCATCGGGGTTTAGTGCGAGTTTTTATACTTATTCGTTCGCGTTTACGTTAACGTTACCTCACGTCAATTTGTATGGAATAATTGCGTTTCCCATTATAGTCACCAGACGGCGCTTAGTCGGTTTTCAGTACAAATTGAAGTTTACGTTAACGTGATCGAGTAAGTATAAAAACTCGCACTAAGGCCTCTGAAATACATACAATGAGACGTCTCTCATATTTTGAAATTGGAACAAAAGAATCTCAAAAACAAAACATTACTAAAACAACACGACTGAAAAGAATGACCCCTTATTCTTAAAAAAATAAACCTATTTTAGTTAGGGCTGATTTTTCAATAGTCAGATAACTTTTATCTGAAATATGGCAGCTTGACATATTTTCTATTCAAAAGCTGTCATCCACCATATTTATTCCATATATAAAAGTTATTTGACGGTTTGTTGATGTTTAACTCTTGTTGGAGATCCAAATATATATTTTTTTTAAATTTATTTAACGTTTACACAAAAGAATACAGTATTATACATACAAATAGCAACCAAAAACCACTAAGGTTTAAACTTGTGCTATCTCAATATCGAACTATACAATGATGCATTTCGTTATTGATATCGATACAATTACTAATAGATTAATAGATTATCCTGTGTCTGAAAGTGTATGCACGTATGTTTGTTCCTATATAAAATATAATTTGACGGTTGAAAAATTAGTCCATATGAAAGTATTTTGTCTTCTCCTTTCAAACTCAAATCATAATTCGAAAGAAATTGACAAAACAGTTCTATAACTAAAATAGGTTTACAAAGCGTTTTAGTTTTTTTATGAATAATGGTGTTAATTTTTTTTTTTCGTTTTTTAGGAGGCAGCTGCAATTTATCTTTATTATAATTTATCTTGTGTTTTATTATTATTATCTATCTGTTAATTGCACTATTTAAACTCCATTAACTCCAGTTAAGCCTAGGTTTATAAGTACTTAAACCAATAAAATGGTAGCTACATAAAACCCTTTCTTCTGTCGTAAAACGTAACGTATAAAGTTTGGAGTTTTACGGTACAGACTCGGGTTACGGGTTAAGTTTTTGTAAGTGCGACTTAATAGAAACGTGTGACTAAGTTCGACTTAAGTAGCAGTGGTAGTACTTGCTAATGTTAAGCTTTTAACTTAATGTAGGTGTTTTTAATTGAGATTTACTTGGCATTCTTCGGGAAGTTGGAAGCGCGTGAATGAAAATGAATTGTAATTGTTAAGTTTTCTTTTTTGTTCAGCGATTTTACGGCGTTTTGTTGTAGAAAGGTTTTTTGTAGATTAATCACTGATACGGTTGAGTTCGATAAATAGGCTTTTATAAATCTTATAAGTATTATTGTTTACGGTAAGTAAATAAAAAATAAACAATGTGAGAAAACACACTAAACACGTATTGGAACAAAGTTCTTTAACGCAGCTTGTGGTCGGAGTAAACTGGCAGAAAATAAATTGTGACGTCACGAAAAAGCGTTATGCCGTCAGTTTCAAGTGTCAAAAGTTTTTAATAACTGTGTACGGCATCTAAATCGCCACATGCGAACTAAGCATCACACTGACGTCATGAAAAATCCTGTGTCGCGCAATCAGAGGTTACCGCGCGACTAGCATAGGTACCTATATACAACGTCCCGACATCAACAGTCGGGCAGTAGCCCACCAGACACAACACCCGTGTGGTCGGAGGATCCTCCCTTCTCTATGGAGGACGAGTGAACTTTACACCCTATGCCACAAAAAAACAAAAACTTTTAACATCTTGAAACTTCAGACCTTATCAGATGGCTCTGTATTAAAACATAATTTTCAGCGAAAGGAGCTTCGTTCTAACCGAGTGTCCCACGCACGACAACGCCCGACATTTTTATTTCGAGATTTCCCGACCATCATCATCTACCTAGCCTTTTCCCGACTACGTTGGGGTCGTCTTCCAGTCTAGCTGAATACCAGTATTTTACATGGAGCGACTGCCTATCTGACCTCCACAACCCAGTTACTAGGTAATACGAGTACTATGCCCCTGGTAAGATTGGTTGTCAGACTTTCGGGCTTCTGACGACCCGTAACGACTGTCAAAGATCTACGAATGACAGCCGGGACCAACGGCTTAATGTGCTTTCCGAGGCATGGAGTAGTCTCAGTATGTAAAGTTGGTCACCCATCCACGGACTAACCTACTTAGCCACATTTGGGATTTCCCAAGCATATTTTCAAAAATGGTGAGTTTTTGGTTTTAAGCGGAGCTATGACAGTCTATTTTGATACTTGTAGACTTTCTGTTTGTAAAATTACTTTATAAAGTCCTGAACCAAATCATTTAAATCCCAACAACAATCCAATACCTCGTAAAGGTTACCCTCACAGTGCTAACAAGCGACAGGTAGCCACTAGCCACCCAGTTTACATCGGTTCACAAACAGGAGATCATCGGCACCTTGCAATTTCGGCACCAACTTCCATCGAAGGACGTAACTCTTGTAAACGGACAGGGGATAAGGGGAGAGCGGATTGGAGGGACTTTGATTCCTTCTCAAATGGCCCTGTTACTCACACTGTAACATTTTAATGGTATTTAGGGGTTGGAAATAATTCCTACTAGCTCTTAACAGCGGCTTCGCCCGCGTGGATGTCGGAAATTATCCCAAGGGGATATAACTACTATTTAATTGGAATAAAAAAAGTAGCCTACGTGCTATTTCAGACTATAATCAATCTCTGTGCCAAATTTCATCGAGATCCGTTTAGCCGTTCTGGCGTGATTGAGTTACAAACATCCATCCATCCAAAATTTCGCATTTTAGTACGATTGGTATGAAGTAGGATTTGGTCCTGGTCTGGGTTGGTCCGTGGATGGGTGACCATCTTTAAGACTCCTCCGTGCCTCGGAAAACTCGTTAAGGCCCAGGTTCCAAAATTGGTTTAGCTCGGTGTGTAAGTGAAATGGCGTTATGGCTGTCTAGTTTGACGCACGAGATAGAAGATTCTCACGCGCACCGGAATTATGTCGTAAAAATGCAAATAAAATCGTATAAAATTAGAAATTAACTATTTAATAAAAAGTAATCCATCACTGGATGCAGTTTGGAATTTGACATTTCATGGTATGTCTTTAATTATAATTGTTCATGAAGGGATAAACTGCTTTTAAAGATTATTAGGAGGTATGTTTAAAGATTTTTTTGGTGCATTAAAATATGTATAATTATGTTTTGGCTTCCGTCACTGTATGCGAAAAAGACTTGAAAATATCATATTTTTTTTACATGTCAAAATTATTTACGGTTTATGAGATACACTACCACCTTTTTGATCGTTTTCAGGAAATCTGGGCCTTAAGCCGTTGGTCCCGGCTGTTATTCGTGGATCTTTGACAGTCGTTACGGGTCGTCAGAAGCCCGAAAGTCTGACAACCAGTCTTACCAAGGGGTATCGTATTACCCAGTTCCTGGGTTGTGGAGGTCAGATAGGCAGTCGCTCCATGTAAAATAATGGTATTCAGCTGTATCCGGTTAGACTGCAAGCCGACCCCAACATAGTTGGGAAAAGGCTAGGCAGATTGATTGGTGGGAATTAGGATAAGATGAGTTTTTGAAGTCGAAAAAAGCTGGTTACGTTGTTTTAAGACGTTGGGTAGGTAATTGTTTTAAGGCTTGTAGAACTTTAATTCTGTAGCTAGAATAGTAAAATTGGCAAAAGTCATATGAAGGACTATAGGAATAATAATTGGTAATCTTGTGAAAAAAAAAACTCTATCTGATGGCATTAGAAGTCTGTTAACTTCAAGTTAACAGACTTAGGCCCGTATTACAGAACGTCACTCAATACTCAAGCATTACTTAAAACTAGTATCAACCAATCAAATGGCTTGATTCTAGTTTTAAGTAATGCTTGAGTATTGAGTGACGAACTGTAATACAGGCCTTAGAAGTCTGTGTTGTCTGAGTCTTAGGAGTCTGTTAGAAGTCTGTTAACTCTACTTTAATTTTAGTTTATTTACTAAACTGTTCGTTATCGGCAGAAGAGTTAAATAACAACTATAGAACTGTTAACAGTTGTCAACTTAATATGTCTTCATCACTACATATTATAAAACAAAGTCGCTCCGCTGTCTGTCTGTCCCTATGTATGCTTAAATCTTTAAAACTACGCAACGGATTTTGATGCAGTTTTTTTTTAATAGATAGAGTGGTTCAAGAGGAAGGTTTATATGTATAATACATGCACAATATAGTAGAGGAACACTAATAATTTTAGAGGTTTCTAATGTGGTGTCGTAAATAAACAAATTGTTTTGCGCTTACATTGCAAACGCTGGCTGAACCCAATGAGATAGATCAAAATAATGTACTACAGTATTGTACACCTTAAAAAGTTCTGCAAAAAAGTCCGCGATGGCATATGCCTATCTCTTAGGGATAACCCACAATAACCATTTTTTATCCTTTTCTTTTTACGAGAAATAATGGCTTATTTACGAAGCGATTTTAAGCAATACAGCATTAATCCTTATCCAATTAAGTACCTTAAATAAATTGTGCATTTACTATAGATCAATAAGGCCCTTTACAGTATGTAATTTAAATGAATATTTTCGAAGATATTACAGATTTAAAATGCAGGGCGGCGGTAAATAAATAGCGCGTCGAACGCCGCGCTTCATGATTAGCAGAGATCGCACGCGTTTATCGGAGCTCTCTAGCGAGGAAAATAACAATTATCCATACTAATATTACAAATACGAAACTAATTATGTCCGTCTGTAACCTTTTCACGCCTAAACCACCGATCAGATTTTGATAAAATTTGGGAAGGCTATAAGGTGGTATCCTAGGGAAGGACTTAGGCTACTTTTTGTATCAAAAATAACGCTACGGGTGGTGATATAGGGCATGAAAGTTTGTATGGGAAACCCAGCATTTCTTAAGTTAGGGATATGATAATTCAAATTTATGCTTTTGGTAGGAAATAATTAAATAAGTGGTTCAGCGTTTTCGGAAAATCATCCCCAAAGGGTGTAAAATAGCGGTTATTTTAAAATCTACAAAACTGCACGGATATCGATACAATTTGGCAAGGCTACAGATGGCATCCTGGGGAAGGACACAGCTTATTTTTTTATCTTAAACAATTATCCTACAGGGGGTGATATGGGGGATGAAAGTTTGTAAGGGAAACCCAGCATTACTTAAGTAAGGGCTATGAAAATACTTTATGGTTTTGGTAGAAAATAAAGAAATGTGTGGTCCAGCGATTTTGAAAAGTCATCCCCTAAGGGGTAAAGAAGGGGATGATTTTAAAATTCACAAAACTGCACGGATATCGCTAAAATTTGGCAAGACTATAGATGGCATCCTGGGGAAGGACATAACCTATTTTTTTTTCTTAAAAAATAATCCTACTGGTGGTGAGTTGAGAGAATCCCAGCATTTCTTAAGTTAGGGATATGAAAATTCAAATTTATGGTTTTGATTTATGAAAAAATCATCCGCTAGGGGGGTAAACTAGCGGTTGATTTTAAAATTCACAAACACCATTAAAATTTTTGTGTAAGAGGGATTGGGTAGTTTGTATCTTGAAGTAACAGTTACTTAGTCTTAATATTTTTTTAATTCCCATAATAAATAGAAATAAAGAAGATTTATATTTTCGCTTTAAAGTTGCTTTCAAAGGCAAGTTGGTAATTTTCCGTTTACTATTATTTGGTTTTAAGATTTATTATCCTCCAGCAACCATAGGTATATCATTCTGCGCGCCGCTCCTCGAGTACTATACAGGATATTTTTTAAAGTAGTGCGCATATTTTCGCAGGATGTTCTACTCATGAATATGAACAACTTTTACTATGGGACCCAACCTGAAATCGCAAAAAAAAAAAATCAGCAGCTCCAAACATTCTGACGAGTTTGGTGTAGATTTTTTTTGCGCGATTTCAGAGTTAGTCCCATAGTGAAAGTTGTTCATATTCATGGGTAGAACACCCTGTGAAAATTTGCGCACTGATTAAACAATTATCCTGTATAAGCAGTGCGAGAAGATATTGTCTAGCCGACGTTCGCACGGGCGTAAAAATATTGCGACGGGATTTTATCACGCACTGGATTTTCAACTCTCTGCTTAGCGCCGGGAGTTGAAAATCCAACAGTGTGTTTTTCGTCGCGCTGGTATGCACTCTGTTGTTGTTAGGTTGGATTCTCAACGCTCGGCTCAACAACAAGAGTTAAAAATCCAGTGCGCGATAAAATCCCGCCACGATTTTATTACGCTCGTGGGAACGCCGACTTAGGGTACTTTTAATCCCGGTAGTACACACGGCTACACATCAAGCTATACATTTCCAGTTTACACTGACCTCTCATTGTAAGGAAAACCTACACAATGCGAGATCAGCTTATACTGGAAATGTATAGCTTGATCTGTAGCCATGCGTACGTTCCCGTGGGATATTTTCCAACATCCACGTGGGCGAAGCCGCGGGCAAAAGCTAGTGTATTATAAGAATGTAATTTGTGGAGATAAATAAACAAATAAATAAGTACACAGCATTTTGAATATCGAAATCAACTATTCAAACTTCATCCACGCTTCTACCCGTAACTTAGCCCCTCAATAATGTATATAGGCGGAGAACACAAGGTGTGGGGTCAATAATAGCAGGTCAAATATTTGAGCGTCGCGTGCGGGTTCATGTTTGTCGAGAGTCATAGGATACACAACCGGGTCTTAGGGTACACCCGGGTGTGTACACCCGGTTATGTTTTTATTTTGTGAACCTAAATAAGTAGTTTGTTATCGGGAGCTATGTCGGAGGGCTGTGGCTGAGAGCTTAGGACTATTTTTAGGTCCTTTGGTACAGCACGACACAACTTTTGAATTGAATCGTGAATTCGCAAAAGTACTATTGTTTAGATTATGTTACACATAATCAACGATTTTTAGATATATTTTGTACTTTAATTTTAATTTGGGTGTGTGACTTGGCTATCGCATTAGGTTAAGACCATTTAATGGTAGTTTTAAGGCATTTAAATAAATAAAACTTAGATGTAGCATCTCAAAATCAATACAGTAAAGGAAGAGATTGAGCACAGAACACAACTATATAAAGTGCGCATTGAAAAGCACGTCAACAGCCTGGGCCTCTGTACAGACCAACCCACTAGAACAACGTCGATTGAAAAGACAGTACACATGGGACATAGCTTGATCTAGTCAAGCAACAAGAAGACGGTCGGCCCTCGTTGGAGGACTGTACTCGAAACGCGAACAAGCACAGAACGCATCTGCTAAAGGCTTGAGAAGCCGATTGCAAGATAGAAAAAAAAAAAAAAAGATGTAGCATCTTAGATGTGCGCTGTGTGTGATCTTTATCTATACTTATTATTATTATGATTTTGATGCGGTTTTCATTATAATTGCATGAATGAATGAAATGCACCGATCCCAGCGTGGTTTAACCAGACTCGATTACTCGAATGAACCCAAAGATTCACACTAAACCCTGTTTGCCTCATGTTACATGGTGCAACAGAGACCATTGTATATCAAGGAGTAGACCGGGGGGCGCGGTAATGATAGGGAAGACGTGCCCGTAGGATATGTATAAGGAGAATTTATTCCGGAAGGTTTATATGTATAATACATTAATATTTAACTTATATACAATACAGAAACCTTCATATTTTGTCAAGTCATAAAAACAGTGCGAAGCGGCCGGGTCGCTTGTAAATAATAAAATATGAATATTAATGAACAACAATTTTAATTAAACTAAGTCAACTTACAAACCCTTAAATTCTCATCGGAACTGTTGATCAAGAATGTAGTCAACAACTTATGTCATCTTTCCACTCCGAGAGTACGACTTTTCGCCATGTTTTGTCACCGTTCCACTCACAAAGTGTTTGTTGTGTTGCCATCAATCAATAGTGTTTTCTCTTTATTAGGTTACTGGAACTATCTGTCATGGCCCCCATATTCCCGTGTCCTCATATCTCCATGCTTCTAACACACTACTGTTTGTGTACTTGTCCTTGTTTTGATACTTTACGAGGTAAATATTTTTCGGGAGTATCGAGAAAAGTTAAAGAATATAGTGATGTAGAAAATTCATGCGTAAAAATATAGTAACTTTGGGTGTGAATTGTTTATCATTCTTGGTAGGTAAAATTCGGTTGAGGAAAATGTGGTTTAAGTAGTATTTTTAAAAACTTTTTTACAAAAAAATACAACCTACTTCCAACAAAAACACTAACTTAAATACTACCTAAGCAATGTTAATAAATTGTATATGGGACCAACTTTAAGATATACCCTCTTGAATGAAGCATTTTTTTTTTCAAATCGGACTATGCTGTCAAAAGTTATTTTTTGAAGTACAAAAAAAAATAATAATATTGTGTTGACTTGAGAACCTCCTCCTTTTTTTTTCGTCGGTTAAAAATGGGCTTTCCATTTTGCATTTTTATCAACACTATCTGCACTGTACACAAACTGTACAGTAATAACTGACTACATTCTGCTTTGTACAAATTCCTACTAACTTCCTGCCTTCAAATACCAGTGTCAAAAGATTCATTTTCCTGTCTTAAAATGATATATGGTATTCTGCCTAATCCTGTATTGAATTAAGCCTTGATATCAAAAGGAAAGTTTAACTCGAACAAGGCATTTTCGACAAACCGCAAACAAAACAAACAATTTTATAACTGTGTGGAAACAGTTGAAAAGTTTGAATTTGGCATATTTAATGTACCTACGTATAATAAAATATGTAATGTTATTATACTTTCCAAAAAGTTTCATAGTTTTACACTGAAAATCTATTTTCAATGAAGGCATTTAGTTTAATATGTCATTATGTATTTAGGGAAAGCTATTCCGTAATTACATTAATTATACGAAATTTACGCTACAAAATTTGCCACAGAGTACAAAATTAAGTCACTACTTGCCACAGAATAATAAACAAACTGATGTAGCTAACATACCTAAATTAATTATTGAATATTTGCTTAAATAACTTATAAGAGCTGACCCAAAAGCCGTTGCATAATTATGTATGCGGTGCGGTCCACAAACGGAATCAAATTAATTATGATGAAGTGTTGCACCTGTTGGCACGACTAATAGCTGGTGGACCGCACTTATTGGAAACGGTTTACGTCGCCTGGTGATTTATTACTGAATTCGTTTGAGAAACGTGATGATTTTACCTAATTAGTAGTATGGAACACAATGTAGTGTGATACTTTGAAGTATATTGCTGTATTAGTTTGTCAGAGGCCAACAAAACTCTTCGGTATCCTGTCAAAATGCGTTAGTGCCTTAAGGGTTCTGAGATATTTAAATGGAGTTTATACATTCGATAGTGATTATTGCTCCGATATCGTGTTTCTGAACTATGTACAAGGTGTAAAATAAATAACCCACAACCTCTTAGGGGTCATTGTACTCATCATTATGAACAACTTTTATGTGTGACCAAACCTGGAATCGCGAAAAAAAATTAGCTACTCCCTACATTTTGACAAGTTTGATGTAGATAAATGTACTGGTCAGCTGATTTTTTTTTCGCGATTTCAGGTTTGGTGCCATAGTAAAAGTTGTTCATAATGATGAGTACAATGACCCCTTAAGAGGTTGTGGGTTATTTTATCCTTGTATATGCTAAGGAAGAAGTTAGCTCAAAGTCGAGTGAATTACTATCGAGGGCATTCGAGGGCATCAAAAATGAATCCTGATAATGCATCCTGAGAAAACACTGATGCTCTGACACTCGGAGGTCCCACTTTTACAGTCGTGAACAAACAACTTGGACGTTTAAATCTACCGTCATCCAAAATATTATTTATTTATTTATTTATTTATTTCTTAACGACATAAAAATATTTATTAACGACATAAAAGGTGGATTTCCATTTGGAATATTATCTACGTCTTGCTACATTATCTACTTTTACAGACATATTGAAATAATGAAAGAATTATTGAAATAATGTAAAGTAGGTAGGTATTGCATACTTGTTACAAGGTTTAGTTTATGCAAAACATAATAATTTTATCAAGTTTTAACAGTGAAAGGAAAACTCATGATAACAATACATACAATTAGGATGCCCAGACTGATGCTGATGATGGATGGATGAATTGGTATGCTGAGGACCTCAAAAACCGAGCATAAGGAAGGAATTTGCTTATATAGATAGTTTTATCGAATCAATAGCTATTAAGAGTTTAAACTCATTTATTGGCTTTAGTGGTTTAATTGCGCGAACCTTAGCAATGGAAATTGACAAAAATGTTTATTTCAAAACGAAAGAAAAGCTTTATAATTATAACAAAATGGCGACCGTTACACCGCAGTTTTTAGCAACATGTGCTGTGCATGTCAGTGGAAATAAATAAGCATGATGTTCGTCCATAATTGAAGTAACAATGTATTATTATTGAGTGAAACGTAACAAAAGAACAATGTACGTTGCGGCCCGCCTTAAAACCACAACGACGAAAGAATTGTGGTCACATAGCATGCAAAAATGTTTTTATTATTTTCTCACAAATTACGTTATAATAAAATGCCTAGGCGCAAACATGTAGCATAAAAAAAACGGTTTTTGCACACTGACATTAGCACAATATTTTTTTATAAATAGATTTTTTCAGGCTTTAGCCCCTAGGCACTCTTACCTAAATCAAATAGGCATAAGGTTTAAAAAAGAGGTTTTTACTTCGATGCGCAAAATGCTGCCTTTGACAGCAAAGCCAGATAACTGTTTTTGGGAGTGACATTCAGACTTTTTAAACCTTTGTAGATATCATAAAATGAAAACCAAATATGTATTTTTTCCAAAAATAAAAAGGACAACCATGACAAAAAAAAACATAATTTCTCTTTGACTAAATACCTACACCGAAATCCCACATAAACAAGAGATATTCGGCAAAAGACACCACGGCCGTTAATAACACGGTGTCGCCGACAGCTAGAGCGCTCTAGACACTGTCGAGAGGTGTCAGAAAGAAGTGTAGTGCGCAGGTGCGGCCATAAATAATGGGAGCCTGGCTTGCCGCGGTGTCGCGAAAAATGTTCTGTTAGATATTTAATGCGAGCCTTTTTAGTAGATGCGTTAAGTATTGTGTGGCTAAGAGGTTTAGCAAAGTTTTGTTGTGATGTCTAGAAAATATGTTTCTTGTGTTTATTATGTAGGTACGGCTTGTGGCTAAGTAATAACAGCCGCACGGGTTGATCGATTAGGTTAAGCTGCGCTTCCCGCAGTTGGTCCGTGGATGGGTGACCATCTTTACATACCAAGACCGTTTCGGAAAGCACGTAAAGCTGGTGGTCGCGGCCGTCATTCGTGGATCTTTGACAGTCGTTACGGGTCGTCAGAAGCCCGAAAGTCTGACAGCCAGTCTTACCACGGGGAATCGTATTACCCAGTAACTGGGTTGTGGAGGTCAGATAGGCAGTCACTCCATGTAAAATACTTATTATTCAGCTGCATCTGGTTAGACTGGAAGCCGACCACAACATAGTTGGGAAAGGCTAGGTAGATGGGATGATGATGTCTTGTATGTGTTTACCAAGTAAACTTAGGCTACTTTTCTCGGTAGGAGCTTCATGGAAATAGGTCGCATCGTATAGTTCTTTCGTTTCGCCACTAGCAGAAGCTTCAAATGTGACGTCTAGATTTGACTTTGCGATGGTCTTACTTGAGAAATGAAGTCCGTAAGTTAACACTATTTTGGCTTTAACACCATTAATAAAATTAATCCAATCACCTTCACACTGACTTATTAAAGTCAACTTTTAGAAAAAAGGTGTTAATAAAATAATTCTAAATCCAAATTTTATGTTCATTCAACTCGAAAACCGTTTGATGTCAAAATATCTTTAACAAAGGTCTCCTCTAAGCCTAGATTAATTTTGCGCAAATACTTCATCACATACGAGGCTTATTTTCAAGTTCAGACCATTAAAATAACTCAAGAATTCACCTCCACATATAAAGCTCCGT
Organism: Cosmia trapezina; assembly: GCA_905163495.3. Taxonomy (NCBI): domain Eukaryota; kingdom Metazoa; phylum Arthropoda; class Insecta; order Lepidoptera; family Noctuidae; genus Cosmia; species Cosmia trapezina. The sequence goes on from LR991023.1 coordinate 26,850,960, forward strand.
CTGATCCCGCACTTGATATTTTTATACCGAAAAAAAAAACATTTTTCTTCTCTTTTCGAATTCTCTGATGTATCGAAACATGTAATTTATATAGTCGCCGTAACGCCTCCGGAACGATTCGCCGGGGACATCCGGTTCCGTGGCGGCCATCTTAGAAAAAAGTATCGAAAGCGTATACTGTCATAAATAATTCAGTGTTCCGTATATTTATTTTCACTTGTGAGGATGTGGATAAGAAATTGGAGCGTGGTGATTATGTGGATGTTTTTGGATGATCGATGGATGTTTTATTGTTATTAAGGTGTTATGTTTTTGTGCAGAGAATGAAATAAACAAATAAACGCGTGTTTCATACCGGGATTTTCCGTGCCGTGTATGCTGTTTTGTGTACAAATGGCTTGCAAAAATATCCTGAATGTCAGAACATGTAGGCCTTGCGTATGTTTGCCCTACTACGAATTTGGAGATATTTTTTATGAATATGACTTTTGCTATTTTTATAGGATGGGTTCGTGTTTGATCACATTCTCAACTGTTTTTAGTCCGGTCAATTTAGACATTCGAGGTTACATAAAGTCCCAACAAGCTGAATTTCTGTGAAATTGTTCAAAACATAATTATAAACAATGTCCAGAAGTTCCCCATCATTCCCCTGTAAGGAAAAAAAAATATTCAAGGTCAAAGGTCAAAAAAATGAGTTTTTTGCGATTTTCAGCAAAACGGTAAGTTTTATCATAAAAGTACCTCAGACAAAAATTGTAGATCATAAAATTATCATCATCACCATATAATACTTTTTTTCTTACGAGCCACCGTTTCTGAGATATAACGATTCAAAAAGTTATAAAAGTTGTTATCGTCATAATATGCACACGTTTCCACGCCACCTATGAGGTAGTGTACTTAGCGCGTTTTTTAACGTGGTTTCCCCAGTGGCCTACTCCACGGGTCAGTTGTGATCCTGTTTAATGTAAAACTATTGCATAATAACGGAAATTTTCAAAGATTGGGAAAGATAAAAGCGATGTAAATTAAAAAAAAGTGTTGAAATTTATTCGTCTTATTCGTAAGTTTCAAATTCTTGTTCTTCTTCTTGATCTTCTTCTTGTTCTTCTTCTCCTGCTTCTTCTTCATCTTCATTTTGGATGCAAGTAAATTACGTCAATAGCGATGTATCGCATGATACTTCGTCGGAGTCAAACGAATCCTCCATTGTTTGTGATTCAATATTAGAGCACGACCGGCCTTTACAATTTGTGCATGACAAAGAACAAGACAGTCCGACTTTTTTGCAACCACATTTAGCACTGCATCCCTTTTTGCAGTTGCAAAAAATAGTGTTCAGCAGTTTTCCGGCGCAGGTGGAAGTAAGTTTGAACTGGCTCTAATATATTGTTGACCAACTTCCAACCCCAGTCTGTAGGGTCTAGCTGATAACCAAGCCACACTTGAACTTGGTAATATACTCGAAAAAGATGTTGGTGAGCAGCAACTGAGGTTGGAGGAAGACAAGCTAATTGAACTTGTTTTTTATTTTTAGTATTTTTAACGAAACATGCATATCGATGCTTATCTAAACAGGTAGTTTTTTTAGGAGCTCCATACATAGAAAGAAGAAAGCGGATGCCGTTGGTAATAACTTCTTGTTGAGTTGAATTACTCTTTTTAAAAACTTCAGCTTCTTTTTTTTTTTTTTTTTTTTTTTTTTTTTTAATATAACAACTCTAGATGTATATACGTGACGTACTCATGTATATTATGACGATAACAACTTTTATAACTTTATTAATCGTTATATCTCAGACTCGTAAGAAAAAAAGTATTATATGATGATGATGATAATTTTATGATCATCAATTTTTGTCTGAGGTACTTTTATGATAAAACTTACCGTTTTGCTGAAAATCGCGAAAAACTCATTTTTTTGACCTTTGACCTTGAATATTTTTTTTTCCTTACAGGGGAATGATGGGGAACTTCTAGACATTGTTTATAATTATATTTTGAACAATTTCACTGAAATTCAGCTTGTTGGGACTTTATGTAACTTCACTCTCATTTTTTGGTCTAAATTGACCGGACTATTTTATGTGATTCCCAATTACTGAAGTATCCACTCGTTACTTTACTTGAATACTACCAAAAAGTTATAGCCAGAGATCGGATAATCGTGGCGGATGCATAGTTACCTAAAGTTAATTTTTGGCTAAGAAACTATGTAAACGGCTTATTATTTTTTTTTTTCATAATATGAATCACGGGATTCCAGAAAATCCGGGAATGTACTACTAATCGGATACATGGTAACATGGTATGGAAACGACTTCTTAAATAAGGTGGTATTATTTATTTAAAAAGTACTGGGACACCAGGATCACATAACTATTCATAAGCTTAATTGTTTAGGTACTTGAAATTCACTTCCAACATTATTATCCTACTTTACAACATTAGTTAACATTCGATTCTATAGTCAAAAAGTAGGCCTACTAAAAATATATCAATTCCGGTATTGCGAAATTTTTACGATCGATACAAAAGAGCATTCCATATTAGCCAACTACTGAAAGTAAGTAAATATACATTCGATTTTATAATCAGAACTCTAAATTTGTCGATACCGGAATCCCGGGATTTTTTCGATACAAAAGCGCATTCCATAATAGCCAATACCTCTATACTATACTTTAGGTATCCGAATATCCGATCTATAGTCATAGCACACAACTAGGCTTAGTATTGTTAAATAATTCCCAAAGTGTAATTTATTTTAGGATAATAAAACCATTACTCGCCAAAAGCAACCGTTAGACCTAAAAGGTTATCACAAAACCCCCAATTGAACCCTAAGACTTTGTCGAACGAGTGAACTGAAAGCAACCGGACCTGGCGGTTACACCGTTTCCGGCCGACATCCTACCACTGAATTATGTACTTCTGATCCGACATGTTTTGTTATTATTATGCTTTTATTAATTTTTCTTTTCTTTCCGCGTTTTGAGTTCGTCCTTGAGGACAGATTGAGATTTTATTTATGGCTCGCGATTTGATTATGTTATTTCTTTGCTGTTGGATTTTCTTAGGAAGACACATTACATATCCTAAATACTATTTCGGCTCAAATCTCGCTACACTAATTCAGTTGAAATAATTTATTGGGACGATGAAGGATATAGTTTTACTTTATCATTGACGTTTAGTCTTTATCTATGACCATAGATTGATTGAGATGAAGTTCCATTTTGTTATTTGAATTTTGAATAAAAATAAAACAAAACACAATCGGGGAAAGTGTCGACTGTCAATCCACGCCAAAAGGTTTAGCACACAATTAAATACATTTTAAACATTTGGCACCAACATTGTTTCACTGTTCCAACAAAAATACTCTCAAGAGAACACTAACTCGACTATCAACTTAAAACAACCCTTAAAACTTTACTGACGTCACATACTTGCTCTCATCTACATATCGTGAATGTATTGCCCGTCATTCACCTACATTCGAGAAGTTTCCATCATATTCTTATGTTATGGTGGAACTTGGGCATTAAAACACGCAAACGACGCCATTATGGCGTCTCGCGATAACTCACATGTCGCTGTGCATAGCTTTGACCCACATTTGGAACAATTGGCGATAAGGTTGGATTGAAGAATCGTGATTTACACGGTTAATGGGATTTTGAAACGTGGTTGTACATTTTGGGGTTAGTTTTTACTTGTTTGATACATGGTACACTCGCGAAACGAAACGATTAAGCAAACTTTTAAATGAGCTTTTTGGTCATTTTAAAGTCCGCCGCGTACCGATATCTTGCCTTAATTAAATTATGGATTAGCTAGATATCTTTGAATCTAAAATTCAATACAGAAATTCAAATTGTAAAAGAAAGGCCACTGAAGAGCAAACGTTAATTAATACGTTCCGAATCAAATCAGTGATACATGTAAACGTTCCGGAAAGATCCCTAACTGTTCCGGATTCATTGTTTCTACTAAAGGCGTAGGCAGATTGGTCTTTTCAATAAGGAAAGCCTCTTTTAATTTTATTGAGTCTTTTCTTCTTCTTTCTTTCTTCTCAAACAAGTAGCTAGAGCTGCAAATACCTGGGTAATACTCATCAACCATTACAGTAACTCGTAAACCTGCAACAGTGTAACAAAAAATACTGCTTCGCTTAACAGCAACAGTAATGAGTATGACTGTTAAACGTTTATGAGGACCACACGCAGTGCACAACGCTTAATACACTTAATACTTTACCTTATCGAGAGCCATTCATCATACTTCGACAGCGGGTAAACGTACGTTGGCTCCTACTGTGTACTTACATAGGTAATGCTCGTTCTCGATTGTCGAAGCAAATGTTATAATACCGTAATGGATTATTGATTCGTGAACATAGGTGGATGATCGTGCGGTCAAATACCCGGTTGCTATTATATCTAGGAGGACTCTAATATTCAGTAATCTATTGTTTTAGAATGATATAGTAGTGCAGATATTCAATTCAATTCAATTCAATTTATTCAATGTTTACAATTTCACGATAATAACTATGAATACAAAATCATAATCTAGGTCAATAAAATACATGTGCCTGAACTAGGTAATCCTGTGTTTCAGGCAATATGGGCTAAGCTTAAACTATATAAAATAATCACAAATTAATATTTACAAATAAAACAGTAATGTACAGTTGGCAAACATGAAAAGAAAGACATACTCGTGGTACTTACATTGCATAAGAATTTGTCAAGTGTACCTAATTTAATACCTACTTATTAAAATAATATAAAACAGTAAATTTTATTTCACTACAGTTAATAATTTTTCTGTATCTTCGTACGTCAGATGTGAGTTTTTTTACAATTCCCGTAATTTTGAGGATAGATGTTCGCTGCTGCATTTATTCTATTGTAGATTAGCGGACCAAGGAAAACATAAAATTTGGACGTGAATGCATGTTTTGTTTCCACTATCCGAGGACAAACTATATCTTTCCGTCTTTTGTTAGTACATTCAGTGCTATATGGAAGGGATGCGTGCTGTTTTAATACTATATTCAATACAAACAATTGGCGGACTGTTAGTACTTTACAAGCACTATAGAGAAGGTTAGTGGGAAAAAGTAAAGGGCGGAAAGTGGATACTTTAAGAACTGCTCTCTGTGCTCTTTCGGTGGTGAGTAATAATGTTTTTCCCGCTCCACCCCAAGAAGTGATGCAGTAAGATAATATGGACTGACAAAGAGCAAGGTAAACTTGTCTCATTGTTTTCGGGTCTACAAGATTGCGTATCTTTTTGAAAACAAATATTAACTTACGAATCCTGTTATATTGAAGGACTTTTATTATTTTCATTTAGTATTTTTTGACGTTCACTACAAATCTTTGATATTGTAAAATACTGGTATTCAGGTGCATCCGGTTAGACTGGAAGCTGACCCCAACATAGTTGGGAAACGGCTACCCAGATTGACTACAAATCTTTGATATTCACAAGTTTTTTTTTATTATAATCGACAAGTTCCATAAGGATAAACATTTAAACATAATATTAGAAGTTAGCAACCGCCGCCGCCGTGTTGATAAACTATCAACTGTGTAAGTAATACTTAAAGATGTTTTCTATTCATAAAAAAACCTTTTTACAGAAATAAAAAAAATAACCGACTTCAAAAAAAAAACCGGTCAAGTGCGAGTCTGACTCGCGCACGAAGGGTTCCGTACCATATTATATGTTTAACAATCGCAAAGATAACTTTTTACTTATTTTATAATGATACTGTGAATTACAAGGTTATTTTTGCAGTTGCAGAAAATCACCCATGTTTAAACAAAATACCTTATGAATCGCCGTCTTCAGTATTGTTGCTAAAATACAGTATTTATGGTACCTACCTGGTATAAAGAAGTTTCAAATTCCTAATTTGTTGAATTATTGCGCTAGAGCTCGTACAAAAATGATCTAAAATTTACAACTTTTGCGGCCCCCTATTTCTTAATTTTAGGAGCTAAAAAAAATATGTTTGTACTCTACTCAATGAGTTTTAGACGATGACACCCCACATGCTAGATTATTTTTATTTTTTTTTCAAAATGAAAAGTTTATTGTATGGGGACCGACGACCCCTTAAATTTTTAACTTTGCTTTATATTTATTATTTGTTGTTATAGCCGTAATAGACAGCGGAGGCTTAGTAAGTTTGTACTGGACTGTACGTGGTTGTCTGATTTCATGGATTTTAATTTTCTTGCGCGGAACCCTAATTATTTTTCTAAAATAAAAATAGCCTTAGTTACTCCTTAAAACATCAGCTATATGCCGTCAAAGTCGGTGAAAATTCGTTTGGCAAGTTTCCTAACTTGACTCAAAGTACCATTTTTTTAATCGGACTGCGCTTTAAAATTCTTCTATACAAACTTTAACATCCCTAAACATCATTTGAGGCGTAGTTTTGAAAAACTAATAATGACAAACATTATTACTTACTTATGTAAGTATTTGTGCTAAGTTTAAGAGCGTTGTTGCATTTTTCATACGTAAATCGAGAACTTGGGAGATTTTGAAGTGATTTTGGTCACATAATTTATTTTTTTAGCTTCTTTTGACTTCAATCATCGTAATTATCATATATTTTTATTTAAAGTCTATTAAAAAAAACTTGTTCAAATTGAATTATTGACTACGAAAACAGTCGATTTCGAAGGCGCGATTTCCAGATGACGCGCGAAGGCTCAACTTTGAAGTAATCTTACACCAATTATTACTACTAATTAAGAAGGTAAAGTGGTATTCATTCGAAGAGGCATATCCTGAAATTTAAAATGCATTGAGAAAAGTTTGATTTTTAATTCATTAACTTGTATAATCACGTCTAAGATAATCAAAAATCGAGAAATCGACTACAAAAAAACACGTCATTTCTCAGAATCTAAAAGTCATTTGGCAACACAAATCATTTTATACGTAAGAAGAAAGATTGTAGTATATATGTGTAAAAAATAAAATATATCTGTCTTCAATCATTTACGAAAATAATTTTTTAAAGTGAGTATAAAATCGGGTGCATCGAACGGCCTAAGTCAGTCGCGCTCTGGCGCTCGTCGACGCAGGACCTATGTCGGTTGACCTCCCGCCGCCGCGCATGCGCCTCGCGTGATATATAGTAAATTGTAGTGCGACTAAATATTTTTAATCCTTTCATTTAAGTAATATTTTAAGAAGCTAAAGTGGTAGGCACACTTACTTTAGAAGAATTATGTTACAATTCTTGAATTATGTTGTATTACTTGTAATATTGATATTGTAATTACAATATCAATAATACAATATAATTTGGTCAAAATGTAAATCCAAGATGGTGGCTACGAAAATTTTTAAATTTTTCGTCATGGGGATCGTTCCCATTGTTCTCGAGGATGCTAAAGCAGATAGTGACGTTAAAATGTAAATCCAAGATGGCGGCTGCGAACATTTTAAAATTTTTCATCATGGGTATCGTTTTCATGGTTCTTGTGGGTGCTAACGTCGATAGTGTAGTCAAAATGTAAATCCAAGATGGCTACAAGAATTTTGGATGATGAATATGGAGAAAAAATTTATATCAGATTTTTATTTGAAATCTCTACTGCCACAATCTCTATTGTGGATCCGTGACAAAGGAGACGGAAACCATGTCATATAAACTTGGGCCTGGGCCTGGGTTGTAAAAAGATGAAATTGGTGTCAATTTATAGCTACTATATTATCAAACCATCACTGAACATTTTGCGGATTTTTGCGGTCTGAGTTCCGAGTTAAAAGAGATGTAATAAAAGTGAGGTTACATACCGATCTACATATAGGTACTTAACAGCTGATTTTTGAAGTTCTTCAGCTCGACGACCACGTAAACTATAGCCTCTAGTCACTTTGCCACAATTTACACAACGATCCATGGTGCCAATATGAAATCGGTAGGCTGGTCGTAATATACAAAATAACAAGTTCAAGTCCAACGTTTATGCGGGGTTCTCCGTACCGTGTCCGGTGTGGTAGCAAGGTTCGTACAAGAAGCAAGATCAGAAGTCCGCAGAAAGAAAACAGGGGTCGAGGAAAACATCAATAAAACTATGGGAAATACACTCAAATCGCGACCGCACTAAACGATACGAAACGAGTGAGGCATAGATAAAGGCACTATATAAAGGTGTGTCCAAATATAGGGCGGCATTTGAGCGCGGCTGCCACGCGCGGCTAGCCGCGCTCTGATCGGACAAGGGCCGCGCGCGGCGGTGTTGAGCGTAATATATCTTCTCATCTCACATCAGTGATGACCTCTGGCACTGAAACGTGCTCGCTCACAACATAATGGGTCTCAATCATAATCAGCCTATAATGTTCCCACTGCTGGGACACAGGGCTCCTCTCGGTGAGAGGGAATGGGCCGTAATACACCACGAGGACCCAGTGCGGGTTGGTAGATGTCACATGTCTTACGATATTTTCCTTCACTGTTTTGAGAGTAGTAGTGATGAAATTATTTACACAAAGTGCCTGCCTGAGTTCGAAACCATGACCTACTCGTATGTCGGGATCGTTACCATTGGGCCACCATTGCATTGCTCTCATGGGCCGCATAGTGCAGTCAATCATCCCTTCTACGATGATTGATTCACTATCGGCTTCATCCTCGAGAACTATGAAAACGACATCCATGACGAAAAATTTTAAAATCTTCGCAGCCGCCATCTTGGATTTTAATTTTGACTTCACTATTGGCTATAGTCGAAATCGAAAACTATGAAAACGATACCTATACAAATCCTTATCACTTACCACTGACGTGCGACGTGTGGTCGACTGTATAGTCATTAGGTCGACTGGGCACGTACAATACCTGCCTAGGCTAATAAACATTATAAAACCAACCCCACACGAACGCAGCAGTACTATTATTTATTCTGTGGCAGCGGGGTGACCTATCTATTTGAAATTTGAAAACAGTAAACCAATCATTTGCGCATGAGGCGGCTTTATGTATTTATGTATTATTGTTGGTTCAAATTCAACTGTTTTATGAACTTGATGCGGTTGCTAAACCTATAATGCCGCAAGAAAAATAAAAAATTATAGCTAGCGCGTGGCGCCTTTATCTACATTGAAATAGGGCTTAAATTCAACTGTTTTACACAAAAAAACAATGATTTTGGTCAAAAGATGGTTCCGCTGTTAACAAAATTTTATTCTGATTGTGTTCTCCCAGAAATTATAGATCCAAGGAAAAGTCGATCGATCTCCTTAGACAAATACTTTTATAAAACTTCAATTACTTATTAGTATACAAATACTTAAACAAATAAGTAAAATGAGTTTAGTTTTTATAAGTACCTACATAATATTATTTTTTCATCCATATTTGTATAAATTTAATTAAAATACACTAATAACGTATTGTGGACAGTCTTTTTATTTTCTCCGTAAACCTCTAGCTTTTACTTCAAAAAAATATAGGTACGCCATAGCTACAGATCAAGATCGTTTAATCGTCGTAGCTTCGCAACTGTGTGCCGTACATGAGGAAAAACGCACACACGCGCACTCGCTACGCGGCGTCGAGCGTCAGATGTTTAAAATCCGAGCGCGAAAATAGGGAACCACACTCTTAAGTTCATTAACCAAATTAATAAAAATTTTCATATAAACTGTATCTCTGTTTTCCCGAACACATATAAAGAATTTCAAAAATCGTCTGGTATGTTTCCATAACTTGACTCAAACATTATTTACACCAATTTTAGAGTTAATCAAGCCCCCAATAAAATCCTCTGCTATAAAATTAACTTTTCACCCCTTAGGGGTAGATTTTTGGAAAACCCTGATACACGTTAGTCTTCATTTTTGGTTTCAAGTATAAAAACTGAGTTTTGAGTTAATCGGACCGCGTGTTAAAATTCCTCCATACAAACTTTGACACCCCCAATCCCTCTTTAGGGGGTAGTTTAGGAAAACTCAAAATTATAAACTTTATAATTTACTTAGATGAATATTCGTGCTAAGTTTCAAGTCTATTCACTCAAGGGATAGGATTTTTCATACAAACCTTCATCCCCTATTTTACACCCTTAGGGATGGAATTTCCAAAAATCCTTCCTTAGTGGATGTTTACACTATATAAGGTATCTATGTGCAAAATTTCAAGTCTCTAGGTCCATTGGTTTGGGCTGTACGTTGATATATTAGTCAGTGACTCAGTCAGGACTTTGATTTTTTTATATATATAGATTTACCATAATATGTTAAGACCACAGACTTTTTATAGGTTTTCCTGTAATCTACAGGTATAGAACTATTTTCTATATTTTTTTCAAAATTTTAAGCTCAGTAGTTTCGGAGTTAAGGGGGGGGGGGGATGGTCAATTATCGTCTATTTTCTTAAATAACTTTAAAACAATATATTTTAAAATTATAAAAAAAATATATTTGAGACCCTCATAGTAAGCCCTTTCATTTGATATGTCACACGGTACAGTTTACAAAACTTTTTTTTAAAATTTTCTTATTTTCCCCCTAAAAGTGACTCTCATATTCAAAATTCATATATTTATTTTAGCTATACGTGTTTGGGTCACAAAAATCCATATGTGTACCAAATTTTAACTTAATCGGTCCATTAGATTCGGAGCAAATTGGCTGTGACAGACGGACAGACAGACAGACACACGAGTGATCCTATAAGGGTTCCGTTTTTTCCTTTTGAGGTACGGAACCCTAAAAACACTACAAAGTGAAAAAAACTCTAATTTCGGAAGTCGGTGTTTTTGGGTTTGTATTTTAGTGTTTTGCCACCGACTTCCGAAATTTAAATGTTTTTTTTTGGAAGTCGGTTGTACATCCGAATTGAAATCCTCCTCCTTTTTGAAGTCGGTTAAAAATTTACAGACTTACTCGTAGATATTTCTTTCGCCACACCGGGCGGCCTCTTTAAAGTATCATTATCACTTCGAGAAACTCTTTTCTCGCATTCAAAAAATCAGAAAACCGATCTGAACGACTCCTTACTAAGAAACAATTGAACACACCACAAAGAATAGAAGTACGATTAAATCCCAGGTGTCGGCTCAAGATATTATAAGCGGCCCGATTTTAAGTGAACTTTAAACAATACTCGCCTTTAAGACCTTAACAATAGACCCTTTAACACTTCTTGTTAACGTGGTAATCTTGCTTTAGGCTATGAGGTTTGCGTAGGTATTAGGACCAAAATAAAGGAATTTTCTAATGTTGCGTTAAAAAAGATTCCTGTAATGTTTTTGCTGCGTAGTTTTATACCGGGTCAAATTAAGTTAGCTAGCAAAACTCGGCAGATTATAAATAAACATGATAAAACAAAAAAAAATATTAATTTGATTTTTTGGAGTCATCAACAATCAATCAGTAGTGTAGTCACTTAAAATATCAGTTATTTTTTGTGTATCGATATCACAAAACAATAAAAATCAAGTAACAACACTACCAGCCGTCATTGTCCCCAAAAAAAAAATCAAAATTCTAATCATATGCAAGTTGCATATGATTTTAATTTCGATATTTTTAAACGATTTATATTTTTTTTCAAAATTTCTGTTTTTATTATTCTAAAATTAAAAGTTTACATTGAATTTGTATTATTTATTGATACTTAGATATTTTTTTCTGACTAAGCTATTAAAAACAAAAAACTAGGTATGCCATAGGTACTCCGTCCACCTATACCCTGTTTTTTTCAAGATGGTAAAAAAGTCATCCGGTATAATTATGTTGAAATTGTACCTAACATGACACAATGGGCGGTCTTATCGCTAAAAGCGATCTTTTACAGACCACCTTTGGATGGATTAAGGGGAGAACGAGAGACAATACTGTAAGTAGTCAGTGGTGTACCATGTACATAATTATACAATATATACCATACCTATATTTAAATACTTATACAATAATAAACATGAAACAAGAGCAAGGAACTAACTAGGTTCATCTTTGATTGATACAGCTTCCAGCATTGAAAATCTAGTTCAATAACAGGCCTTTGTACGAATCTCTCAATCACTCTCCCATCTCGAAGTTCCAATATCCAGTCGCTTTGTTCCTCACTCTAATAGGTTTATTCTCACAAAATGCTTGTCTCATGGCGGACGGTAATTGCGCCAGATTTTTCCGTTCCCACAAAATAGGCTTTACTGAAATCCTAAATGGTAGGATGGCTTTGCTCCTGATAAGATTACAGATTGTAATAAGCTCCTGAATTTTATTCCAACTGAAACTTAAATGGGATGAAATTATTTCAGTGTTATTTTTTTTTCCAGAAAATTATATTGGATGGCTCCTTTTAAACGGTAAAATACTACGGTTTGTGATGAGATTGCGAAATGATATTGGTTTTTGTGAAATAATCTTATTTTCTGGGAAATTATTTATTTGTCTTATTATTTTTAGTAATACTGGCTATTTTTAAGAAGATACTTACCAACTTGAATAAACTTAATTGACTTTAATAAACCTCAACAAACATTGAGAAATAATAAAAGCATAATATTGAAAATATATTTGACAGCACATTTATTTTTACAAAAATTTTAGATACCAAATATCGCGACCTTTAGGGTTACCACAAAAAGAAACCGGTCAAAAGCGAGTCGGACTCGCGCACCGAGGGTTCCGTTCCGATTTCTGAAAAAGTGTGCTATTTAGAGACATCGTTTTATTTTTCCTGTAATTTTTACATAAACTTCTATCACATAGAATAATTTCAGATTTTTCTCTTTGCAAACTTCAGAGATAATGGGGGGAACGGTATTTTTTTTTTACATTTTTCATCAGAAGTCGAAAACTATGCGGCCTAAAAAAAAGAAAAAAATGTTTGAGAATGTGCAAACAGCGCTCTTTCATATGATACCCCACGTGCCTTAGTAGCCCCACTTTGATTTTTTAAGACCCCCTTTCAGTCCCTGTTGCAAAAAAAATATAAATATTTCAATTTCTTTCTTATTTGAAAAATAGTTGGGTAAACGTCATCTAAAACTATTCTAAATTTCAAGTTGATAGCATTAGTAGTTCTTGAGATATCCAGCTGTGACAGACAGACAGACAGACTGAGTGACATCATAAGGGTTCCTTTTTTACCATTTTGGTACGGAACCCTAATAAGCATTATTTATCGTCTTTAAACATAATCAGACTTATTCCAATAACACCAAAGCACAACGTCACATACTCAAATCCCAAAATAACACATCCAATCCTCAGCAAAACTGAGAAATGCCAACTCCAAAACTATCATAGCCAGGAGAGGCAAACCACTCAAACACGCAGAACAAACGGAAACTTAATCGCAAGATAAACGGAATCTGCAAAACAATATCTTGGTTGAAGATGGGCCCAAAAACAGGACCGCAGTCCAACGCCTGTTGCCAGCCTTATTTGCATTTTGCTGATTGATTATTCAATCGGACAGTTGGAGTCCGGACGTCGACACCCCGGACTCCCCCGGACACCCGGACACCTCCAACCCCCGGCGGCTTGGACAGCGGAATTGATTCATAACTAAATGCTAATGGAAATTATCTAGCGCACACTGTGGTTGCTGATGCTGTTTTTGATGTTTTATGGGTTTTGGCTGCTAACTCAATGGTGTTGGACATGCTATGAAGTCTGTTAATGTGATGATTTCAATGGGTGTTGCTAACCAGCTCTGACAACACCCATAAAATATGTTGACAGTAATATTTCTTCAAAGTACTTTCAATCTGCCTAGCCTTTTCCCAACTATGTTGGGGTCGGCTTCCAGTCTAACCGGATGCAGCTGAATACTAGTATTTTACATGGAGCGACTGCCTATCTGACCTCCACAACCCAGTAACTGGGTAATACAATACCCCTTGGTAAGACTGGTTGTCAGACTTTCGGGCTTCTGACGACCCGTAACGACTGTCAAAGACCCATGAATGACAGCCGGGACCAACGGCTTAACGTGCTTTCCGAGGCACGGAGGAGTCTCGTTATGTAAAAATGGTCACCCATCCACGGACCAACCCCGGCAAGCGTAGCTTAACCTGATGGATCGACCCGTGCGGCTGTTATTACTTAGCCACGAGCTCCAAGTAAGTACTTCTTTGTTAGTGAGAAAAAAAATGGTCCTTAGATCTTATCCCCGAAGTTCTGAGACATACCTTATAAATAAATAAAATGACAACAATTCCACAAAATAGACAAAACACTTTGTAATAGATTAAAGCAATTCCACGCTGTTCTCTTCGTGGAAAATTTAAATTGAATTATTTCAGACGTTGTACCTAGTACCTAAGTGGAATAAAATTAAAACAAACATCAAACTTTCTGAAAGCATCTGCATTGTTAATCAGAAACAAAATATAATATTTTTGTGTTTTACTAAGAAGAGTTTTTAAGTCCCCTAAGACCTGTTTTAATTAATCGGGCTTGTGTACGAGGAGTTTCGAAATTATTTTGGAAGCATGATCTGTTTAATAAACGGATATTAAGTTACCTTTATGTGTAAGGCTAGGCACAAATGAGCCACAAAGACCGGTGGCTGGCGCTTGTTGCGGTGTTGAGTACTGCTGTAGCGGGTGTGTGCAATTCTTACAACAAAACGTACGAAAATGCTTGTCACTGGGCTACCGGTGGCTGTGGCCGATGGCTCGTTTGCGCCTAGCCTAAGATAACTTATAGTTTTGGCAGCGTCCTGAGCAGGACTGAAAAGGCCAATATTTATGCGGACCTGAGCCTTAAGAGCCCATACTACCTCCTTTTATCTCGCTCGCACGATACAGCTCGCATACTAAGTGAGAGCGAGACTGAGTGCGGTGCTGGGTGCCAATAGTTTAGGTAATTGCTTTTTATGTTGAAAATAATGGTAATTTGAAAAAATAAAAAACTCTATTTAGTTCAGTTAGTATGCAAAGTTTCATTATCTAATTTGAAGTACTTTTTGAATGCCAGCGGTTTATTTTTGGGTTTGGAGGTAACTTTGGATATTTTTTTCTATCGAGACAATTTTATGGAATCGTGTTTTCGGCTAACATACTCGTAGTACCTAACATTAATCCTCAACTTTACCATGTATTTATTTCAAAATTAATCATGCAGTATTTTCGACATAACGGAGGATCATGCTAAGCCATTTGAGGTAGTATAGCCCCTTAATGCAAGAGTTCTTGACGTCTCACGGACACGTCACCGCTTCATCAGAGATAACGCAGGTCTTAACCTTGGGAGGATAGGTTCCTCCCATCCCCCTTTCCTCCACTATCAATTATGCTGATGGCTCGCGGCGATACAGAGCGGTTTGGCCCATCCTCGCCCAAGATTGCCTTAATATGCTGAGAATTATACCTGGAAGGACTTGCAGCGTCACAGTTTTGATTAAGGAGTTTTAATTGAAAATACGCAAATGTATAGGTACGTTATTGGTAAATTATTTAAGTAACTTTTTTCGAAAAGCAATTAATTATAAACGAAACCAAAGTTATTACCTAAGTTATGAAGTAATTAATTAAAGAACTATACTTACATATTTTAAATAGAAAACGTTTTGTTCTTCAATTGAATTTGATTGTTACAGAAAATGGTAAAAAGGAACTCTTATGGTGTCACTCAGTCTGTCTGTCTGTCTGTCTGTCACAGCTGGATATCTCAAGAACTACTAATGCTATCAACTTGAAATTTAGAATAATTTTAGATGACGTTGACCCAACTATTTTGCAAATAAGAAAGAAATTAAAATATTTATATTTTTTTTGCAACAGGGACTGAAGTCCCACTTTGATTTTTTAAGACCCCCTGTCTTAAAAAATCAAAGTGGGGCTACTAGGACATGTGGGGTATCATATGAAAGAGCGCTGTTTGCACATTCTCAAACATTTTTTTCTTTATTTTAGGCCGCATAGTTTTCGACTTCTGATAAAAAATGTAAAAAAATACCGTCCCCCCCCCTTTCTCCGAAGTTTGCAAAGAGAAAAATCTGAAATTATTCTATGTGATAGAAGTTTATGTAAAGATTAGGAAAAGAAGAGGAAAAATAAAACGATGTCTCTAAATAGCACACTTTTTCAGAAATCGGAACGGAACCCTCGGTGCGCGAGTCCAAGTCGCTCTTGACCGGTTTTTTTATTAAAAGACACTTCATTAATTATAAACCGATGCAGATAAAAATGAATAATAATATGGCAAAAATATTTCATCTCCGATATAAATTGCCAATTGCCAAGTACGAAACGCTAGATCCCAAATTGATACTACGATAAAATGCCCATTGCAACTCAACTTGCAAACATCAAAAACCAATTCCATCTTGGTTGACTCAGATCGCTACGCCCCATCAATGAGTACCAATATCGCGGAAGACTTTTTTCAATCACTCGGCCGTCCTTGGTTCATGAAAAATGTATACCCGAAGCCGTGAAGCTGGCTGGAGGTCTCCCAAGGTGCGTTATACGCCGAATAACATTAGTTTACGAGCATAGGCGTCAAGAGCTCAACCGAAGAGCACTAAAGTGCTACCAAATTTAATACGGTGCCTTTACTGTGTAAAGCTATGCTGTTATTTATTTTTTTCGATGTGTGATGTGTTGGCTCGGATTTCGACTCGATGGATTGTTTTTGTTAGGTTTTAGTTTGTGGATTTTTGTATTTGATATTTTTTCTGTATTTTTAAATGTCAGTCTTCAATAAGATGATGCCGAAAACCAGAAATTCTATTTAGTTTGTCAGTCAGATAATAAAAAAATATTAGACACGTATTTTTTGCTTTTTAAAGCAAAAAATACGCGTCTAATATTTTTTACGCGATATCGCCTCTGTCTATAAGAGCCTTAAAAGGCTCTTATAGACAGAGGCAATATCGCGTCGCTCCTGTGTGTATCGTCGCGCGCGATTCCATAGAAATTGTTCTACGGATATAATATCGCAATATCGCGTCGCGACGAGATATCGCCTGTCTGTAAGAGCCATTATAACGTATTAAAGTTGGGAAGTGGGGGCTCCCTACGTCACAACTATAACAAACTATGTATAAAATCTAGCAAGGAGTGACGTCATGCCACATTTTAACTCTATGTATCGCCTTAATCTTTTGATTAGTACGTAAAAAAAGAAAAAATATGTGTCCAATATTTTTTAATAATCTACATAACGGACAAAAAAAGTTTTTAGACATCATACATATTGCTATCGATATTTAAAAACCTTTACCACTTTAGTTATACTTTAGATACAGCAAATACAATGCCATTTAGGATACTACAATATTCATAGTCAAAGTGAACCCGACCCAGTTTCCAAGCAAAATTAATTTAAAGTAAATACAAAAATAGATAACGTCAATTTTCATAACGCCTTCAAAATTTTCCCTTTAAACTCCCCGAGGGCAATGGTGGAAATGTTTTAATTCTCTCTAACTCGACTCCGAAGGCAAAGATTGAATTATTGAAGGCGAGAGAGCGTTAATTGTTATTAATGTACTGGAATATTAAGATATTAAGAGAAAGGACAGGTAAATTGTTGACTGGAAAGGGTTTCGGTTGATTACGCGACAAATTTTACTTTCGAAATAGCTTTCCTTCTGTTTAGAAAATTAAAACTGACATGAATTTTTAATGGAATGCTTTAAAAGTTGCTAATTTTTTTTCCATTTGTCAATTTAAACTGCTGAAATAAATAGCACATTATTAATCTGTAATAAATGAGCGACAATTTGTCTCTATTATGCTCACTGAGCCGTTAAATTATCGATAATAATGTTCGACATGAGCAGTATCCAATGCGCAAATAAAAATAATTACCTACTTAATATGGTTATTAAAATAATCATCGAAAGCTTATTAAAACTGATGTAACGTAATCAGCAAAAATCAGAACACGTACAACAATTTCACAGATAATAAAACTTCTTGAACTCACTTAACCTGCGTAGCATGGACCTAAAAAAAAAGGCGGACGCCGTCTCCTTTAACAATAACTGAAGCACCCATAGTAAGTCAGTGCGCTAATGTCTACAAGCCAGCACGCACACATTCACACCATAGTAAGTCTACCGGCCGCCATTACGTTACACGAGCGACGGCGTCTTTGCAGGTACTCAAATCACGCACACATAGATCGGTAGGGTGCTTCACTTTCGATATGCGTGGTGCGGAGTCCATCTTTTTTTATAAGTCTATGCTGCGTAGTAGATTATTTTTAATCAGTGCTCGATCGAGAATTTCGCGCCAAATTACACTACAGAAAAAGAAAACAAGCTAAGGACAAAAACTTTAATCATACATCAAGTTACGAAACAGAAAAGGAAACCCTCACGTACAATTTTGGAAAATAATGAACTAACCGGCCAGTCTCTTCGCGGGTCGTTAGCGAAAATTGGAAACTTTCGTAAACTGTTCCGTGCGTTACCGAATGATCAATGGCGCCTGTGCTTATTGAGTTTTGTTTTGTTCGATGTTCAAATGTGTTTTGGTAGCTGTTTTTTAAGACCAATTGGCTATGGGCTTGTTTGAATTCGGAACTTTTGCCCACGGACTTTTGCCTCTGTTTTTAATTTTAGGTGTGACATTTTTTGTTCCTTATTCAAAGGCACTTTTTTGTTTGACATACAGTTTTGAAATGGGTTTAAGATTAATATTAGCGTTATGAACTTATGATAGTTAATTTTACTTAACAGCTGACTACCAACTTCCTGATATTAACATCCCTGGCTGTAATCCAAACAGTCTGGATACACACTCCTTATGTTAGCAAATGCATGAAGGAGTACGCTAGACTCGGCTAGATTCGGCTAGACTCGGGTTTACTCGGGTCTGGAGGGTGCATGTAACGGTGCCATTAACGGAAAGTTAATCTCTGTCGACAATACCTTTGTTTATGGAGGACTCCAGAACATTTGCATAGAGGATGATGTTAGTGTTGCCACGGTAAATATTGATGTAGTGCGATTGAGGAGTGCGATGTATGTTTGCACAGCGGTTTCTCTCGATGTTATTTTTATATAGATACCTATGTACTGAAAATTAGGTAGGTACTGAATGTCATTGTTTTGATATTTTAGGAATACTGTAACATGTTTTATACAACATTATTTTTTGTTTACACTAAACCCGAAAAGGGGTCATTGTACTCATCATTTTGAACATTTTTTTCTATGGGAGCAACCTATGGGAAAAAAATCAGCTGTTCCATATGACAATACTTATAGAAAAAAGAAAAAGTTGTCCCACAGAAAAAGTTGTTCTAAATGATGAGTACAATGAACCCCTTTTCGGGTTTAGGGTAAACAAAAAATAAACTTGTATACAGGTGAAGTCATTGTCTGCGTAAAGCAAAAAGTCGATAAGTCACAATTTAGCTATTTTGAGAAACGGATTTAAAAAAAATACACAAACATTTAGGACAAAGTCTTAAGTATTTTTGAGCTATTCAGAGATCATTATAAAAACTAAAATACTTATTTTCAACCCAACACAATTTTCAGACCACAAAAAACCCCACTAACCCTACCCAGCTTCATTGAATTTGGGATTGGACGAGTGTATTGTTTGCATTGTCAGTTGAATTAACAATTTACGGGCAGGTGCCCTGCTAATGACAGCTAATAGTCCGCGAGGCCCATATTATACGAACGACACCATTCTAATAGAACATTCATTTCGAATTTTGGATTTAATATGAGCCGACGACATCGATATAGCTATGGCTAGCTATTACAGAATTAAGGTTTATACCTACAGGGTGTAAGTGTAAACAGTGGCAATCATTTAAGGCGTCATTGTACTCATCATTATGAACAACATTTAGTATGGGATCAAGCCTGAAATTGCGAAAAAAAAAATGAGCTGTTCATTTCTGTTCGCATAATTCGTGAAAATGGCGGAACAGCTGATTTTTTTTCGCGATTTCAGGTTTGGTCCGATAAATATTGCCACTTACAACTTGTACATCGAATAATCAATAAATCAGCCGTGGTAGGTAAAGAGCAGTTGGAAAAAAGTGTCATCTTTTGTCAAAGACAAAGCATTTATTTCAATTAGCCCATTTACTCACTTAAAGACTTTCGAAAAAAAATTATTAAATTGTTTGTTAAACCTACGGTACATATATATGTATATCTGCCTAGCCTTTTCCCAACTATGTTGGGGTCGGCTTCCAGTCTAACCGTATGCAGCTGAATACCAGTATTTTACATGGAGCGACCCAATTACTGGGTAATAGATACCCCTTGGTAAGACTGGTTGTCAGATTTTCGGGCTTCTGACGACCCGTAACGACTGTCAAAGATCCACGAATAACAGCCGGGACCAACGGCTTAACATGCTTTCCGAGGCATGGAGGGATCTCGGTATGTAAAGATGGTCACCCATCCACTGACCAACCCCGGCAAGCGTAGCTTAACCTGACGGATCGACCCGTGCGGCTGTTATTACTTAGCCACGAGCTCCTCTTAAACCTACGGTACAGTGGAAACCATTATTAAAGGAAGCAAAAGTGATGTTAATACCGTTAAAATACTTAAGTGTTTTTTTCTTCCTCCGTCATTTTAAAAAAAATAAAATTATAGGTAAGTACTATTTCCAATAGGTATAAACCGTTCTCTATAAAACTCTGCTCAGAGACACGGAAAGTGTTATTAAACAAGCTTTGTAACGCAACAATAACGTTATTTAAAACCCACCGCTTCCCAATCAGTCCCAACTTAAACAAATATTATGTAAACACGACCAATTAATATTGACACACAGCTATATTATCTATTCATGTCATACGGGGTCTATTTAAATTGGTTGGTAGTAAATATATTTGTATTGCTATAACAAATCATTTTGAAGCTGAAATTCATTGCGGCACAGAGTGGTTTACTAACATAACGTACTCAAAATGACATTGTTAACAACTGCGTTTTGTCCACGCGATAGTCATCCAAAACGCATTGATTTTAGAACCAGAATTGCTTGAATAAATGTGGGGATATGCTTGTTTCACAATGATGATGTTTGTTATTCAATTTTGTTATTATAGACAACAGTAAACCGATTCTAAGGGATAAGACTCGAAGGATCGGGTACGGAGTTGCGTCTATGAATTATTAACGAACACTGTTGGTCAAGATAACATTCTTAGCTTCGTAAGCTGTTTCAATAAATGCTGTGAAAATAGTAAACAAGCTTTAGGTATTAATTAACTTTCTCTGTAAACTTTAATCAAAACTTAAAGCGGCAAACACCATTGAAAGTTCAATCAATAAGTCAAATAAACTCTTAGTTAAAAATGAAAACCTTTTGGTGTAAACACTGAAGTCTATTTACCATTCGAACCGTAAATAAAAAGTCGGGCTTCGAAGCAATATCGGGCTCTGTCAAAGCTCAAGAGCGGAACTTGAAAAAAAAAAAGGAAAAAAAGAAATCAATCGACCCAGCCCGATAGTGGCCATTAAAATATCGTTGAATTTCAAAAGGTGGAGACGTTCGAATCTCGATAGTTGGTCGGTTCCAAGACGTATCGCCCGAAATGGACTTTTGATGTAAGTTCCGAACGCATTAAGGGTTCGAACGCTCATTTCGATTTTTGAAATCTTGAACATAATGAATGGCTGAATGAGTTCCCGCGTTTACGTTTTCCGAGGCTGCCTGCTACTGAGAAATTCCATAAAGAAAAACCCAATATCACTTTACTACACTTAACTCATGCTCTGCAGTACGAACAGACCAATGAGGCAGTCTTCTTAAAAAAATATTTGAATAAAAGGAAGAATTCCAATATGGCCGATTGTCGGGCCCGAGCATAGATGAAGTTCAATATTCACAATTTTACACTTTCAATGCCGACTATTCGTATAACAACTCTTCCAATAAGTATAATAACGGTCGCAGTAACCAAAGCTTTTAAATACCAGCATATTTTAAACCAGAGTACCTCCACCATCTAACTAAAAGTTAACTAAAAAATCCTCAGCAAGAGAATAAAAATAATCCCAGACACAGGGCACAGTTCATCGGTATCTGTATTTTTCACCCGACTGGTCGTATCCCCTTAAGATGGCGCCGAAGCCCGGCTAACGAAGGTGCCAAGTCGGCCGGATAATGCCCCTATTCTGATATTCCTAACTTCGGAACCCCGAATATTTTCCAAAAGATCCGCGCTGAATAAGATTCGTAAAAAGTTTTGCTTTGTACGTGCAGTGATTTGTAAAAAAGTTTTTATTTGTTTTTTTTTTTCCCGGTTTTAGGCTGAATGCAAGCCGCCTCTTTGCGTACTATAGAGGACAATGGAGGAAAAGATAGAAACTTTTTGCCGAAGCTACAGTATTAAATTGTTAATACTTTTAACTGAAAAATACGTTTGTCTCAAGAATAAGACTAGGAAGCGATGAAGAGAACATGAAGTAGACTTTGCTGATTCTATTGACGTTCAGAAAGAAATAATTCTTTAGTCCAACTTGCGTAATGTAAACATGTGTATTAGGTACGTAAAAACTATTAAAATGATGTACATATGCAACGAAAAGGACGCTGACACACCGAACAATTACCAAAGATTAAACATTTCGTCACTCCTTCAATAAAACACATAAAAATACAATTAATTCACAAATAAAAAGGCAAGAAATTAACACATTAAAATAAGAATTCAACATATTACTTGTAATTAAGAAATTAATGTAGCTGTCATTGCGCTAATAAAAATTGATGAGTTTCAGACGTCAGACGTCAAACAAGTTTCAAGCCGCCATCTTGAATTGGTCTTGTCGCAATAAAACCTGCTGATTGCTACCGTTGGAAAATTAATTGCCCATATATTACTGTCTTGTAAGTTCTTGGTGTAAGACAAGCGGTAATTATAGAAACTTCTGCAGCATTTATGACGAGAATAATAACAGAAAATTTAAAGTGCGTGCATTTCTATCGAACTATAATTAATGGTTGGTTATGTGTAAATTCATAAAATTATTAGATTCTAGATTCCAGGCTTAAATTCAAACATGAATCAGGCTTAGTCTGCGGAACTGTTTTTGATAACGTATTATGTAGGTACCGAAGTAAATAACAGCCGTACGGGTCGATCCATCTGGTTAAGGCCCAGGTTCCAAGCTTGGTTTAGCTCGGTGTGTAAGTGAAATGGCGTTATGTATGTCTAGTTTGACGTACGAGATAGAAGATTCTCACGCGCACCGGAATTATGTCGTAAAAGTGCAAATAAAATCGTATAAAATTAGAAATTAACTATTTAATAAAAAGTAATCCATCACTGGATGCAGTTTGGATTTTGACATTTCGTGGTATATTTTTAATTATAATTATAATTGCTAATGAAGTGATAAACAGCTTTTAAAGATTATGTTTAAAGATTTTTTTGGTGCATTAAAGTATGTTTAATTATGTTTTGGCTTCCATCACTGTATGTGAAAAGGACTTGAAAATATCATATTTTTTTTACACGTCAAAATTATTTACGGTTTATGAGATACACAGCTTTAAAAAACCACATTTTTGATCGTTTTCAGGAAATCTGCGCCTTAAGCTACGCTTACGTACCGAGACTCCTCCGTGCCTCGGAAAGCACGTTAAGCCGTTGGTCCCGGCTGTCATTCGTGGATCTTTGACAGTCGTTACGGGTCGTCAGAAGCCCGAAAGTCTGACAACCAGTCTTACCAAGCGGTATCGTATTACCCGGTTACTGTGTTGTGGAGGCCAGACAGGCTGTTGCTCCATGTAAAATACTGGTATGCAGCTGCATCCGGTTAGACTGGACGCCGACCCCAACATAGTTGAGAAAAGGCTAGGCAGATTGATTTCGAGCCGTGTGTAAATTTCTAATAACTGGACTCTAGATTCCAGGCTTATATTCAAACATGAGTCAGTCTTAGTCTACGAAACTAATTTTGATAACCTATTAGGTAAGCCAGACAAAATACAATAATGCACATGAGTTTCGTTAAGTTAGATGAAGTGCCAATGGCATAGAAACATCATGGGTCACACATCACAGATTTATTTATAAACGTTGCTTAAAGATAAGAGACGTTTAAGGCTCCAAAAGACAGGCGCGAGTACGAAGCGACTCTAGTAGCACAATTTCTATGAAAACTTCATGGAAATTGTTCTAATAGTCGCGTCGCGTCTGTCTGCGGGAGCCATAAAACATCAAAAAACGCGGACGTTAAGCTTTACTTAACTTTAACAACGGTTATAAATAAATGCCAATAGGTATCTAAGCCATTATATATTTTTTTTTAATTTAATAATAGGCTTGCGTTTGGCGTCAATGATTGTGCCTGATACCTAAACACATGATTGTGCTCATGATAACAAACAACTTTTACTAAGGGACCAAGCCTGAAATAGCGAAAAAAAAAATCAGCTGCCCCATACATTCATGTTTGCATAACTCGTCAAAATGTAGGGAGCAGCTGATTTTTTTTAACGATTTCAGGATTTGGCCCTTAGTAAAAGTTGTTTGTTATCATGAGCACAATCATGTGTTTAGGTATCGGTCACTAATTACCAGTCACCCTATATAAGGACCTATCTGTTCAATAAACAAGTCATCTCTACTAACTCGACTAAAACTAAACACAGCTAAATCTATAGCCCACTAATAAATTACAGAATAACGCTCCACTTCGCCATTCCGCGCACATCGTTTGGGCGAGCGGCATCGCGGCGTATTCTTAGCTAATTGTAAACCACTCTGCGATGGTAAGCTGTGAGCCACGGCGTCTTTATGACCCTGGAAAGTGTTGGAAAAGGGTTTGTTAGTTTACAATCTAAATTCAGTTTGATTTCGCAGAAGAGAATTGGCATAGTCCGAGTCAAAAATCACAAAATTAATTTAGCGCTAAACGAATTTAAATCATCGTTCTATTACCATCAATCGTTTGAAGATGGCAGAGACAGATGTATGTTTTGCACAATAAAATTATGTTTAGCGCTAAACGAGCTAGAACTAAGAATATTTTAATAAAAGTGATCACACTTTAGACATAACTAAGTACTTACTTATGCCAATTAACTCAAATTATTTGATAGGCTATAAAGATGCAATTGAAGTCAAACTTTTTTTAAATAGACAAACTATCGATTTTTATAAAAAAAAACTCTACAAAAATCTAAAAAGCTTCTTCTAAAAGTCTTTTTTCCCTGCAGATCTACGTTATTAATTAACAAACCATGACAAAACCACTTTGTCGTCCAAAAACCATTATCGTGACAAACGCTGATCATCAAGACGTCTGTTCCCGTCGACATTTCATAAATAACTGATATTAATTCAGACTTCCCTTTTGAGTGGAAGAATGGAGGAAACGAAAATACGTTATACGAATCAACCGTCATGACAAGACGTTTGTAGTTATTTTGTTACGTCATTTTTGGCGAAATTCTGACAGAAAATGTGGGTCGGGAGGAGTCAAATTGCTCGCCATTATGGAATTGAATCGACGTTACGTTTCATCAACGTTACTTCTATGATTGAATTTATTTCGGAGTCTTTGGGCATTGTGGTAAACATCGCGTTTATTCTTGCTTAAAAAGTGAGGGTGGAATTGTGAAATATTTTGACGTTTAGTCTGTATTACGTTTTCTTTAAACGATATCTTGTTTTATTTTGCAATAAACTGATAAGATTACATTTTCATTGTGATTAAAACTGCAAAATGTCACGTAAAATAAAAAAAATTACAACAAAAAACCGATTTACCACGACTCAATTTCACGAGACAGAAAATTCCAGATTTAGAACATCACTTTTTTAATCACATCGAAAATATTCGAATAACGAACTGGCAACTAGGTTTTAATTGAATTTATTCACGTTTCACGTGACGCGGTAGGGTGAGCGCCCCTCTGCCGGACTGTGCAATAACACGTCCGAGGGGCACTGTAATGTGAAAGCGTTTTGTGGTAATAATCGGATAATAAATATAGCGGCGCCGACGACGGGACGTCTACCCTATTTTGTAAAGTTTGTTTTCCTGTGCGAGTTTGAGTTTTATGAATGTTGATGTGTTTTTCGTTGGAACTATATTAAGGATACAAATACGAGATGAGTTTGAAATAATTTGAAGCTTTGGATTTAAATATTGCAATGGGTCACCGTATAAACAGGGGGACACCAGCGGTAGCGCTAAGTGGTTTGGCGCCAGCACTCGTATGTGAACATTGAAAATAATGTAAATTTACTGAAAGTGCATATTACTGGAATCGCTACTATCTTATTGCGTCAAGGAATTTTTTGCGGTAAATATGCAAGTGTATAGAGAGCGTTTACACCCGTACACCACAATATTTATGAACGAACTAGCTGACCCGACAGACGTTGCCCTGCCTAAGCTATGAATATTCTAATGTAAACGCGTGAGCTTAAAATAGTCGTTAAGTTTTCTGAAATTTTCCAATTTTCTGCGAAATTTTCTTAATTTTTTCTTTCATAAGAACCTTCTCCTGACAATAATAAACACTACAAAAAAAGAATTAGTGAAATTGTTCCATCCGTTCACGCGTGATGTGATGACCAAGGGAAATAGGGATTCATTTTTTCATGTTATCTGTTAACATGAAAATGTAACAGAAAAAGACAAGAGGACTTTTATTTTCCACACTATAATTTTAGTCTACAAAACAGCCCAATTTAATTAAACCAGCGCGTAAAACATAACCTAAATAATCTGACATCATAACCTACTAAATTTAATTTGCGCCGACTATTACCGTGTGACATATTTTATGGCTGTGCAGTAAATATTCGCTTCGCTTGCAGTGGACGGCCGGCATCGCTTCACGCACTGTCGGCTATGCAGAGCTCTATAGTTGCTACTATAAAACATGTTGTAATTTTAATTTACAATTGTTTCACATTTTAACCAGTTTATCTTTTAGAAAATGTGTAAATTAGCTGAAGTATGTTGGAGAATTTGTAGTAATTAATTTATTTTTCGGTTGAGTTGTTTGAGGTAAAAGAAATTTAGTTTCGTGTGCTACAGGTGTTGTAAGATTACTTCTTATTAATATTTCCACGGATTAATTAAATAATTAAATTATAATCTTAATTTTTACCTAGTCTACTAGGGGCTTAAAACTTTCATTGCGTAGGTAGCTGGTGGT
Source organism: Cosmia trapezina (assembly GCA_905163495.3). NCBI lineage: Eukaryota > Metazoa > Arthropoda > Insecta > Lepidoptera > Noctuidae > Cosmia > Cosmia trapezina. Next base: position 26,878,088 of record LR991023.1, read on the forward strand.
TATTGTTCTTTTGTATAATATTTATAATCTGATGCAATTATAGCTTTTAAGCACTTTTTTAAGGTCCCGTACCTCAAAAGGAAAAAATGGAACCCTTATAGGATCACTTCGTTGTCCGTCTGTCTGTCAGTCTGTCAAGCAAGACCCTTTTTCTCAAGAACGCGCGGAGGTATCAAGCTGAAATTAATATCAAATACGTAAGTCTATGTTTCCTTGGAGCTCTAAAAAATCAAGCTTCTAAGTCAACGCAATAAAAAATACGGCCATTTATGCGACATATTTTGACACTCGCAAGTTAATCAAAACCTATAGGGTACTTCTAGTTGATCTAGACTCATGAAAGGCAAGAAGCAAGGTCTCACAGCACAAGTAAAGGAAAAAAGCCGAAAATTGTTAATTTGTAATTTTAAGACTTATGTAAGATAAAAATATTTATTGGGATTACAAACTTAAATTTGCAGTTGGAGAATAGACCGTGACGTACATATCAATCTATGGGAGAACACGTTTTTCAACTACAATGTTAAGTTTGTTTTTGGCATAAATTCTTTTCACATAAGGATTTTTTTGAATTATAAATTCATCTGTTTTTTCCGAATCCATCCTAGTCTATTAATTTGAACTGACCTTTAAAAATGGAAAACCATTTTCAGCAACGAGAAAGGGAGTATGAACGAGGCAGTATTGTTTTAATATTATAAAAAAAATATATATAAAGCCAAAATAAAAAGGCAGTAACCATAAAAACGACAATTTCGGGATAAAGGCTGGACCTCTTTCGCGATACGTCGACGACATAAAAATAAATAAACCCGCTGCTCCCGATAAGATAATGCTAGGCGACAATTAAGTTAAACGGCCGATGTCCCGGGCAGACATCGGGAACGCATTTTGCCCGGGCAATGTGCGAAACAACCGATGCCGGGCGAAGTGCGCTCACCTACGATTGAATTAAGGCTCCTCCTCCCTAAAATGCGGCGAAACTAAGTAACTCCGTGACCATCTTTTACAGTAACTATAGCAAATTTTTGATAGGAAAAAATACACAGCAATCCAGTACATAAGATGTGATTTCATGTGTCCTGAAATCTATTTTAGTTTGTAGAACTAAGGAAAAAAAGAACTAAACCCAGGTCTATTTCGGTCTATTTTTTCTAGTTTTTACCATATTACTCCTACAATTTTCATTCAAACTGTTCATAAAATTCTACAGTTCTTTACAAAATAATAAGGAATGATTTCATGTCATTACTTTTTTAGTCCAATCAATAGATTTTTTGTAAATCGATAATTATTTTATATTTTGCAAGTGTTGTGTCATCGCGCTTCTCTTTCTTTTCTATGCAGTTCGACAGTGACCGCGCTTTTTACGGCGGACAAGCCTTAAAGGAGTTTGTTCCGAGTCCTGTATTGTTTGTTGTGATGTTTTAGCAGACGTTGTGTGCGGATATCTGGCGGCGACATGCGGAAAACGTCGGGAAAGAATAATGAAACGGGAGGATAATGCAACTCGGAGCGAGGTAGCTTAAACTATCAGGAACATGTCCTCATGTTTACTGAGACAATTGAAATGGATCTGTAGTTTCAGGAAAGCAATAAGAGAGTAATTTTTAGAAATAGCTTGCCTTAAAAAAATAATTTAATAATAATAAATCACTTATTAACCAAATAGTGTTCATAAAAGTACAAATAAACTACTCATAAAATTATTGTTACAAGGGAAACATATTTTTAATATTTTAACTTGTGGACTCTTCTAGGTCGAGCCCATAGAAATATTATCTATGGTCAAGCCTGTCTCGTGTAATCTATTTGATACTATCTTACCCGACTAACGTTGTCTTGTCCAAATTTTAATAATTTATACAAAATTCCCATAGAAAATCCATTTTTTAATGAGACGACCTCTACCTTAAAAATAATCTAAGTACTCACTAGATCAGTAAGATTCACAATAAAAAAAAATAAAAAAAAATCTCATACATGAAATTTGGACAGGGCAACATCTGTCGGGTCAGCTAGTTCATAATAAGTTTCATTGTTTTATCAATAGCTTTTAACAGAAGCTCTAGAGTTCAGCTTTTAGTCGTTCTACACCATTTGGATTTGATTCAGCGTCCATTCATGTTGCTAACTAAGTCCATGTAAATACTTATCTACATTTACAACTACGTAGTCCCTATAACATGCGCACTATACTCATACGACATGACTGGACCCCCGACCCCTCCAGTCATGTAGTATGGAGCTCCGTCGCCGGGGGAATACCGATCCCCTCTACATCTGCCGGAACCAGTGACCTTAAGGAAAATACTGCCATTGTTTAAAAGACCCCTCGCCCTTGAGTTGTAGCTATTCCTCTGGGCCTGGTCTCCTGTCTGGTTGTGTATACAATTAGGACATGTAGATTGATCTATACCTATACCTATTACTTTTAAACGCAAATCTTTAAAAAATCTTGATTTTATTTTTCAGTTTTTTTGGATGAAACCTGCAGGATAATGGTGTAACACATTTATAATGGGCTCGTGGCTAAGTAATAACACCCGCATGGGTCGATCGATCAGGTTAAGCTACGCTTGCCGCGGTTGATCCGTGGATGGGTGACCATCTTTACATACCAAGACCCCTGCGTCTCTCGGAAAGCACGTTAAGCTGTGTCCCAGCTGTCATTCGTGCAATTCGTACCATGGTCCGCATCTGACGAAGGGAAAGTTGCCGACAACATTTTATCAATTTAGCCATACTCAATTGCGGCGATAAGTCCCCTCTTTGAGGAGTGGTTAGAGAGGCGCCACGGCGTCCTCACCTTCCGCCTGACGCAGGTCCTCACCGGACACGGTTGTTTCGGGAGGTTCCTGTTTCGCATAAGGCGGGAGGAAACGCCCGGGTGTTACCATTGTGTGGATCGCCCGGAGGACACGGTGGAGCATACAGTGGAGGTCTGCCCGGCTTGGGCAGAGCACCGCCGCGTTCTCACAGAGGCGATCGGCGGCGGCGATCTCTCGCGTCCGAGCCTGGTCCAGGCCATGGTGCGGAGCGAGAGTGCATGGGAGGCCGTCACCTCCTTCTGCGAAGCAGTGATGCTCGCGAAGGAGGAGGCGGAGCGCGTGAGGGAGAGGCCGCCTCACGGCCTCAATCGCCGCAGGAGACGCCCTGGGCGGCGGGAATCGCGGGGCGATTTCCGGCCACCGTAGGCGCGGGCCTGCGGACGGTGAGCAGCGGGTAGCTCGCCGTCCGGTAAGGACCAGGCCCGAGTCGACGGCGCGTTGTGTTCCACGCGCGCCTCAAAGAGATGTCAGCAAGTGACGGGGTCCAATAGGGCCGACGCCGCTGGGGTCGCGTGTTGTTTGAAGAAGATACCGCGGCCCTGGCATAGGCAACTGAAGGAACACGGGTGGGTTTTAGTCAGTAAAAGTCTGACACGCCCTTCCGCTCCACCCAGAGCGGGAGAAGTTATTTGATGATTTCCCACGCCCAAAAAAAAAAAAAAAGCCATACTTACAGTACCAAGTCTTTATGTACTGGTACTTTTATGTAATATGGCCAAAAACATGCAGGACTATGAGACAGTAGATGAACGGAAGATAAGGGAAGGCACCCGTAGACTGGACTTAAAGAATAAACATTTTACACGATACCAGTCTGTAAAATTATTCAACAGGCTGCCTTTAGACATAAAAAGTGCTGTCTACAGTAGCGCTTTCAAAATAGAACTAAAAAAATTCCTACTGAATAAGTGTCTGTACGTGTAGAAGAGCTTTAATTTTTATTGAATTGTATTTTATTTTATTGCGATAATCATGGGTTGTTAATTTTATTGGATTTTGTTCATTATTATTTATTATTAATTAATTAAATAATGTAGGTTACATTCGGCACTTATAAAACGTCAGAAGCTAGGTGCACGGTTCCAATTGGTCGTTTCCTATGTAGAAGAGCCCAAACGAAACTCCACAGTTACTCTTTTAAAAATAATTGGCTTAATACAATATTTTCAAATAACAGTGTTCATAGGATTATTAACATTTTCACATCAAAATTATTAACATTTTTTAATCCGTACCTTATGAAATCTCCCCGGCCATGGGCAATGTTTAACAAACATATAAAGTAGGCCGCCATGCCATGTCCATCTGAGATAACAACCTTGTTATAACAGAGAAACAACGTACTTATAATAAATATTACATAATATGCCAGCAAAATGTATTGCCGGATATTTATTCAACTTCTTTATTCCTCTTTCATAATAAAGATTTGGTCTGGATTAACAAGATCCCTTTCATAGAAGGCGGGATCATTAATAATGTATGTGAATTACGTATTTCTAACATTAATTTTCTTTTGTTATTTGCTACAAAAGTATGCTATTAACAATAGTGTTGACGCTTCGTGTGAAAACTACCATCATGGCGGATACAGTCACAATAGTTCCACACGCAGTGACTTTGTCAGGCGGTATTGATCCTATAGAATATTAGTTTAGGGTCTCTTGGGCCCCGGGGGGGACTTGTGTGAAATTGATGCCATTATTGTGCGAAACGGTTAGTATTGACAGCCACGTGACCAACCGGCAGCTGTTTCCCAAATATTTTGCTTCATATCGACGGAATCGCAAATATTGACATTATCAACACTGTTTAAATTAAATGAAAATAGTAAGAGGAAATGTGGTAAACGAAAATATTTACCCTCATTATATATGTTGTAGGATGAATAAAAGATTCGACATAATATTATTATGTAATTTTTATAAGGAGAAAATATTTGAATTTTTTGTTTGTAATGGATAAATTCAAAAAATACTTAACCGATTTAAAAAAATTCTTTCACCTATAGAAAGCTACCATTATCAGCGAGTAACGCGGGCAGAAGCAAGTAAAAAAACACAAACGGCGGATAAATATAACTGTGGGAAATTCTGTTTTCTGAGATATTTTCTATTAGTAATGAAATAATAAACAAATTATAATAAAAACATCAAACAAAAAAAAAAAAACAACGAGTAAATCCTTCACAGTTCTGATTAAAACATTTGTGTTTACGTCAAATATAAACAAAAATATTTCCTATTAAAAGATTTATGAACGGAAAAATCTTAAGAAATAATTTCATCAACCCTTAGCGTCCGTCGGATTAAAGAAACAAATCTTTACAACTTTTACAGCGAAAGATTTTCATCTTAAAAAACAATCCCATGATTACGTCAGAACTTGTAATCAGAGTTAAAAACAACACTGTTGAATATTTTAACAACGGCCTAAGGTAGGAAACTAAAGTTCAAGTTAAATCCTTTGTTTAGAAGAGGATTACCGGTTCGCTTATCAGCTGCAACAGTGAGGCTTTTTTATACTCGTCTAGTTTCAATTAAGCGTCGGTTAATTCCGGTGCTAAGTGCTCGGTTTAAGTCGCGACTTAATTTATTTCCGGCCGCAATTTATGTCCGAGATTAATGTAATGAAAGTCCCACGGCAGGTCCGTGCTAATTGCTACTCCCGATTGTCTAAACAAAAATAAAGGGACGCCTCAAGGAATTTATCGTGACAGGTATCGTTAGCGTTTTAAATGGTAAAGAGTAACGCTCGATTAAGGTTACGTCGCGCAGCATCCGCGGTTGGTTTATTTTGTTGCCGTTTAAAATTAATAGTGAAGTCAGGAATCGGTTAATTGAATTATCAAAAAATACTCTTTGCTCTCGGCTCTCACCAAATAGGCTAAAATCGCACTAAAAGTAAATGAACAATCAAAAAACCTTTTTACGGTAAATAAGATTCATATATTCGGCTAATCCACATAAAAAGGGTAAAGTGTTCGATTACAACGCAAGTACTCTCGCAATACAATCAACATTACACACGCGGCAGCTGTGGAACCCTAAATTACGGGCCGTTTACTCGCAACGAAGGGTTCCTTACATGAAATAAAAGAAGGGAAATACAAGACTAAAATTGACAGTTTAATCTGTGGAATAGCGAGTGGCTGAATGGGGGTGTGTTCTGTGCCCCGTAAACAGTGGCATTAAAAAAGTTATTCGGTTTTATTGAATGAAACAGGCAAGTACTGTGTGAAATTAAAGTACGTCGAAACATAGGAAAATTAAGACATTTTATTAGTAAATAAACACGAACCCAAGCCGTTATTAAAATACTTTTGTCGAAACCAAATAAACGAGTACTTAATAGTATCGTTTCAAAATGATTAACCGAACTATTTTCAAATAAGCTTTGTTCCATATTTAAACAGTCCGCTTCAGCTATAAAACTCAAGGTACTTTATTACGGATCGACCCAAAATTAACATCGGAAACGGAATTCATTAACATTATATTAACCGCATAACCCCGATACGATTTACAAAAAGATTGTGAACAGTTACCTCACGGCATTTCGTGAATATTTCAACCTTTTCATGGTTTTAGAAAATGGTATTTGTATTGTAGCAGACAATCTATTCACAATGTTGCGTTTTTGACAATGGCGATAGTGTCGATTAGAGATGGGCGATTGTGAATGACATTATTCGAATGATTCGATTGTAGTAGTCATTCAAATTATTCGAATAACCTTACAACTCATTCGAATTTGAAAAAAAGCGAGAAGTAAATAAGAATGTATTGCGTCGTCTCATTCCTTCCGATTCAAATTTCATTATTACTAGTTTATATTCGAACATCCGTAACCTCATCTAAAAGTAAACTCTATGTTCTGAGAAAAAATACCCAATTTCGTGTGGCAAATTTGTATGGCAGACTGAATGAATGAAGTAGCGGTTTGCAAATCAGTAACTATTAACTTATTACTACGAATATCAATAAAAGTAGACTTTATTATACTACGAAACAGACCAATTTTGTATGACAGAGTAAATGAATGAACTAGAGCGGTTTGCTTCGAATTTGCGAACTAGCGATCGATTGTTTTTGTATTCAAATGTTAATATTATTAATAAAATAAATAAATAAATATCCTTGGACATTTCACACAACGCCATCTAGTCCCAAGCTAAGCAACCTAATGCTTGTGTTATGGTAATGAGATGGCTGATAACTACTTATATACATTTTTTTTTTGGAAATACATACATATTATAGATAGAAAAACACCCAGACTCGGAACAAATACTTGTATGTCTTGTATGTCTTATTAGTATCAAACCATTCGATTATTGGAATTAGTAACAATCGCCCATCGCTAGTGTCGATTTTTGTAAGCTAGAAAAGTGACATCATTATTTTTCAAGCTAGAAAAGTGACATCATTATCATCATCATCTATTTGTGTTCGATTTTTGAAGTAGACCTAAACGGTCATATTACAAAACGAGGTTTTTCTTCTGTCATGGTTTAAACCATCGAGCCAGTTTTTGTAATAAGAACCTAGCTGTCATAGAAATACAGTTCTTTATACAAAACTGACAACTTAGTACCTAACCCTAACCTTAGTACCCTTCTTAATGTGTCGGAATAAAGTTCGAAATTCAAAAAAGGGTCCATGGTTTAAACCTGGTTTTGAAGATGAACCTTGTTTTGTAATAAGACGGTAACAGTTTTATAAAAGGTCATTAAATAGAGCGAGGTAGTTTTACAGCCGATAGACTTTTTTCTGCAGCAATTTTGGTTACTGAATGTGACTAATCATAATGAACGCTATCTCAGCAGTTTATTATGCAATAATGATGCATTATTAATTTAATAATAGTTGCTATACACAATGAGCCATGAGACACACTGAAGATTCATATAAGATATCATCCTATATGGCTTACCAGATGTATTGTATATTCTCTAATTACATTTTGATAACTTCCTGCACTCTCCGTATAAGTACGTTTGGATACAACTGCAACATTAGACTGAATGGAATTTTAATGAGCATATTCTGCTTCACTCCAGCGTGTATCCAAACGTTGAAAATCTGAATTCGCATTTCAAAATACTGTAACATAAACCAACGAACATAAATAAAAAAAAAAATCTCATGAAAATAATGGGACAGTAATTAGAAGAGTAATGGTTCGTTTTAATTTGGTAAGGTGACTTTTGCTCGCATTTTTCGACCTCCAAAGTTACTTGCAATATTAACACTAACAAAATACAAGGAGTATTTGCCGAACTCTCATCGCACAAACAATAATATTAATAACTCGGTAAGATAGAAAGCCATCAAATATTTACTTCGCTTATGACGTGAATATATAATACGTTTGGTCGGTAAAATATTCAAAAGCAATCACCGATGCCATCGATAAAAAACCTTTCGTGTAAAACGAGCGAGAACTTGGCATTTTTGGAATTTTTCGCTTCATTTCTGTGCGCGTCCATTTTTTTTTTACTTTTTTTTTGCAATGCTTTGACAGTCATTCAGCCAGTTGCAAAGTTTGGATGCTTTATTCAATTAATCAGTCAGTGTTGCCAGATAGGGATTCCCTTAATGTTTTTGGACTTTTCACAATATTGGCTTGTAGGTTTTTTTTTATTGTGTTAACGCTGCAAGGGACCTTATCCCTGTACCTATAGTACTATATTGCAACTGTAATAATGATGTCTATCATTTAAGAACAAACCTCACCCACGTATAACTCGAGAAATCGGTACATTGTAATTAAATAAAATTACGTAGGTACCTACCTACCTGTAAGTTGTTGCTATGGAAACTTAAAAACACTCTTGAAAATAAAATTACGTAGGTACCTACCTACCTGTAAGTTGTTGCTATGGAAACTTAAAAACACTCTTGAACACTAGGTACCTTCCATAAAACTTTGTGAAAAGTTAACAAAATGCATAACAACTACTCCCTAAAATTCATACAGTTTTAACAACGAACTTTTATTTTTACCCTCGCCAATTACATCCCTATCGGTATCGGCCATACAAAAAAAAAAAACTATCGATTCATAATTCGATTACCCGCGCGACGCACTACGCCATTCGGTTATTTATCGTGTAACCGGTGTTTACAATACGCGCTCGGCACGTGTGTTCCCTGCACGTGGTATTACAATAACACCCCGATCAAAGACCCTGTCTGTGTAAACTACTGATTAAATTATAATTAGCCCGCTCTGTTAGTTGTGGTTTTACGGTTTTTTATTTAAATTATGTCGACATCAAACGGTTTTCTGTTTTTTTTTTGCCACAGGCCGAATAGTTGTTTTAATTATGTTAGCCTGTATAGGATGTGACGTTTGCCAGGTTGTGAGCTTGTGACGAGTAAATTATGTGTTGCCATATTATTATAAGTTTTGTGAAAGTCTCATTTAAGTTTGTAGTAGTATTTTGTCGAGAAGTCGTGATACAGACATACATAAGTACCTATTACATTCTGTGATTATTATAAACTTTTGGAGGAACATTATCTGAGATTACGAGATGGTTAAGCAAAAGTTTTGGGCATGAGTTCATTACTAAACCCATCAGAATCCTAATTGTATTAGGATTCTGAAAAAAAATATGATTGCTGAGAATGACTTGATCTAAACGTATTCAGAATACAATAGTTCTTTATTTACTCAGAATGTACGTACAAGTTACAGATGTTAAGTTTAAAATGATTCTTATACTAACTACCCTATCTAAGCTATACAGCAAACAGTTTAAGCTATAATAATAACGACTCATTTAATTATTAACACATTCAATCAAATCCATACAAGTTAAATTTAGGAATTATACAGTGTTTGGTTTCTATGCTATGTAGGATTACATTTTGAACACCCGTGTTTTTCCCGCGACTAAATAACTTCTAACTTATAAAACTTCAACGTCCTTAAGCCGGACAAGGTAACGCGGTGTTTCGCAGCTGTTGTTTTCATAAACTTTGCCCACAACTCTACAGTTCCAAGCGTGACATTTGACATAAACAAATAAAAACTCTGCACTTTAAAGAAATAAATTCAGCGCCTACAATAACTACTTGTCCCTCTCTCTTTAAAGAGCAAAGAATCTAAACCAATACGGGAGTGCACAAATACGGGCGAGAATTAACGTCAGGGGAGAGTGGGGCAGCGGCCGCACACCCCGGGATCGCGACCCTTTGTGCGAGATAATGCGAATGTTATAAACATATAATTTACGCTCATAGGGACTTTTTTTTCCAAAAAGTGCGCAAAAAGGGTGACCAGGAAATAATAATGGATAAACTTTCTTGATTTTATCGATACTGGGTGATCTTAAGAGTAAAAGATAAGGACGAAACTAAAGAAGGGTTGGTTTTTGTTGCCAGATAAAAGTATGTATTTATAGCGTTGAGGAACAGGAATGAGTCGAAGGGATAATCAGGCGTTTTCAAAACTCACTTCGTAAAAAGGGAATGTGTATAACAGTTTTTTGTAACAATGATAGGCAATGTTGCCATATAAATAAATCAATAGTTCCCATTGTAATTATGAAGAAGCTTGAAATTGCTTATGTTAATGCGTTATAGGTAGGTACTCGTTACTGAAATAACCTAATTTATATGTATATCTAAGCAATAGCAAAACTCTAAGTACGTATTAGTTATGTAAGCGTTAGTCGCAATAAATAATGTATGTAGGTATTACATAATATCATAAACAAGTTAGTAAGTCTAGCGCAAGATGGCGGCTAGACATCGAAGCCTGGAAGGTCGGACTTTTTTAGGCATTGATATATATACACTAGATTAGCAATTACCGCGCCAAGGCGTTGCCACTGGACATACGGCCACGGCCGTATGCGTAGCTAACGTCAGTTCAGTGCTCTGTATGACGGCAGCCGAAGTGAACCGAGTGACACGCGACAAAAAATATCGCCAAAACGGGTAAATGCGTAATGAAAGAATGGGATTCTAGATCACAAAAACTACCGGAATTACTTTTCACACGTAAGTTTATTGTTTCTGTGTTTATATCATCGTAAAAACGCAGTAAAATAAATAAAATGTAGATATTTTTTTAATCATGATCAGTGTTACAACTAAAAACTATGTTTTAGTTTCCCACATTTGTGGGAGTTTTTAATTTATGGAATAAGCGATTTTAAATATTTTTTAATAATAATTAACAATGTTCCAGAGTACCTAAAGATGCAATAAATTTTCTCAATCAATAATCCGATTGCTGAGAAAAGAGACTGACTGGCTACCTACTAAATCTACTGTCATTTGTTTGAAGCACTTCCGTGATCAAGATAAAATAGGCCCAAAAAGCGAATGTGGCCGTGTTTATTTGTCCAATCAAGCAACTGTAATGCTTAAATTAAGTAATGATTTTATGCGGCAATTAATATTATAAAATTATAGGTAATGCCAACAAAAAATGCCTTCTCATTGAACTACCACAGCAACAAATTAGTTTATATCGACTCAAACTACATTGTGTACTGAATGTTTTTTTCAACTTAGTTTTTAGATTGTAAAGAGCTGTTTTGCCTACAATAAATTGTATATTTTTCAGGACAACCGTTATTCTAAAGAGCAGGTGGAGCTTTCAGAAGAAGAAAATATGGATGTGGATGCTGTGGAAACCGACGAAGAGATAGTCGAAATAACTGAAACACCCCGAAAGCCCAAAATGAGGAAAATAATTCACCGTTTGAAAAATTTATCGGCTAGAAGACTAAGAAAAGGAAAAAAATATATATCACAAAAAATAAAAGACTAGAAATTAAAAAAATAAACGATAAAAGACTAGAAATTAAAAAAATAAACGATAGAGGAACTTAAAAAAAAACGTAGATGTTGAGCGAAGAAGATGAAATGCAGCTAAATGTAAATGATGAAACAGTGCAATTCATGGAAGAATTAAAAAAAAACCTTAAAAAAGAAAAGGACTTATAGAATACTGACTCTTTGGGGAAACCGCAGGTTTTGTCTTTGCGATTATGGACGAAGTTATGATGACGAACAACTACCGGAAATATATTGTGAAGGACGGCACGGTTGACATCTGTCGGGCATTCCACCGTCCGAGGGAATCAATCCGTCACATTATTTCTGACTGGTCTCGTCTGGCTAACGGAGACTACTTGCATAGGCACAAACTTGTAGCCAGGATTATCCACCAGCAACTTGCTCTGAAATACAGTCTTGTGGAATTGGAAGTACCGTACTGTAGGTATGTGCCCGACCCAGTTCTCGAAAATGGCAATATTACGTTGTATTGGGATCGATCTATCATCACTGACAGGACTATTGTTGCCAATAAGACAGACATAGTGGTGATAGATCGATTAGAGCGTTGCACAAGATTATGGATATAGCGGTCCCGCATGACGAGAACCTCGTGAAAGCTGAAAAAGATAAGCAGATTAAGTATCTTGACCTGGCTCGCGAGGTTGTTGACATGTGGGATGTGATACAGCAATCGTTGTGCCGATAGTCGTGACGGCTAATGGCATAATAGCCAAGAGCCTCGATCAACACCTGAAGAGGCTCTCGTTAGGCAGCTGGATTAAGGAAGATTGCTCCAGAAAGCGATACTTCTGGACACCGCACGTATCGTTAGGAGGTTCCTCTCTAAGCAGCCCTGACCACCGGTACCTTGGACCCTGTTCCCGATACCGGTGGGCTACTATTTTTAATATTTTTTAATGTTTTTATATTTTAATATTTAAAAATGTAAATTATACGTATGAAAATTAACTAAAGGAAATAAAAAATGTTCAAAAAGAAAATGCCTTGATTATTTTCATTACATATAACCTTCTAATACACATCTAATAAGAAATACATAATTCACATACTTAAAAAATAATTTAACGTTTACCGTTTAAACGTTACGTTTTTTTTTAACGTTTAAAAAGTTGGGTAAAATTTCGCATGGGTAGGCAACCCCATCCCGCCATTGCACTTTTATATTGCGGTCTTTGTCTAATCTAAGCGACAGTATTGTTCTTGCGACTTGTGTAAGTGAGAGAGATATATGTTTACTTTTAAATGTTTAGTGGTTTCAAAGCTACGTCGTCGCATTTAAATAGTGGTTATTCTTTTTTTACACATTTTAATGAGGTTTGCTTCTCTAGTTATATAACTCAATGTTTTTAGGTTAGTTTTTCAACTTCTCATATTATTTCGTGTGTCATCTAAAGTTGAGCAGAAGATTCTGTAACTGAAAATAATATTATTGTTGTTTGGTTTTTCATATAAGTTTTGGGTGGTGATATTGACTTGTTGAAAATACATTAAATATCCTAAACAAACAAATCAAAATTGCTGTTGTAAACATTGCTTCCACAAACTACGTACATATATCTATTACTAATTAATTACTAAATTCAATAGGATTTCAACTACGTCGTTACGGGTCGTCAGAAGCCCGAAAGTCTGACAACCAGTCTTACCAAGGGGTATCGTATTACTCAGCTACTGGGTTGTGGAGGTCAGAAGATAGTCGCTCCATGTAAAATACTGGTGTTCAGCTGCATGCGGTTAGACTGGAAGCCAACCCAAACATATTTGGGAAAAGTCTAGGCAGATTGATTGATTGAATAGGATTTCAGCTGATTTCGAGATCTTAAAATTCACATGTTATTTTTTAATCATCATAATAATTTTGCTGTTTACATCATACCATAAGTTTTTCCTCGAAAATCACATCAGAATGAAATTCACGCCTCATTCGTCATAACGCTTGATTGCGTCTAAATATTTCTCATTTTGTCGAAATATCTGTCTACCTGGAAATCTATTTTATACCTCGAATTTACTGAAATATCAAACAGTGAATAATTTTTAATAAGACAAATTCTTGTTACAGACAACATTCTGAAAATAATTTTGTTTACAAGAAACGAATCGGAGGAATTATGATTATTGAAATTCCAATATTTTGTTTTTTGCACCAGCAAATATCTTTTTTTTAGAGGTAATTAGAATTTCCTACCAGGATCACATAAAATGAAGCCATTCTTTTCCAGCTAACCGTACCGTATCGTACTTTAAAAATCCAGCGAGGGGTCAAAGGTTACAGTTTTGGCGCGCACTCCGCGAGCTACCAGGCGGTTAGAAGGGCCGAAGAGTTGTATTAAAGTAGCCGTTTGAAGGGAGGGTCTGACAGATGTGCGGTCCCCTCACGGTAGACCGTGTCTTAGCTCCCGGCCCTCATTTGAAAGCCATTCGTTCGTTAGTTACGACCTCCGAAGGGGACAACATGAGGGTGACTCGATATCGCTTTTATGGACAATTTGAGATGGAAGAATCGGTTCTTCTTTTATATTTTGGAAGTTTTTTTTCGCGATTTTTGCTGAGTTTTGAGAATGTGATAACAGATTTATACGTTTCCTAATATTGGAGTGCGTTCTGCATGCATGCAAATGTCGGTAAAGAAGTAAAAATTGTTCACATTTAAACCTATTTAACCTATTTATTTTCTTAACTGTCTTAGCCTTAAAATTAGGTGTAATTTCGTTACAAACTCGACCAATAAATCGACTCAAACACACTTTGTTAAAAAAATCACGCCTCCCACCAAAAGTGTAGGGTCGCGCTAGGTGATCGATACCTGTTTGGAAAGTATCCGTGACTTTTAGCATTAGGGGCTCTCCTATCTCTCGACTTAATTTAGGCCGGGGTGATAAACATAATGAATGACTAACGATTTTTCAAAGTTATGTGACTCCAGGCTAGTAAAGTCAGGCACGAGTTTGAGTTGAATTTCTTTTGGGCTCCGCAGCTCTGAGAAATGGATATTTTAATCCGAGTTACAAATGATTTGTAATTATTTGTAATGCTGAATAAACTACCTTGAATAACACCTCTTGTGCTCTGATATTATTTTTTTTTTTTGTATAAAACAATGTGTATTTACAAAAAATTGTTTTTGCTAGTCATTTAGATTAAAAAAATATTAGACACGTATTTTTTATTTTTTTTACGTAATCAAAAGATTACGGCGATACATTGAGTTAAAATGTGGCATGACGTCATTCCTTGCTAGATTTTATACGTAGTTTTTTATAGTTGTGACGTAGCGAGCCCCCACTCTCTGCGACTGCTACTCCACTATCTGACTGACGGACTAAAAACACTAAATAGATTTTTTTTTTACACAGGCATCATTCCTATTGTTCAACCTCCATAGATAACTTTTTAAACTCAAGTTCTAAGCACTTGCACAGTTGCTCGAAATTCTGTCACGTGTTTAAAAATATATTTTTTTTGACCCGGGCATAAAATTATACACCGTGCACTTTTAACAGAGACAAAAATGTAAATTAAAATACATATCTTCCCTTGTGGTTTTATAATTACATCCCGTTTTTTCAATTTAAACCGTACAGAACCCGAAATCCCTTAACCAAACAAGGGTTGGTATCTAGTTGATATATGAACAACTGTGACGGGTTAACAAAAATGTTAAGATAAGCGAGATAGTATCGTCCAGCAATTTGTTCCGTTAATTTATGACCAGATTGTAATTAAACTTATCTCACGGGGCGGCTGTTCCGTGAATGAAAACGTTCAGTAAAAATGTGGGTGATGTTACTTACTTAATTGATATGTGACTAAAATTTATTACGTTTGGGTGAAAAAACGGCGCTTTTATTGGTTGAATTGTATTTACTCTTAACTTTTACAGGAGTGATGGTGAATTGTCTCTTTAAAGGCTCTTACAGACAGAGGCGATATCGCGTCGCGACGTGTCGCGTAGCGGTGTTGCGACGCGATAATATCGCAATATCGCTCGCGATATCGCCTCTGTCTGTAAGAGCCTTAAGGCACTGTTAGCTCAACATTCACAAATATTGGTTTCTTGGATTGTCGAGTATGACGTAACGCAATGAAACTATCCGACGCAAAAAATACAGTGGAGAGAGAAGGGTTTAAAGAAAAACTTTAAACGATTAGAATAGTAAAAAATAGTTTAATATTCCCAATAAAAAATTTGGAAGTTGCTCCACAAAAATAAGCTTTGGCGTCGAACATCTCTGTATTTTCAGCGATGACGACATTCTTTTTTTTAAGAATTTAATAGAATTAGCATTTTTTTAAAACTTAAACCGGACAATTATTTAATTTATTGTGTATATTCTAAATAATCTAAAGAAAACCGGGAAAATAAATGCACATTCGCAGCTTAGTCACATCTCGGCAACACAAATATTATTTTCAATTTTCAACCTTATTTCAAGCTAGCTAATGGTGACAATAGATTATGCGGTTGTGTGACGTTTAAAATCGTAGTCAGTCCGCGAAATAGGCTATCCATAAGGCTACGTTCACAAGGCGGCCATTCGATTCGATCTTTTCAAGTAGGTTTTACCGTACATAAACGATGCAATTGTTCACACGGCAACCATTCGATTCGATTTTTTAACGTATCGAATGGGCGATTCTAGTGAACGAGACAACATGAACATAAGCGCCACTGCGTGTCGTATTCGATAAAATCGTTTCGAGGCGCGGCATTCTCTGTGGCAACTTCGTACCGTACGAATACGAAAAAAAAATGTATCTCAAACATGACGTTTTCCCGTGTGGACTCCATGTGAACAGTCTGACATATTGTCTACTGCCACTACTATGTTCGATTAAATCTAGTGTACGGTATTATACGGGAAAAGTATGGCCGTGAGAACGTGGCCTTACTATGGCCGAATAATCTCATTTTTCGTTGACGTCCCGTTTGCAGTGCGGTGGACAACAGTCTAAGGCTCGTATTTATAATCAAAGTAATTACTTGAGTAATTACTTGCTACTAAGTAATTTCATACTTGAGGAGGGTAGAATTCTTAAGTAAAGAAAATGGTGACTATTACTTGGCTAAGAATTCTAAGCTTTGACAGTTCTAACTTCAAGCAATTACTAAACTATAGAAAGAAAATCATTGCTTGAGCAATTACTTTTATGTGTAAGACTGTTTCTCAAAACTAGTGCTCAAAACTACAGAGGTTACCAACAGTGATGTCGAAATTCACCAAAACGATCTCAAATGTCGCACCATTTAACTCATTTCAACATAATGTCAAAGCACTTAAAGAGTACACAGAAAAACAGTCAACAGTCCATAATGCAACAAATAAAACAACACAAGATACAGCGATCAGTTAAAACCTCTATTCTTGCAACAACAAGAAAAACTATTCCTTTTAAAAGCAGCTATTTATTTGCAAACAGCTTTTAGCTGAGTCTCAGTCGTGTACTCGCTGTACTTGTGTACTCGGTGTACTTGTGTCCTCGCCGTATTGTATACTCACATCTCTCGGATTACCAGTCTGAGTCAATTCTATCGAAGGGTGCTTTAAGGAGGTATATATGTTTGTTTATACGCCCAGCTCCGCCTTCACCACTTTTATATGCTTTAGAACGTGTTCATTGCAACAGATATTATGGTTAACTTCAACTTTCAACGTATTTATTTACGCGTAATTGCCTACCACTTCCGTGACGGATGACTCGACCCAATTTTATATTAAGTGCGTGTTACGAAATGCGTCCCGTCTTTCTTTATTAACACTCTAAAACACCGTCTTATAATGTTATTCATTCATTCATTATTCACAAAACTTCTCAAACACTGTTCCAAGGCAAAGTCCGTGCACTTAATTTTGCCACTTTTCACTTAAACAAACGGAAATAAATTAAAAATTAAAACCAACATAATATTCAGCTGCATTCATGAATGTTATCAACTGAATTATGGATGAAACACTAAGCTTATATTTATTATCACGCCAACATATCTGGGGGGTCTCATGAATTTGTCGTTAAAAGCATATTCCAGATGCGCCCTCTAAAAGCGGAAGAGGTAACATGCACCGGGGGGTGGAGGGGGGAGGGAAGCAGAGTGCCGAAACAAACATGCCACAGTGCCGAAGGCTTTCTCTGCTTGTTTGTTTGTTTTGCCTATTGTTGGCTGCCGATACAATGAATTATTCAATAGCACTAAGTGGGTATTGTACAGCGAAGGTGGGGGTAACATTAGTAATAGCTCGAATTCAGTCCTCTGCAGAGTTTTTCAAAGAATTCCCCGAGCGAATTGAAACGAAATGGTAACGATATTTTTTAATTCCGACGAGTTTGATCGTTTCGCCAAATGGAAATGCGCGAACTCCGGGGTGGCCATTACCGAAATAACAACAAAAGAGAATGTTTCCAAATCAGTTTACCTTGCTCATAATATCCTACCGGGGTTATTATAATACATAAATTCAAACAAAAGACAAGAGGAAACCGCGGCGTGAACTTAAAATCGTGGTCCGAAACTCTCGTTACAAAGTCAGGAAGGAAAAGTCCCCAAAGTTTGTCCGAAAAACCGGGAAAAACCCCGAAAATTTAAGTCCAACATTCTGTTTCCGTCGGACGGCACCCGCGTAAATATTATTCGGGACTTTCTTTTATTCTCTTTGTTTTAGACGTTTTATTATTTGCGGTCCGAGGTGAGGCCGCCGAGGTGAATCAGCGCATACTCGCCGCGGCTGGGGAGGGGGATTAAAAAATAAGCCCCTACGATTTACAACACAACAAAAAGCCAAATAGCAATTTTAGCGTAACCGAAAGAAAAAAACCCACACAAAAATGAATCTAAACAAGATTTTAAAACTTTTGTCCTTTTGATATAAAGAAACAAAAGGGAACTCCTCTAATTTATGTATTTCTCTTTAGTCTTCAAAGCGGAACAGACCCTCTTCAAAAGTAATTGACAAATTTGTTCAAATACAAAAATAAAAGGCTGAATGTTTTTCGCGTCCCGTTCGAGGCGAAATCGTCTCGCGTAATTAGTTCGCTAGGATTTCGAGGTAGATGGGGGGCGAGGGGATTCCGATACATTCCGCATCAGTCGTAAAGTCGGAATTTTATTCTTTCGCATTCCGCATCGGCGGGACCTTTATGAAAACTGTCCCCTTCGCACTTGACGCGAATAAAGCAAAGTAGAGCCCGTAATTCCTGCTCTTTGAGTGATATTTTGGGGATCATCGGACGGCAGATGGCGAGATATTGGACATCCTAGTTTTATGCGAAGGCGTCGGTAGAAAATGTGAACCTTTCTCGAAGGTCGTAAAACAAAAAGCCATCTGTCTAGAACTATGCGTACTTAGACAGGAGCTGAGCTGAAGAGATTATGAAGGAACAATTTGGAAGATCATCGTCGTTTTTATTATTTTACTAAAGTATTACGACTTACCGTTGACATGTGATTACATGTGTCTTTGCAGTTGTGTAGACTCGAGTCTGTACTCTGTAACAATTACATAAGAAAAACATAAGTAAAGTTATAAAAATCATCTATATAATTGTTACTGATCGAAACTAAGAGAATTAAACGCGCTGGTAAGTAGCCACAGTTTATTATTTTACAGCCAAAATACAAAAACATGAATCAAACCATCAAAAGGAAAAATCACACACCAGTCAAAAACACTGACAGTAAAAACACTAGAATTTAGAAGAAAACATAAATGCTCCGAAAAGGTGATAAGCTGCAAAACGAGTTCGATTCGCAACAATAATAATATGCGTAACTTTATTAGCAAAAAGGGATTTGGTGATAGCTTGGCGGTGTATCTACTTCTTCATTTCTAGTAAATAATAACGCAGTAACTGTAAAACATACTCGTACAGATACAAAACTTGATGCTGTAAAATAAGAATATTCTTATAACGTAAAATGCGAGCTAAAGATAGTATTAGTTAAACTTATTCACTTATATGCAAATACGACACACGTGTAGATTGTGTAGACGAATACACGTGCATGTTTCTAAACATAGTTTGTATCGAGAACGATCATTATTCAGAATAGTAACCATGATTTGCGGAAAATGAAAGCAATCAAATCATAATAGTTTTTCAATAAAGAAATTACAAAAATCAGCCTTTAAGTATATTCCGATTGCGGAGCTTCGTTCTAAAAAGGAAAAATTCAACACAATAACGTAACAAACGGTCTTTCTACCATCAACCCTTTCCCAATCAGGGGTGGAATTTGTCAATGGAGTAAAGAAATGGAACAGAATGGAAAGGCTGCTTTGTCAGGCCAATGGCCTGAAACTGTAACACCTGGGCTTTGTTGAGACGTTGTAACATGTGAAAGTAATTTATTAACTTACGTCTCGCAGCGGGAAAACGTACAATATAGAAATTCGGGGAAAAAATAGAAAGAAGTGTTCCTTTATTTGAAAGAGCAAATTTTTTTGTTCGACGAAAAATACACGGTGTATAAACAAAACGTGAGCCTTTTACCGTTAAAATAAGTGAACGTAGTGGAAGTAAAGGGATTTTTTTCGGGAAAATAGGCGTTTGTGATTATTTGTGTAATGTTTTATTTACACAAGCACGTCAATAAACTTAATGTTGAAGCTGAAGAAGGTTGAAGATTTAAGGACGTATTGATGTTGAAAACACTTCTATTATAATTATAACACGTAAACTAGAACCAAACAAAAAAGTGTTTTTCACATTTTTAACACACTGGAACCGAAATAAAGGTCCCGGACCCAGAAAACGTCAAAATTAATCCCTTAAACGAAATCTAATTTGTCCGAAAACCCATCCAAATAAAATTGTCCCTTTATTGCTCGTATAATCATGTCACCCTAACCTTGTATTAAAATCATTAAAAAATATATCCATTAACAGTATACACGGTTATAAATAAATTACAGGGTATCCACGCATTCGGGAGTGTCCGGGGTGGCCATATTTCACGGGCGGGCCTGTCCCGCGAACGTGTCGACACCTTTTTGCACTTTTTTCGTACTTTTTGCGCAACGTGTGGACACATGAGCGCGCGGACGTGTCTGTGGCTTTTATACCGTTTTTAATAGATAAATAGCGTTGTACTTTGACGGACACGGGAATTTTAATAATAGCGACATAGATAGGTACTATGGTGCTGCGTCAGTGGAATATGTTAGGCGGCATTTTTTTTTCTTTTTTAACAATTATTCTGTGCGGGTTTGTGGACGGTAAAAACTGGTGTATCTGATATTTTTCGCTGGCTGGAAAGTCAATTGAGGGAAAAAGTTTGTTCTGTGTTTGTGGATGGGGCAATGAATTTCAGGCATACTGTTGAAACTTTTCTAAACCAAAAAATACTGTAAACATACAACCATTTTGTTGCCCTCTATTTCATGTTGTGACAGACATTATTTTTGAAGACCATAGATAATATTATAATGAAAGTATGTTCATAGAAAGTGTCAGGTGGCAAAGAAAAAGAATCGGAAACTATGCCAAGGATGTAGTTTATTCTCTAAAGCTTAACTACACAAACACAAGACACATTCACAATAGGATACATTATCCTTTTCATACGGTCATTTAAAACCATCAACTTCTTTTTATAACTCGCTAAAACGCTACCATTATATTAACCTGAACAAAACATTAAAAAACCAGTTCATATTTCACGTTTATTTCAAACGAGAAAGAACGACATTGCCATTCATTCAGGGCTAACTGTATTTGAACAAAGAGTTTCTAAATAAACACGGCTAAACATTCCGTTCACTCGTTCATTTGTTCATTCGTTCATTAGAGAGACAAGGTCGAGAAAAATATCCACCGTGTAATTAGCGCACTCACTGTTAGATACAATGAAAGCTTTCGGAAGTGAGTTTCGCGGAAAGGTTCCGTAGCTAACAATCTTGTAGAAATCTAAGATATTGTATCCTAGACTTTGAACGTTACTTAGAAATCTTTAACAGAGTAAATTAAATGTCTTTGCTTGGTTATTTTCTCTAAGGACCTTTGCTAAACATCTGTGATGGATTGCAGAATTAGCAGCTGCAAATGATTGCTGTTTTGAATTTGGCGAACATTTTTAGAGTCCTTTACTTTTGCTTATTTGATATCTTTTTTTTGTTGCATCTTTTTATGTTACCATTTAGGAACTCTTCTTGAAATCATATTCTGGTGTCATAGCTTTTTTTAACTTGCTCTGCAATCTGCAAAACTGCGATTGCAAAAGTGACCATGTACTTATAGTATGTGCAAAGCCTACCTACACACGTACCAATATATCGCCGCTGTTATTGCGAAATAGATCGCAAAAATCTGACGTCCGAATTGCATACACGCAGTCTGAAATATCGGAGTGCAACACAATTTGTGTGATGACTATGAAATTGCCACGATACGAGGGTTTCCACGTTTTGGAATGTAGAATCTGGACTATAAAGATACGTTTACCGATAAAGTTAAATAAATAAATAAATAAATATCCTTGGACATTTCACACAACGCCATCTAGTCCCAAGCTAAGCAACCTAATACTTGTGTTATGGTAACGAGATGGCTGATAAACTACTTATATACATTTTTTTTTTTGTAAATACATACATATTATAGATAGAAAAACACCCAGACTCGGAACAAATACTTGTAGGTCGTACAAATATTTGTTCCGTGCGGGAATCGAACCCGCG
This sequence comes from Cosmia trapezina, assembly GCA_905163495.3. Classification (NCBI taxonomy): domain Eukaryota; kingdom Metazoa; phylum Arthropoda; class Insecta; order Lepidoptera; family Noctuidae; genus Cosmia; species Cosmia trapezina. The sequence goes on from LR991023.1 coordinate 26,900,417, forward strand.
ACATGCTGCGCAGCAGTCAATCGCTCAACCACTGCGCCAACCGTGTCGTCAAAAAAGGTAAAAGGTATAATAGTTGTCTCGCTCACACGGGACCAAATTTTTAAGAATGTTAAATGAAAAGATGCTTTTTTGAAACATGTAATCAATTATAGGACTAGTAAATAATGTTAATTTAATAGGTAACTAATAAAAACACATTTTTATTGTGGCATTTATTTAACTCATCTCAAAAACAGATATGTACTTAAAACTTTTTGAACGGGGTGTAGGTATTAGACAACAATCAATCTGCATAGCCTCTTTTCCCAACTATGTTGGGGTCGGCTTCCAGTCTAACCGGATGCAGCTGAATACCAGTATTTTACATGGAGCGACTGCCTATCTGACCTCCACAACACAGTTGCTGGGTACGATACCCCTTGGTAAGACTGGTTGTCAGACTTTCGGGCTTCTGACGACCCGTAACGACTGTCAAAGATCCACGAATGACAACCGGGACCAACGGCTTAACGTGCTTTCCGAGGCACGGAGGAATCTCGATATCTAAAGATGGTCACCCATCCACGGACCAACCCCGGCAAGCGTAGCTTAACCTGACGGATCGACCAGTGCGGCTGTTATTACTTAGCCACGAGCTATTAGATAACACAATAGTGTATAATGTGTCTTAATAGTTAGGTACCTATTAACATTATTTACTAGTCCTATAATTGATTACATTTTTCAAACAAAGCATCTTTTCATTTAACATTCTTAAAAATTTGGTCCCCTGTGAGCGAGAGAGGTGACAAAATGCGACAGCGTCTTAAAAGGACGAGTAACCGATTGTTGAGATGAAAAAGCTTCAATCATGCGCTGATCAAGGAAGTATTTGACTTCCCACTAAGAAGGATTGATGACTAAAAGGAGTCTGTAGAAGAAATAACCCTTTGATAGTAACGCAGGATTCTATTAAAGTAAGAGTAGATTTTGGTAAGTTTGCTGAACAAAAGTAAGTATGAAATTTTGCTTAAAAAGAGGTCGACGTCTTATAAAATGTTTACAGTAAACAATATTCATAATGTTGACAATAACAAATGAGTTTTTCCTCCCATGGAACCCCAAAAACCAGCAAGTGTGAACTCAAAAGCGCTTTGTATAGATACCATTATGACTGATTTATATTTTGGAGCCGTCAGTCCACACAAACACGTATTCCTTCCGACGCGACGGTGAAAAATGATCTCGGTGTTGCCATGTGCTATTGTGGGATTTTGGTACTTCAGCATTTTAGTGTTGCCAGAGGTGAAATTTAATTGTAGGTACTTTGCTTTTGTGGATTGTTTGTGTCGTTCTTTTTTTGATAGAGGGGAACAGTGCTGTGGCTTTATTGTTTTACTGTGTTGTCCAATGCGTGTTCTGACACTCATTCGTTAATCCAATTCTTTAAGAGCGTAGACGGGCTGCATTTTTCCATACAAATGTATTCCCCTATTCTCTTCCTGGATAATGCCTCTAGAGTAATCGTTTTTATTTATAAAAATCCAGGTCTATTGAAGGCATGCCCCTGTCATTTTTTTTTTTCAAAAAATTTATTACAAAAATAAATATGACTTACCAAAAACCTAAAAAAATACCCCGTTTTTACCTACGTAATCAGACGACTACCAAAGAAAATTGAAAAGTTTTTAAAATAAAAACAAGTAATAGGGGCATAGATCTATTCTTCCTTTAAATTTTGATACCAAATATAATTTAATTGGTTAAGGTTTCGAGGAGAAAACAGGAGAATACGAAACGTCGATCGGTCAAGGTTTTTTATAGGTAAAATCGTTCTGAGCTGCAGTTGTCTCTATCGCACTCTACGGGGGGAGACGAGAGGTGAGGGAGGGTTAAACTAATACGTACACAATTAGGGAAGTGACTAGTGTCGAAGTTTTTATCGAAATCATAGTGATGTCAGTCGATATCGACGTTTATCCTATACTGATTTACTGAATAGTGTTTGATGCTCATTTTGTTTTTTTTTAAGAGACAACGAAGTAACAATTCAATGACATTTTTAGGGTTTATAATTAACTAATAATTGAAATGAACTTTAGCGAAGTGTCTCTTACAAAAATACAAACCGTAAGCATTAGGTACGTAACTAAAGTTTGCACTATACTGCTTGGTGTGATAATTCTGCTTTTGACTTGACATAAATATTTACAGGGGAGTTTATAAAATAATGACTGCTCTTATCAAGTAAATCTATATAATAGGTCTTTACCTATGAAATTGCCGTTTTGTATGAAAAAATTTAAACGAATTTTTTTCATGTATTTTTTATTTGTATTAATCGAAGTAATCACCCATGCAATCAATGCATCTTTGCCAACGCAGTGGCAGTTTATTGATGCCCTTCTTAAAGAAATCAGCTGGTCGGGAGGCAACAAATTCTTCAAAGGCATTTTGTAATGATAAATGATAAATGATAAATGATTTATTTTCTGTAAGTAGGTTTGTACAAACACTTTTACACGTCAAACATATTTTTTTTTAAACTAGATGAGTTCGACGTTTCCTATCTGACTACTCTGAGAAGAAACGCCGAAACAAACTCAGAGGTCACAGTCTCTTTTAAAGTCCAGACATAATCTTGGTCAGATCATGTGAAGACCATGTAGATTGCAGTCTGAAATGGTCTTTTGATGAAAGAACCACATTGAGTGGACCTGTCCAGTCAGTGCACGCATTTGTCAGTAATCATGCAGCTCAACTCAAAACTTAAGGAGCTTAACGATTCGACGAACAATACCAAAGAAAAGACATTTGGGTAGGCCGCATAAATTACTCAAACTGTCAGACTATAACTAAAACTGAGAAAAGGATAAAATAAATAAAAAACAATGATCCACGTAGTCTTCACATTCACAATAATTAAAAATAGTATAAGTAATACTTTACAAAGTAAATATTCATGTCATTGTATAGAATATGTAAAAAGGTATTTAAATCAACATTAATAGTGTAAATTTATTGGAGCAGCTCAATCCCAAGCCTTTTTGTCCTCAATATAGTCTTTGACAGTATAAAAAGCTTTCTGACAAAGTTTCCGCTTTATACAATTTTTGAATTTATTAAGGCTTAGTTCCTGAATGTGGCTAGGTAGTTTATTATAAAAACGTATACATTGGCAACTAAACGAACCACTTATTTTCTTAAGCCTGGTTGTAGGAACAACAAATTTGTGTTTGTTTCTAGTATTCACATTATGGACGTCACTGTACTTTTTAAACAAATTGATATTTTTATGAGCATACAAAAGATTTTCATAGATATACTGAGAAGGCACAGTCATTATATTAATTTCTTTAAATTTATCTCTGAGGGAGTGTCTGGGACTTAATTTGTAAATTGAACGAATAGCCCTTTTTTGTAAAACAAAAATTGTCTGAATATCGGCGGCATTTCCCCACAACAGAATACCGTACGACATCACACTATGAAAATAACTAAAGTAACTAAACGGGCTGTCTCTAAACAAGTTAAATCACGAATTTTCCTAACGGCGTATGCTGCAGCGCTAAGCTTTTTCGACAATTTATCTATATGGGGGCCCCATTGAAGTTTGGCATCCAAAGTTATGCCCAAGAACACTGTGGTATCTTCGGGAATCAACTCTTCACCCTTTATGAGAACACTAGTTTTTACTTGTCTAACATGAGGTATAGTGAACTTAATACACTTAGTTTTTTTCTCGTTAAGAAGTAGGTTATTAACATTAAACCAGTTAACTACTTTTGCGAGGGCGCTATTTACATTGTCAGTAACCAGCTGCTGACGTTTGAGTTTAAATAAAAGTGAAGTGTCATCTGCAAACAACACTATATCATGATTATCCTTTATGAGGTAAGGCAAGTCATTAATATAAATAAGAAACAAAAACGGGCCAAGAATTGAGCCTTGGGGGACCCCCATTGTTACTACGGATCCGGGTGATCTTTTCCCGTTAACATCAACTCTTTGAATCCTATCACTTAAGTAAGAAGTGAGAAGATCCAGAGAGGCGTTCCGGATTCCGTAGTGATGCAGTTTCCTGATTAATGTTTCATGAAGAACGCAGTCGAATGCCTTGGACAAATCACAAAAAATGCCCAAAACATCGCATTTATCCTCCCATGCATTATAAACATGACCTAAAAGTTCAACACCGGCATCAGTAGTCGAACGACCCCTTGTAAAACCAAACTGTTTGTTATGTAATAATTTATGTTTATTAAAAAATCTTTGCAGTTGATCTAAAATAACTTTTTCAAAAATTTTACTAAAGGTAGGTAGCACTGAAATAGGTCTATAATTAGTAGGGTCAGATGTACTACCCGATTTAAACAACGGTATTATTTTACTATATTTCATAAGATCAGGAAACTCACCACGGTCAATACAATTGTTAAAAATAACTGCTAAAGTAGGTGCTACAATGTTTATAATTGATTTAGTAACGTCCACAGAATTACCCCACAGATCAGCAGTCTTTTTAATATTTAACGTGTGAAAGGTTTTAATTATGTCACTACAGGTAACATATTGGAAATTAAACTCAGAATCACAAACTGAAACGTTTTCTTTAAGTAAAGACTCTGCAGCAGTGGGTGATGACCTTAGAGATTTAGTAGTTGATACGGGAATCTCAGCGAAGAACTTTTCAAAGGCCGCGGCGACTTGGGAATCTGATTTAATTATGTTGTCATCAATAGCAAGGCTGTAGTCACTACTTCGGTTGCTTGACCTTCCTGTTTCGCTATTAATGATATTCCATGTCATTTTTATTACATTACTACTATTTTTTTATTTTTGTACTCAAGTAACGTGACTTGGCCATACAACAAACTTTTTTAAATAATTTAGAATAATATAATGCCTCTCGGGTATTGAATTTTTTTCCCGCCAAGAAATTATCCAAATTCTGGAAAAAGTAGTAGTCTGTAGGCGCAAGGTCTGGTGAGTAGGGCGGATGACGGAGAGCTTCCAACCCCAGTTCTTGCAACTTGGAGACCGTCTGCTGTGCAGTATGAGGTCGCGCGTTGTCGTGCAGGAGCAGCGGAGACGAGCGATTGACCAATGCTGGTTGGAGATGTGCCAGCTTCTCCATCATTGTGTTCAGTTCTTCACAGTACACAGCTGCAGTAATGCTCATCCCGTTTGGTAAGAAGCTGTGATGAATCACACCGGCGCTAGACCACCAAACAGGGACCATCACTTTTCTAGGAGTAAGTTTTCGTTTAGGGCATTGTTTAGGTGCTGAACCAGGATCCAACCAACTTGCTGAGCGCTTGCGGTTATCGAACAGAATCCATTTTTCATCGCAGGTAACAATGCGGTTCAAAATTCCTTCATTTGTGTGTCTGTTGAGCAGTGCAAGGCACGTCTCGACGCGTACTTCGCGCTGGCGATCACTGAGTTCGTGGGGCACCCATTTGTTAAGCTTTTTTACCTTGCCAATTTGACGCAAATGGACCAAGATTGTTTTGACGCTAACGTCGAAAGCTGCTGCTAATTCAGCCGTAGATTGTGTATCATCAGCTTCCACAATCGCCTTTAATTCGTAACTGTCGACCAAAGTCTTCGGACGACCGCGAGGTTCATTTTTCAGGTCGAAATTTCCAGAACGGAAGCGAGCAAACCAATAACAGGTGGTGCGTTGGTTTGTAGTGTTAGCTCCGTAAACGTCGTTGATGTTGCGTGCCGCTTGTGCCGCGTTGCTGCCACGACGGTACTCATATTCCATAATTACTCGAATTTTTAACGTATCCATGATGACGAAAAAGATTGAAATGCGATGAAAATGTAACACTAATCAATAAAGACCTAATATTAGGTCTTTACCTATGAAATTGCCGTTCTGCAGTACTGGCCATTTCAAATCAAAATAATTTTTGTTTGGCTAAGAATTCTAATTTCAAATTAATTTTATTTTAAAAACATGGATTTTTTTTTCCAAAAGTAGTCATTTGTTTATTGATATAAAAGGAAGTCGACAATCGTGTTAATTACACCGATTTTTATATTTTTTGCGTTTTTGGATTAGCCGACGCCGTCGTCCGAAATAGGATAATAAGTTTTTTTAATTATTTTTTTAGGTAAGTAGGGTAGTAGTCAGTTGTCGGGAGCGAAGCCGTGGGCAAAAGCTAGTTCTTAATATTTATGCAGAAGACGCAGAAAAGGTGCTTGTGGGTATTTTAAATAATACAAAAGTTATATAATAATATGTACATTTATTCTGTCGTCATTTCCATCCTTTCTCTTACAGGTAAATTTCTTGGTATCCGACCGTCAATTATTTCAGGGAGAAGGCATTCATGGAAAAATTTAGTATAAATAGCACGATCACACGAAACACTGCGCACGCCGATATTTTCAATCCGACTGAGACAGAAACGAACGTAACGTAGGTAGTTTGGTTGGCGCGAGCGGGCGGGAGATGCGCGCTACTGAGCTACGCACACAAATACAGACTTCACTCACATGTTGATACCGCCCGGTTGCTAGAGCGCAGCGCGACGGCAATAGTTTCTTCAAATACCTATTTTTCAATTCCCGCGCAGCCCGTCTACGCTCTTAAGGCGCTGCATCCAAGCCTGGTTTAGCTCGGTGTGTAAGTGAAATGGCGTTATGGCTATCTTAGTTTGACGCACGAGATAGACGACTCTCTCGCGCACCGAAATTATATCGTAAAAGTGCAAATAAAATAGTATAAAATTAGAAATTATTAAGAGGTATGTTTGAAGATTTTTTTAGTGCATTAAAATATGTTTAATTATGTTTTAACTGCCATCACTGTATTCGAAAAGGACTTGAAAATATCATATTTTTTTTATTTGTCAATGAGATACACAGCTTTAAACAACCACCTTTTTGACCGTTTTCAAGAAATCTCCGCCTTAAGGTTGATGCGCCTGGGTAGCCCGCGAAATTCAAAATTTCTTACGTTTTTTGCAATTTGTAGGTCAGTGTGAGCTTGTATGTTGATTAAAATATGATTCGCGGCCGTAGCTAATACGGCTTTACAGAATTATAATCATTAGAATCAGCAATACAACTCGATAAGTTAGCATTTATCTCAAATCTAGCGATTTCATGAAACCGTGAGGTTTGAGGTAAATGCTAGGTTTGAGTTGCACTGCTGATTCTAATGATTATAATTCTGTAAAGTCATATTAGCTACGGCCGCGAATCATATTTTAATCAACATACAAGCTCACACTGACCTACAAATTGCAAAAAACTTAAGAAATTTTGAATTTCGCGGGCTACCCTGGCGCTTTCGCCTTAAATAATTTTATGGGTTATTTCATTATGAAAACTTAAAGCTTAGTTTGAAGTAGCCACTAGATGCTCGCACCTAAATCTTCCAACTTCATGTAGGTACTTAACTAAATTCAAGTACTAATTCTATTCAAACTAGTTCCCAAATAGATCTTTTAAGGTAAACTGTAATCCCTAAACTTTAACTTTGGAAGCGCCACCTTAGCCGCGAAACTAAAATTATTTATACCACCGAAACTCTCTGGTTATGTTGCTATCCAGAGACAAAGCGGCGAGCAGCGGAGCTGAGCCATAATCTATTAAGCGATAATAGCGCCAGTCGAGCGCTGAAGCCGCTGAAGGTGCGGTGGTGGGAACTTACGACTAATTGGCATGGAACAAAGGAGAGGGCACAAAGCGCGGTAATGGCCGGCGCCATCTTTACGCAGCTGGGGCCCTACTCCCTAAGTCCGTCCGTCTTTCCATCCATCCGTTCATCCGTCCGTCTGACATTAGGATCCATCAAAACAAGTGTAAAAGTTAAATTTTTCGGACGGGCAAAAGCACACCGGGAGTAGGGACAACTGGCAAATCCTGTTGTCATTCATATTTCGTTCGGGCCTAGACCCAATCATCCATCCGTAGGTGATACGGAGTAAGAAACGCCCGTAACGAAGGCCGAAACTACGGGCTTCGTGCTTAGGGAGTAGGCCCCTGGAACGATTGACGGATTTCTGGTATCTGGTGGGGTTGTGATGGTAGCTTAGACTGGTGAATTAATTTTTGTTCCCCATGAAAATAAATTTGTTTAAAGACTATTGATGAAATTCAAACCACAGTCTAAGTCAGTTTTTAATAATCTGTATAATTATTTATTAATCCCGGTTTCCCCAAAAGTCGGTTTTCCTTAATAAAATATTTAATATTTTATTTGAAACTAATTTATCTACGCATTTGCTCCGATGTATACAGGGTGTAAGTGTAAACAGTGGCAATATTTTAAGGGGTTATTGTACTCATCATTATGAACAACTTTTACTAAGGGACCAAACCTGAAATCGCGAAAAAAAAATCTGCTGTTCAGTACATTTATTTTATTTTATTTTTATTTTATTTGGGAAACAAACAGATACAATATAATAAGAAAACGGTACAAAATAGCAATACATAATCCAAAACAGTTTCCACACATTATTATACAAATTTTGACAATTTAGAAAGTTACGACCATACGACAGCCGCTATCAAAAGGAAAAATATATATATATATCAAAATGAATCAACAATTGACAATGAAAAAGAACAACAATAATTAAAAAGACAAATCATAATTTTGCTGCAAGAACGTCTTGAACAGACTTCTTGAATTTTGGGAGGGAAAGGTGAAATATATCCATGCAATCACATTCACTAGTGGCCATTAATGTGTCATATGAACGACAAGATCTTTTTATAAATGTGTTAGCACCATAGTTAGTCCTAGTAAAGGGAACGCAGAAGAGAGATTTCCTACGAGCACTAATACGCGGACATCTAAAACATATCTTACTAAGAAGATACGAAGAGTCCGCCTGATTACATATAATTTTATAGAGAAACACTAAATCACGCTCGGTTCGTCGGGTTTCCAATGATGGTAGTTTAATTACAACTTGAGAGTTATTTTTATTTATCTTAGAGCTTCTCCAAGTTATATGTTTCATTAATTTATTTTGTATCCTTTGTATTTGGTCAATATAGACGTGATACTGTGGATTCCACACTGTTGATGCATACTCCAGAATTGGTCGGACAATGGCTTTATAGAGAAGTAGGACAGTAGATATATATTTAAAATCTCTAGTTACACGCAAAATAAACCCTAGCATACGAGAAGCTTTATTAGTAATAGAGGTTAAATGGCTATCAAAAATTAATTTATTGTCCAACAGAACCCCCAAGTCTCGCACTTCGGACACTCTAGTGACAGCTTCGTTCTTTATTTTATATTGATATTCTATATATTTTGTTTTTCTAGTAAATGTTATTACATTGCATTTATTTATATTTAAGTGGAGCATATTGTCTTCACAATAACGACACAACTTATCAATTATGTTCGCATAATTCGTCAAAATGTAGGGAACAGCAGATTTTTTTTCTCACGATTTCTCGTTTGGTTCCTTAGTAAAAGTTGTTAATAATGATGAGTACAATGACCCCTTAAAAGATTGCCATTGTTTACATTACACTTACACCCTGTATAGACGAACTTCTTATACCTCCTTTCTTCTCCTTTTTTATATATAATTTTATTTCTTTATTTTTATTAACTTTTATCATTGTGTCTTTAGTTTTAGTTGGTGATCTTCCTGTGCGAGTCACAATAAATACTTTTTCTTTCTTTCTTTCTTTCAAATCGTCACAAAATCGATGGAGCAATCAGCAGCGCCGCGGCAATTTGTCACCCAATGCTCCAATGCGTATGCAATCCAGCGCGTTCCGGATTAGCACAGGTTCGATACCGAGCTATAAATATCACAGCTCTAATGCTACTGACAAACATAACATACGTTTGTATGTGCAAGATTGCACCGTACCCCTATTTTGGGTTAGATTTTTGAGTGCTTGAATTCGAAAAGTGGTTCAAATGCAGGCGAAATTACTGAAAGTAATCTTGATAAATGGGTTATTGTTGCCTGGCTGTGAATTGCTATGGTTTTTTGGTGATTAATCTTAACTATTTACAATTCTAGGTAATTTTGGAAACAATAGCATGCCTTGTTTCCTAAAAACTTACTTTGAAACATGGTTTCTGGAGTGAGAAATGCATGGTTGGAATAGTGTGAAAGGATATTGGGGACACTTTTGTCTGAAGAAGGGTAAAAAAATAAGACAAAAAAACCGGTCAAGAGCGAGTCGGACACGTGCACCGAGGGGTTCCGTACCATCATTTATACGTACTTTTTGTTGACGGTTCTGAAAAACTGTGCTATTTAGAGACATCGTTTTATGTTTCCTGTAATCTTATACATAAACTTCTATCACATAGAATAACTTCAGATTTTTCTCTATGCAAACTTCGGAGGTAATAAGGGGGGGGGGGGGGTAGGACGGTACTTTTTAAATATTTTTTATCAAAAGTCGAAAACTATGCAGCCTAAAAAAAGAAAAAAAAAATGTCCCTGGTGCAAAAAAAACATATATGTATGTTTTTATTTCTCGAGAGGAGCTCGTGGCTAAGTAATAACAGCCGCACGGGTCGATCCGGCAGGTTAAGCTACGCTTGCCGGGGTTGGTCAGTGGATGGGTGACCATCTTTACATATCGCGATACCTCCGTGCCTCGGAAAGCACGTTAAGCCGTTGGTCCCGGCTGTTATTCGTGGATCTTTGACAGTCGTTACGGGTCGTCAGAAGCCCGAAAGTCTGACAACCAGTCTTACCAAGGGGTATCGTATTACCCAGTTACTGGGTTGTGGAGGTCAGATAGGCAGTCGCTCCATGTAAAATACTGGTATTCAGCTGCATCCGGTTAGACTGGAAGCCGACCCCAACATAGTTGGGAAAAGGCTAGGCAGATTGATTGTATGTTTTTATTTCTTTTTTATTTGCAAAATAGTTGGGCAAACGTCATCTAAAACTGTTCCAAATTTCAAGTTGATAGCATTAGTAGTTCTTGAGATATCCAGCTGTGACAGACAGACAGAGAGACTGAGTCACACCATAAGGGTTCCTTTTTACCATTTTAGTTCGGAACCCTAAAAAGAAATAAAGAATAGCAGCCAGCATTATTATAACTTGGAAATGTAGAGCCTCCAACAATTACGATACTTAAGACTAAGAGCGTGCATTCAAAAGTTGGCGAATTGCGATGTTGCCAACTTTTATAGCTGTCGAATATTTACCTGTTGGAATTGGAACGAAGTTCTTACACGAAATTTTGTCGATTTCGCTGATTTACGTGATTTTACAGTAATAATAAAGTATTTCTATAAGTTTTATTGCACAACATGAAATACCATTTCAATTAGGATCTAATGTATGAGCTACTTTTTAGGGTTCCGTACCAAAATGGTAAAAAAGGAACCCTTATGGTGTGACTCAGTCTGTCTGTCTGTCACAGCTGAATATCTTAAGAACTACTAATGCTATCAACTTGAAATTTGGAACAGTTTTAGATGACGTTTACCCAACTATCTTGCAAATAAGAAAGAAGTAAAAATATTTATATTTTTTTTTGTAACAGGTACTGAAAGGGGGTCTTGAAAATTCGACGAAACTTGAACTTTTGATGAAAAATGTAAAAAAAATACCTTTCGCCCCCCCTTATCTCCGAAGTTTGCAAAGATAAAAATCTGAAATTATTCTATGTGATAGCAGTTAATGTAAAGATTACAGGAAAAATAAAACGATGTCTCTAAATAGCACGCTTTTTCAGAAATCGGAACGGAACCCTCGGTGCGCGAGTCCGACTCGCTCTTGACCGGTTTTTTATTTTTATTATTTAATCGAATCAATCGATCGACCTAAACCGGCGATTGTTTTTGCTGTAAGAGGTTTAGGATATCACATATTTACGAATTGTTTTGACGTCTAAAGAGTATGGAAAAAATACATTGTATAGACAACATACAATGTATTAGGGTTCCGTACCTCAAAAGGAAAAAACGGAACCCTTATAGGATCACTCGTGTGTCTGTCTGTCTGTCCGTCTGTCCGTCTGTCACAGCCAACTTGCTCCGAATCTAATGAACCGATTAAGTTGAAATTTGGTACACCTATGTATTCCTGTGTTAGAGTTCCGTACCTCAAAAGGAAAACGGAACCCTTATAGGATCACTCGTGTGTCTGTCCGTCTGTCACAGCCAATTTGCTCCGAATCAAATGAACCGATTAAGTTGAAATTTGGTACACCTATGTATTTCTGTGACCCAAACACGTACGGGTAAAGTAAATAAATGAATTTTGAATATGGGTGTCAATTTTTGGGGGCAAATAAGAAAATAAAAAAAAAGTTTTGTAAACTGTACCGTGTGACATATCAAATGAAAGGGCTTTCTATGAGGGTCTCAAATATATTTTTTTTTATAATTTTAAAATAAACTGTTTTAAAGTTATTTAAGAAAGTAGACGAAAATTGACCGTTCCTCGTTCCCCGTTCGAATTTTGAAGAAAATACAGAAAATATTTATTTATCTGTAGATTACAGGAAAACTTACAAGAAGTTTGTGGTCTTAAAATAACATAGTAAATCTCTCAATATTGTGAGTGCAAACTTACATTTACCTACTGTTGCAATGTATGGGAGAACATGTTTTCAACTGCAATGTTAAGTTTTTTCTTGGTATAATTTCATCTCAACTACGGAACCCTTCATTGTGCGTAGTCCGACACGCACTTGTCCGGTTTTTTTTTTGGAATCACCATGTTAAGTTTGTATTTGGGATAAATTCTTTTCAACTACGGAACCCTTCATTGTGCGTGGTCCGACACGCACTTGGCCGGTTTTTTTGGTATGAACATACTGTATATAATTATCATCTGTAATTTTATCTGCGTTTTTTGTTTTAAATATTGCTTTATAATATAATGCACTATGATATAAAGTACCAACTCGCTACCAATTTATCTGAGTGGCTAATACTGAAACAACGGTTAGAGCTATTAGAGAAGAAGACACGTAAGTAGCAATATTATCGTCATCATAAACACATTCTCTCTTAAGGAGGATTTCCACCAAACGGCTCGCATCGCATCGGATCGGAACGGATTTTACAATCTTTAAACGATATTATATCGTGTACACATTATATAAAGTCTATATTACCAAGCCTCGAACAGCAGCCCGGCGAGCACGGCCTACTTTGACATGGCTTGAGTCACACATTTTATCATAGTTTGGGCGATAAAACTGTTTTGTCTTAAATACTAGCATGGCGGCGTGAGATAATTTCTTGAATGTGACATAACTTCTTGACGTTTAGTTGGGACTCATTATATCTTATTTGCTAATATGGGCGCACCAATTATGTCACAAATGTCACATTTTGACGGTGACTAAGAAACATTTTATCACGTTCGTTCGGAGGTGGTGATAAGATTTGAAATTGAAAAAAATAATGTTTTGCTGCTAATTACTCTGCACCAAATGGCAATAAATTATTTTCTTGCATTGTGTGGTGGTGGTTTATTTGTGTGAAGAATTGCTCGTGACAACCAAAAAAAAAATTGTAATAAGTAAATAAATAAATTACTATTTTTATATTTTAAATAAAAAAAAATACATATTTAGACATGTAAATAATACTCGTCGAAACCAACAAAAAAAATAAAAATAAATAAATAATTTAAGTAAATACATAGGTACTTAAATAGGTAATACTTTTTTTTTGGTACCTATCTGTTAAGAATAAGGGGTTTATGGGTTTCATAAAGGGGGCCAAATTTTCATTATTTTTACGATAGTACACACCGTTTTCGTGTTATAAGCAAAAGAAAAGAAAAAAAAAAAGATTTTATTGGGCCGCATATTCAGATAGTCTTAAACATTTTAATTTTTTCAATTTACTATGTCACACTATGAATTTAGCAACAAGAAAGGCATGTCGCGCCTCTATATTATGTCACATGGTTGACCCGTGCTAGCATTTAAGACAAATTCTAAGACATGACATAATTTATCATGTCTTGTCACAAAAGTCTTGGGTCTTCCGCGACACGCGATCATAGTCGAAAGTACGCTGCGACTGCGACGCGCGATCGGCTCCGTTCGCCTGTACACAGTAGGAATGAAACTATTTGAGTAGGCGCAGAAACGGATACGTTCACAAACGACGACGGTACGGAGCCGATCGTATGCGTCGAAATCCTGCCGGGTGCGATCGGCTGTCACCGCATCCGTTCGTATCCTTTCCGACCCGATGCGATGCGCGACCCGTTTGGTGGAAATCATCCTTTACAGTACAACTTCTAAACATAGTCTAAACTTATTTCTTTGTACAACGTAACGGTGGGTGACGAGAGCGGTCCGGTGGATTTGATTTATAGTTTTCTTAGTTTATTACTGCTTGTTTTACTCCTTTTAGTCCTGAAAATAGACTAACATTAGCTCTGTTTGACTCGGCTTTGGAGTTGGAGACGTAATATTGCAACATAGGTACACACGTGTGTTATTTATGATTGTCTAAAATGGAAGGAAGTGAAGACAGTCGTTGCTATAGGATTTATGCGCTGTGTAGCCCGCAAAATTCAATTTTTTTGGGTTGTTTTGCAATTTGCAGGTCCGTGTCAGGTTGTATTTTGATCAAAATATGATACGCGGAAATAAAACATATATATTTACATAATTGTATTTATAAAAATCTTCAATACATCTCTCCAAGTTAGATTTCGTGCAGATTCATTAGATTTCGTTCGTTCGAAGAATCTCCACCGAAACCCCCAGACTTCCTTCCACAGGTCCGATACTAAATAGGTATATATATTAATAACATAAGGAAGTCCCAGCTATCACTTACTTAAATAAGCCCAGGAAAAAGTATTAATTATTTACTGATTCAATCGCGATTTGACACTCTTTGTAAAACCTCTTTCATCGTCCCCAGTTATAAATCATCCTGCAAACTGAATACTATCTTTCCCTTCCCCTTTACCAACACATTCACCCACGAATATTCTCCACACCGACCTGTTCGAGTTTATCCTACCACGTCGCTTCGGCGCGGCTGATTCCTCCATTATGCTATTTCGCTTACAAGCCTTCAAGTGCGCGAACATAGCTCGAATATGCGATAGTCTGCATCCGACATCGAATTCGACCGATGTGTGTATTATGCATAAAATTTCTAGTCGAACGAAAACATTATTGGCTATGGTTATCGAGAATGGAGTATGAGTACAGCTCTTGTTTCGAGCTATCAATAAATACTCCTTGTATTTATTGATAACTCGAAACAAGAGCTGTTATTTCACCGTATAACGGTGAGGTTATTTAGTACAGTCGAGCGCCCGGTCGCTTGTCCAAGCAGATGGTGAAGTACACCGAGACATCCACCGGATCAACTTAGGATGGATGAAATGGTGACAGGTCATACTTGCGACCCACGGATGCTCCTCAAGTTAAAGGGGAAAGTTTACAAGTCCGTGGCCTGTCGTGTCCTATATGGATCGAAATGCTGGGCCGTGAAGAAGACTGATGAAATAAGATTGCATGCAGTGGAGATGAGAATGTTGAGATGGATCTGACGAAAATTGATAAGTTAGAAATGAGAATATAAAGGGAAGTTTGAAAGTGGCGTCAGTGACAGAAAAGTTGAAAGGAAATCGTTTGGCTTGGTATAGGCATGTAATGAGGAGGGAGGAAACACATGTGATTAAAAGAGTGATGAATATAAATGTTGATGGATGGAGAAGGAGAGGAAGGCCAAAGAAAAGATGGATGTAACGCGACAGCCTTGCTCCTCGGCGCATCAAAGCTTGCATGCCATGCGCGAAAGACGCGCATGCGTATGACAGAAGGCGATGTGTCAGAAAGGCGGCGACGTTGGATTGCGTGACGTTGGTTTTATTCGTTGTAAACCCTTTTTAATAAATGTTTGAAGGTGCTTACGTGATTTTATTAAATGTAAGCCTTTTACACTGGCGCCCAACGTGGGGCCACGAATCATCGACGACGCCAGTCGCCATTCTCATGAGTTCTTCGTTCGAACTTGACCTAAGCGATCACCAATTGTTTTGCTGAAGTGCGACGCTGCTATTCCTTCATCATGCCGTTCGTGCCGAGACGAGCCGCAGGCCGTCATCACGCCCGCGCCGATGACCAGGAGCAGAGCAACACGGACGACGAGGCCCGTGAAGTCGCCCGCGCCCAAGCGCCTGGTGAGGCGCCGACGCAGCAACAGCCGCCACCAGCGGCGGGACCATCGCAGGTCGTCAACGAGCTCGCAATATTTATGGAAGCCTTCGCCAGGTCTCAGGCGGAGGCCAACAGAAAGCTAATAGAGACGCTTCTTTCTTCGTCCTTCGCGCGGTCGTCTGCGCCGATGACTGCCGATGGGTGCGCCGCAACGAGCTTGGGGGCCAACCCCTTACATGGAGGAGGTAACTTCAGTACGTGTTCGGCCCGCTTCGACGGCGCGACGAGAAAAGTCGAGGTTTTGGAGGCGTTTATTGACGCGGTGCAGGTGTTCAAGGACTGCGCCGGGGTCAGCGACGAGCACGCTCTGCGTGGACTACCCATGCTACTCGCCGGCGAGGCGGCGGTATGGTGGCAGGGCATCAAGAAGAGCGTACGAGACTGGGACGATGCCATCATGCATCTACGTGGAATGTACGGTATCGTCAAACCCGCGTACAAAGTGCTGCGCGAAATATTTGCCGAGGAGCACGTGGTTCCTCAGCGTAGTGAGGTGTTCGCATGTAAAATTAGGGCACTTATTAGTACCTTACCATATACATTGTGCGATGAAGCCAAAGTGGACATAGTGTACGGACTATTAGATCGGAAAATTCGCAAGCGTCTGCCACGGGAGTCAGTTAGCACTCTCGACGAGATGGTATGCAGGCTGCGACACGTCGAGGAGTGCATGGCGGAGGTAGAGGTAGTACAACCTACTAAATCCGTAAGTAAGCATACTAAAACTAGTAACGACTTATCACACGATGCCCCCACTAGCTCAAACACTATTACCGCTATACATTCGAACGCTAGTAATAAAAATACTAAAAACGCTAAAAACAATAACAAAGGTTTGTTTTGTTACGGTTGCGGCCAACAAGGCGTTGTAATGTCAAAATGCGATAAATGCTCGCAAAGTAGTAAAAGCATTAAAACTAAAGGTACGTCATCATTTAATTCGATTGAAATTAATAGCTATCTGCCTATCCACGAACGAGATTGTGAGTCGCATTATTTTCATTCCGAACATTCTTTTGATGAGCCATATTTTAGTCATTTTGACAAAGAGGCGTATTCTGGAAAACGTCCCTATTCTGGTTACTCGGAAATAATGTCGAATACCATGAAAAAGTCGAATTCGACATTTTTCGATTCCGATAGTTTTGATCGGGTCGAATACTTATCGAGTTATGTGTCGAATCATAGGGAGTCGGCAAAACCTGTAGATATTCTTGGTGCGGGTATTGTCCCCGACCAGTGTTGGCCCTTGGTTAACATAACTGTAGGAAATTCCGAGGGTGTAGTTTTTATTGACACAGGTGCTTCGCATTGCCTTGCCAGCCCGTCGCTTCATCGAGTATTGATGGATGCTGGTACCGAGTTTGTAGAAACTCAACGCCCCGTCACTCTGGGCGATGGATCGAGAACTGCGCGCACGGTTCTCAGCGGTAAGTGTAACGTGAAGATACAGGGGCGCGATGTGTTGACCACGTTCTTGACTATTGTTGGGGCAGATTCAAGAACTCTTTTGGGTCGTGACTTTATTACTGATGCTGGTATTGTACTTAACTTGCCTCAGTTGTGTTGGAGTTTTGTTGACGATCCCAAAAGCAGGTACGATTTTGTTCAAACTCATAGTCAAGTGTTGAATTATGCGGAAGCCTGTACTATCGAAGCAGATTGCGACCTTTGCCGAACTGTAGTTGACGTTCCAACTAGAGGTGCTCGCGATTATCGTGCGACCCAGTTGGAGGACCCCGATGTCCGCAAGATTATAAACGATCTTGAGGCATTGGACGAACCATTTAGGGGGAGAGCGTGGACCGATCGCGGCTACGTCATCTCCGACGGTGTACTTTATAGGTATGGACCGGAGTCGAGTGAAAACGACGATGCTTGTCTAGTGGTACCGTCAAGTGAACGAAGCAAGGTTCTCGCTGACTACCACGACGCTCCCACTGCCGGTCACCTTGGCGTCGAGCGTACCTTGCAGCGTATCGTTTCACGATATTACTGGCCGGGTATGAGGACGTTCGTCACCGATTATATTAAGGAATGTGTCCCTTGTCAAAGGTACAAAGTAGACACTCGTAAACCGTCTGGGCTGGTTCAGTCACCGGCCGTGACGCAGCGGTTCGAAGTCGTTGCTGTAGACCTTTTCGGACCACTTCCGCAGACTAAGTCAGGTAACAAGTGGATCCTGATTGTTGAAGACGTTTGTTCACGTTGGGTGGAATTATTCCCTTTGAAGAGCGCAACTAGTCTGGACTGCGCCGAGATCCTGGTAAATGAGGTTTTCTTGCGATACGGTGTTCCTCGGAGAATGATCAGCGACAACGGGGTACAGTTCATAAGTGAAATTATGCAGCAGGTGTGTTTCGTCTTTGGTATCGACCAAGCGCTGACTCCATATTATCACCCTGAAGCGAACCCCGTTGAACGCAAAAATCGTGACCTGAAACCGCAGATTGCCATCCACGTAGGTAAGGAACACTCAACGTGGGATATTCACCTGGCGGCCGTAAGGTTTGCCATGAATTCTGCCGTGACTAATAGCACAGGTTATTCGCCTGCTATGATAACATTTGGGCGTGAATTGCGTGCGGCCGCAGATGTCGTTAACGACATGCGCGCTATTGTAGATAGTGATAAGTTTATAGCTAACGTGACGCCTTTTCTTAAGCGTTTATCAAATGTTCTAATAGATGCAAGGGACGTACATGAGAAGGCGCAGGAGACTCAGAAGAAGTACGCGGACGAGCATCGCCGGACTGCACCCGATTATAAGGTGGGTGATTTGGTTTTACTCAAAACCCAAGGGTCTAATGATACTGGTCGAGGGCAAACTCCCAAATTTATTCCTAGGCGTGACGGACCGTACAAGATACGCGAAATCTTAAGTAGTACGACTTATAGTCTTGAGCGTGTCAATGGGGAGATATTAGGAAAATATCATGCCTCTCAACTTACGCCTTTTATCGGGCAGATGCAAAACCCTTTGCAAGAAAAGCGGAAGAGAGGCCGCCCGCGTAAGTCTTAAAATTCTCAGAGTTATAGTTTCGTTTTAGTTTTTGTTTTGTCCTAGTCCAAACGCGAGGACGTAGTGTTTGAACTAGAGGGGGAGCCTGTAACGCGACAGCCTTGCTCCTCGGCGCATCAAAGCTTGCATGCCATGCGCGAAAGACGCGCATGCGTATGACAGAAGGCGATGTGTCAGAAAGGCGGCGACGTTGGATTGCGTGACGTTGGTTTTATTCGTTGTAAACCCTTTCTTAAAATAAATGTTTGAAGGTGCTTACGTGATCTTATTAAATGTAAGCCTTTTACACTGGCGCCCAACGTGGGGCCCAACGTGGGGCGTGGGGGCGTGGATTGTGTGAGGAATGATATGAATGAGAAGGGAGTGAATGATAGCGTGACGGTTGACAGGGGAGAACGTAGTGCGCCAACCCCACGTACTCGTAACATGGGATAAGGGCAGGAAGATGATGACCGCATGTCAGGTAACAACCCAGTATAATCTAGCCTCTTAATCTATTGAAACTTCGAACTGAGCTAGGCCAGTTCAAGCTTAAAATGATACCAATAACATGCAGCTTAATGTACCAAGGGATGGATGAGCTCTGCTATCATTATTAGGCAAATTCTAATAAAAAAAAACAAATAACACCTTTCTCGAGCCAAATAGCGATCCTGGGGAACCACAATAATACATCAATCTTGCTTTCTTCAAATAAATGAGGTACGTTAGGTATAGGTATATTTCCAAGTGTATTGTAGGCTATTTATAAATACTGACCTTAAGACTTTACGTGGGCAGAAGAATCCATTGTATTGATAACATCACACGGTAGTTATCATGGGACCATCTATTCTAGAGACCATAAGTCGCCATTTATTTATTTATATACTAGCGACCCGACCATGCTTCGCACGGTTTTTACGACGGCAAAAAATCGAGATTTCTTCATTATGTAACCTGCCTACCCTTTTTCCAACTATGTTGGGTCGGCTTTTAGTCTAACCGGATGCAGCTGAATACCAGTATTTTACATGGAGCGACTGCCTATCTGGGCTCCACAACCCAGTTACTGGGTAATACGATACCCCTTGGTAAGACTGGTTGTCTGGTTGTTGACTTTCGGGCTTCTGACGATCCGTAACGATTGTCAAAGATCCACGAATGACAGCCGGGACCAACGGGTTAACGTGCTTTGCTTTCCGAGGCACGGAGGAGTCTCGGTATGTAAAGATAGTCACCCATTCACTGACCAACCCCGGCATCGACCCGTGCACCTGTTATTACGTACTTAGCCACGAGCTTCTCTTCTTCATTATATAAGTTAGTAAGTTTAAAAAAATCTCTAAATTATGGTGACAGCCGCATCAAAATCCGTTGCATAGTTTATAAGAATAACGTGGTCACACATATAACATAGGTATAGATTGTAAAACATACATTGTACGGAAATCCTATACAATGGGAGATCAGCTTATAGGTACTGGAAAAGCTTGATATGTAGCCGTGTATACAACAGAAAATACATAATATACTACAAAACATATAACACGCGGCCTTCGCTCTCTGCGATCTTTTCCAGGAAACCTTGGAATGGACAGTGGCAGTGATTGTCAGTCAGGACATGAAATGGTGTTGTTATTGGTGCATATACTAGGTACTACTATATCCATTTCTAAGGAAAGAGGAGTTTGGTAGTGCGTAAAACTCCTTAAAACAGGCAAGAATAACTAACTATAAACATGGGCTCATAAAATCAAAAATACATTGCTACCATAAAGAATACTCTGCATCATCGTCTGCCTAGCCTTTCCCCAACTATGTTGGGATCGGCTTCCAGTATAACCGGATGCAGCTGAATACCAGTATTTTACATAGAGCGACTGCCTATCTGACCTCCACAACCCAGTTACTGGGTAATACGATACCCCTTGGTAAGACTGGTTGTCAGACTTTCGGGCTTCTGACGACCTGTAACGACTGTCAAAGATCCACGAATGACAGCCGGGACCAATGGCTTAGCGTGCTTTCCGAGGCACGGAGGAGTCTCGTTATGTAAAGATGGTGCCCCATCCACGGACAACTCTGGCAAGCGAAGCTTAACCAAAGAATAATCTGCATTATCGGAAAATACTTTTCTTTAGACACATGTTGTCGTTAACGTCTTAAAATTTTCTAGTTCTAAGAAAATTCCAAACCTCAACAGACCCTTTCAGAGTTGCAACTTTGTGTTTGTACCGTTACACGGCTTATTCTAAAGATTGTACCCATACATTACCGACTTGCCACATTGTACATGATTTCTCTTTGACTTTTACTACTTTCGTGAGCCCCTAAGCGTTTTATGACCCCTGAACGGGTTTTCAACGCTTTTCTGCAACATTGCAATAAATAGGTAATATTATATGACACGATACTGTGATTTCTCTCGTGTGTAGTGGCCCTTACTTATAAATTGTGGCTTTCTGTAAAGCGATAAATTGTTTGGTGAAATTCACGATCTAATCTAATCGAGGGAAAACATTGTTTAACAAATTGACAATGAATATCAACCAAAAATGTTCGTATATTTAAACCATAACCGTCATTCTTTATCAGCAATAAAATGGCTATAACGAGACAAATTAATGTATAGTGTGTCAATATCCTTAGTAGGATATTGACACACTATGTGTCAATATCCTACTAAGCAATTGATTTTCCTGACTGTACATTATTGTTCGCCATTTTGTGAAGGAGAGAGGGGGAAAATAACCAATGTTTTGTTTTATGGATATCGTAAAAAGTGGTGCGATTTTTTTAATAAAAGCATCACCCGATTCGGTGAACGATGGCCGGATATTGAAGCATCGTATCGGCGCGTAAATTAAAAATTCCGGAAACGGAAGCAACAGTATTATCCCGTGCTATTTGCTTAGTTTTAGCGAAGAGAGGAGAGTGTAATAATAACATTGCAATATTTGCAATGCTGAATACACCTAATTTTTGAACGAAATTCACTATTTGTTTAGACTTTTGCTGGCATCATAAAGTAAGCGCACATCGCATTATTTATCGCATTTTTTTTTTTAAATTATCTTCTATTTTATAATATGTGGAAAATATCGTGGATTATTAGATTTACTCAATCTGTAGCTCAAATTGTATGTAATATTGTAATGTGTAACCGTTCATTTTCCTCAATAAATAAAATAAAAAGTTTTTCGTTTTTATGAGTTTCATTGTTTTAATATTACATAAAACTAAAAGTTTTCGTTATATTTTGATTATTGTAATAATATTGTTTAACCTGTAATATCAACCCACCATTTACCTCTAAAAGACGCTGTAATTCATAAAAATAACTAACTAAGAGTCAACTCATTATAAAAGCCACAAAGCATTATCGTAATTTAAATAAAAACCGTGCCCAAGATGGCGGGACTCCACTTTAATATTGCGAGTGAGATGGCGCAAGGAAAATATTATTATATTAAAATTGTCAGGGCAGGTGAAAAGTCGCCCGGGACTGCGCTATCTGATAGCCGACACTCTCGCATGTACGCGACTTTAAGTCACAAGAATTTTTACTCGTTAAAATATTCAGCGCTCAGATGTACCATTCTCAAACAAAGCTATTAGGTTAATGGCTAAAAATTCGCATTTGTCATAAAGTAATAACTGGAATTTGTACGTGATTAAATCATAAAATGGAGATGAAACATATATTATTATTATTACTTCTAGAATACGGAGATCGAGATCAGATAGCTCTAATATTCTTATTCGGGGGAAATTTTTATCGTAAAATTTGTTTCGGGGAAATTTAGTTCCTAACACGAACACGATTTATATTCCCAGTCTGCTAATCGCAAGTGCACGCCAGATATAAATCAAAATAACTGAACATTTCCGACTGGGGTGTATTCACTCGCGCGTCTCACTTCATTTTATTTCACAGAGTTTTTCCTTTGCATAATATTTTTTCTTTCTTCGTCTCCTTTTTATTGATCTATTCAATCGCTAGAATGTTCTTAATGTGTTTTTTCGGTTCGCCCGTACTTGAGCTTGTTTTATTATAAGAAAATATACAGATTATTTTCATCGACGACAAGAACCTTTTAGTCAAATATTTCCTTATCTCGCGTCGAGAGATTGTGTTTGTGGAAATCTCGAAAAGCGTTCGACCGTTTTGGATGATTCTTTCATTGGGAGCTAAATACCGGCTTTGTGCTGTATCACCGTGCTTTGCTTATTGCATGTTAAATAGTATACGAGTTTAAGTACTTTATAAACGCCAAACCAAACTAAATTCATGTCACGTTCGACCTGAATTATTTACAAAAAAAAAAAAACGATAGCAGAAAGTTCTAAAAAACACGAAGAGAAACTTATGTAAAATAGTATCTACCTATTTGTTTGTTCATTTCCATATTTCTCGTTTGTAACGTATTACATTTGTAGTATAACAATAAAGTAATGAACATAGACAAAGCTTGCGAGAAGAAATAACAAATGTTAGAAGTTGATGAGTGAACGCGGTATAACTGGTCGGTCTTGCTACAGTAAATTATACTAATGAGTCGGTAACACAATAAAACCTAATGAAGATATAATATATTCGTTGGAGAATATATTACGATTGTTGTGTCTGAGGATGAACGTGCATAGTTAATATCATTTATGACTGTAGTGGGCGGACGGGATGTCGCCGGCTTAGTACAAGTTAATAGTTTAATTTGTTAGAAAAATGTTCAATTGATGACGTTTTCTTTTATGGTGGAATCTCCGAATGATGATTTAATATGCCATTTAAAAATTGTGTTGTTAAGCAATGTCTTCGTCGAAAAAATTAGCTTCAGTTTCGAAAATATCATAAGTTTAAAATTAATAGCTGGAATTATTTTTTCATTTACACTATGTAGGTAGCTTTTCATTGGAATTATAAACAAAACCTCTCAAGAAAAGCATCTTAAAGAGAACGTAAGATTATAAGACGAATATTTCTATTTAAAAATGTTTCAAAACGCCATTTTGGAAGCTTTTAAAACCCACTATTACTGAATACGTACGTATATTTATACGACCCTCAAGAGATAAGCTGTCGATAAATTTCGTTCACGTCATTCATTCACACGTCATGACGTCACTAAGGAATGAACGTCACCAAGGAATGAACGATTGTGGGAGATTGTGAGGCAATTCGTATTCGAAGTGTTGGAATTTTAGAAAAATCTTTATTTATAGTGCAGCTCTATTATCTATTTTTACGATTTTTTACTTGGAGTCAACTTAATAAACAATTTCTACTCAAGATAAGATGAATTTACGGCGTATCACTAGAATTTTATGCAAAAGAGTTCACTTCTCTATCTTATTAGCTTCTGCCCGCGACTTCGTCCGCGTCAAATTTCTTGTTTGAACTTAAAATGTTTCCTATAGCTCCTAGGTCGTAGCGTGTTATTAAATAGATTATAAAATTCCTCAAGCATTGGGCTATCAAATGCAATTTTTTTTTCTTATTCGTTTGGTAGTTCCAGAGCTTAGCGCGTTCAAACAAAAAAACAAACTCTTTATTGAAATAGAAAAACTTGTTTTAAAGGAGAAGCTTGATGTTCTGAAATTTTGTAGAATTATATACAGAATTGAATCTTTATTATTTGTTTCTCTTTAAGATAACAATCATGTTTTAATAAGCTCTCAAAAATAATAAAACTTTACGAGAACCATCAAAGCTAAATTCAGACGAACTGCATATTTTTTTGCGAAAGCTAACATTAAATACACAATATCTTCATCTCAGTGTTCCAACACAAGTCTGGAACACTTCAATAAACATAAAAATAATTAGGTATGTTCTATGTTGCCCGCAGTCACTCTGAAACAAACGGTCTCATTCATTTATGTCTAACTTATAGTGCAAATTCTTAATTCAGCTAAGCACGTCCAGCAGATAACATGGTACTAGACAGTTATTTATATAGAACAACCTATTTATTACTAGCACAAGGCTCATTTACACGAGACGAGTTCCTCGCCTCGAATTAGTGTTGATCGAATAAAATATATAACGTTGACTCGTGTAAACAGCATTTGTACAATTCTTGTACTCGCATGCCGAAAATAGAGATACTCGTACACTTTGCGATTGATTTGAAGCGGTCCTGAAAATTCTAACACTGGAATATAGTAATAATATAATATATATAATTAATATTAATATAATAATGCTTTCACGCTAAAACAGCTGAACGGATTTGAATAAAATTTAGCACACGGGTTGACCATAACCTGGATTAGGACATACGAAAAGTCATATTTTTAGAGTTTGCGTGTCAGGCACACACTTTCAAATCGTTGTACCTATCAACTTGTGAAACGAGGAGTCTTGAATGAATAATCGTAGGTGAGTTTTAATTCTTGCTTGAATAAGAAAATCTCCTGGTGGCTCTCGTCAGCAAGAATCCCACGGAAATTCTTTAAGGCCATACCCCGACCAAACGACCTTGAGCGTTCGGTCCTTCTCTGTCCCGCCGCTCAGCCTCGCACTGTCCCGCTCCCTGCGCGCGCCCCTTCATAAAAAAATTCACATTTTTTCGGGAATTATTTAAATAAAAAACGAATAGCGAACTTAAAAAAAAAAATAAAACGTGGA
The DNA here is from genome assembly GCA_905163495.3 of Cosmia trapezina. Classification (NCBI taxonomy): domain Eukaryota; kingdom Metazoa; phylum Arthropoda; class Insecta; order Lepidoptera; family Noctuidae; genus Cosmia; species Cosmia trapezina. The sequence continues at coordinate 26,926,216 of LR991023.1, forward strand.
TAATTTAGATTTTTAAATTATCTATCCATTAGTGTAATCCTCAAATGATTAGAACGTCATCTTTAGCAAAAGATGCATGGAATCAATCATTTTAGACACTTTTTTACAAGGAGATTTTAAATGTATTTATTTCACATAAAGACAAAAGTAAACGTGCAATGTGATGATAGAATATCGAACATTAATAATGTGCTTTTAGATGTAATATATTACTCTTGATTAATGAGTTAATAGTCTCTGAATAACGCCCTATCGCAAGGTTTTGGTCGGGGGATCGCCTTAACAGAGCAAGAACCTCACTTCGTGTAAATGATCCTCAGGAACTACAAAGATCACGTAGGACTGAGTAATGTGAACAATTCACACCTGCGCTGCGTTTAGTTTACCTCTGTGTTATGTGATAATGTCATGTTTGGGTATCGGCGAACACCTGTTTGATAATGCAGAATTTATGCCCGTGTGTCGTGGTAATAACGTATTAAAGTTTGGCCTTTATGATCATAATTTGGGTTAAGACGCGGACTGACTACGATTTTAAACGGCACACACCCGCGCAATCTATTGTCACCATTAGCTGGCTTGAAATAAGGTTGAAAATTGAAAACAATATTTGTGTTGCCGACATGTGACTAAGCTGCGAATGTGTATTTATTTTAAGGGTTTTCTTTAGATTATTCAGAATATACACAATAAATTATATAATTATCCGGTTAAATTTAAAAGAAATGCTAATTCTATTAAATTCTTAAACAAATTAATGTCGTTATCCCTGAAAATACAGAGATGTTCAACGCCAAAGCTTATTTTTGTGGAGCAACTTCCAAAATTTTTATTGGGAATATCAAGCTATTTTTACTATTCTATTCGGTTAACATTTTTCTTCCACTGTGTTCACTTGTACATACTTCCCTTCTCTGTCTACTGTATTTTTTGCGTCGGATAGTTTCTTTGCGTTACGTCATACAATCCAAGAAACCAATTTTTGTGAATATTGCGCTAACACCGTTCTTAGTGAGCGTCTCTGATTTGAAATTGGTCTAATAGGGAATGTTTCTTTTTCATTACGAAGTAGTAGGATTAAAGATTTCAAAATGTTATTATTGAGCTTTCGAATGTAAGAGGATTATAGGTGTTTTCATTCATGCAAACTAAACCTCAAAGCATTTATTTCAATTAAAACATTTACAGGCACTTTTGAATTGTCAAGGGGTTGGTCAGTCAGAAAGATGAAGCTAAAGTCAGCTTTGTAGGAGTTCCTACGGAGAGGAACGGGCAATAACTCCATGGACACTCTTTTAAATCAAAATACAAGGTGTAAGTGTAAACAGTGGCAATCTTTTAAGGAGTCATTGTACTCATCATTATGAACAACTTTTACTATGGAACCAAACCTGAAATCGCGAATTTTGACGAATTATGCGAACACAAAATGTACTGTACAGCTCATTTTTTTTCGCGATTTCAGGTTTGGTCCCATAGTAAAAGTTGTTCATAAAGCTGAGTACAATAACCCCTTAAAAGATTGCCACTGTTTACACTTACACTCTGTAGACTCAGTACCTAGTGTACCTACTTACACTCTGTAGACTCAGTACCTAGTGTACCTACTTACACTCTGTAGACTCAGTACCTAGTGTACCTACTTACACTCTGTAGACTCAGTACCTAGTGTACCTACTTACACTCTGTAGACTCAGTACCTAGTGTACCTACTTACACTCTGTAGACTCAGTACCTAGTGTACCTACTTACACTCTGTAGACTCAGTACCTAGTGTACCTACTTACACTCTGTAGACTCAGTACCTAGTGTACCTACTTACACTCTGTAGACTCAGTACCTAGTGTACCTACTTACACTCTGTAGACTCAGTACCTAGTGTACCTACTTTGGGTAATTAGTGATTTCCCATAAAACAGCCAACATACTTAAGATAATAAACGTCGATTAATGAATCACATTTGATTACAACACACTCTTCATCCTTATCTCCCGCGCAACGTAAGCAGAGATCCTTGGCTTAGTAAAATTTAATTAAGACCATATAACAGGCGAAAATCAAGAGCCAAGGCATCTCAAAACACGGTTACCGATGATAAAGTCTGTGCTTTGCCACTAATCTTAAGAGCTGGGTTCTCAAAGCTATTGTGCAAGACGTGGAATAAGCCCCAACTCTGCCGGCCCCCGACTAAGTGGGGTATAATGGTTGGTTACCAGACTAATCCATAAATCCCGTTTTGACTTGGGTTACCGACGTTTGAGGATAGTAGCCACTTAGTTTGTGTATAAGACGCTTTTTATTTGGCGATCTTTGCACTGTTATTCTTAATTGATTTGTTTTGGATGCTGCTTTGGTGGCGGAGAGGAAATTCGTAATGGATAAGAACACAGAAGGCAATAAAGTAAATCTTAGTCATTCATTTGAATCTAAATACCTATCACAGTATTCTTTGTAAATTGTAACTTTGTTCGGAAATTAATTCTACTAATCCTACTATCCTACTAATATTATAATTAATGTGAAAGTTTGTATGTTTGGATGTTTGTTACTCAATCACGCAAAAACGGCTGAACGGATTTTGATGAAATTTGGTATACAGATAGTTTATAACCTGGAATAAGATATAGGATTCTTTTCATCCCGGTAGAAGGTTCCCGTGGGATAATTTCCGACATCCACGCGGGCGAAGCCGCGGGCAACGGCTAGTTATTACTAAAGAATAAATCTTCACGAGTGATTAATTCCTTTTTAGAAATATATTAATTTATAAATATTCAACGAAACCACGTGTGGCAGGACCACATAGCAAAATTATATTATTCAGAATTTAAAACGACAATAAATAAAACGATAAAATATTCAAAGATTCAAACAAAACCTGTCAGCCGATCCAATCGAGACACCGGTATCGATAACTCATGTTGCACGTCACTATAAATCAACGCGACCTTCACTGATAGTGATGCCCACGTACTAACTAGTCGATAAATTTAGTCGATAAATTCAAAATTCTTGCACGGTTCGTTTGCGAAATCTGCGACTTAAAGCAACGTCTCCCTCACATTTTACGTTTAGAAAGTTATTGGGATTCTCGTCAGACGTAGTAAAGCTGAGATAGATAATGCGAGACGTCGTAAATTAACGTAGGGTTATTTTATCATCAAAAGCTAAAAAGTTCGAGTATTTATCTAAATACTCCATCTAAAAAGATTAAACTAATGGACACATTAAAAATAATGTCATATTCGAAAGCCTACAAACACTTACAACGTTCGATACTGGTATCGATATTGTTGTTTATAGTATCACCTCCCTATTTTCGATACATTGTTAGGAATTTTGCAATTTTTCAAACTGCCGAGATGTCATGGCGACACTGGATATAAAACTATCAAGTCCGAGTGTTTGTAGATAAAAGTTTCCGATTTCTGCGTACTCTTTTAGATCAAATTTTGACAGTGTACCATTTTGATTTCATCGAAAACCTACCTTCTTCATTGCAGACTAGTTTTCTCATGGTTTTGTAATTGAAACTAATAATTTGTTTCAGTTCTAGCTAAAACACATGAAAAACACTAGAAAAGTAAAAAAAGAAAGAAAAGCGGTTTATTCTACACAAGTAAAACACACATTATAAAAAAAAGACATAACACATGCTTTAGTTTGTAGCTACAAGCATCGTACTCAACAATTAAAATATCAACAATATGATAAAAGTAATAAGTAAGTAATTAATATTATAGTAGTCTAGAAAATTAACATCAGCATAAATATATCCTTTGTATGTTTTCTATGGAAGTATTTTTTGTTGTTATGTTCAGGACATGGCTACCAGTAATGAGGCTTGAGAGCCATTTAGTAAGTCTAAATGTCTCTTGTTTTTTACATGTACATGTAGCTATTGTGTTTCGCCGAAGTCAATCGCTTTTCGCACTTGTTTCACAAATATTTCCTTGAGTGTGAATGAAGTTAATGAGTGTCACTCAAATGGTTTTGACGATACGCACCATTTATTAATAATGACGATCGCCTAAACTGAATAGCACAAAACATACTCTTTACCCTTGAACAAACCGAATTCGTTTATCCAAAAAAATCGATCGGATGTCTGAGCAAAAACATCTCAAGTACCACCCAACCTCTTTCCATATTTGCAATAACATAAATTTTTATTTGGGTCATTTTATTCCATTTCGAAATAATCAACCCGCAGAATTTGGGCGATTTCTAAACTCATTTGGGTCCAAACGGCGTGCGACAGTCGTTGGCCCAACGAGTTGGTCTGGAAAACGGAAAAGCGCCAAACTTTATTGGCCAATATAGAGAAAGAAATCATCATCATCGTTATCCAGAAATAGTTGTTCATCGAGTGTAATGGCGGTCGATTAAGTGCTATCGATACAAGGCGTATTTATTTTTAATCCGTTTAAACCAGGGACTTGAAAACGAAATGAATTTCGTTCCGTTATCATTAATGTTATCATATAACGTTCCAAAATTTGTAACGATACTAAAACTTAAAAATAACAATAACGTTACAAGAAAGAAACGTTAAAGAATATCATTTTCGTAGAACAAAATTTTAAGTAACGTTACAGGTATCAGTAACATTAAGCTTATCCGCTTGTAATAACGTTACAGGTGAAACGTTACAGATTCATTTGTAACGTTATTCTTAAGAACTTTTCTCGCTGACTACCGCTCCGTCGTCGTCGCCCGGTAGCCTCGGCACATAGAAATAAGTACCTACTACTAGACTAGACGACGACGACGCGTTTCGTATGCGTGGCCGCACCGCACACAGCATGGTCATGAAGCTGGCAACGTTGCGTATCGAAATGAATGAATAACGTTATTATATCGTTATACTAATAACGATATATTGATAATATTGTTAGTGAACACTTTAAGATTTCGTTCCGTTTGTCAGTATCGTTATAGCCAAGGTATTAATTTTGTTACGATCCTGGTGGAACGGTACAAATTATCGATACTGGAACTACGCGTAACGTTATTTTGAGTAACGTTTCAAGTCCCTGGTTTAAACGTATACTGTCGGTAAAAGGAGCCTTGGCAGATGAATAGCCAGGTGGGTTGGACGACCTACAGAAGATCGCGAGGAAGATCTGGAGGAGACTCGCCCTCGACCAGGGAAGCTTGGCACAGAAGGGAGGAGGCCTATACTCAGCAAAAAAAAGAAAACATAAAAGAAAAAAAAGTATTTTTGGGTGGAAAAAGGCTGGCAATGATGATGATGGTGATGACGATTATACTGTTTTCTGCAATATCGAACAGATTAATTGATTGAAGAAGAGGCGAAGAACACACAATCTAAATAATTACAGAGAAATCTTTGATAGTTCCACATGAACAAAAAACAAATATCGATAATGGAGCAACATCAGTGCTACACAGTAAAGCGAGTCTTATTGAACAACATTTAGCTGTAGAAACTAAGACAAATCACTAGTGGTTCCCGTAGGCGACAGACAAGCTAACGATAACTGCTATAATATTCGTAACATAGACTTTATTACTGTATTGCAAATAGACGATAAAAGCGACAACGATGCCTTGTTTAATCTTACACAGATCTCGAATCTAGTTCAAACGGTATTTGTGCACGTGGCACCAAATTGCATAAGAGATCGTTCGTGCGCTCAAGCATAACACGAAAATCTTTCCCAACAGTCAAAACCCTGCTTTCAAACTAATTTGGCACTAACACAAAAGACAATCTTAACTATCGAAATTCGTAGTCTTTGACTGAATCTCAAATCAAATGAAATCAAATAGTCTGTAACATAAAATCAAATATTTATAACGCTTGGCATGGTTCCATTCGCTTCCACGGAGCATTCGTGGTATGGCCACATTTGCATCGAGGTAGATGGCCTGTGATTTTGTTCAGTGCCATCCGGAGGCCTAATTAGGAAAATAATCGGATTTATCGGACGAATTGAGATGTGACAAGTAGTAAAGGGAATTGTAGTAGCATTCAGGGGCTTAGATAACGTTAGTAGAATATTAGTAGATAGTAATTATTTTTTAGCTGCGTGAGCGAAAATTGGCCTTCGGTAATGTGATGATAAAGGAAGAAATACTGTACTTCCGTATGTAGAATATCTAGTTAAATATGTTCAAGGTAGTTGAACCATATTTAGCACTATGAAACTTTTGGTTGGTAGGTATGAAGAGCAATCCGATATTCATAGTTTAAATACTAGGAATAAACACAATCTTGCTGTACATCGCACTCGTCTCCACAGAGTAGGCAACTCGTTCATGGGTCAATGTATATGTTTTTACAAAAAATTGAAATTCGAAACTTGCCCATTAAACGATTTAAAAGCTGTATTAAAACCAAACTTTGTAAAAAGGGCTACCTACTATAAAATTTCCGATTATTTAGTGAAATGATAAACCTCTTCTTCATAATATTTATATTTTATCTTCTTGCACACATACAAACTTGGTACAGGGTAACAATATTTAACAAACTATTTAACTAGGCAGTCAATAAGTATCAGTATAGACTAGATTTCTAGACAACCTTTAGGTTTCGAAGATCCAAGAGAATTAACTTAGAAACTAGGTGACGCTCCAAACATCACGTTTTTTTACCAACTTTCAGCCATACTTTTTGGCGGTAAATGTCAAATGAGATACTTTTTAACTACTCGAAAACACAGATACAAGATCATCTGAGTCAAATCACATACTTTCAACTCTAAATTCAGTATTTTAAATCAACAAAATTTATTATTATTTGGAAATCATGACATTCGGCCATCCGACACTGTGTTGCCTCCTGGCACACACAAAACAATCATAATTTTAAAATTTTTAAATAAATCATGACATTCTTGTGCTAGTTAGACAATTATTAACTTTAATAGCATTAAGAGTTAGATTAAACCTTTTAACTAGAAGGTGCGTGTTCGTCAACCACGATTCGATACAATGTCCAAGAATTAGTGATAAATACAAATCTGTATAAATGTTACCAGCGAACACATTTATATTGAAACAGTATAAAGTATTCAATTTAGCTATTACGTATCAACATAATTTATGAAAATAAACCAGATTTATAATATTGGTTGGTATTATTTGACACAAGCGTCAACGATGCAACCAGCATCGCGCACCGCGCGTAACCAGCATCGCGCACCACGCGCAACCAACATCGCGCACCACGCGCAACCAGTATCGCGCACCACGCGCAACCAGCATCGCGCACCATGCGCAACCAGCATCGCGCACCACGCGCAACCAGTATCGCGCACAACGCGCAACCAGTATCGCGCACCATGCGCAACCAGTATCGCGCACCACGCGCAACCACCATCGCGCACCACGCGCAACCAGCCTGCCTCGCGCACCACGCGCAACCAGCCTCGCGCACCAAGCGCAACCAGCCTCGCGCACCACGCGCAACCAGCATCGTGCAGCACGCGCAACCAGCCTCGCGCACGACGTGCAACCAGCATCGCGCAGCACGCGCAACCAGCATCGCGCAGCACGCGCAACCAGCATCGCGCACCACGCGCAATCACAATCGCGCACCATGCGCAACCAGCATCACGCACCACGCGCAACTAGCATCGCGCACCACGCGGAACCAGTATCGCGCACCATGCGCAACCCGTATCGCGTATATACTCGTACATTACAACATGAAAACAGAAAAACAAAAACAAACATGTTTAACACAAAAATTTACAATAAACCTTATGTATCCTAAGCGCAGATTGCGCTAGCATTTATCAGTTTACATTATCTTTGAATACAATAGACTACCATTCATTTGCCTGCATTTCATTTAACTATTCATTTTCTGACGATTCGTCAGTCTGATCCTTTCCAAGATAACCACGGATAAATCCCATCCACTGCGTATAACAACAAACATGTATAACACAAAAATGTACAATAGACCTTATGTATCCTAAGCGCAGATTGCGCTAGCTTTTATCAATTTACATTACCTTTGAATACAATAGACGTATACCATTCATTTGCCTGCATTTCATTTAACTGTTCATTCTCACTTCATTTTCTGACGATTCGTCAGTCTGATCCGTTCCAAAATAACCAGGGATAAAATCCATCCACTGCGTATATAACTACCTCTTTCCAAAATTCGAACCTTTCTTACTTAACGCAACATACTCATATCATCATTGTTAAATACCTTTGTAACTCGATACGGATCAGATATGTAACTTCGGCAACAATTTCTTAATTTTATCTACACTATGAGTCTCTCTTGATAACAAGTTGACCATTTTGAATTTTTGCGCTTCCTTCTAATACTATCCTGTTCAATATTTTTATTTGTAACATCTTCCACGTCCAACTCCATCTCGAATATGATATGACCCTTATTGATAGGTACTAGTGAGTGAGTTTAAGACCAAACAATATTTGTCTGGTCGCAACAAAACAAATCGGTTGATCAAACCATTTTAGGGATCTTCAAAAAAATAGTTTAGAAATAAAATCTTTAGCTGATACACCATTCAGAATCAGTATTAGGAAGATCTTGCCTAAATATAACGCAATATGTCACACACTGGACCCTATATCTAATTTAACCAAAATAATTAAAAATCTCAAATGTATACAAAAGAAAGTAGCATATTAGCAATATCGCTATCGACTACTACGGAGACTCATTTGTTCAGATGATCACTCCATAGTTATGAATACAACAAACAATCGACAACTAGCCTCATTTAAAACATTCGGGTTTTGGGCATTGCGTCCGGCCCACAATTTGCGTCGTCTAAAGCTACAAATAACACAATTCTAAACTTTTAACACAAATACTGCTCCAGAAGTAGAGAAATATTAGGTGTATTAGCATAAAATATCACATAATCTTTATGTTTCAAATTACTCAACTATTTTAAATGTGATTAAACGTTTGTTTGTTTGCTATCCCTTCACGGCCAAACCACCAAACCGATCATCCCGAAATCTAAAAGTACTGTTCCCGAGGAAAACAACAATAACGTTCTTATCATAATAGATTGCGCCACGTGTCTTTCGAATCATGATTGAATTATATTATTACAAAGAATAAGGAAAGATTTCTCGGTAGCACGTTCTCGTGGGATATTTACCGACATTCACGCGGGCGATATAAAAATAATTAGAAAGAGAACAAGTACTATATTAATGAATGTTAAGATATTATCTTGAAGGTATGCAACAATTATACATGTTAACTTAAAGAATAATCTAGCTTTAAGTAAAGCAAGTATTACTACTTCATTATGTACCTACTCTGTTTTATCCTGAATAGCATGTAACTGTTCATTCTGCCAATAAATAAATAAAATCCATCTGAGACGAGACAAGCGTTACTGTCTAATTGTCTAAAACCAAAATCAATACTAGTGTTAAACAAGACAATACCCGGAAGCACTAAACACTGGTGTAGTGCACTCAATAGGTAGGTATATAAAAAAATCAGTTCTATTGACTATGGAAACTATAGACCGTTTAGGTTCTATTTTACCCCCTTTTTTATCGATTAAGTAATAGAAAAATATGTTTGTAACCAGATACAAGACCTTTACGTTCGATACGCTTACACACGACACGCTGCTAACAAAATTTTATAACTTTGGAGTTCGTGGAGCAATAACAAAACCGATTTGAGGAGATGAACGCCATTAAAGACACTGAAAGAGCAACCCACAGCACTTGGACGTTTATACTATCTGACATATACCTACATAAAAAAAATCCTTCATTCTTTTAATCCTCAACAATAAAATGATCAGATCACATCCCTTACTAGTGAATTAACAAACTTCTTCGTCACTGTTTATACTATATCATTCCAAAATGCATATTATTTAAAAAAAAATTAACCTCTTTGTTATCTAGTGCAAAATTCCCGTTTAAAATTCTGCTCAAATAACTTCCTTTAGCGAAAAAAATATATGTAGCATACAAAATTACGAGTTATAGGTAAACGTTTTCATTTTAAAAACTGCGAGTTATGTCCAGTTTCTGAGACACTTTTAATTAACTTTGGTTTATCTATTCAATAGCGCTAGTGGTTCCATAACTTGTGAAATACTAGATAACTTATCTGACCAATGTTGGCCGTTTAATCGTTCCATAATTAATTCACGTAGTAATCATGGAAACAACATCACTTATTTTTAAAATGTCATAGACAAATTAGGTCCAAGCAATATCAGTATTAACTAAGACAGTGTTAAGGCACTTTTTTACCCTCGAAAGAAATATTATTATGAATAAAACTATCAATTTTAGACGCGATCTCTTGTACAGACCCATCTAGCGGCAAATATGGAACTAGTTGTCGGTGTCATAGTTGTTGAATGGCTTGTTACGTATTCAGAAACGCGCTGACAGTTAACCGATGTTTATCATTACGCATAACTCTCAATATCTATTGAGAGTTTATCTGAGGATGTCAGCAACAGGGCATTAATCTTTTAAAACTCATAATACCTAACCTATCCAGAAAGATAAAACCAATTTATGGGTAACGTCATCGAACTTTAAAAAATTAAACATCCAATATGACCTTCTTCAATCACAAGAAATATCATCAACAAACTAACAGTAACTCAGGTTAGAATTCACTATGGCAAGCGAAAAGTAACATTTTTAATTCCCGCAATAATTATTGCAATATCAAAACAAAACAAATGAAACCCAAAACCTAATTTAGCTTCGTAAAATTTATAATTTTATTGCCAGGCTTGACATCAGATGTCATTGTTATACCTCACTGAAATATGGAAATATTACATACTATCTGATCCGATAATCGTTGAATCATAATCTCAATATGGTCTTTAGTTCATAGAAAATGGAGGTTCAGTTATTCCAAAATTAACCTAATTCGGGTTAACGAACATTTAGCAAAAACAAAATATAACCAAATAGGCCCAGCAGTTATCAAGTGATGCCCTTACCAACGAACAGCATTTAAGTTTTATTTATGCAGATTACTTGGGGCGTAATCCATTCACAATCTTTACACATGAGTCGAACTTAGAGAGATTTTTATTTCCATAAAACCCAATTAGGGTTAACGAACATTTAGCAAAAACAAAATATAACCAAATAGGTCCAGCAGTTATCAAGTGATGCCCTTACGAACGAACAGCATTTAAGTTTTATGCAGAATACTTGGGGCGTAATCCATTCACAACCTTAGAACATGAATCTAACTAAAATCCATCATCGTCAGAATTCAAGGCTAGATATACTCAATGTCCCAATGATTCAAGCACAAAAAGCATTAAGCATCATAAATTATCATAAAATAATACGGTATCAAAAACCATCATCATCATCAAGCTTAGACTATATCAGAATTCAAGGCTAGATATACTTAATGTCCCAATGATTCAGCGCAAAAAGCATTATGCATCATAATTATCTTTAAATAATACGGTATCATAAAATCTATCATCATCATCAAGCTCAGAGAGCTATATCAGAATTCAAGGCTAGATATACTCAATGTCCCAATGATTCAGCACAAAAAGCATTAAGCATCATAATTATCATTAAATAATACTGTATCAAAACCCATCATCATCATCAAGCTTAAAGAACTTTATCAGACTTCAAGGCTAGATATACTTAATTTCCCAATGATTCATATCAAAAAATCTATCATCATCATCAAGCTCAGAGAACTATATCAGAATTCAAGGCTAGATATACCCAATGTCCCAATGATTCAGTACATAAAGCATTTTGCATCATAATCATCGTAAAATAACATGTTATAATAAAATCCGTCATCATCAGAATACAAGGCTAACAAAAAGCAAAAAGGGAAACAAAAAGCATTACGCTTCATAATTATCATAAAATAATACAGTATCATAAAATCCATCATCATCAAGTTTAGAGAACTATATCAGAATTCAAGGCTAGATGTACTCAATATCCCAATGATTTAGCACAATAAGCATTAAGCATCATAATTTTCATAAAATAACATGGTATCATAAAATCCATCATAGTATCATAAGATCAATAAGCATCATTATAGCTAATTGACGTATAAAAGTGCTCGTACAAACCCAACCATAGAAACAAATCCATTTATTGTTAGCACAATCAGTATCATTTATCATTTGCCTACCCACAACTTCAATTCATTTGTTACTTAACCGCTCACGCGAGCGCGGTATAGGCTGTTCCCGAGTTGTTCGTGTGAGCGGCTAAAATTCATGTAAATAAATCCAAGCAAAAATAAAGTGTTGGCCAAGTTCGTTAATTCAATCAATTAAAATAGGTAATAGATTATGTCTAGCTACTATACACACTTAGAACAATTTAACCGACGACTAGTGATTCACTGGTAAATCACAAAGTACGCCCATTATCACAATCCGACGACTAGTGACTCACTCATCCATCAAAATCCATAAAATCCAGTGAAATCACAAAGTACCTACTCACCTTCCAGTATTTATTTATTTATTTATGGAAAACAAACAATTGTACAAAATAAGTAACAGTAAGTAGGTACCATATCCATCCATAAATATCCATAATCCATAAAAATCCAGTGAAAATCATATCCACTCAAAATCCAGTGAAGTCACAAAGTACGCCCAACATAGTACCAATGAACAACTACAGTTCACTTATGCCGGAGCAACACCAACGTCAATGCCCATAAACGCTATAAACATCGCGATAGACTACGCGATAGATAAATTCGGTCAAATTATCGCAGCAAGTGGTGGCTACACCTACGGTTATCGCCCATCAAAGCGATAATCAACGGCAATGTCTGTATAGTGTGGCCGCGGCATTATAATTTATCATATTGTTCTTCATGGCAATTACTAAGGTAGGAATAGTCATAACCAACAATTTATTTATGCTAACCTCGTGTTGCTTGTAAATTATCATAAAATAAAATTGCTCATAATCCGAGTGAACAATCTCATATTATTATCATGGCAATAATTGCTAAGGTAGAAATAGTCATAACTCGCAACCAATAATTTATTAATGCTTACCTCATGTTGCTTGTAAATAAAATAAAATAAATACTCATAATATGAGTGAACAACCATGGCTCATTTATCATTTATCATATTCATCATGGCAATAATTACTAAGGTAGAGATAGTCATAACTCATAACCAATAATTTATTCATGCTTACCTCGTGTTGCTTGTAAATTATCATAAAATAAAATAAATAGGTACTCATAATCCGAGTTAACCATGGTTTACTTATCATTTATCATATTATCATCATCATGGCAATGGTTACTAAGAGTCATAACATAAGTGCTTGTAAATTATCATACAATAGTTTAATATGTTCAACTGTTGTTCATTAATATCATAGAGAGGCTTATGGGATAGCCATAATTAAGTTACAATGGTAGCAACAATAAAAACATGGAATCATGATGAAATTAGAAATATTGTTTCATTTAAATTATCCTGAAATCATAAACCTAAGGCACCATCCTGGCTGAGATATATCCCTCGCTATCAGAGAGTGGCCCTGATCAAAGCGCGTGATAAGTCCAGTCAGCAGTGTACTTCACCGCACAGCATCAGAGTGTTGCCCTGACATAATGTGCGGCACCCACACCAGTACGCCAAAATCACGCTCATGGATTTCATTTAGGCAATCAACGAAATGATAGCAATATAAAATAAAATACAATAATCCATAAAGGAACAGGTAAGTACCTAGTTCTCATATGCCTCTGGTAAGTTTATCAAAAATTAACGTTTATCAATTGTTTTAAATATCATTAATTACAAGCAATTCATTATTATCATTTTCAAGATTATCTACGTACCTTTTTGGGTTTACCCCGCTTCTGAAGTGAAATGATAAACCTCTTCTTCATAATATTTATATTTTATCTTCTTGCACACATACAAACTTGGTACAGGGTAACAATATTTAACAAACTATTTAACTAGGCAGTCAATAAGTATCAGTATAGACTAGATTTCTAGACAACCTTTAGGTTTCGAAGATCCAAGAGAATTAACTTAGAAACTAGGTGACGCTCCAAACATCACGTTTTTTTACCAACTTTCAGCCATACTTTTTGGCGGTAAATGTCAAATGAGATACTTTTTAACTACTCGAAAACACAGATACAAGATCATCTGAGTCAAATCACATACTTTCAACTCTAAATTCAGTATTTTAAATCAACAAAATTTATTATTATTTGGAAATCATGACATTAGAAGACAAAAAAGCTTGGGAATGAGCTATTCGCTCAACCTTGTAATATATACAGGGTGTAAGGGACAGCCCTCCGCAAACTGATAGGGTGAATTCAGTATGTCATACTAAGACGACCGGTACATGAAATTTTTTCAGGAACGTTAAGGGAATCCAATAAACCTGATTTGTTTGAGTTTTTATGCACAAATTGGAGCGTCTATTACTGGTTGGGAGTGGTAGGTAATAGGTATGCGGTGAGTTCGATGAACTCTGTAGCTAGACAGAAAGTGAACAGCTGATTTCACCCGTCGTTGGTTAGAGTATTTCAACATCCATTGCTGGTTTTTCTTTTTTGCTGTTTTTTTTGCAGTTTTTTTTACATAAATGGAGTGCTGCGAACACACAATGCAATTTTTCATTGAAATAATGAAAATGTAACTGAAAAAAATTTTGAAAAAATGAAAATTTTCCTGAGAAAATTTCCGGTGGAATATGATTCAAAATGAGGAGCTGTATGCACCCTGTGAGTTTGCGGAGGGCTGTCCCTTACACCCTGTATAATACCAAAATCATTATATTATACAAAATGACAAACCTTTGTTTATAAATAATATTTTTTTTTTTCTTTAATTATTGTAAATGTGAGCACTATGTTGATCTTTTTTTTTTCTTTTTTAGTTTTATTGATGGTCTGACATTTTTTGAGTAAGTACTTTATGCGACCTCCCCAAATGTCCTTTCTTTGGTATTGTTCGTCGAGTTATTGAGCTCCTTAAATCCTTGAGTTGAGCTACACGATTACACATGCTTGCACTGACTGGACAGGTCCACTCAAATTTTTATAGTTCTTTCCTCAAAATACCATTTCAGACATGGATCTACATTGTCCTCACTGTGAGGTGAAAGTCCAGACATAATCTTGGTCAGATCATGTGAGGACCTCACATGATCTGACCAAGATTATGTCTGGACTTTAAAAGAGACTTTGACCCCTGAGCTTGTTTCGCCATTTCTTCTCAGGGTAGTCAGATAGGAAATGTCGACTTCATCTAGCTTATTAAAAAAAAAAAAATATGACGTGTAAAAGTGATTTCGATATCCTATTTACAGAATAAACAATTTCATTTCATTTCAATGAAAGATGACGACCACAATTAAATGATCTTCAACTAAAACTCTATACAACTAACGTCAACAAACAGTTACTTTATATCTGCGCATAGTAAAGAAGCATCAACAAGCAAACCGTACGGAACCCAGTCTTTTCAACGCGAAACAAAAGGCAACATGTCAATTGCAGTAGTCATAATAATAGAGTTAACCCTACCGCTGCGATGGAAACATCTGATTATGTAAATGCACGTACGAACAATAATAACAACATGTATGCGCAAGAGTTGCTTTCGTAATTGCTCGTTTGGTTCGACATGCGTTTTAGGGAAAGAATACAAAACAAAAAGGATTGTGCCACATTGTGCATAGAGTACGACTAGGATCTTTTGGCGCCTAAATGACATTGTTAGGGGGGCGTTGTTGGTGAACATTTGTGAAACTGTCACAGAAATTGTATTGAAAAACAAGATGGCGACGTTAGTTCCGATTTTGACCACGCGCCGAAAGAACCTTGTAGCCTTGTGGATAGATTTTCTCTGATTTTCTCTGATGGTCATATTGTTTTGATAGTCATCTATTTCGTTTCTTCTGTATCGAATAAACAAAACCGTTGACATGTTGTTTGTTTTGATTAAATGTGTTGCGTATTTGCTGGAGGAAATAAAGAAGGGGAGACGGAAATGCGTGGAGGTCATAAATATGCTAAGCAGTGAGCTGACCTACTAGCCAAACACTTATACTTTTCATTTATGATTGATGCACAGATACACACAATCACACATACTTATTAAAAGTTATTTGGTTCGATGGTCTAAACTTTAGACCATGAAAGGAGTGCTTTAGACTCTAAAGCACTCTTTTAAGTTTTTAGAGTTAATTTTTTAACACCTTATATTCTAACTAAGGCATAAACACATGTCTTTTTCTGATGGACAAAAACACACGGACACAAATTACAGACAGGAAATAGTACCTGCAACTGAGGAGACGGAAATTACAGCACCTGCTATGATTCTTACATACTCGTTTTACTGATGCATTGGTTGGAATGTCGAATTGTGTGTTTACACCGTACTTACTTGTTCTTGCTCACAGTATTACATTACTATCGTGTGGATTATTAGACTTACCTGAAAAGAGGAAATATATATCATTAATACACTTGTTTGATTTGGAATACATCATATTAAAATCTAATACACAAATGTCAAAACCTTTGGTTTCAATATTCTTTCACATAAGAATATGGAGAAAGTGGGATAAGTAGTTGCCCTAGGAGGATAGACGCCCCATAATTCAATTTGTGACTTGTAAACGTACTATCATCACAGTTAATATTAATACTTTTATGGAAAGAACGCCAGCGCCACAACCTTTAGTACCACCCTTAACTCCGATCATCATGTACGTTTACTATTTGAATTATGGGGCATCTATTCTCCTAGGGCAACTATCCCACTTTTACCCTATATGTAAAATTATGATCATGGTCTTTTAACCAATATTGAATATTATAAACCTGTTAATACAACTTCAGGAATCTCCCACGATTCTTCATTGAAGCAAATAAGCTAGATATGAAAATATAACCTTCTTGATCTTTCTTCGGCCTTATAGATCGGGCGGAGGGGGTTGAATTGGCGCGCTTAAAGGCAGTGTCACGGTCAGAATCAGGAGCGTGGTTGCAAGCGCTTCGTTCACCTCACCTGGGCACTTTACTTGACGGCGAGTCTTTGCGGGTGGCGGTGGTTCTCCGCCTGGGCTGCGATGTCTGTGAACCACATATATGCATCTGCGGGTCCAGAGTGGAGGCCAACGGCCGCCACGCGTTAAGTTGCTGTCGTTGCTCAGGGAGGTTTCCGCGGCACCATGCTCTCAACGATATTGTCCGGAGGGCGCTGGTTGGCGCCAATATCCCTTGTGTCCTGGAGCCGCCGGGTCTATGTCGCTTGGATGGCAAAAGACCGGATGGCCTGACGTTAGTACCCTGGCAAAAGGGTAAGTGCCTTCTTTGGGACGCAACGTGTGTTAGCACGTTCGCCGCCAGCTCAAATTTTTATGGTTCTTTCCTCAAAAGACCATTCCAGACATTGATCTACATGGTCCTCACATGATCTGACCAAGATTATGTCTGGACTTTAAAAGAGACTTTGACCCCTGAGTTTGTTTCGCCATTTCTTCTCAGGGTAGTCAGATAGGAAATGTCGACTTCATCTAGCTTATTAAAAAAAATATGACGTGTAAAAGTGATTTCGATATCCTATTTACAGAATAAACAATTTCATTTCATTTCATTTCATTTCATTTCATTTCATTTCATTTCATTTCCATCTCCCTCGCACTGTCGGATCACCCGGTGCCGCGGCTGAATCAGCCGCTCTCAAAAAGCGAGCCAAATATGCGGTCTTAGAGCCAAAATACTATTTTGTCCCACTGGCAGTGGAAACCACTGGTTGCTGGGGGTCCGACGCTATCAAATTTGTGGCGGAGATCGGCCGTCGGCTTAGAGAGAGGGGCGGTGACCCACGCTCTGGTTCTTTCCTGGTGCAGAGGCTAGCCCTGGCAATTCAACGCGGAAACGCTGCAAGTGTCATGGGCTCCTTTGCGCCGGGAACGTCTAGGGACTTTTACTGACGTAAAGTTTTTTGTAAACTTTTTGAATGTTTTAATTTTAATTTTACTGTGTGTGTGTGTGAATTTTATCTAACTTTCTTGATATACATATAAATTCATTTTAATCTACCTTTGTTCCTCGTACCAAGAAAAGCCACCATATACCACATCTAGCGAAGAAACCTGATCTTCTATATAAACATTTTCCACCGCACACTTCAAGTTTCCCGCCATCACGCGTAACTCCATGTTTTCCTAATAAATAATACAGGCACGCAAATGTCGGCGTTCTAGAGGTTTAGAAAGCTGGATTAATGAACTATTAAAATATTATCTTAGCTGAGCTGATCTTTTCCTGAGTGCTGACCTATTGGGTCTGTTGAATTGTTTGTTTGTGCGGAACGTAGTTTTAATTTGTATTGATTACTGCTTTCGATTCGTTTTAAGCAATTCTATGTCTACTATCATGACTTGGAAAATTCTTCTAGAGTAGTAATATATTGCGTGTTCGGCACACTGCCGAAGCAAACACACAACCGACTCGTCTTCCATTGCAACCAGACAAAAAATATGATCAAAGAACTATGATAATGTAATACACAGACTATATGATTCTAGAGGTTCATATATTTTATAAGATAAGAGATAGGATCCCATATAATATAAAACATAAATATAATATAATTATATTACACTATAAAATAACTTGGATCTTATTATGATCATAGATACTTTATAGTATAATAAAAAAAAGAAAAGTGTAATACAAAATAGTAATGTAATAAAAAGTAACAGTGGTAGTAGTAGTAGTAGTAGTAGCAGTAGTAGTAGAAGTAGAAGTAGTAGTAGTAGTAGTAGTATGTAGTAATGTAATGTGTAATACACAGATATGATTCTAGAGGTTCATATATTTTATAGGATAAGAGATAGGATCCCATATAATATAAAACATAAATATAATATATATTACACTATAAAATAACTTGGATCATATTATGATCATAGATACTTTATAGTATAATAAAAAAAAGAAACGTTTAATACAAAATAGTAATGTAATAAAAAGTAACAGTGGTAGTAGTAGTAGTAGTAGAGGCAGTAGTAGTAGAAGTAGTAGTAGTAGTAGAAGTAGTAGTATGTAGTAATGTAATGTGTAATAAACAGATATGATTCTAGAGGTTCACATATTTATAGGATAAGAGATAGGATTCTAAATATAAAATCTAAATATAATAATATATATTACACTATAAAATAACTTGGATCTTATTATGATCATAGATACTTTATAGTATAATAAAAAAAAGAAAAGTTTAATACAAAATAGTAATGTAATAAAAAGTAACAGTGGTAGTAGTAGTAGCAGTAGTAGTAGTAGTAGTAGAAGTAGTATTTTTTTTTTTTCCAACTTACATCTATCATTAGTATCATTACAGAGTCATCATCTATTGCGATAGTGTAGTACATATCTAAATAAAAAACTCTTATGTTAACTTATTATGAACTTACTATTATAATTAAATTTTGTAACATATTACAAACAATGCATTCTTTGTGAACTCACTCAGAGAACAACAGAATAGGTAGAAGTAGTAGTAGTAGTAGTAGTAGTAGTAGTAGTAGTAGTGGTAGTAGTATGTAGTAATGTAATGTAATGTATAATACACAGATATGATTTTAGAGGTTCATATATTCAGGATAAGAGATAAGATCCTATATAATATAATATAAAGTGTAATACCCTCCTTAAAACCTACATAACAAAACATCACGCCTTGATTCCCCAAAGGTTTAGGCAGAGTGTACCCATAGTACACCCACATTTCGTCAGTTATGTTTAAGTCTCATGTTATGGGGGGGGGGGGGGGGGCTCTCAAACCTAAGTTATTTTTATTTCTTTCATTTACCTCTCCTAACCTTACAAGTTAAATCTAACCGTACGACCACGCTTTATCTAATTCCCCATCTACAAACAAGAACGTACCAACTAAATCTTAGCACAGTTTTACAATGAGCAGTAAAGGAATCCGAGCCGGCGCGCGGCGCCACGGGGCGCGCCTAGTCTTACTATAAACAAGTTGTGTTCAAGACAGCATGTACCAATAAAGCGGGTAGTTGTTTCCTTGCTTTCGTGTCTCGAATGTTGAGGACTAAGTGTTTGTGTGTGTTTGAGAGGGTTCCGTAGAGAATATTCGTTGAGTAGAATATTCATATGAGCGCGCTTGTAATTAAAAAAAATAGCAGTAGGTAATCTTATTTTCCAATGTCTGAATAATTCAATTAATAGGTCGAGGAAAAAGTTTTTTCGTATTATAGTATGTATGAACTTGTAATAAAATCTCTTTGGCTTATACTATTTGTATCTGGCTGGTTTTGGTATCATTGAAAGTTTAAATTTTAAAGAACATAATTCCAAATTCAAATTAGGAAAATGTGTGATTTTCATTTGTTTTTCGTACTGTCAAGATGAGTGAATCTAATGAAGAAATTCGATACATTTTAAAATTTTACTACAAAAAGGGTAAAAATGCAACGCAAGCCGCGAAAAAAATTTGCGATTTTTATGGACCTAGTGCAGTGTCTGTGAGAGTAGCACAAATCTGGTTTAAGCGTTTTCAATCCGGAAATTTTGATGTCAAAGATGCACGTCGCTCTCGTCGCCCTATTACGGATAAAATGGATGCCATTTTTGAAAAAGTGGAGCAAAATCGGCATATCAGTAGTTAGGACGTAGCTGAAGAACTGGGAATTGACCACAAAACAGTTTTGACCCATTTGGCAAATGACATAACTAAATAATAAACTATGAAAAAAAAATGTCTTGAATTTGTATATAAAATACGAAGGAACTTTTTCCCCGACCTAATATGTATTTAACGCGAAAAAGTAGAGATGAAAATCATGACGATGCTATTAGATCTACCTTCTTTTGTAACTTCGATGCAAATCATGAATAATCCATTGTAGATCGATTTGTAACTACGCTACGTCATAGCAGTATTAGAGGAAATTTCAGAGGCAATCATTCAAATCCCAACAACTTTAATAGACTCAAAATATTACCCCTACCGAGTATGTACATTTTTGAAATTTATATGTTCGTAAAATCAAATTCGAACCTATTTGTAAAAGCTAGTGATATATATACACATGATAATACCCATCCTCGTAAAACAAGGCATGGTCAGCGACTAGTCCTAGAGTTTGCGCCAAAAACTGCGGTGTTTAAAAAAAATTGCTCAGCTATGTGTGTTAAAATTTATAATAGGTTACAATCAGACATTCAAGATCTTCCACTACCAAAATTTAAGAAAAGGCTTAAAGAGCTACTGCTTAAAAAAAATATCTACTCATTAGATGAGTGGCTACAGGTATAATGTGACGTTATTTAAAGTTAAAAAACATTTTTTTTACTGATACTAAACACTGTAGTAGACGGCAGTTACTTTAAAATTGACATTTATAATTGACATCAATAGGAATCTCAGTTAAATGTATTAATTATGATTATGACTAAATACCCATTTTTTCATTTTTTTTTATTAGATTAATTTTTTAATTAAGTATTATTATTACATAATAAAACTTCACATGCCATAAATAAGGCTAAATAGATTTAATGACCAGATAATGTAACATGTGAAACCACCGACTGTACCTACTCTATTTAAATGTGAATAAATGAATTTTGAATTTTTTGAATTTTGAACAAGCAGAAAACAAATTTCTAAAGCTGGGTTGCACCACAATTGTAGTTAAAAGTACAGGTTTATGTCAAATTTGACAATAACTGTAACGCTGACTTTAACGGTTACTGCGAAATGTGTTGCTCAGGCGTATATTTATCAGCTTAGTTAGAAAGAAAGAAAAAAAATTATTTGGGACAAATATTTTGTTTCTTTTCTTTCTAGTTAAAATTATCAGGGACCTACCCTGATAATTTTCGCATTTACGCGTCTGACAGAAGTGACAAATATTTAACAATAACATTAACCAGTGAAGCGTATAAGCGGTTAAGATTACAGTTAACGTTATCACGTCAGCTAACAAATTATTAAATGGAGCAACCCATTTTTTGTCAACAGGTACTTTAACCTCGTAAGGCGTAGGTCAATATACATTACGACCCAATAATTAATTAATTAATTAATTAACTGGACGGATTATTTGACTAAAAAATACGTTTAAATATCATATCATAATTTTAGGTCGCTGGTTCGTAATTAATGATTTTAAAAACTGTCTTGGGCAGGCGTGTCAACATACTTTTGTCACTAGGTCGCTGGGACTTATGAGGTTAACTGAAGGTGCAATGTTTGTTATTGTTAAAGTAAAATGGTGCAACCCACCCTTAAAAGCAATTTCCAGCGCTGTAAAATATATCTTCCAAGATGCATAACACGATTCTGCAATACGCCTAGATTTTCAGATTCACCGCCAATAAAAGCAACAGGGTTTTCTATCACACACAATGGAACTCCAGAAAACATGAAAAAATTGGCGCCAAGCCAACTCCATGCTATAGTCCTTACTGGATACAAGACTCGATGTATTACATGCGAAGTCTTTTATAGTTTTTGTCAAGCACTACTCCCGAGTAATTTAATACCATCGACAATGAAAGCTTCGCAGTCACAGACAATAAGCTTTTATTCTAAAACAAATCTCCCAAGATATTGGCCATATATCTCTTTATCTATCGGCCGTCTCCGAACTCGATTAATACCGGTTATATCTAGTTTATCCGCGAACTTGAGCCTATAGAGCGAATTTATTTGAATGAAAATAGGCGGTGTAAGTGTCCCATTGATTTTATTGCGGTGCCCGTGTTTTGCCGCGGCAGTTACGGGTTAATGGTGCAATTGGATTTGGAACAGTTGAACGAAACCGCAACGAGCCGTGGCTCGGTGACTTTTTGTCGTTAACTATATCTATTACCACTTTTTTCTGTAGCCGTTTTAAAGTTTGATATAAAGACTTTTATAATATTGTAAAGTGGGCCACGAGCGTTGCCGAGAACGTTGCCGAAGCTATTAAGTTGGTATAAAAAGTACGTTTTAGACGACAAAAGCACGCTAGCGGAGGGTTAATCGCGCCATTGGAGCTGCAATAATCGTGTTCCAGGCCGAGCCGCGTTTTGCCGCGCGACGAAACGCGCCCGTTCCGTTTTACATGCTGCGCTTATTTTTGTATAGTGCTGTCTATTGCACTCGCAGTGTAAACGCTCGTACGGAAATCGCGGGCTTTGTTTTTGAAATTGGAACTCGTGTTTTTAAATGTTTAAATGTAGCTTTTTAAGATGTTGCGGTATTTTTCCTTTGGGTGTAATTCGCCTATGTTTAGCACGGCTGGGTAACATTTTGTTTTGAGCTTTTTACCTTTTTAAGATGTTGCGGTATTTTTCCTTTGGAAGTAATTTGTTTTGAGCTTTTACCTTTTTAAGATGTTGCGGTATTTTTCCTTTGGAAGTAATTTGTTTTGAGCTTTTTACCTTTTTAAGATGTTGCGGTATTTTTCCTTTGGGTGTAATTCGCCTATGTTTAGCACGGCTGGGTAACATTTTGTTTTGAGATTTTTACCTTTTTAAGATGTTGCGGTATTTTTCCTTTGGGTGTAATTCGCCTATGTTTAGCACGGCTGGGTAACATTTTGTTTTGAGCTTTTTACCTTTTTAAGATGTTGCGGTATTTTTCCTTTGGGTGTAATTCGCCTATGTTTAGCACGGCTGGGTAACATTTTGTTTTGAGCTTTTTACCTTTTTAAGATGTTGCGGTATTTTTCCTTTGGGTGTAATTCGCCTATGTTTAGCACGGCAGGGTAACATTTTGTTTTGAGCTTTTTACCTTTTTAAGATGTTGCGGTATTTTTCCTTTGGGTGTAATTGGCTTATGTTTAGCACGGCAGGGTAACATTTTGTTTTGAGTATTTTACCTTTTTAAGATGCTGCGGTATTTTTCCTTTGGGTGTAATTCACCTATGTTTGGCACGGCAGGGTAAAATTTTGTTTTGAGCTTTTTACCTTTTTAAGATGTTGCGGTATTTTTCCTTTTTGTGTAATTGGCCTATGTTTAACACGGCAGGGTAACATTTTGTTTTGAGCTTTTTACCTTTTTCTCTTGATATTATTACTTTTATTCTAGAATATCTGCAGTATAATATATTCTATTTCTTGTACCATAAAGCTATCTAAAGTAACAACTGCGTATTTACCGATGTAACATCAACTTTGTGACATAAAATAAAGCCAGTGTTGTCTCCGCAGCGAACGCGGCGGCACGTACTATGATTCTGTGTGTGTACGTGATTTTTACTCGTTTCCTCGATGTAGCCGACTAAATATAGTTAATGTATGTATTTCTAACATGAATAGCGAACAAGAAAAATAATGTTTGCTTCCTACATCGTAAATATTGTACAAAACCGATGTATGAGAGTCTTTAGAAGTACGTTTAGAGTGTGTGTCTGGTTACATGGGATACATTTGAGAACTTATCTTCTACGAGAGGGCTACACTAGTGGTATAAGCAGCTAAAGTACTCTGGAGGAGGTGAGCAGAAGCTAGCTTGCCTCCCATGAGAAAACTTACCACTTTCGTCAATCCATCAGTCCCCTGGAATAAACCTGTCTTCTGCAACACAGTTTATTGCAATAACTTGCAAGCCAGGATCTCAATCAATTTCCAATTCTGCTAACACCTACTAAACCCTGTTGAGTGAATGAATGAATGAAAAAATAAAAATTCCATTCGTTCATTCATTCAGTCACTCGACAAAGCCCATTAACAAGTTTTCCATTCAACTGTACCTACATGTGCAATAAAAAAAAAATCTATGTCGCAATAATAAAGTCGAAGAAATTAATTGTTAATCAAATTGACGGTAGGTACTAATTTAAATACTTCGTAAGTATATTTATTTCAATAACAACTGTATTTTTTGGCTATAACACAACAAATGCTGACAACTTATTAGAACGAAGAAGAAAAGAGTCGAGGAGGCAGATTACCTATAATCCTTATCCATATCCTAAGGGCTCGTCGTCCCTACGATTATCGCGCCCCCCGGTCTACTCCTTGATATACAATGGTCTCGTTTGCACCATGTAACATGAGGCAACAGGGGCTAGTGTGAATCTTTGGGTCCATTCGAGTAATCGAGTCTGGTTAAACCACGCTGGGATCAGTGCTTTTCATTCATTCATTCATTCATAACACGACAAATTGACGGAGATAGTCAATTTGCTTAACAATTAATTCCCCCACTGTACTTACATACCTATGTATATGAAAGTATTCAGTTAATTTTCCACATTGTGATTAAACGACGCGTTATCGAGTGCTCAATCGATTTGCTGAAAGTAGGTCGCGGGTACACTTCCCTACAGAACTGTAGCTATTCGTGTTATGTCTTTAATTCAGAGGTATGTGTGTGCGAATGGTTTTAAAAGCACGATTATGCACTCGGATTGAAACTTTGCTTGTATCGCTAT
The DNA here is from genome assembly GCA_905163495.3 of Cosmia trapezina. Classification (NCBI taxonomy): domain Eukaryota; kingdom Metazoa; phylum Arthropoda; class Insecta; order Lepidoptera; family Noctuidae; genus Cosmia; species Cosmia trapezina. The sequence goes on from LR991023.1 coordinate 26,951,663, forward strand.
TGTTTTAAGTGTGGTATTTAGTTCAGGGTTGGAAGACAAGTATGAGGGGCTTGTGGCTAAGTAATATCCGTCGCACGGGCTGATTGATCAGGTTAAGCTACGCTTGCCGCGGTTGTTCCGTGGATGGGTGATCATCTTTACATACCAATACCCCCCCGTGCCTCGGAAAGGTCCCGGCGGTCATTCGTGGATCTTTGACAGTCGTTACGGGTCGTCAGAAGCCCGAAAGTCTGAAAACCAGTCTTACCAAGGGGTATCGTATTACCCAGTAACTGGGTTGTGGAGGTCAGATAGGCAGTCGCTCAATGTGAAACACTGGTATTCAGCTGCATCCGGTTAGACTGGAAGCCGACCCCAACAAAGTTGGGAAAAGGCTAGGCAGATAATGTTGGAAGACAAGTAGGAAAGGTTTTTGTTCAATATGATGGTTGTAGAGGTGTTACAAAATAATAGGTCCATTTTCCCCTATCGTTTCATATGCCAAAGAGAGACAAACATAGCGGGACAAAGAGGGACACCCTCATGTCATATCGGACTTCTGACATTGTGATAACTTTAAGGCTCTTACAGACAGAGGCGATATCGCGAGCGATATTGCGATATTATCGCGTCGCAAAACCGCTACGCGACACGTCGCGACGCGATATCGCCTCTGTCTGTAAGAGACTTTAGTCGTTTAGCAGTGAACTTGGGAGCTACAATAAAGGCTCCTGCAGACAGGCGTGACGCGACAGCTTGACGCGTATCTAGTAGAAAAATTTCCTTTAACGGAGCAAAACGGAATTTTGATATACTTAGGTACCTACTAAATAAATGAACCAAATTTCAGGCGACACAGCCCCATAGATAACCTTAACCTAAACATACATAATATGTAATAAATTAAATATTATTTATATAACAAAACTTGAGTTAACAATAGGCTTTATGTTAGTAGCACTTCACTATAACAGGTAAGTACGTGTTGCAAACGGATTGGTGATTTGATAGTGTAAAGAGGTTGCTACTGATCATCTTATCGTCGCGCGTCGTAATCTCTTAATCATTGGGAAGGGAAGAAAGCTTTCTCATACTACGGAAGTGCTTAATTATCCCAAGTTTTCTTTAAAGCTTTAATTTGAAGTCAATAATGCGAACTTTCAATGTTTTGTTACAAAAAGGGCAATATTACTCTCTCCTTCATCGTGAGCAGTTAAAATCATGCTTTACCCCACTAAAATCCATGTCTATCTATAAAATCTTTCTCCAAAACAATTTTTCCATCCATAAAAATAAACAATGAAAGTTTAACCCAGAAACAATAGTTTAGTAGAACCAGTTTGGTAGGTACTAAAATAATGCAGCATTTCTAATGTCATTTCACTATTCTGTATAATATGATAGGTGCGTGGGAGTCGGTGCGACCTTACCACCCACCAATACGACAGTATGCATTGCCGAGCGCGTCTGTTTGTCGGTGAATGCATTGTTTTATGCAACGAATTGTTAGGGTTAGTTTGCATTGGTGATTGGTATTATAGAGCTACGGTTATTAGGTTGGTTGCTCTGTATCTAGCCACTCCCGTGACGTCACGCATTGTCCTTGAGATTTTATAACGGCGCGCGACGGGTCGTCTAGCCACTTATACACGGCTTGTACACAAAATATTTCTATGAATGGATATGAAACTAATGACTGTTTCTTAAAGTGGATAGACCACCATAAGGATTCCTTTTTACCATGTTGGTACGGAACCCTAAAAAATCGCAATATCGATGTGTGAATTTCAACCGACTATTGTGCACTAGCCTTTTCAATGTTATGCAAGAATGAAGATCTATTTCGTTGCAGATATCAGCACTGGCACTATTGTATGACATTAAGTTCTTAATGAGAGTGCCTGATTGTTTGCGTGGGTTGCCAGTGGGTTTATTAAGAGATGGGTGGTCGGGTTTATGATATTTTGACGTATAATCGGATAGACATCGGAGAACATTAGGTGCATAGTCGGTTAACGGTGCCTAAGGCATGATAGAAGTACCTACTTTATGCATATTAACGTTGGAACGGGTTATTATTATCGCATGTTCTAAGAATGTGACAAAGTGTGTACCTATACTTACCTACGTAGATTATACAGTGTGAGTCTTCATAATGTGCACATATCAAAATGAAGGAAACTATGCTTAATTTTATCGACGGAAAAATTATTTAAAAAAATCTAAAAATAAAAACTTTTTTTAAAAGCATTTTTTAAATTCTTGTTTGCTGCTGTGCCCCTGTGTAAACAAAACAGTATAACTTTTAAACTAAACGATCTATCACGATGAACTAAACTCAGTAATGATTGGAAATAAGAGGGCGTCCTCATAAAATTAAAATTAAAGAAAAAAAAACCGTCTTCAATTGAGAATTAAGGTGTTTTTTTAACAAAAATCTGTCATTTTTTCACCAATTTTTGTAATAATTGTAAAATTTCTCAATAAACCCCCTATTACCTACCTTTTTTATTACTTTAAATTATTCTACATCGTATTAGCTTTCTAAAAGTAAAATTGCCACGTTTATACCTCAGTCACAGTATTTCCTATCAACACACACACACAAGGCCTTGCACATTGCTACGTATACGCACACACTTCACTTGACTTCGTGCTGTACGTACAAGTAGACACTTTAATTTTAATTTTTTTAAACATTTTTCCTATCGATAAAATTAAGCATTGTTTCCCTAATTTCGATATGTGCACATTTTGAAGACTCACACTGTATTATAATATTTATAATAGAAGGTTGGAATGTATGCCTATTTCCTTGTCTAGTTCTAACTAGAGTAGAAAGATAACTAACCGATCCATTAAGTTAATTGGAATCTTTAGTTCTGATAAAGTTATATCAAGTTGACTTGACCGAGTCGATAAAACAGTCAATGAAGTCAGAGAATTTATCTTAGTTCAATAATGATGATGATTTCTTTAGGTAGGTATTTATAGATGTGTAAAACTAGAAATTAGTTTTTTTTTATATCATCTGGCTCTTCCATTTTCTTTTTAATGGTGCATATGATTAATCGTACAATTTATGAATTAGGGTTTAAGTGAAAATAATAACCGAACGCTGTTTATGTACCTGTATCTTAAATCCTGTAGGTATACACATATTCAAGGATCGTAGGTAGGGGGCATTCTGTAGTTTTTGAGTTTATATAATGTAAATATATTACATTTTTTTATGACTTCTCTGTGTAAACTCCACTCAATGTAATAATAAAAAGCTTGTAAAAAGGAATATAGATATAACGGGTCTCCAGTCTCTACATAATTTATTTCTAATTATTTTTTATTTACATTTACAGAACTAGCAGCGCCCCGCAGTTTCAACCGCGTAAGTCTCAAACCTGTAATAATATTGGGATAAAAAGTAGCCTATGTGCTATTCCAAACCGTCTATAGCCTATATCTATCTCTGTGCCAAATTTCTTCCAGATCCGTTCAGCCGTTCTGGCATGCATGATTGAGTAACAAACATCCGTCTATCCAAGCTTTCGCATTTATAATATTATTAGTAGGATAGGGATAGTAGGATTAGTACGATGACTTTACCAGTTTTTGCATCATTTGCAAAAACTGGTAAAGTCATCAACTCAGTGAACAACTAGTTTGAGTCTAGGCTATAAATTCTAGCCTACATCTGCCTTAGTGACAACACAGTAAATTCTTATACACCACGCAAGATTAATGGCGCCGCACTATTTGTGTTATCACATTATTGAGCAGTACCTAGTGATGTCACATGTCGATAAAAACTTTATGAAGTGTCGATAGTGGAGTGTTGATATTTTATGGACGAAATTATAGTGATATAGGTTTCTGTTTAGGTGATTTTCCTTTAAGCACACAATCAATCAATCTGCCTAGCCTTTTCCCAACTATGTTGGGGTCGGCTTCCAGTCTAACCGGATGCAGCTGAATCCTTTAAGCACACACACGACAATAATATTATGGTATTTTTTTTTGTGAATTAACTTATGTGCATTAAGACTTTCTCGATAAAAAGAAATAAGTTCCATAGTGAGAAAAGCACTTATCATAGACAAAATAAAGAAAGGCTGCTAGTTTTGGCAAAATTACAAGTAAATTGTTATTTAAATTGAAAAGGATCAAAAGAAGTGGTTTACAAAGGAGGTTGGGTCCATTAGTGTGACTTTCAAAGTGAACTCACATTAAACTTACATTTCAGAACATTATTATTAAAAATAAATCTACTTTAAATAGCGAAAGTTCATTAAAAGTTTGTTTAAAATGATAAATGCTTTAAATAGGTCATGAAAGTTTCAAAAGTTGTCTAAAGTAAAGTTTTTAGTTTGTAATAAAATTGAAATTATGCAGTAAAAAATATATCTAAATACTGGTTTAACTTAAATTAATGTTTAATAAATCTGTTATAAAGATAAAAGTTCGTGCTAACTCTATTACTTAATCCAATTCTATTGTTAAGCTTCATTTATTTTGTTAATAACTGTAATAATTAATGCTTGTTTTAGATTGCTCTATTGTGGCAACTTAAATACTTACCTACGTGTGCAAATATTTCTACCATTTGACAAATGTCTCAACGCAGATTATACTCTATGTTTTCAGTAACACATTTTAAAATGTTTAATTCTAGGTTCGTCATGTAAACTAACAATTTATTTCAATCAACCTGCCTAGCCTTTTCACAACTATGTTGGGGTCGGCTTCCAGTCTAACCGGATGCAGCTGAATACCAGTATTTTACATGGAGCGAATGCCTATCTGACCTCCACAACCCAGTAACTGGGTAATACAATACCCCTTGGTAAGACTGGTTGTCAGACTTTCGGGCTTCTGACGACCCCTAACGACTGTCAAAGATCCACGAATGACAGCCGGGACCAACGGCTTAACGTGCTTTCCGAGGCACGGAGGAATCTCGGTATGTAAAGATGGTCACCCATCCACGGACCAACCCCGGCAAGCGTAGCTTAACCTGGTGGATGGACCCGTGCGGCTGTTATTACTTAGCGACGACCTCCTTTAAAAAACTAACAATTTAATTATAACACAAAATTCAGTTGCATACATATTTAGTTACATGTACTAAGCTTTTAGCTCACATCACATGAGGTAACATGCGCATTGCGTACATCACTACGGCCATAGTGCCGCCTAAATATTGATTCGATTAATCAACCTCTCGATATATTTGTCGATCGATTCGCTCGCTAGTCGTGGGAAACTCAATTTGAATCTCAATTATAGAAAACTATTACTGTCGATATGCGTTCGTGTGTCGGGTAATAGATTAAAAATGGACGCCAATCTCACGGCTATTTGAATGTTTAGTCAATATTAATGGCTTGCATTCGAGTTTAATTTAGCTAAGTGATTGAGTGAGTTTGTTTGACTTTGTTAAATAATGGTTTAACTAAAAAGTTTTTTAAAAGAGATTAAAGTTCGATTGAGTGTTACGAAAATAGTTAGAATAGCGAAATTTTCAGCTAGGTATTTTCTGCAAGCATTATTCAAATATGATAATACAGGAACCGTGTTTTACCATAAACCAAGATACAATACACAATGGAGAACAAAGAGTGCGGCGACCACACACTGTTGAATTTTAAATTAAAATTTTCAGTTCATGAAATATTAACACCGGAATAAAGTCGAGTCCGCACTGTCGTGCGCAAATATTCAAATAGACTGCGCTTGCGCCGGTTCCCACCGCGTGAAAGGTCGCTAGTGTGCACTCTGTGTTATGCTAAGCAATGCTGAGATACTACGCTGTAGATGGAGTGTGCACTACTGTTAAGGGATGGACGGTAGCGATATGAAATACTTTAGAATATTTTTCCCTCAGGAAACATTCTTTATTCAAAAATAAAATGTTACTGTGACACGACCTCAGCGGCTCCTTACAGGGAGAAATCAGGACTGTGTTGCAGGCGAAAGGATCCAGCTTTTTTTTCAAGCAAATTCCGATATGGAAATGGTATTTTTTTTTTAAGTTTAAAAGGAGATACAAGTAGATGTATTTATCAGCTCAGCCTTTAAAGTTTTAAACTAAATTATTATATATGAAGTATATAAATGCTCCCGCAGACAGAAGCGGCGCTAGGCGACTCTAGTAGAACAATTTCTATGAAAACTTCATGGAAATTGTTCTACCAGAATTACGTCACACCGTCGCGCTTCACGGCTGTCTGCGGGAGCCTTTAATCTGCGGGGTAGTTGTGTAGAATGACGATCGATCGCAATGCCTTTTATTTTGACAGTTCAGACACGTTCATTGCGTTATTGACGTTATTGAACGGACGAATTTTTCAAACCAATGAAGCAATGGTCCTCGTCAGACGTTCAGTCGGTCGATGGTTCGAACCCAGACAAGCGTTTTACTTTGTGTAAATTATTTCATCACCACTGCTCTCAAAACGGTGAAGGAAAAAATCGTAAGGAAACCGGCATGTCCTAGAACCAGAAATTCGAAGACATGTGATATCTACCAACCCGCACTTGGCCCTGGTGATGGATTGCGGCCCACTCCTTCAAAGTCATAGTCAAAGTTTTTATTTTTTAAACATAGGTTGAAAAATGTGTGTTATAAATAAAAATACAGAGATATCAATATCAAACGAATTAAGAAATTACAATTTAAAATTTGGAACACATATTTATCCACATAAATTACAATTAGTCTCTTATTCAATTAAAAAGTTGTTTCTACAGTCAAATAATTATAAAAATAAGTCTACATTAATTTATCATTAAGAAATTCATCAGTCGTATAGTAACACTTATCAATTAATAACTGTTTTTTTTAAATTTTTTTAATTGTGTAACATTCAAATTTTTTATGACATCTGGTAATTTATTCTAGGTCCTTCTCACCAAGAGGAGGCCTGTGTCCCAGCAATGGGAACATTTATTTTATTTATCTACACCCATTCTATAAATTCTCTATAAAAGTTTCTGAAACAGTTAGCTTATTGCCAACATTAAAACAGCCAGTGTCATAGTAACCATGGTAACCATAATAGCATCCAAACGGGTGCTTTAATGTTGTACTGAATTTCATAATGCAACTCGTTTTCAAAAAAAAGAACATTGTAATGCAGGCGCGTTTCACTACAACAGCGCCGTAATTTAAAAAAATAACTTATTCGAATTCACGTCGTATACTATGACGCCGGCCGCCATGTTCGATACGAGTATAGTAGTAGTAGTAGTAGTTTATGTATTGCAAAAAACTGTTTCAGAACCTTTTATAGAGGATTGATAACATGGATGTAGATAAAGTCTTGTATGCAACTGTACATAATTAGGTATTAAAACACTCATGTGATACTGTGATAAACCCACATTCGTGTTTTAATACCCCTTATTATACGTCAGTTGCATAAATAACTATTATTACACCCGCTACCACTTTTACTTGCACCACACACAAACGCCAGAAGAATGGACGCATCGTGGCGCATAAATAAATGCAACTTTACACAGGTGTATCGAAGGTACCGCGCCACGTATGCGGTTTGCTCCTGGCCACTATTGTTTGCACTCACGCTAGCGCGGAAGAGAGCTGGCCAGAATTCTCTAGTTTATTTTGAAGAATGTATTTTTTTGGTGGAAGGAGGTGGAATACTTCTTGTTTAGAACCCGGATGTGGGTGTTAAGAGATATTTTCACGAAGCATATTTTATTTACTTTAAACTTAGTATGTACAGTGGGCTGCATCAATTGGGTACCCCAATTGTATTAAAATTTTAATGCTAAATGTTAATTTGTTTTTTAACCGACTTCAAAAAGGAGGAGGTTCTCAATTTGATTACTCGAAAATGGCTGGACCGATTTGGATTTTTCTTTTTTTGTTCGAAAGGGTATACTTACCAAGTGGTTCCATGATCATCAAGTCAGGATCTGATGATGGGATCCCATGGAAATCGAGGGAAACCTTCAAATTTTATGGGCACACTTATATCGATTTCGGTATTTTTTATAGTAACTCGTGCATTTGCTCTCGGAAAGTACCATTTGGTGAAGTGGAACTGATGATGAAGACCACAGATGGCCATCGGAAATACTCAATTATATCTAAGTATATCACAGGTTGCGATTCGATTACTTTAATATGGTTTATGCTCGTCAAAATGCATAATGGTGGTGGTGACTTCACCATGAGCTCCAGTTCTCCTGGTTCTTACTAGGAGAACTCCTCAACAATTAACGTCCCTGCATCGGGAAAAGCAATATTTTGTAAAACGTGATGAGCAGTTGACATTGGGTTATTGTAAACTTAGATAAATTACAAACTGACCCACTAAAAAGTAAAAAATAAAAACTTTTTTACAAAAAACAAAACCGTCTTCCAAAAAAACACTACAAAGTGAAAAATAACTTTAATTTCGGAAGTCGGGGGCAAAAACCTAAAATACAGATCCAAAGACACCGACTTCCGAAATTAAAGTTATTTTTCACTTTGTAGTGTTTTTGTGGAAGTCGGTTTTGTTTTTTGTAAAAAAGTTTTTTAGTCGGTAGAAAATAGGAATGCTGGGCCGTAAAGAAGACGGATGAATTAAGATTGCATGCAGTGGAGATGAGAATGTTGAGATGGGTCTCAGTGGAGTGAGGAAAATGGATAAAGTAAGAAATGAATATGTAAGAGGAAGTTTGAAAGTGACAGAAAAGTTGAAAGGAAATCGTTTGGCATGGGCAATTGGGCATGTGAACAGGAGGGAGGAAACACATGTGACTAAAAGAGTGATGAATATAAATGTTGTTAGGTGGAAAGGGAGGGAATGATATGAAAGACAAAGGAGTGAATGATAGCGTGACGGTTGACAGCGGAGAACCTAGAGTACCGACCCCACGTGACAGGGATAAGGGCAGGAAGATGATGATGAGAAAATAAACTTCTTTGTCTATGTCCACAACAAGTCACAATTAATATTATAAAGGCGAAAGTTTGTGAGTGTGTGTATGTGTGTTACTTCTTCACGTTCAAACGGCTGGACCGATTTGGATGAAATTTGGTATAAAGATAGCTTATACCCTGGATTAACACATAGGCTACTTTTTATGTCGGTCTACGTGGGTGAAACCGCGGGGCGCAGCTAGTAAATGATAAAACGCCTGTTTCTGTTTCTCTCATCTTTTAAAATTTTGATAGTAAAATTATCATTTGTGCAGAGTACCTAGTTTCTAGAGCATAAAAATTTCATCACAATCCAACAATTCGCAGAAAATAATAAACAACGGAACATAAAGAGAATAATATACGATTATGAAACTACCTAAGGAATTATATTCTTGCTTACTGGAAGAAAATAATTTTTCCAGCGTTTCAGCTTGACCTTTACAAGCAATAAGTTTCAGACCTATATATTTAATTTATTATTTATGTCGAGCGAATAAAATTTAATTTTATTTCGTCTGTTTTCGTATTTTCATTTAATATTAAATATTCCGGTGAAATCAACTTTGGACGTATAAATAATAGAAAGTCAATGTGATTGTGTTCTTTCATGGTTTAAACAGAAGTTACTGTTCATATTAAAATTTTAAAAAACCAGGCAAATGCGTGTCGGGCCACGCATAATGAAGGGTTCCGTAGTTAGTATGAAATTTATCCGAAGAACAAAGTTAACATTGTGTGTCCACCTGTTTCAAAGAGCCTTAAATTAGGTCCACACAACTTAGATGTAGGTAGTAAACACGGCTACACATCAAGCTACACATTTCCAGTTTACACTGACATCTCATTGTAAGGAAATCCTATACAATGCGAGATCAGCTTATACTGGAAATGTATAGCTTGATCTGTAGCCGTGCGTACCTATAGTTATGAAAATTTGCATTCATTCATTTCAATTTTACGAATGTGACTATGTGATTATGACTTTACAAGTTATTACGTTTGCGTTAAGATCATTTTCGCCTAGAAAAGGTAAAAAGGTAAAGGTATAAAGGTTGGTAATTTTGAAGGCGCACTCAGTTCGGATCGTGATCGGTTTTACGAGTTTTGCCGATGCTACATCTAAGTTGTGTCGTACTGTACCTATCTATCTGACACCCAAATATACATATTATAAGCAGGCAAAGTCGCCTAATTTCCACTTCTTCCGAGGTAAAACACTAGGAAGTTGTGAAGGGCGGATTAAACGCCCGCCCTTCACCACTTGGAGGACTACCAAGTAATGTTGACATTAAAAAAGTGCTGATTCTAACTCTAAGGGCCTGTTTCACCACCTTAGATTAAGTCCTATTAACTTACTTGGCAGATAATTTCATACAAAATCTGTTCCATTTTTTAATTTATTCGGTAAGTAGTGGCTATTCGGACATCTTGAAATAGGCCCTTATGGAAACAGGCCCTAAATTAAATAAATGAAGTTTGCTTTTGACTTATACATAAACAACATTGTACATAGGTATATTAGGTAGGTGATACACTAGACTTATGTATAGTATTCTAAATAGATACTCACGTCTAGACAATACAAAAACAATATTAAATTATTAGCATTACTATTACTTAATAAGCCTTCCGTCTCGAGTTAAGAGGTGCTGACGCAGTATGGTAGTATGTAGCAAAAAACGTAATCGGTCATCTTGCATTCCGAGCGGCTGCGCGCGCGACGCGGCTCGCATACTGCGCAGACGCAACACAGATTAGCGCCGCTAGTAGTGGAGCCAGGATTTATGACGGTGGGTATTTGTTTAAAAGGCTAGGCAGATATTGTAAGTCGTATAAGTAACTGTTATATATATTATGTTATTTTTAGAGTGAGAAGATTCGCGTCGTTTCCGATAACCTTACCTGACCAGGTTTAATGACTAGTAGAAAGGAAAGCATCGTCATTTCTTACGTTATCTATATAAATAAAAAGAGAAGTCCTGACTGATTGACTGACTCATCAACGCCCATCCCAAAACCTTGGACCTATAAAGCTGAAATTTTGCAAAGAGGTTTCCTTTATAATGTAGACAAGGAATAAGTAAAGAATTCCCGGTAGTACGTTCCCGTGGGATGTTTTCCGACATCAACGCGGGCGAAGCCGCGCGGGGAGTTCTAGTACGTAATAGGGATCATTTTTGTACTACTGTTTGTTACTTCAATACTTGAGACAGGGTTCGGGTCGCGACCTACGTGGTATTGACTATTGGGATGGCTACTAAACAAACAATTTATTTTATAACGATTAAAAGGCTACGTTAAAATGATGGCTAATGACAATGTAGGCGAATGAACCCGGTTGCTGTCCGAATATGCACTGTCGTCGGCGCGCGCTCAACGTGGCCTTATTGATTCGCTAGATCAGCAAAAGGGTGTTAGAATAACATCGAACAGACAGTTTCGCGTGGTTTCACAATAGATTTTTTATTGTTATCTGCACACCTGGTTGCCAATAAGGTGTCAATCGACATTTAAAGAGTTAATGCTGTCAAAAAAGTTCCTACTAGGTATATGAACTTGGGAAAAAGTTTGTTGTAATACGTGTTTAATGTACCGAACACAAAATAACAACATAACAGACTTGTCCTATAAACCTGTCGCACGTCATACTGCCCCTACACGCGCGTGCCCGCGTCCAATGCGCCGCTCTGCGCGCACGCACGTTGTTGCAGCCCCAACTCTTATGCTAATATGCAACCACTAATAAGACAATCTATAGAAGAACAACTTACTCCTTCTTACATATAAGTACTTAAAACGCGGATTGACTACGATTTTAAACGGCACACAACCGCATAATCTATTGTCACCATTAGCTGGCTTGAAATAAGGTTGAAAATTGAAAATAGTATTTGTGTTGCCGAGATGTTACTAAGCTGCGAATGTCCATTTATTTTCCGGATTTTCTTTAGATCATTCAGAATATACCTACACAATAAATTAAATAATTGTCCGGTTAAAGTTAAAAAAAAATGCTTATCCTATTAAATTCTTTAAAAAAATGTTGTTATACGCCAATACGAGATGTTCGACGCCAAAGCTTATTTTTGTGGAGCAACATTCAAATTTTTATTGGGAATATCAAACTATTTTTTACTATTCTATTCGGTTAAAATTTTTCTTTAAACTTTTCTCTGTCCACTGTATTTTTTGCGTCGGATAGTTTTATTGCGTTACGTCATACTCGACAATCCAAGAAACCAATGTTTGTGAATATTGAGCTAATACCGCGTCTTAATCAAAAAATCAAAAAGCACTGACCGTTGAGGAGACCGACACTGGAGATAATTCTGTATTGACTTTTAATATTTAATTGATCATTGTGACCATTAGGCCCATGGGAATTCTGCATTTTTCTGTCATGGCGACTGTTAATGTATTCCATGGCAACCTTTCACCTTGCATGCTGATTCCCCATCGGTTTTGGTAGAAGTCGTGCGTGCTGATATTTTATTAGTATTGCAAGTCGTAACAACTGGTTTAAAACTGTGAGACTTTTGTTACATACTCTCGTGAAATGAGTCATGCCTTCCAAATTGATATATCATAAAGGCACCTGCAGTCAGGCACGACGCGATTTTAGTGGAGCAATTTCTATGAAAAATCCATGGAAATTTTTCTACCAGAATCGCATCGCATCGTCGCGTCGCACCAGTCTGCGGGGAGCCTTAAACCTTCAGAACAACTTAACAAAGTCAAGCTAGTACAAAGTGAAGTGCTACTAACATAATTATTATAAGACTTACTAGCTGTGTCCCCGGTTTTAGCCGCGTAAACCGAGATAAAAAGTAGCCAATGTGTTAATCCAGGGTATAAGCTATCTACATACCAAAGTTTATCCAAATCGGTCCAGCCGTTTGAGCATGAAGAAGTAACAAACATACAAACACACACAGAAGAAGAACAGAAGTTTTGTTTAGGTATAATAAAATATGTATGTTTAGGTTAAGGATTTTAACTATGGGCCTAAGTCGCCTGAAATAAATGGAATATTACTATTTGAATTGTCAAGGAGTCAATCAGTCGAAAAGATGAAGCTAGTTGCCAATTCCAAAGTGTAGTAGGTAACACATGCCCAAGGTTTCGTCAAGACATTTTTTTCCAATATCATAATGATTTCAAAGAATACGTATCTATCTACAAGTTCATTATTTTTAACGAACATGGTACGCAAACACATGTTCGTACATTAAGGGGCCCGCAGACAGGCACGAATCGACGGTGCGACTCGATTCTGGTAGAACAATTTCCATTAAGTTTTCATTGAAATTGTTCTACTAAAGTCGCGTCGCGCCTGTCTGCAACTACAATACCACCTTTACGGCAATAATAAGCCGACGTACGCACGGGCGTAAAAAAATCGCGGCGGGATTTTATCGCGCACTGGATTTTAAACTCTCGGTGTTGAGCCGAGCTTTGAGAATCCAACTTTACAACAACAGAGTGCATCCCAGCGCGACGAAAAAAACTGTTGGATTTTCAACTCCCGGCCCTAAGCAGAGCGTTGAAAATGCAGTGCGCGAAAAAATCCCGCCGCGATTTTTTTACGTCCGTGCGAACGTCGGCTAAGACTGTTATTATTGACACTTGTTCAATATCTAAAATTTCCAAGAATAAAGTAGGTAGGTAGCAGCTTATTATTTCGAAGAAAAAATACCAACAACATTATTGAAATCCGACGCTATCAAATATTGTATCAACGTTTCACTCAGCGAACTATTCGAGAGACCCATTCTTCTAAACAAAACCAATCGAATTTTCCAATTGAAAAAATATGGCTCGAAAAAACCGCATACAAATACACTGGCCAGATAACGATACAATTTATATTTATAGCAGTAATTCATACGAATACATTTATGTTGGCAATAGTTTTATACGGGAAACACTTTATTTTTTCAAAAGGGTCAGTTTAAACACACCTCGAGGTTTAAATGGTGATTCTATTCAAGAAAGAAGAAGCTACAGAATATATTTGGAATAACATTATGCCGAGTGTTCTAGGAAAGGATTTTGTATCAATGAACGGACAGTCGGACAGTTTTTATTCATACGTTATGGTTTCTGAGGTAGATTTTTGTATAGCAGTAAGTGGTTTGTTTAAAAACGGAATGGCCTTGGATTAGGGTTGGCAAAGATGTAGAATTTGAATGAATGGGAACGCATTACGATTATTGATTCAACTTTTTTTATGGATTCTCACATGCAAGCTAGGAGGTTCTCGGCTGTTTAACCGGGCTTTTCAGTGGTGCCTTAATAAATTAAGGCCTCCAGTCAGGGCATAAAAATAAATGATTGAGTCAGCCAGTTGTAAAAATTTCACTCTTTTGGTTGCACTAGTGGATTTTGCTTTTGCTAGCTAACTCCTAAAACTGACGAAAATATTTGTCGATTCTCTAAGAACACAATAGAACAAAAACGAGGATTGAAGTAGTCACCACCTCTCATTTGTTTGGCTATTGCAGTTTTTCAATTGTTTCTTATTCCTAACTTAGAAATATATAAATAGTGCAATCCACGAAGACGCGCCCCACTACTCCTCCTAACCTTTTTAGGGTTCCGTACCAAAATGGTAAAAAAGGAACCCTCATGGTGTGACTCAGTCTGTCTGTCTGAGCTGGATATCTCAAGAACTACTAATGCTATCAACTTGAAATTTGAAACAGTTTTAGATGACGTTTACCCAACTATTTTGCAAATAAGAAAGAAATAAAAATATTTATATTTTTTTTGCAACAGGGTCTGCAAGGGGCTCTTAAAAATTCAAAGTGGGGCTACTAGGGCATGTGGGGTATCATATGAAAGAACGCTGTTTGGACATTCTCAAATTTTTTTTTTCTTTTTTTTAGCCCAAATAATTCTCGACTTTTGATGAAAAATGTAAAAAAAATACCGTTCCCCCTTATGTTCGAAGTTTGCAAAGCGAAAAATCTGAAATTATTCTATGTGATAGAAATTTATGTAAAGATTACAGGAAAAATAAAACGATGTCTCTAAATAGCACAGTTTTTCAGAAATCATCAACAAAAATTACATATAAATGATGGTACGGAACCCTCGGTGCGCGAATCCGACTCGCTCTTGACCGGTTTTATAGTACAATATGTGTGCAACGGTTAGGACGAGTAGTGGGGCGAGTCTTCGTGGATTGCACTATCTATAAATAGAAATAATATGTATTTATTTGCGTAAAACACATACATATACGTACATACATAAAGTCACTTCTTATTCCCATGGGCGTAGGCAGAAACTAATAGAACGCCACCTGCTACGATCCTTACATATTCCTTCATACATCAGGGCCTCAAGTCTGCTATTACAATAGTGTCAGAATGGTCTATCATTGATTTCATAATTGTTGATTTTGACAAGTTTGGTAATCTACTAATATAATGTCGTCATAATGGCGTCATTATGACTTTCCAATGGTCAACCACTGACACTCCATTGTATGAAATTATGAATTTAGCATATTACGAACTTTTAGCACAATGACAATGCAGTGACAATGGGATCGTGTTGGAATGTAAAAAATAGCAGACTTGGGGCCCTGCACCCTAATTGCGTAACACATTAATCAATCGGAGTTTGAATCATTTTGAAACAAATTGCTTATCCATTGCTTCTTATGTTTGAAAAATTTGTCTGGTGGACAACGTAAATAACGCAATGAATGTTGTTGAACTGTCAAAATGAAACCAACTCCGATTGATAGTGTGTTACGCAATTAGGGTGCTGGTCATACAGTCACGCCGGTTGCCAGTACTACGCACCTGACTACCTGATTCTGGAGAACATCACCAATAAGCTCACTATCTACATCGCCACATGCGAACTACGCATCACAATGACATGACGTCACGCAACCTGCATCGCGCAATTAGAGTTTACCGCGCGACTAGCATAATAGGGATGATGACTAAAAATTTATTTTTTGTCCGTCATAGAGATTATTAAAAAATATTGGACACGTATTTTTTCTTTTTTTACGTAATCAAAAAATTACGGCTATACAGTGAGTTAAAATATGGCATGACGTCACGCGTAGCTAGATTTTATACGTACAAGTGACGTAGCGAGCCCCCACTCCCCAACTTTAATGCGTGATAGCTAAGTAATTTTTTATTAATATGATAAAGCAAAAAATACGTAAAAGCGTACGTACGATAAAGCAAATAATCTGACTGACGGACCAAATAGAATTTCTTTTTTTTTACCCAGGCATCATCCCTATTATATACAACGTTCCGACATCAACCGTCGGGCAGTTGCCCACCAGACACGACACCCGTCTGGTCGGAGGATCCTCCCTTTTCAATAGAGGATGAGTGAACTTTACACCCTGTTCCTCATGCCTCTAAAACTATAATTATGTCTTTCAAGGGCGTGCAGCGTTTTCACTCACATCTGCCTTGTTAGTCGCCTTCTATTAAGGCCGTATTATACGCCAATGACCTTGAGTGGTTAGCTTGCGCATTCTGGCCTGAGCTCACGCAACGCGTCGTACGTCCAGCCAGTAATAGGACTCGCCCATCAAGGAGCGCTGTCCCAAATTAGACGCATTTTTAATTTATTATAATAAAAAATACACATGTTTTTAAAAAGTAACAAAACCAAATCATTTTCGTTTGTATTGCAAAGTAGTAGATATTTTTTTTATATTCTTTTGATAAAAAATGAAGGAGTAAAATGGTTTCATCTTAACGATTTGGAGGTGATTTGGGGTTTTTTTTTTCTTATTATGTGATACCGATAGAAAAATTATGGCTAAACCAAATTACGATTCATATCATGTAGATTACTAAAAAAAATTTTCAGATGTAATTTCTCTGTAGGTTCCGGCGAAAAACTGCTTCATCTGCACGCTGTTTTTAAGCTTTTTTCGAAAGAGTAGCCTTAACTTGCAGAGGCAAAAATACGCGGCTATGTGGCGGAGATACATCATTTTATAAGCATACTTAATTGCATTAGTGTCTGCTAATAACCTGCATTAAAAGTTCCTTAACCACATTGCTAAGCACACCAGGGGTTTTCGCCTGTCTTGTTATCCAATTCCAGTCCACAGAGGGTCTGTATTCGAGTTTTAATACCAACTATAACTCTATTAAGCCTTTGTTTCCTCGCTGGGCAGTAATGAAAAAGGCGTTGAGGGATGATCTAGTCCTCTTAGGTTCTAATTTAGCTCCATTGAACAAATAAGGTACAAGTATTTTTACGTGTAGCCTGTTCTAAAACTATGTGGCAAAGGTGTACACAACCACTGTTCAGGTTAGATTCTTACGCAATAATTCACTAACACAGCTGTCATCTTTAGAAGGTGTCATCTTTAAAAAACCGGCCAAGTGCGAGTCGGACTCGCGCACAAAGGGTTTCGTACCATTATCTATAAAAACGGCAAAAAAATCACGTTTGTTGTATGGGAGCCACTTACCTAAACATTCGCTTTATTTTAATTTAATTATTTATTTATTTTTTAAGAAAATATATAACTAAATATTCTGTGATTATTTCAAGTGTCTACCTGTTGCCGTTATCAATATTGAGCAAAAAAAAACCACGTTTGTTGTATGGGAGCCCCCTCAAATATTTCTTTTATTCTGTTTTTAGTATTTGCTGTTATAGCGGCAAAAGAAATACATCATCTGTGAAAATTTCAACTGTCTAACTATCACGGTTCATGAGATACAGCCTGGTGACAGACGGACAGCGGAGTCTTAGTAATAGGATTCCGTTATACCCTTTGTGTACGGAACCCTAAAAATTAACCTCATTATTGTCAAACGAAAAACATTTTAAGGTGATTTAAAATTAGAATTTCGGAGTAAGGAATTTATATAATCAAATGAAAGCACTCAATTTGTAAGTGGCACTACAAATTGGCTTTCACAGGTTGTTTACATTTTCAACAGGTATTTTTAGAAGAGTACATAGTTTCGTTGTAGAGCTAGCTTGTGAAAGGGGTCCAGAAATGCTACCTATGGGTCATATTCATTTTAATTGTACATGTTACGAAACGGAAACGAAACGGAAAGTAACGAAAATAACGAAAGAAATAAAAAATAAATAATCCGCGGGCTTGAATCCCGTTAATTTTTGTATCATGAATAGGCACAAACACATTACCCAACTTTTTTGGATGCTCGGCTAAGAACTGCCTTTTCCATTTCGTTGCGTAACGAAACATAACTAAACCGACATCAACAAAACTAAATAAATATATCCTAGCTTTTTGAATAAACATTAGTAAACACTCTTATATGTAGATTTATAGCCTAACTTTATCTGTGCACTGCAAAAACAAATAAGTATTATCATAATTACAAAGTTTTCTTACCTTATTCACAGAATTTTCGTAACTAAACGGAAAATAAAATTCACAAAATATTGATGTGCTGAATTATTATGACAAGCCGTTGCAAAATAACGGACTGTCTATGGTTCATACATTCATACATCAATGTTGGCAACACAAAAAAGATAAACAGTTAGTTTTCAATGAACAAATAACGTTCGAATTGTGTAACGAAACGAAAGGTAAACGAATTTAAAATGCATTTTCTATTAAATATTATTCAACAACATTAATGAGTTATTAATAAATCAATAGCTTTATTATAATGTTATCATAAAATTTGTATTAAAGGACACCACTACAAATTGCAGTCCTGCAATTAAGCCTAAGTAAATTGGCCATGGTATTGTGACATTATAAATTTGTATGGGTAGATAATCTTTAGTTTTCTTAAATTAATATTTTAGTATCTTAATTGTTTAAAAGTCGCATAAATTTGATATTCTTTACATCAAAGAACACCCAGTTGTACATATTTTAAACTAAATTATGATATTGTCGTTTATTTTAATTGCAAAAAATCATAAAAAGGACTGTTACATTTGTGGATTACAAATGTACAATTAAAATGAATATGACCCTTATAACTGTATTTACTTCTGCCATCAAAAAGCATTGCTGGTTTGTTCTGATTTGGTGTTTTAAGGCGCGGTATTATCTCAATATTCACAAAAATTGGTTTCTTGGATTGTCATGTACGACGTAACGCAATGAAACTATCCGACACAAAACATACAGTGGACAGAGTAGGGTTTAAAGAAAAATTTTAACCAAATAGAATAGAAGGTAGGAAGGCCTTTAGTGTGGGACGCAACTTGTGTCGATACTCTTGCGCCATCCCATCTTCCTGGCTCGGCGTGCTGTGCTGGCTCCGCTGCTGCGGCTGCGGAAAACCTCAAGCAGCGGAAGGATAATAACCTTATCGGTAATTATATTTTTGAGCCGTTTGGGGTTGAAACCCTCGGGCCGTGGGGTCCGAGTGCTCATAGTTTGTTTTGTTGTGACACTTTCCGTGACCCAAGGGCTGGCTTTTACCTTGGCCAGAGGATTAGCATTGCCATACAACGTGGCAATGCCGCCAGTCTCTTGGGTACTCTACCAGTCGACAGCGATGCGGAGGAATTTTTCGACGCCATATTTTAGTTTTTTATTAGTTTTAGTTTAAGATATTATATTTTTAAGTAATTTTAGCTTATTTTTAAGTATATTGAAATATTATATAGAATAGTAAAAAATAGTTTGTTAGTCCCAATAAAAAATTTGGAAGTTTCTCCACAAAAATAAATTTCTTTGGCGTCGAACATCTCTCTACTTTCAGCGATAACGAAATTCTTTTTTAAGAATTTAATAGAATTAGCATGTTTTTTAAACTTTAACTGGACAATTATTTAATTTATTGTTTGTATTCTGAATAATCTAAAGAAAACCCGGAAAATAAATACACATTCGCAGCTTAGTCACATCTCAGCAACACAAATATTATTTTAAATTTTCAACCTTACTGTGTGCGCTTTAAAATCGTAGTCAGTCCGCGCCTTAACATTGTTTCTAGAATTTGCAAATACTGCCAACCCTACAGTATTTCAAAATTCTAGAAACAAAATTGTGCGGAAATTGGTTGTCATGGTAGCGGCATGTGATGCGGAGGAATGAGGAAAATATCGTGAGGAAAGTTTTGAATAAGAATGTGGATGGCTATACGAATATGGGAAGACCAAAGTAAAGATGGATGGACTGTGTGAAAGATGGGGAGTGATACGTGGGTCCGAATGACGTTTTTGCGAAGGTCGCCATTTCGAAAAATTTTGCGAGTAGTACGCCAGTTCGAAAACTCATTAAATCGAAAACCGCTATATCGAATGACGTTATCGCGAAGGCCGCCATTTCGAAAAATTTTGCGAGCAGTACACCAGTTCGGAAGTCATGGTATCGAAATCCGATGTTGAGTTAATTTGTGTGGGAATCGAACTCACGACCCCAATGAGACGAGACACAGAGAGCATGGCCTTTTGATTTAGTTTGGGGAAAAAAAAAAAAACGCAAACTCAACATCCGATTTCGATACCATGACTTCCAAACTGGTGTACTGCTCGCAAAAATTTTCGAAATGGCGACCTTCGCGATAACGTCATTCGATATAGCGGCTTTCGATTTAAGGCCCAGGTTCCAAGATTGGTTTAGCTCGGTGTGTAAGTGAAATGGCGTTATGGCTGTCTAGTTTGACGCACGAGATAGAAGATTCTCACGCGCACCGGAATTATGTCGTAAAAATGCAAATTAAATCGTATAAAATTAGAAATTAACTATTTAATAAAAAGTAATCCATCACTGGATGCAGTTTGGAATTTGACATTTTATGGTATATTTTTAATTATAATTATAATTGTTAATGAAGGAATAAACTGCTTTTAAAGATTATTAGGAGGTATGTTTAAAGATTTTTTTGGTGCATTAAAATATGTATAATTATGTTTTGGCTTCCATCACTGTATGCGAAAAAGACTTGAAAATATCATATTTTTTTTACATGTCAAAATTATTTACGGTTTATGAGATACACTGCTTTAAAAAACCACCTTTTTGATCGTTTTCAGGAAATCTGGGCCTTAATGAGTTTTCGAACTGGCGTACCACTCGCAAAAATTTTCGATATGGCGACCTTCGCAAAAACGTCATTCGAACCTACATATCACTCCCGTGAAAGATGATATGGCTATAATAGAATGGGAGTGACTACCGAGATGACGACTAACAGAGAAGTATTATGGAAGAAAAAGATATGTTGCGCCGACCCCAAATAGATTACTATAAGGGCATGAGAATGAGGATGACATTGTGTATTTGTGTGTGTGGCATAAGTTGGAGTATAGTCGATCTCGTAATTTACCACTTTGACAATAATTCCCAGTAAAACTAAACTTCACTAAGGTTAAAATTATCTAACCATCTCATAGACAATGTATACCTTGTCTTTTCTGACGTGCAAATGACATTCAACCTTACGGTCATAAAATAGTACATTATGATATAAGAGCGGTAAGTTGAAAATTACAGCCGAGGCGATATTGCTAGCCCGAGCCGTAGGCGAGGGCTACAAGAAAGCAGAGGCTGTAATTATCAAAGCGCACGTATGTCATACGACGTTTTATAACATATTTGCGAGGAAATAAATGAAACTCGGACTTTCATAAACGAATACTTTAAAACACACTTTCTGAAAATGAATTTGGATCTTTGCTTGTTTTCCATAAGATGAAATTTTGATACGCTTGTAAGTATCTATCGGTCGATTTTTCAGGCAAGAGGCTTAGTGTAGCCTTTTTCGCTGCCTCTGAGACTTCTGGCGGTGCCGAATTAATAAATTCATCATTACTTGACGACATTTTTAAATAAAAACAATATAGCGAAAAGAAAAAGCGCGCGGAATAATTTTTACTTGTTCACATTTCACAAATTAGCGATGCGCGCGCATCAGCGCTTTTTTTTTTTAAAGCAGTCTCAAAAACAGCCAGTATTACTAATAAAGTAAATTAATATTTTTTTGTTTTTGTTTGTTGTTGTTGCAATTTATTGTCAAAATTAATTAAATTAAAGAATTAATTCTTTAATTTAATTAATGTTTATTTTTTTATTTTATCTCCCAAAGTTAATTTTATTCATAAAATTTTTACCACTTTTCTGACATAAAAACTCTTTGCTAAGATTTAAAAAGTACCTTTCGTTTTAGACGGAGCATCTTGATAAATTACGTTATACCTTATTAAAAAGAACCTGTGCGTTTTACATTATAATTACGCACAAGTACGTAATGACATACATTACGATATTGAAATTCGTGGAATAAGAGACCCTTTACGAGCAAATGTGTTATAAAAATAATTACGAGGTTAATACAATACTTATTGGTAGTATAAATTCGTTGAAACTATAATCGTCTTAAGGCCCAGGTTCCAAGATTAGTTTAGCTCGGTGTGTAAGTGAAATGGCGTTATGGCTGTCTAGTTTGACGCACGAGATAGAAGATTCTCACGCGCACCGGAATTATGTCGTAAAAATGCAAATTAAATCGTATAAAATTAGAAATTAACTATTTAATAAAAAGTAATCCATCACTGGATGCAGTTTGGAATTTGACATTTCATGGTATATTTTTAATTATAATTATAATAGTTAATGAAGGGATAAACAGCTTTTAAAGATTATTAGGAGGTATGTTTAAAGATTTTTTTGGTGCTTTAAAATATGTATAATTATGTTTTGGCTTCCATCACTGTATGCGAAAAAGACTTGAAAATATCATATTTTTTTTACATGTCAAAATTATTTACGGTTTATGAGATACACTGCTTTAAAAAACCACCTTTTTGATCGTTTTCAGGAAACCTGGGCCTTAAAATAAGGAGAAGATTCTGACGCGACTAAGCAGCTGTGAAATTTAACTTACCAATTTAAGTTAAAAAACGATTATTAGATACAGACGCGGGACTAAAATAGATACAAAATTAATTACCTCGCATATCCGTTGGTCTGTTCTTCGTCTCATTTCAATCTGCTGTAAAGATCTGGAAATAAGGAGAAATAACTGGTTAATACTGGTTTTAACACATCAGTATTATAAACAAACAACAAGATAACAATATTACTGCACATGTTTTTTTTTTTTTTTTAAGAAAAACCTTTGGTATTTTCAAATTAGTATTCATAAAATACTGATTGATGTGTTCCAAGAACACTGATGTTAGCTTTTAATAGTTTTCTTTCATTATTAATTCAATCATTTGTATTATTTTTATTTATCAGTTTATTTCATCATCTGCCTAGCGGTAGCCTTTTCCCAACTATGTTGGGGTCAGCTTCCAGTCTAACCAGATGCAGTTAAACACCAGTATTTTACATGGAGCGACTGCCTATCTGACCTCCACAACAAACTTACTGGGTAACAGGACACCCCTTGCTAAGACTGGTTGTCAGACTTTCGGGCTTCTGATGACCCGTAATGACTGTCAAAGATGCACGAATGACCGTGCTTAACGTGCTTTTCGAGACACGAAATTGGTATGTAAAATGGTCATCCATCCACGGACCAATCGCGGCAAGCGTAGCTTAACCTGATCGATCGACCTGTGCGGCTGTTATTACTTGGCCATCAGTTTATTTATTAGGTAGGTATACGAAATTCCTACAGATGGATCGGTACTCCATAATTGGATATGAGGCCATCCTGGGTAAAAAAAAAGAAATTCTATTTAGTCCGTCAGTCAGGTAATAAAAAAATATTAGACAAGTATTTTTTGCTTTATCATATTAATAAAAAAATACTTAGCTATCACGCATTGAAGTTGGGGAGTGGGGGCTCGCTACGTCACTTGTACGTATAAAACCTAGCTACGCGTGACGTCATGCCATATTTTAACTCAATGTATCGCCGTAATTTTTTGATTGCGTAAAAAAAGAAAAAATACGTGTCCAATATTTTTTAATAATCTCTATGACGGACAAAAATAAATTTTTAGTCATCATCCCTATTCAAGGAAAAAAACAAACGTAATAGTACTCTTTGCCCTTTCAATCATCATTTTCAAAAGCACTACCTACACTTGTGTTATGTTATGCTAAGTACTCCAACTTTGTATTCCCTTTCTATTATATAAGTACGCCTACCATGGGCGTACCCAGGGGGGGGCAGGGGAGGGCAGCTGCCCCCCCCTGGATCTTGTATGCCTAAGTAATGTTGTCGAAAAAGAAGAAGAAGAAGAAGTTATTTTAGAGCCACGTCACGTTGTCGTCGTCGTTGTCGTGTACTTACTTTACAATTAAGTACAATATGAAGCATTAATTTTAGTAAAAACCGCGCCGCGCGGCCATAAACCTGCCTTTATTCGTCTATGAATTAAGCGACTGCATGCTAAGGGCACCCCCTGTGGGGTACGTACTTCGGCTTAGGGCTTCACTGGGGGGAGTACAGCAAGGAGGAACAGGCTGGATAATTATTATGTGCTTGCTACAGGCTCAGCTACGCCACCAGCTGGCACTCCTTCACCGGTCAAGGGTCGGGGGAATTACGTGGCGGTTGTCATCGCAAGGGACCTCGGCGGCGAGGTCGGAATGAATTTTTGTGTTTGTAAACTGTACTGGTGGCCCTAATTTTCCCTGGAAGAGGGTTTAGGGGTCATCGGGGTCGGTGAGAACATGCCTTGGACGGCGGATTTTACTGATTTTAGAGGGGATATAACTATCGGATACGACCAGAGGGGTGCGATGTTTCGCGGGGGTATCGAAGAAACGCTTGGAATTGCGTTTCAAGAATTGATTGATAGTTGGGATTTTAAGGTCTAGTTGGAGGATTTCATTCCGAACGATCCAAGGGGATCCCGTAGCCGTTCGGAGGAAACGATTTTGTATGGTCTGCATCATATGGATGTTTCGGGACTTTGCGGTTGGAAATACTGAACCCGCATAGGTCATGATTGGGAGAATGTACACGCTGTATAGATGCGCAACTTGCACTTAAGTGACAATTTGCTACGTGCATTCAGAACGAGACTTCATTATGTGCTTAGAGGTCTCATCAAGGTCACACCTGGATATTTGATTTTTTTGGATTGGATCGCTTCTCAGAAGGGATCGGCTTGCTAAACATGGTGATTGGTCGGTGGGGGGAGATCGATTGAGACGCGGTTTCAAAAAGAGAACCGCTTGACTTTTGTCGGGATTGACTTCGATTCTCCACTTTCGAAACCACGCGCCGAGTTTATCGACTGCGGTTTGGAGAGTGCGAGCGACAGCGCTCCTTGGATATGATAGCGAAAAGTGCGGAAAGACAAAAAGTTTCGTAAGATGAGCACGAGAAGGTCTGGCACACCGAGTTTGTAAAGCTTATTATAATAAACCGTTGTTCTAGACTTTGTCAAACGCTTTCGCTTTATCGAAGAAAACAGCACCCGTCATCGAACCACGTTAGAAACCAACGCTTATGTGGTGGACTTGGTACGCAAGAGTGTTGGGTTCGACAGCCAAACTGCTCGTTAGGAATTAGGCCTCGGCATAATCTTTGAGGCGTTTATAAATAAGTCTCTCAAAGATTTTACCGAGGACAGCAGACTGATGAGGCGAAAAAAAAAACATGTGGGGGACCCGGCTTAAGAAATTTCTGGTTTGCCCCCCCCTGGGCCTAAAGCTGGGTACGCCCATGACGCCTACAAATACCTACAAAAGAGCTGTATTCCGAACCACTCAAACACCTATTACGACCTATAAAACCCCCACTTTTTCAGTATCGACACAATCCCATTCAGGCCTAAGTGCGAAAAGTTCAATTTGCGTACATTTGTGGGCGTACAACCCTAGCTTGGTATATTTACCGTGATGAATAGGGCTGTCAAAGTTGCCAACTCATTCTTTTATATTGCACGCTTTATTTTGGTTTTCGCTAATGAGCTTGAGGTTAACGGCAACTGGCAACCCTTTGGTTAGGGATGAACGGTTCAAAATGAATGATAGATGCAAGTCATCTAATTATGTGTGACATGGTTGGGTACGGTGATGAGATTCAATTTGTGAAAAGCGGATAAAGCGTGGGTTAAAAGGTTTGTGTTTTTGGAGGAAATAAACTCCGGTGTATAAATTACCTAAGGTTTATTTATAGTTCGAATCAATGCATGATTTTTTTTTTCTAAATTTTTAAGGAAATTCTTTAAAACGGCTTGCGGTAGGAGGCAACTGGTAGGAATCGTCACGTAACGAAACAGCGTTATGCGAGTTTCTCTCTCTCGAAAGAGAAAGCGTGAATTTGGTCTAAATGAAAATCCAAGATGGCAGCTGCGAAAGTGTTCAAAATTTTTCATCATGGGTGTCGTTTAAAATCCAGTATGGTGACTCCGAAAATGTTGTTTTTGTTTTAAATCACACTGATGTGAGAAAGAACTTCGTTACTGAAGGGGTCCCCCGACCGCACACGTTTATTTATATCGCCTATTCGTCACAGGCACATTGGGTGTCATTCCATGTGTGAAATGTCCAAGTATAAAAAAAAAAAAGAAAATACAAACTGAAAACGTGCCTATAACAACACCAACTATGTACTATTCAAACCGAAACACAGCAAAGCAAAGAAAATAAGTATGGCGGTAGTAGGTCCCCGGACGAGCTCCTTCACAAAGATGTATTGCTTCTACTACAAGATTATATATGGCAGACCATTGTGTAAAGTCTAAGACCAGCAATGGCCGATGGTAGTCCATTGAAACCTGACTAGCTACTTACTCCACGTATTGTGTAGGATTGTAGTCTTAGTGAATGTAGGCTAGGAGCACTAAAATGCGGTCAACAGCGGTCAGTATAGTATAGGAGCTACCTATATAATTTTAGCCATAGAGCTTCACTCTGCACTTCGTGGCTTTTGACCGGCTATTATCAGTGTCATAGTGTAAGTTGTTAACGTAGTTGCAGGAGCTCGTGGCTAAGTAGTAACAGCCGCACGGGTCGATCCATCAGGTTAAGCTACGCTTGCCTGGGTTGGTCCATGGATGAGTGATCTTTACATATCGCGACTCCTATTGCCTCGGAAAGCACGTTAAGCTGTTGGTTTCGGCTGTCATTCTTGGATCTTCGACAGTCGTTACGGGTCGTGTGACCACCAGTCTTACCAAGAGGTATCATATTACCCAGTTAGTGGGTTGTGGAGGTCTGATAGGCAGTTGTTCCATGTAAAATACTAGTATTCAGCTGCATCGGGTTAGACTGGAAGCCGACCCCTCCCCAACATATTTATGAAAAGGCTAGGCAGATTGATTGAGACATCAAAATGTCTACTAGTCTGTAATAGTTGAATCTCAATGGCTATTTCATGTTCTAATTTGGTAATTTATGAAACTTACATTTCTTTTATCATAAAGTTATCAATTTTATCATACCTACCTAAAAACAACAATAATAAAAAATATTAGCGTAACAAATAAACGCTTAATACATATTTATACAAAATTATTCAAGGACTATAAAAATTGATTTACTACACAATGTCGTACTGTGTCGAATGTACACAAATTATGTAGTCATGGTGCAAACAGTAGGTACGTGTTCGCAATATCTACTATGTATGTACAATTATTTACACCAGGTTTGTAATACATTCTCTTTTACAAACTGTAATTATGTGACTTTCAATTGTGTTGATGTAATAATCCACAGAGTTAGGTTGGGTAGATACTTATTGAAAAAACTTTTTTATAAAAATGAATGAATGTTGACTTCCAAAAGCAACACTACAAAGTGAAAAATAATTTTAATTTCGGAAGTCGGTGTTTGGTTAAATGTATTAAAAAAATAAAATTTAAAAATATACGTGCCGAATTGAGAACCTCCTCCTTTTTATCGTCGGTTAAAAAAGCTATTAAGTATTCGATTTTAATGTTATGTTTGCTAATGAATTGTAAGTTAATTAAAAGTGTTAGTTCATTCAGTATGTTTTAACGTAATTGTAGGATTTGAAGGAGTTATTTACAGCCAGTTCTAACACCAAATAAATTGGGATAAAATCAGGAAAATGGTGATGATGATAAATTAAAGCTTCTAAAATATGATAATAATTTATATAATGTGAAGCAGAAAAGAGAGAGAAAACAGAAAAAAAAATGTGTTCAGTTCTTTCGATCACTTTAAAATTCTGCAAAGAACACTTCAAACTAACCAAATTAATTTAAAATTTTCACACATTCCAGCACTCATGATCAAACTCCAAATAATTACGAATTGTTCTTATTTTCTTCAAAGACGAAGTGATTTCCCAATATTGCTACTGTTTGAAGTCCTACCCACCCCTAAGTAGAAATAGCGTGAACAGTAAGTAATACTTTGGAGAGGGTACTCGTAATTCAAGCGGAATTCAGTACAAAGAGCCACCAGCTTTGGTGGGTTCGTCGTCTTGCCGCAGGGATGACAAACCCTACGCACAAGTTTTTAAGAAAATATTTTGTAGGTTCAGGGATGATGTACTGACGGATGATAAGATTTTGTGTAGGTATTGATCAAAAGGGCTGTTATTAAATAACGAAATCGCTTAGCTGGTTTCTTGGGAAATTTGGCACCACTGTTTCATCAACATCCTTACTGCAATAATTGATTAAATTGTTGAAAAAAAATGATAGCAGTTTTCACCGAATTGTTTCAAAAGTTTGATTTTGGTTAAATGTTAACTTTTTGGCACATCTATATCCAAAACCTGACGTCACCGTCAGTGCATGGATGCCAGCGCGATTATCTTACTTTATGGTTTCAACAAGCTGTCAAATGTCAGCAGGTACTAAAGTAGTCTTACAACAAACCAACTAAATAATATATCCCGTCAACCGATAAGGATGGATCGCTGGACTTTAGATCTGACTGCGGCCATTTACATTTTGAGAGATTCCTATGTTTCAGTGAACCGCAATGGCGTGATTTATGACCCCTGCCAATTCCGTGTAGACTCTGGCGCGTGCCATAAGGTTTGCCATCCCTGAGCCACCCTGGTAGATTAGTATTCTTCCCCCGTTCTTTCACGCATAATAAATTTAATCCGGGGATTGCATTCGTTAATCTCATTATTCTTGTACATATACCGAGAAGGAATAAGTCGTGTCGAGTTCAGTGGGTAATCTGTTATTTTGTTTGGATCGGAAATATTTAAGACACAATGCTTCCGCTAAGTGTTTGTACCAGTTTTTTTTTTGTGATAAAGAACCAGTTTGAGGCAAAAGGTTCCTCTTATTTTCCAAGAATTATTTTTCTATGTCTTTGTTTTGACTTCCTTTCAAGCATTTCAGAAAGGTTTTATGAAGGCAGTAGTTTCATTTCTGCAATTTTAACTTTTTTTTGCATAAGACAAGGCTCTCGTTTAACTGTGCAGGTACTACCAAATCTGGTGTAGGAAAGAAGATGGCGTCCGCTTTCGTGGAAGGAACCTATTCTCTCTCCCTATAGACTTCTGACAAAAAAATTTTGGACCATGGCTTGGTAAAACTGTACCTTCCTGTCGACACCTACCTATACCTAGTACATTTTAAGGTCACTTTAGACACCGCAGCTAAGTTGTGCGGACGTGCGGAACAAATTGACTTCAACAGTGCTGCAAGAACAGCATGGGTAATTCGATAGAACCTTGAGAAGGTTGGAGACATGATTAACATTTACTTTAAGATTAATCTAACGAATATGGAAATTGCTACTAAACAGAAAAGTTTTTAGAGTTAAAAAGAAAACTATGTGTGTTTATGTCCCATGTAATAGAAGACGACTTCTTACCTCCTCATCTAAATCTCCAGGCATGATTATATACAACAGTTTTAAGTACATACAATAATCTAAGTCCCAAACGGTACGGAGTTAGGTACAGAACATTAACCGCGTCGGTCCGACCGCACATTCTTGCGAATAGAACGAAGTTTTGTTTCTCACGCAACAAAGGGTCGCCTGCCCTGCGGTCTTTACTGAACGAGGTTCAAGCAAGAACGGAGCGGAACGGGGCGAAGCGGGAAATGACTCTCTCGCTTCGCTACGTTTTAATTGAAAGGGGGTAGTTAATGTGTCGGTATGTTGAATGGAGTTCAGTGCAGTGGATGGAAACTATTTAATGCTGATACGAAATTTTGGGGTTACCTACATCCCCTAGCAGGTTGAAGACAACGGCTTAAATACATGCTGACTATTTAAAAGTAATAAATTTTGAGTAGATTTCAACCACTCAGCTATGGAAGGTTTTCCTGGTGATGATGGAGATTTGAGTGTGGGTCAACATAGGAGAGGCTGGATTCAAAGCGAATTACAAAGGTTGCAATTAATTCACCATTGATTTAGTACAGTCCGCGAGGCCTAAGCTGAGCTTTGCATTTGTGTAAGTGCACATAGATAGTTTAGGTGTGACGTCCGACATAGAGCGCGACGCGTCCTTTGCTTGGTTTAAAACCGGTTTATACTGCTTTTTGGCAATCAGCCTGAGGCGCGGTGCGTCCCTCGCGCGACGCAACTCCGCTTCTTTGGTGATCACTCACACAAATGCAAAGCTTAGCTTAGTCCTCGCAAACTGTATCTAAGTTGCATGCACATCTAAAATGACATGGACATACTACAACATACATACTACTACTACTTATCTAGCAGACCGTTGGCACATAAACGACGTACCAGCGATCCTCTTAAGCTCATTATTTCTCGCTCATTATCCTGTATGACCGCACCCTAAACCTCTCAGTATTTAGTGGAAGTTTGTCGTGCTCCAGGAGTTTAGGCTACAAATGATGGGCCGTAATTAGTAAGTTGCGTGAGTTCGTACGCGCAAAATAGTCGAGGAGCTCTCGTTTGAGGAAATATTCCAGAATTGGGGATAATGCGGTCGAGGGTGTGGTTATGTTGGGTAGAAGGGTATTTTTGGGTGACATGTCGTGAGTATCGCGTGTTTGTGAATACTTTTAGGAGTTTTCTAGGTATTTTGGCATAGTTTAAGAGAGGTTTAGACTAGAGGGTATGCTGATGATGGTGCAGGTTGATTAAGGTCTATTCTAGCATTTTTGCTCGTGCCAAAACTAATGGAAGTAAAATTTGGTTTTGTTTACAAGAAAAATAAAGGGAAACTAAAAGTTTACGTACAGTCAGCAACAAAAGTCCATTATCACTTGACTTTTCTAAATCTTAATTATTGAGAAAAATACTTAATTAAAATCGGAACAGATGTAAATTTTAAAGAAAATTAACTCTTATATAATAAATGCAATGCTAAAAAGCAGTTTATCGAATCATTCTGTATTAATTTAGATGATGTCAAAAAGTAGCAGTGTTAACCGAATTCTGTTGCTATCCGAGAAGACACATCAAAACATCGTTTTGCAATATCGTGTTTCTATCAAAGTGTTAACTTAATATAGTGGGTTTTATTATTTATAGCTTTAGCTTTACGTAACAAACAAAAGCTATGAAAAACAATCCGCATACAATAAACATAAATTAAAAACAAAATATAACCTTAAAAGGGAAGCCACACCATGAGAAAGCCATCAACGACATAGTTTTCCACAGTTTTCGAAACACCTTGCATCACATAATATCTTATTTATTGACACGTCCGCCATTTTGTTTTAATTGATTAGTATTTTACGACTCCACGTCGAAGTATTGAAGGTTTAAAATTAATACTGACATGTTTTTATGGTATTTTAATGAATCGAAGATTTAATGGCTAAGGTGAGTTATAGGAGCTTAAATTATTACTAATATTTATGTGTTAAGTAGGCGAAGGTAAGACTTACGAATACTGTTGAGTATTATGTCACAATCTGCTAAGTCTTCCATATTTATTTCGGTACCTCATCATCTGCCTAGCCTTTTCCCAACTACATTGAGGTCGTCTTCCAGTCTAATCAGATGCATGGAGCGACTGCCTATCTGACCTCCACAATACAGTTTCTGGGTAATACGATACCCCTTGGTAAAACTGGTTGTCAGACTTTCGGGCTTCTGACGACTCGTAACGACTGTCAAAGATAACATTAAGAAAGATTTCGGTACCTAATTCTACGTATATTATACCTACAATTCGCATCTTGACTCTTGAATTTGTATCTTGGACCAAAATAATAATAATGTGCTTACTAGAGATAATTATGATTAAATTAAAACTTTAGTTTTTAGACAAAAGTAAAAAAAATCTATTTTCTCACAGGTAAAGAAAATTCTTCATGAGTTCCTAGTTTTCAAGCAATTCAGCGATTTGAAGCCATAACCATGCTTCCAATCTACACATACTTTCTTCTGAAAGTTATTGGATTTAAATATTGCTTAGTGGCTTTAACGGTCACATGCATCCTACTAATCCTCTAAGGGACCGTTTCAGCACCTACGATTAAGTTCCTATTAATTTACTTGGCAGATAATTTTATACAAATTCTATTCCATTTTTGAATTTATTCGGTAAGTAGTGACTATTCGGACATCGTGAAATAGGCCCTAAGCAATTGCCGATAATGTTTTAGAACCATAGACCAGTCTCACAAGATGCAATTGAATTCAGAATTTAACACTTACCTACGTGCCACGTTTCCTAATACAAGTATTTATTTCTGCTAGAGAATTATTGCACGACAGCCAGCACAAGATTCACTCATATTCAAGACAGACGGCAGCATACAGCCATTCAAAAATTTACTAAAGAAGCGATGTTTAACCTTAGAACCTTTTGATCCACACCTTTAAACGTCTCCCTTTATATTTTAATTCACAACAATGCGAGTACATAATCGATTAGGTGCCAACTCAATCATCACAAAAGACTATTACTTATCAAAGCGAAATAAACACAAATACATAAAATATACATACATATTCAAATACTATAACTACTAAAATATGAATAGATACGTGTTTAAAACGCTCCATGCGTTAATCAAAAGATACCGTAGCTTAGAGCGAGATCCACAAATCATCTCGCTTTATCTCGATCTTTACTTACTGACAAGATGACATTGTTGTGTGGTACAAGTCATAGACGAAAGCGTCAATAGTACAGTCCGTGAGGCGTAAGCTGAGCTTTGCATTTGTGTGAGTGATCAGCAAAATGGTACGAGAGCCCATGGCCAAAATTTTTGTCGTTTTACGTGAGGCAAAATCTTCAATCGTCTTATCGTTTTACGTTTTACAACGATGCGACATGATTTTGGTCATGGCCTCTCGTACTAAAAGAACAAAAGGCGATTGCCAAAAAACAGTTTAAACCGGTTTCAAACCAAGCAAAGGACGAATCGCGCTCTATGCCGGACGTCACACCTGCACTATCTATGTGCAGTCACAAAAATGCAAAGCTAAGCTTAAACCTCGCGGACTGTATCTGAACTTTGAAAATAAGTAAATGGACTATGATTGTGGAATGTCTTTGGTATTTTAGTGAAGGTCTTGCTACTAAGTGGTAGCCAAGGGTCTAAGCACCTGGCCCCCTTTTTCGATGATAATGATTTTAATACTAAGCTTATTTTATTCTACATAAAGATCCTCTTCTCAAACAGATTTATAACAAATACCTATTCAAGATGATTTTTACACCGTTTAGTGGCGATTCATCTACTTTAAGTTGGTACAATCTCAAATTATCAAATGTAATTAAGTTTTGGTGCTTTAAGCTTTGTTAGGTACGATCTTGCAAAAGGATTCGGTTACACTGTCATCTCGTCGCCGTCTTTAGTGCCAAACTTAGACTATTTTGTGGTAAACCCCATTTTAATACAAGATACAAGACACCACATATAGAAGGACACCTTCACAGAGCCGCTTGAGTATACTCAACGCAAACTCTTTACGTGCCAAAACAAGAAGCAAAAAAAAAAAGAAAATCGTTTTATTTCTTTTTCTCAGCCGCTGTTTTTTCACAACTTGTTTCACGAGCGAACCGGTTGTATGCGCAGACGCAGCGGCGGCCACCTGGCGGCAATCCATTGCTTTACCACTAAATTATGCCGCCATACTGGTTTTTTCTTTCTCCATTTTTCCTACATTGCACGCTTAAATATAACTCCATTCATGCGAACTGGCATGCCACGGAACTGGTTTCTTAGTCGTTAAGCCTTTATTTTAATAAACTGATTTTTAATTTTTGTATGGACTTGGGAAAGAGGTCGATTTTATTGATGTACTCATTATGAGTATGTTGATGTTAATTTTTATGGTCACTGGGCTTGTCGGTTGATTGGCATTATCATAATATGAAATTAGGTATGTAAATGCAGCAACAGATGGCAGGTTTTGTATTAATATTATGAGTCAGAAATTAATTAGACAAAAAAAAAACCGGTCAAGAGCGAGTCGGACTCGCGCACCGAGGGTTCCGTCCCGATTTCTGAAAAAGTGTGCTATTTAGAGACATCATTTAATTTTTCCTGTAATCTTTACATAAACTTCCATCACATAGAATAATTTCAGATTTTATCTTTGCAAACTTCGGAGTTAAGAGGGGGGAACGGTCTTTTTTTTTACATTTTTCATCAAAAGTCGATAACTATGAGACCTAAAAAAAATTAAAAAAATGTTTGAGAATGTGCAAACAGCGCCCTTTCATATGATACTCCACATGCCCTAGTAGCCCCACTTTGAATTTTGAAGACCCCCCTTTCAGTCCCTGTTACCAAAAAAATATACATATTTTTACTATTTTCTTACTTGCAAAATTGTTGGGTAAACATCGTCTAAAATTGTTCCAAATTTCAAGTTGATAGCATTAGTAGTTTTTGAGATATCCAGCTGTGACAGACAGACAGACAGACTGAGTCACACCATAAGGGTTCCTTTTTTACCATTTTGGTACGGAACCCTAAAAATAATCCATGAAATACCTAGATAATTTTTATTTATTTTTATGTCTAAATAGCAGTTATTTATGAAGATACTTGATGAAAAAATAGTTAAAAAATCTAAATCTAAGTTCATTAAACTAGTGTCACCATAACATCCTTCCGTTAAAGGAAATTCCTATTTTACTTTTACTTTACTTTTTTTATTTTACTTTTTTTTCAATAACCATTTGCGTAAAATCAATATAACTTGTTTCTACCATAAATACATCAAACATTTACGCAAATCCTATTCAATCTTCAATCCAGTTCAGCAAACTAATCAGCAGCATAGGTATCTACATAAAACGCGTATAAACCGCGGCCGCACATAAAAGCGAGCGCGTCCATTGACGAGGCCGTCTGAGCCGTGACTGACGTTTCCGTACAACTCGAATGCAGATGACAGAAGCCGCCATGTTGATCTGCTTGTAATTAAAATTATTTGCTATCAATGACTTAATGTTCGGAATAAATTAATTTTTAATCAGTCGTAATGGATTTTATTGAATGGTCGAACGGGATTCTATTGAATGGAATTGAATATGTAAAGTTTTAGTTCTGGAGAAAAAGTTTTCTATGAATGTTTCCGATATTAGCATTTCGGATAAAAGAGGAAACATTTTATCAATAAATTATGGGACGGGAGTTTTTATTGTGTACCAGTAGTTTTCACCACAGTTTACCACTGGATAAATGAGTAACCTTTTCACATACAGCCATAAAACACGTACTTACCTATTCTTTTTTTGTCAAGAGATTGTTTTGGCAAAAGTCAATCAATCAATCTGCCTTGCCTTTTCCCAACTATGTTGGGGTCGGCTTCCAGTCTAACCGGATGCAGCTGACTACCAGTATTTTACATGGAGCGACTACCTATCTGACCTCCACAACCCAGTAACTGGGTACTACGACTTTCGGGCTTCTGACGACCCGTAACGACTGTCAAAGATCCACGAATGACAACCGGGACCAACGGCTAAGGCTGCCTGTCCACCGGAGCGGAGCGAGGCTACGGAGCGGAGAAACGGAGAAATATTAACCAATAGGAGCGCGAGCGGACGGCGGAGTGGAGCGGACTTAAGATTCTATTGGTTAATATTTCTCCGTTTCTCCGCTTCGCAGCCTCACTCCGCTCCGGTGGACAGGCAGCCTTAACGTGCTTTCCGAGGCACGGAAGAGTCTCGGAATGTAAAGATGGTCACCCATCCACGGAGCAACCGCGGCAGGCGTAGCTTAACCTGATGGATTTTGGCAAAAGTATCACAGACATAAATCCTGCTAATTTACTGCAAACCTAAAAAGCTGGGCTTCGTCAACAAATCCACGACCTTCCTGCTTCCACGCTAATAAGGAGCGTCTATTCGTTCTAGCGCAGTGACAGCTCCGCTCTATAATTAGCGTTAGTTCGCTGCGCACGCGCAGGTCGCCTAACGGGAACGCAGAACTGCAATTATGTTCTATGGTGTGGTAATGAGCAAGTGATAGGCTCATTATAACCCATGGAAATGCATGGTGTGCTGCGATTATGGAAAGTACTTGTGATAACGGCTTGCAGTACGCTTCGCTTGGGTACAGTTTGATTGGTAGGTATGAGTTAATGGTAATTGAGGTTATAGGTTAGGAGAATGAGAAAGTGCAGGCTGTATTGGAAATGTTTAGTCACGTATTTTAGTATTTGTCTTATGTTATTAACCATTCTATTTTATGACAAAGAGCGTTTAATACAGGGTAAAAATTACCCATTAAAAATATCAATTATCCATATTATAAAAACGACAAAATAACAATAAGAAGAAATGTTGATAAAATATTTTTGCGGTAACGACCGCTAGTAGTAGTAATGTTTAAAAGTATGAGTTTAGAAATCTGTTTTTTTTTTTGTTTTATAGTGTTCAGGTATCGATACCCATCACTTATGTGAACTTGTGAAGTTTACACGAAAAAAAAACTGTTTTTTAAACTGATATTTCAACTACACTGCAGTTGATGACCCCGAAAAAAAAATCGATTATATGTTTTTTTCGGGGTTGATGACCCCGAAAAAAATCATCAAAATAATATTTTTTTTGCTTTATCATGTTTAGTTAACGATACCGATCATGTAAGCGGAGTTTCACTAGCTAATTTAATTTTATCACGTATATCAGGTACACGTGTAGCTTCAAAACCTTGAAGGTTATAATAACAAATTAAACCTTTAATCATGTTAAGAATTTGAATTATGACGAGGGCCTTTACCTTCGCAGAAAGATAGAATGAGGATTTAATCACGAAATAATAAAATTAACAAACCATCGAGCCACCTCCTGACATCCTAAACATCTTCAATAGACATAACAACGCAAACTCCAATTCTTTATTGACATTCTTAAAACGACATTTCAAAATACTTCTCCATTTTCCGAGACAATCGAAAATAAGCCCTCACTAAAACAGTATAGAGATAGCAATCATTCTGCGTCCGGATCCAGGTATTTGAAAGATTTTTCGATTCTGTGTCTGAGACAAGCGAGAGATTGCATCTATTTCGAATTTTATCTAAAAACAAGCCCGGGAAACAAGTTGGCAGGAATAAAACTTGGAATCGTGCAAAGACAGCGAATATAGTATTCTGTAAAGATCGAGTTCGTTTTGCATGTTAAGGCGCTATGCAAATCGAATCTGTCACGGAACTGATTTGCGAATTCGGAGCTTTAATTCTGCGAAATATATTTGCCTTGTTTGGAATCGTCCGTAAGCGGAATTAGGAGCCCGTATATAATATTGAAGACGTCTTTGTTACTAGGTATAAAGATTCCTGAGATTCCGAAACAATAGAAGGTATTCTAGATCTTTATTGGATAGCTACCCTATAAATCAGATCCACAACAGATCTCGAAATAAGAAATGGTAAAGTTATAAATATTTGAATTGGTGATGTCGTACTAGGAATGGCTTTATTTTGATTTAGTATCAAAGTTCTGTTTTATGTACTTAAGTATTTTCTTTGATAATATTTTGATACGATATTAAATTCCAGCAACATAATCAGAACTAAGTCAGCGGGTAAATCCTTTTGACCTTTGACTGAGTCAAATTACTTTAATTTGTTAAATGGTAGGAATCTTTGAATTTCATATAATTTCAATCAGTTTCGGCTTAAAAAATGCCATGTCATCATGTTCCTCACAGTTCGATTTGGTTCCCGTGAGGGTTTTAGTTTTTCTACCATCACACGGTACAGAAGTCCGTGAACGATTTAATTGGAACGAACGAAAGTCGGTAAAAAATATACCTAATCTGCTACAGAACGAATGGAGGAGAGATTTGTATCTGAGTAAACAAAACTGAAGATGTTTGGGATATTTTTTGAGAAAGTTTTGATTCTGCTCAGGCTAAGAGTAGGTACCTATGTTATGCTTATGCTAATCTAACTCAGTTTAAATGACACCTGCTCATGGCACTTTATCAGAACATGCACCGATAGTATAGCTGCGTTTGGCTTGCTAGGGTTCCGTACCAAAATGGTAAAAAAGGAACCCTTATGGTGTGACTCAGTCTGTCTGTCTGTCACAGCTTGATATCTCAAGAACTACTAATACTATCAACTTGAAATTTAGAACACGTTTTCCCAACTATTTTGCAAATGAGAAAGATATTTTTCTTGCAACAGGTGCTGAAAGGTGGTCTTAAAAAATCAAAGTGGGGCTACTAAGGCATGTGGGGTATCTTATGAAAGAGCGCTGTTTGCACATTCTTAAAAAAATACCGTTCCCCCTCCCCTTAAGAAAAGAAGTTTGCACAGAGAAAAATCTGAAATTATTCTATGTGATAGAAGTTTATGTAAAGATTACAGGAAAAATAAAACGATGTCTCTAAATAGCACACTTTTTCAGAAATCAGAACGGAACCCTCGGTGTGCGAGTCCGATTCGCTCTTGACCGGTTTTTTATTTATTCTGCGGACGAATATTAAATTGGATCGATTTTTATTTATTCTACACATTTACCACTTCCTATCGTCTGGTGAACTTTGTATCACTCTCGCTCATACCGTGTTTTTTAAACATCCGCTGCAGTTACTCCAAATTAACCACATCCATGATTCTGAAGCACGAAAACAGATTTTTCTTATTAAAACAAAGAGGGCAAAGGAAAAAAGCACAGCCGGTGACATTAGTGTTCGCGAACGTCGCTCCACTAATCTGTTGACGCGCATCAGCCGGGTGACAAGGTATTCGGCGGGATTTTTCTTCCCATTTCATTAAAGAAGGGTGCCGTTATTACGGACTTCAAATATATTTTTTGACATTGCATTTGGGTGTTTGTTATTTGGGAAAGGGGGTGCGGTAAAAAGTATATTTGGGTTTGAGCTTGTTAAGTTAGGCTGATGGATTATGAGATTAGA
Source organism: Cosmia trapezina (assembly GCA_905163495.3). Lineage (NCBI taxonomy): Eukaryota > Metazoa > Arthropoda > Insecta > Lepidoptera > Noctuidae > Cosmia > Cosmia trapezina. The sequence goes on from LR991023.1 coordinate 26,990,703, forward strand.
TGAAATCGGGTTTAGCAATTATTACGCTTGCATGAAAAGAAAAATATGTTTAGGTCTGAAAACATTAGATTTTTTTATCAAACTAAGCAGCAGAATCAAGCTAATTAATTGATAATATCTTTAATATTTCCCTAATAACTGTGTACCTTGACAGCCTTGATAAATATCTGTGTCGCAATGCCAAGTCGACATAATTGTATTATTTCATTAGCCTGTAGATTTTATTCAATTTATCATCCCTTAAAATAGTGCCTAGAGACAGTGAAAGCAAAATATTCTATCTTCGTTAATATAATAAATGTCGTTAGCCTTTGAATGTTAACGACGTACCTAAAAGCGGACATTTATTACATTTTACGTTTTTTCGAACAATTTTATGATAATAAATTGAATACCTGGTTTTAAATCATTTCCTAAGGGTGTTATAATTCCTATATCTACAGAGTTTTTTCTTTAGAATTTATTTTTTGTAATAAAATATCAGTCCTGGTATTTCAGTACCTAATTTTGAGAGGGTTACTTTTTTGTAGGATTTTTTTTTATTTTACTTGGTTGTTATCAAAATTTTCCTCATTCTCCATTACAACATACCCACGAAAAGCTCAACAAACAAGGTCATCTAGTTATTACAGGCCGCTATTAATAATTATCGTTTAATGTTTCGCGTCGGTCGTGGTAAGCGGATTATATCGCTTGTCTGCGAGGAGGGGCGACAATAATTGAGACCTGCTTAGTTGTGATAGTCCTGAGCCACTTGCGACCGCTATTTGTAGTGCTTGCTTCATGATATTTATAAGTAGGCACCGTTTAAGATAGGTGGTAGGAGATAAAAAGATTTTTTTGAAATTGGGCTTTATTTGAGAACCCAGTTGTTTGAGTTTTAGGAATATTTTAGAGGTTAGAAAAACTCATGAAATAACTATGAAAACAACTCCATGCAAAATGATGTGTTATCTATTTTCCTTACGAATAAAATATCATTCGATACTCGGGACATTGTACCATATAAAATAACAACAGACGACAAATAAAATTGCGGCAGTGCATCGTTACAACCCAGTTCCCGTCTGTTTACAATTTCCTCGAGACAGTAAACATTTAACACCAACAATATTACTTTACACCCGGGAAATATAAATAATATAATCTACTACATTACTACCCCAATTTAAACCATTACCGTCTAATTTCGCCTTTTATAATAAGCTAGACGCATGAATTATGTGAATTACACAACGTACCATAATCGCGTACACAAAAGGGAATTATCCCGGTGATAAGGATTAACCGGGACACCCTACGCGCAGGTGTTGCGGGAAACAAATCCAACATAAATTTATATGATTTGACACTTGCAAACACCGTGCGTAAAATAATTTTGCCCAAATGTAATTTGATAAAAATGTTTCAAATGGTTTTATTGCCAATTATTATGGTTTAAACGATGATAATCTGGCCCGTATCATGTCAGATTATGGAGTTAATACCGTAATTGATGAATGATGGCTGTTTATGCATTAGCCATCCGATGAGTAATCGACAAACTGATTTATGCGATGTTAGATTTGTTTACGAATAGACAAAAGATCAAATCAAAGTCGAGGAAAACTGTAGCCTGAACATAGGAATCTACAAGCTGTAACTTAAATAACGGACAACCTCTTAAGGGGTCATTGTACTCATCATTATGAACAACTTTTACTATGGGACCAAACCTGATATCACGAAAAAAAAATTTGCTGTTCCCTACATTTATGTTCACATAACTCATCAAAATAGCTGTATAAAGAAAAGCCTCTATACATCAGTATACCGAAAAACATTGACGACATGCTGTGTCATACGTCGTGTTCAATATTCTAGCCATAGTTCTTGTTTCAACACACTTTATGTTGCTCTGTAGCAAGCAAACACGCCACAATGTACAGCGATACGAGTAGAATCGATTACTTGAACAATGTATCGAGTTGATAGACACAATATCGCAAAGACAAGTTACAAGTTTCTAGTCGCTCGTTTACGAGTACCATAAACTTGTATTACCATATATACAGTACGAAGATTATATAACATGATATAGTTATATTAAATATAGCGTTTATTATAAATGGCTTCAAGCGGTTCTAACTTTATATCAGTCTCTAAACTTCTGCTTACACGTATATTAAACGAAGTTTCGTTACTGAGACGTCCCGAACAAAAAAAGGTATGATAATATATGCTAATTTAAGATAATGTAAAAGAAAATATACAGTATTCGCCAGTTATCGGAGAAAACAAGTAAAAGGGGAACAACAAAATTCTCATTTCTTTTTGTAGAACACAATAGTGTATCGACTATCGAGTAATTGGACACTAGTCCATGTAGCCCCGATGTAGCTGCCTCGTACCCAATTTGTACCGCGCAGTTAAAGAAAATAAGAGCAAATAGGCACGCTGAGGAAGCGATAATCTTATCTAAGGTGTGACGTCACCGATTGTGTTATTAGATTCTCCCATAAATATAGAATAAAAGGGAAAAGTTCTGGCAAAAAAACATGACGCTTCGTACTATCTCGTTACATATGGAGCAATTGGCGAAGAAGCAAAAAATAACAATATGTATTGGTAGACGCGAAGGTTTTTAGATTCCCGTCGAATAAAGTTCTGCCGACATCCAATTATGATGGGAACACTTCTACGAAAATTCTTTTCTGTATACAACTTCGACATGCAAAAAGATTGGCAAATTTTCTTAATGGTAATCCGATCAGGGACCGATCGTTATTTCTGAGCCAATTGCTGTTTTAGTTGAAGTTGTAACAATAACAATTCGAAGGAGAGACTCCAAGAACACAAACAATAGTACTATAACACTGTACACAAGTTTCCTTTTTGGTGTACAAATTGAAACAGCAAAGAAGGTATTTAAAAAGATAATTCAATGATCCAGATCTTATGCATTGTCAATCTAATTTAACTATGAAAAAGATAATATTCCCAATCTACAAATCTTCAAAACATTTGTGTAGTCTTCAATAGTTCAAGCAGCAATAAGTTGGTACAACCTTTATTAATGAAATTTGAAATCTCATTATTATAATTTCGGTTCAAACAACATTTCGCAGAAAGGAAAAATAATTATTTTACAATTCTTGGACAAGAACCAAATACTGATACAAAAGAAAATACTTCAACATCAAATATTTAGACGCTATCCGAGTCATGCTCAGAATAATTAAATGCGCGTCTCAGCGAATTTAAAAGACGGAAAATACGGGATAACAATGGAGTCAGCGAGGAACTTTTGACCTATATATTTCTAGAACGTTAACTGTCCATACTCTGCGAGTCACCGCAAGTATGGGATAATAGGCAATATTGATAAATTATGGCTATTAAACAAGCTATGTTGTAAAGCAGGTACTTTATGGTGTTCCGAACGATCTGCAGGATATCCGCGACTTGATGGAGTGTTCTCGAAATAACTTTTACTCGATTTAGCGCTGTTTCTGGAAAGTCGTGTTTGTACACACCGCTGATATTACGATCAGTAAAATTTATTAAATTTGTTCTTATGATACTGAGAACTTGGGTAGTGTATTTAACTAATTTATCTTATTCCTACAAGCAATTACTTCCTTAATAACTTGTGTATTATCAGAAGGCTCTCTATAAATAGACATGAAAGTAGCAAAAACAAGAATAATTAAAAAATATTTATAAAAGTAGTATTTACTTATATTTTTGAGAAAGCGGTAATTATTAAGAGTTGGTATTGGAATAAAAAAAAAAATACAAATGCGTGGTTAACAGGGGAGAAAAGAAGAAGAAAACTTCTTGCGCCGACCACAAGTAACATCGGACAAGGGCAGGAAATGATGATGAAAAAAATATACCAATGTTGATTATAAAGATTGAATAAAAACATATGATAAAACCATTAAAATATATCCCAAAGTGGGTCGCAACCTACAAACCCCGCATATGGTGACACGACTCATAAAACACATAACAACAATACTAGCGCACTTATTGTGATTTGTAGCAATTCTTTGAAAACATCTCTTGTTTAATGTACTCGCGTCTCGTCTTCAACGGCAGAAGTTCATTCTGTAACTAAGGGAGGATCAACTTGTTTATTACATTGACCTACATTTGGAGAAGCTTTTAAATGTATGCCAAAGATATGCGTGTTAGCACATAATGGTTTATTTTATCTCTTTCTTTTTCTTGCTGTCACTGAAAATTTAGGTTCAATTATAGGAGAATCCCTGCTTCGCAAGGTTATTACGACTTTAAAAAACATCGAGATTTTTATATGTAAATTTAATATTAATGTTTTATACATATTACAAACTTAACGAAATAAATTCTCTAAAAGATGGTTAAGACCGCATCAAAATGCGTTTCGTAGTTGAGAAGAACAACGCGGTCATACAGACCGACACGAAAAGCGACTTTAATTATAATATGTTAAATATAGATATAGATTAACAAGGTTCTTGGATGATCTTTAAAAGAAACTGCTATGTTTATGAGTCTAGTCGTATGTCCTCTTGGCAGTCTTTCTTCCTCATCTTATTTCATAGACCCACTTTCTGAAATCAGAACCGAATCATCAAGTAGCGTTTGCAAAGACTGAAATATGAAGCGATTCTTTGAACAACCTCTTTAACTGCGGATGTGACCAACGGATGTTGGTGTCAGCTACGGAAAGCTATATAAGATACATTTCGTATCGTTTAAGTAACATATGCTCAGATAGTATTATTACCGAAACCGACCGGTAACTATCGGAAACCGTCATCACTAGAAATGCTTCAAGTGCTCACTCAGCATTAATACATCTAACATTTCCCTTATATTCTGTATTTATGAATAACTAGCTTTTGCCCGCGGCTTCGCCCGCGTGAATGCCGGAATATGTCCCACGGGAACGTACTACCGGGAATTCCTTCCTTATTCCTTGTCTACTTTATAAAGGGAACCTCTGTGCAAAATTTCAGCTTTCTAGGTCCAAGGCTTTGGGCTGGGCGTTGATGAGTCAGTCAATCAGTCAGTCAGTCAGTCAGTCAGTCAGGACTTCTCTTTTTATTTATATAGATAGATAGATTTGCTCCCACAGGATTAATGTTAGCTTGCTTCCCTTTATGGTTGTTTAGTGTATTAGGTTTATGTGCAATGAAACTGTAACGGCTGGTCGCGGAGTGCTCTCGGCCTTGACATCAAACGCGACCTTGGCTCGATTTATGATCAGCTGAAATAGAACTTTCTGATGTTACGTATTTTCTAGTAGGCTTCTCTAGGAGGCTTTCAGAGTGATTGTTGTATGCATCAAATGTGATATTTATGCTGTCAATCTCTAGCCGTGATGACGTGTGGTTTATAGACCAGCAGCTTTGAGACTACCATGAGGATCGGTAACAGCATGTTTCTTGTCATCTTACTGTGATCGCCAGTTAATTTGATAAGCGTGGTGGTCGGGTATATAGCTTCTCCCAAATTCTCACCAACGTTAGTCGAAATATTATTATCTTTTTTATCTACTTCTTTAACTTTCTTTATAAGTAGACATATTATATTTCCAAACTTATTGGAACTTATGGCTTCACCACCGAGTTCGGCGTTATCAATATCTCGCGTATCATTATTAATTGCTCAAAACTTTACTACCTACTCAAGTTCACCTTGTTTACGTTCAAAAACAAGCAAACAAAACTCCCGTACCTTATTAAAATTTCTTTTGAAGCTCTTACCTAATTGCTACATAAACTAACATGAAGTTTGTCGGAACTTAGCTCACACAAGCCACTCGAACTCAACGCCTGCCACGAATCAAATTAATATGAAATTCGCGAAACAATTTAAGTTTTAGTTAACACTTTAAATTTCCCAGTGGAACATTATTTTCTCATAAATCAACCCTTCCACTGCGCACGGCGGGTCTTTCAAGGCCTATCGGTGAGTCTACGAACGACCAATCCCAAGTGATTAATTGATTAATCAGACGGTTTCAGAGTAATTTTAATGATTTATTACTTCAGTGTTACATACAGTTCTTTAATTAATCGTAGTTTAGAAGTGATATGGCACGAAAGTTGCGAGGAGTTGGGTTTTTCACCTAGTGTAGTCTAGGTTAAATTAATTCAAGGTGAGGAAAACTTTCCCTTTTCATTTTAGGTTTCAGAGTATTTTCCTGATATAATGGATACGAATTGCTTTAATAATATGAAATAACGTGATGAGTTGGCATGTTTATAGGTATTAGGCTAGGCACTTCATTAGCATTTACAAGGAAAAAACATTTAAAAAATTTCTACCCTCAAAACACGATACAAAAGCAATTTAACTCAATTCCAAGACAAAAACAACTTATTTAACAGACTGTTTATACGCTCATTTGTTTGTTGCCTTTAATAATGACTCCAAGATAGAAAATCACGAGGAAAAACACGAAAATAAAACAGCATTTTGGACTGAAGACGTGACATCAAACGGCGATCGAGCGATGCCTAATGTCAATAGAACGTTTACAAAGACCCGTGAATTTCGTTGAATCAATTTCAAAACGTTTAATTGGCCCTCGGCGACTTCGGGAAGGTAAGACTATTGAGTCTGAGGCTTTTTTGGCTTTTTTGATGTCCCTCCCGATCTTCGTAGGGGCTCGTTCAGTGGGGGGTTAAATGTCGTACTTTTATTCTATATTTTAGTTTCTTTTGGACATTTCAGTCGTGGAATAAGTTGTTTATTTTGTGTAGAACATTTTATAACTTATGTTGGAATGTTCTTGTAGGACAAGAAAGCCTGAAGTGGTAGTTTGCTGTCTCTACATCTAAGGAACGATGAGCGCTTGAAGGGACGAGTAGGTACTCGAGTAGAGGTCTATAGATTGATAAGTAGAATAAATACAGAGAGATAGTTATTATGTGAAAAATGAATACAAAAACAGAACTAAAAATACAGTACGAAAATTCTACTTTTTAAACAAGTTTTATATTTTGTTTTTGCGAAAGCTACTCGTTAAGGCACTTACAGATAGAGGCGATATCGCGAGCGATATTGCGATATTATCGCGTCGCAACACCGCTACGCGACACGTCGCGAGGCGATATTGCCTCTGTCTGTCTGCCTTTACCATGTTCTTGTTTAGACTACATCAAAAGAACTTTTTAAAGAATTCGGATTTCGAAATCGTTAATGTAGTTTATTGCAGTTTAAATTAACGATAAAGTTCCTTTTACTGATCAAGTGACTGTGTCGTTACAACGGGCCTCTAGGAAAATAATCAAGACAAAAAGTACACCGAAAGAATTTAATTGATAGCAAAGAATGTCTTTTAGGGAGAGTTTTTAAAGCAATACTTTGTTTCTATCCGTTACAAAAGTAAATAAAAATGTAAATGTGAAAACTGTATTATTTTTAAGGAGATTTACTGTTTTAATATTCTTTTAGCGAGGTTATTTTCTTCAGAGCATAGCATTCCTTGCTTATGGTTCAAGGCAATTCATTTGTGTCATGTCAGTAACATTGCCCGTGACATAAACTTTCTTAACTGACTCACCCTTCAGGAAACGGATATGACAATATTAGGGTGGAAATTGATACAAATGATTTGATAATATTCACATCAACACGCTACGTTTATATTAAAATCGTTTGTCTCACTCTCGATACAAGGTTAACAGCATCGCACCGTGGGATGACTGATATGCCAAAAAGGACCATTTTTGTAGCCAGAGCAGACCCACATGGCGTCGTACATTTTATCTCAATCATTATGTCCGCCCGGCCGGTAACTCGGACTATTCGTTTAAAACTTCGAGTGCGGCCGAGGGGACACGTTTAAAACGTCCGTAATCAAATTTGACTCGAGTCTTTAAGGGTTAAAGCCTTCGACTTTGAGCCGCCCTAATAAATTATATTGCCGACAAAACTGCTCCCGAGTGCGACACAGCTCGTTGGCTCATCTAATTGGTCCAAATTTGAGCCGACCCGGCTTTATAATTGGGTCGAATTCGGGTGCCTTATGCGTCTGGAAATTAGTTGAAATTCGAACATTGGCGGGATTAGGAGTGTGTAGGGCACCGCAGCACTAATGTGTCCCCAGTCAAACATACGTAATAAGCTTCCACTCTTAAAGTTAATGAAGATACGTACGTACACGCGAAAACAAATTCGGTGCCCAAGTTTGGTGGGTTTGACTTAAAGTTTTCGTTTGAATACAGTAAATTCTTGCTTAATTAACGCGCCTGCCTCGCTCCGGTTCCGTGCCGTCGGCGTGCCGTAACTTCGCCTTGTGTGCCTTTCCTTTGCGTATTATTTCCACGTAAACGCGCTTCCGTTCCCAATTATAGGTTCTTGAACATATAGTTCCGAATACACGGTCGTTATGACATATTCCGAGTATAATAAACAGACATTGTGAATGTGCCAATTTTCTGTTATATTGCTGGTGGGTTCCCGAAGCAGGTCATAAAGTGGAAGAGTTTTTTGGCACTTGGTATGTTATTTGCGGAGCTCAGGCCGAGGTATCCTCCACACTAATTTAGCGGTTTACGAGTTTCCGTTATACCGAATTAGAAGTGTTTACCATTGTTCAACGAGAAGGAAAACTTACGAATTATCAACAGAGTCACAGTTTGTTCGGAGAGAATTCCTTGACAAAGCGAATTCCTGAAGATTCCCAATTAAAAGCTGAGACACTCGGGCTGTGGAAGTTGGTACAAACTTCCAAATCTTGGCGGGGCGTTACTGCGAAAGAATTCCTTACTAATTAGTATAAGTTTATGCATTCGGAGGTGGCGCGAGTTCCCCTCCACTAGTTCTGCTGAAGTTTTAATTACTCGCATGCTGATTGGCCTGTGCTACATCAGTCACGTTCTTTTTGCTCGAGTTTCGTGAGATGAACTACTGTTTTTGGGGTGGATATTGGTTCTACATTTTACTTGTCTTGGAATCAAAGTTACACGTTTTGAAATGTAGCCTACATTTAGCGTTCCAAATGTAGGCTACATTTCGTTTCGAAAATACTCAGTCATTTTCGGATTTCATTGTTATGTTAGCATCAACATTAATTGTTTTTGCTAACACAATTACATCCATAACAAAATGTAGAAGTTACAAAAGGAGTTTGATTTAGCAAACATAAAGGACTATCCAAGACCTAATGAAACTCAGACTGACAATAACAATATTACTGAAAATGTAGCAACATTTCATGCTAACAGTAGTTATAACAACTAACATAACTCATGTCTGCCGTAACTCCGAAAGGCCTTATCTTCCTAAGTTATACATGCAATTACGGCACATATTATTATAGTTATACATACAATTATATTAACATTAGCGTGTCCAGATGTGGCCGAGAATAATATTTTTGCGAGGAGTGCTGTAATGAATTTATCGTAGTCCCAGCCTCGCTTATTACATTACGAGATTGTTTTTGAAGATTTCGGAATATAGCGAGCACTCTTTTTGCGTACAATTATTACTCGTTTCTCTTTTATATTTTTTTATGGTTATTTTATCAAGTAATAAGGAATAATTGTCGACTGTGTTTGTGTGATATTGTATTTTGGTGGTATGTGGTGTTAAAAATTGGTCTGTAAGTTCTGTAACCCTAAAATGGATTTGTTAGTATTCTAACAAAATGCGGCACAAACTCACAATAAACAGCTTCACGTAGTAAACATCCATGATTAAAATCTGTTTCGTATTCAACGACGTGAAATATTGAGAACCTGCTTTTAAAAGGCAAGAGAGCTTAGCGGCAAAGATTTACAATATTGCCAGTTAAATTACACATTCCGTATATTCTAGAAAATCCCGAATTTCATGGTTCAAACAACTCCAACTAACAACCTCGCAGTCTGTCGTAGGTACAATTACTTATCTCTAGAACTCTTAATAAAACTCGTCTTATTTACTTTACATTTTCAACCTACTATATAAGGGACCTCATTTTATGCAAATCTGAATATCAGGCTAGCGGGGCCTGTACTATCAGACGTCATTCCACTTCCACTGTCGTTTGGGCCCTTAGAAGACAATTTAGAGTTAAGCGATAAGGTTCGGTCGCCAGAGTGGCTTAGTACGGCGTTTAACCCTATCTGGGACAAAAACGCTGGAGATATGCAAAGTTGGAGACGATTAAAAATAATTAGCGCAGCCGTGGAAGCCTTCGACATGGTTTTGAGTTAGTTCTTCAGTTTAGTTGGCTATTTTTGCCGGGGAGCGGTGTATCGCTGGTGGAAAGTTAGGGGGAGCTCGTTAATTATCCTAGTCTTTGTTATGAATAATGAATCGGGTTAGAAATAAATGGCCTCCACTCGTGCTAAGGTTGAACCGTGAACGTATCTTTATAAGACTGCACATTTCACTAACTTTTCGATGTCATTATCGTGTCTAACCCCTTTTGTTTGCTCGGTATATTAGGCCTTCTATGCTTTGTGCCAATTTTCTTGTCTACGCCAAGCAATTCTTCGATAAATCCAAAACAATATTCGCAATACGTGCTTCGCAAAACTCTCCCTTTTAAATAAACACTTATTTTTCCGATGCCAATCCGAGACAAGCGCAATCCTAAAAACAAAAGCGACGAGCCAAGCCGAAGTTGGATTGCGCTTTTTGTGACACTCCCAAGTCTCAGATTAAATATAAACTTTCCCCCCATGTTTGCTTCAGTTACGGCAATATCCGCGAGGGGCGCTGTCAACTTGGCAGACAGACGACAATTTGTCAGTTCCCTGTGGCACGTCGCGTCGTCGCGTCGTCGTTTCGTCGACTGTAACGAACGTAGTTTGAGGCTTTGTCATATTAGTTCATGGTTGGTTAAGATGAGTAGTAGGTAGAATGGGAGAAAATGTTACGTTAAGTTGTATTGGGACTTGCTTATACAGTGGCGGAGGTCTGTCTTCATTTTAAGTTGACCAAGAAACTGTTGAAGTGGTTTATAATAAAAATATTAAAGAATCAGACCACTCGTAGAGCTTGTACAAGATTCTGGCACTTTAATCGTGGAAGCAGGTGATAGACTAAGCTGCCTGTGTGGGCATTTTGGTGGCAAAACATCATTTTATTATTTTGGTCCATGCGACATTTTGTTTTATGAATAAGGGTAATGCCTGCGATGGAATGATAGACGATCTGTGAACACTAAACTGATTCTAGGTCCCTAAAAGAATCCATTAAAATCTAACTCGAGCGCCGCATATTCTTAATAATTTCAATTGCTTTAGGGAATACAAAATACAATATTGATTTTCCTTCAATAAAATATTATTCAGGGGACTTCGAACCCTCCCCGGGATTACGCACTCCAGAGTAATCAACCATTATTGAAGTTTAGAATTTGTAACACGAACAGTAATCATATTTCATTCATCAGCTACGCAATCAAAAATTTTTCTTTTTGTGAACTTCGTTTAAAACCCCTTTCGTTGATGCTTCGCCGTCCTTCGTTGGATGTCATTCTTTAGTGGTAATGAAAGTTTTACAACTTGGGCGTGCGTATTACTTTAGAGTCTAGGTTTCTTTTAGTATCTGGCTTGGACCTAGTTCATTAAGTGCTGCGGAGTTTTTACTGTCCTGTTAGTGAATTCTACTGTATATTCTACTTCATTTTGTCAGTAACTGTTCATTGCTGGACGTTGAACTCTTGGTTAGTGACAATAAATCTTTGGGGATATAACCATAATCATAATCCTGTTAGGTAGATTGGTGGACAATTTGTGGGGGTATGATGTGACTGCTTCCCAGAAACTTCCATATTATTTCTGATTTGAATCATGTCGCCGCTTAGAAGTATCTTTTAATAACCATAGCTTATTTAAGACGATTATTTTCAACAGGGATTACGGAGCATCCATTTTCTCATAAATTAAATTTAATCAACGATGTCGATGTCTTAAAATTATTGTATTTCTAAATTTCCATCGGCCATTTTGATTAAAACCGCCATTGTCTGCGGCTATCAATGAATAAAGGAATAGGATAAAGGAAAACGGATAGCCAGAGGGCGAATTAAAAAAAATACAGCTACCAGCAAATCCACAAAAGAAATATTACCTATTTCTTTTAGCTGGCAACGCGGTAATCACATTTGCTTTGTTCATTTCGGCCTTTCATTCGCTTAATCGCGTTATTTCGGACTTTTCTAGAACAATCTTTGTGAGCGTTTAATTTACGAGCGGTTGCGTTAGCGGGCGCTTTCGGGAGATTTATACAGCTATGCGTTCTGGATAATTAAAAATGTGAAGAATTTTTCCCATTGTTATTTTAATAATACCACCCTTTATTGTGTTTATGGTGCATTGTGGAAGAGATATTTTGGCTGTCGGCGGCAGAAGTGGCATAATCCACATTTTTATGTATTTCCTTCTGAAAGTGTGCTGGAATTAGGGTCGTGTGCTACGTCGGCCATTATGTCAAGATGTGAGCATAGTTTAATGAATATATGAAACGTTTTATGGGGCACATAGCTACAGTAATTGTACGTAGAATGGAGTGTGTATTATAATTTTAAACAGTGCATGAAAGCTTCTGATTCTGACGCAGTGTTTTTAAGAATAATATTCAATACAGCACTGATAATTTCTGAGGAAAACTGTAGGTACCTACGAGACTTGATACTTACGGCCTTTATAACAATGACTACTGACGTCTTTAGCAGTCACAATAATAACCAAAGACTATACAATTGAATCGATATCACGTTACGCTTACGACAATAACACTGCGATTAACAATCCTTTTAGTAAGCCGAAGTTTGCACGGACGTAAAAATATCGCGGCGATTTTTTTCGCGCACTGGATTTTTAACGCTCTGCTTAGCGCCGAGAGTTGAAAATCCAACAGTGTGTTTTTCGGCGCACTGGGATGCACTCTGTTGTTAGGTTGGATTCTCGAAGCTCGGCTCAACACCGAGAGTTGAAAATCCAGTGCGCGATAAAATCCCACCGCGATATTTTCTAGACGAAGCTATGTTAATATTTCTATCTAGCCTAATGTAAAGATCGCTCTCTAGCCTAAGTTCAGATTGATCTGTAGCCTATGTTCAGAGTTCAGTTTATTCCCTAGTCTATGTTCAGATTGCACTCAGACTTATGTAATACAGGCATAAAATGTTTTTCCACCGTACCGGGAACAGGAAGTCAACGAGATTATTCGGCCATAGTAATGTACTGCCACTACTTCGGCGCCGTCATCTATTTTCTCGTTGACGTCCCGTTCCCTGTGCTTTGGACAAATTTCTCTTTCAGCTTATAACTTGGACCACGGATTCCTGTGTGAGGCATTGAAGAAGGAAGGAAACAAGCGGAAGACGTAGCAACAAGATAGTTGTGCAGGAAACTGAAAATAGGTAATTTACTATTAGTTTCATACAACATAATGTTTCGTTCGGAGACCAAAGGAGGACGGTAAGTAAGAGAACGGTCAAGATTTATTGGTGAGGTCAGAGTTGTCTTGTCTGTTTTTTAGAGTTCGGTAACTCAAAAGGAAAAAACGGAATCCTTATAGGATCACTTCGTTGTCTTTCTGTCTGTGTTGTCAGTCTGTCAAGACCCTTTTTCTCCGGAACGCATGAAATTAATATCAAATATGTAGGTAGGTATACAACGCGTAACGTTAAATGCGCAAAACTTCTTAAAGGGTCATTGTAATCATCATTATGAACAACTTTTACTATAAGACCCAACCTGAAATCGCGAAAAAAAAATCAGCTGTTCAGTACATTTTGACGAATTATGCGAACGTAAATGTACTGAACAGCGGTTTTTTTTCGCGATTTTGTTTGGTCCCATAGTAAAAGTTGTTACAACGACCCCTTAAGAGGTTTTCCGCATTTAACGTTACACGTTGTATAGTCCCTTGGAGCTCTAAAAAATCAAGCTTCTAAGTCAACGCAAAATACGGGCATTTATGCGACATATTATTTTGATACTCGCAAGTAAATGGAATCCGATGTTCGCATAACTTGTCAAAATCTAAGGAACAGCTGATTTTTTTTCGCATTTACAGGTTTGGTTCAATAGTAAAAGTTGTTCATAATGATGAGTAGAATGACCCCTTAAGAGGTTGTGCGTTATTTTTAAATTACACCTTGTAAATTCAGTACTAAGAAAACTCAGATTTTTCGTAAGTAAAAGTTATTTCGCGTTTTCTCCTTTAATGGCCTAATCCCTCGATCTTCGACTATAAAATGTTTTACAGAAAAACATTATCGTTGACAGAAAAAAAAACAACTTAATAGAATGCTATTTAATTTAATACAAGCTGCCAAGCAGACAAACATTCTACAAGTTAAATCGTTAGGAGTTTTCCTTGCCTTGTTTGGGAAAAAATGGCGAGTACCATACTTACATAAATACATACGGAAAACTCATGAATATGTAGCTGATTAAGAGGATATACATGCTTCAATTTACATTCTGATCACAGAATAAAACATAAGGGATTTAATGAAGAATTCCTTGGATACTGATGTTTCTTTTTGTGCTGTTTTTTGGTTGCAGCTGGATGCTGTTTTTTTGGTTGCAGCTGGATATGGGTCATCCTAACTCTGGTGTATAACAGGTGAGTACGTAAAGAGGGGGAAAATACTCTTTTCAACTGACACCAAAAACGGAGGGAATACTTATATAAAGGAGGGAAAAGAAGGAGGGTATTGGTCGCTATTTTGGACTCCGTACTCGAAGGTTGCCAAACGGAACCCTATTCATTTAATATTATTTATATTATAATTACTAAGCCTCCGCTCTCCGTCCGTCTGTCTGTCAGCGGGCTGTATCTCATGAACCGTAATAGGTAGACAGTTCAAATGTAAAAAAGTAAATAAAAAAATTAAAGTTAATCGTGTTTTTTTAAAGTGAAGTATTAAAAAAAAAATAATGTTGTGTTAATTATTGTACAGTGGTACGGAACCCTGCATGTGCGAGTCCGACTCGCACTTGGCCAGTTTTTTATGACTTTTTTCCGAGATCTCTTAACTGATTTACGTGATCTTAGTATCTATCAAGCTAAGTTAGTTCCTAAATAATTCTGACACTAATGTTTAGTCGGTTTTGACCAGCTATATCACTCTAGCTTGATGATTATTATAACTTATTATAAAATAAAGCCGCTTTTCGTGTCTGTCTGTGTGGCCGCACTGTTCTTCTAAACTACGCAACGGATTTTGATGCGGTTTTCACTATCATTTAGAGAATTTATTCCGGAAGGTATAAATGTATACGTACCTCAATACATTGTGTATAACTTATTTATAATATAGAAACCTTCATGTTTTTTAAGTCGTAAAAACCGTGCAAAGCAGGGACGGGTCGCTAGCTAAATATAAACCTTTGGGAGTATACCGTGTGTTAAGAACACTTCGTCATGGACTTTACATTCGTTCAGTTCCGTACAGAAATGCTGAGTAAAACGAAACTAGAATTCAAGTCTCTAAACACTATATTTTCACGTACACATACCCAAGCAAGTACATACCAACCGTTGCTATGACGTCATCCTCTTAACGTTTACTCCGAGTGCAACGTGACCCGATAGGCAATGCAACTTTGTTTGCACCATTAAGCGAACTGCACACGTTCTTCTTAGAAATATAACGCATAAACTAAGGATTTGTAATGCTGGTAGTAAGTTTCAAGGCAATTGCTGTGTCATTTACTGGAGTTTAGCAGTTCGTGAATCATGGAGGAGGAATTTTTGACGCGTGTTTTGTTTGATTTGAATTTTGAATGTCGAATCTTGGATTTATGGAACCAGTTTTTTTTTAAAGGTGTAAATAGTTAGCTTGCAAGATAAGCATAAATCGTTTCATTGATAAGTATGATCTTGGCAGTTTCCATTTCTATGTTTCCTGGGTGGTATTAAGACTTCGAAATCCCGCATAAAATAAAATTTGGACCGGGCAAATATGCACTTTCCTTGTTATTGTAATGCTCAAAAATTTATTGTCACTCCAACAATATAAAATAGAATTTGAATATCACACAATAAAAATAAACGATATCGGGAGCTGTATTCAAATTAAAACATTTTAACTAAATCACTTTGTATAAAAATTCTTTAAACATTGACGAAATAAACTTTTTATTGCCACTTCGAAAAAGGAAACCGGACAATCGAATTTAAAAATCATTCGAACAAACGCTTCCATTTTCAAATTTAAATTGTCTAGAGCCGCCCACCTGGCGATGATGTCATTGGATTGGTGTTGTTTCCTAGTGATTGCGATCCAATTGAGCATCGATTCGATCTTGCTATCCGTTATAGCTTAGTATTCGAATAGTTAGCGATCCGTTCGCGTGTTAAATGACTACAATTCATTTTGAGTTATGTGACTTTGTCTCGTTTAGTTTTGTTTATAGGCATTCGTGTTGCTTTATTATAGATATAATAGGGCTCCATATTTTATCATATTGAACTTTTTGCCTATTATGTTACGACGTTAATGGGCTGAGCGTATAATAGTATTTAATTGCTAGACGAAATAAATCATTAAGCGTATTCTACGAAAATAGGCATAGAAATATTACCCCTGATAGAGTAAACACAGCTTTTTTTGTTCATAGATCTGTCTATAAAGTATGACGAATTTCTGATAAAAAATCTAATATGACATCACCGCAGACGCGACAATTTTTTGTCGTCTGACTCGATCTGAAATGTCATTAAATTGCAATGCGGACTGGCAAGATTTATACCGACTTATTGGACAGGAATTTCAACTCTATATTCGAGCAGTTTAAGTTCAAATTACTTGTTAAATAAATATTCGAATCCATATAAAGCTAGTTAGTGTGACAAATCAAATGGGAATTAGAAATATCTCGATAAAAATGTCGATTGATAACCTCGAAAACTTCCTAGCTACGAGAAACAACACTGAAATTGAAAATCCTTTTAGCAATAAAGGTAATTTTATTTAATACAGACCATTTTGGCACTGACAGTGACGTATTTATTTGATATTGGAACATTTTCTAGGCTATAGACAACGAAATTGGACAAAGTAAAACAGCTGTGTTACTGTATAGGAGAAAGGCATTTTTATTTATTTTATAGACGAACTTTTTTATGATTTCGACGTGAAATGGAAACAAAATGAAGTGTTTATTCACATCGTTAAATGATTTTATGAAAAGCAGATATAAAATATTCACACAGGCAATTTAATAAAAAAACAAGAGCAAAAAATTCAAAGCTCAGTTACAAAATTATCAAAAACAGCTTTGGCCCTTAAAATAAACGGTATACAATCGAGATTTAATAAAGTCTGTTAAAGTCTGGTCTGCGGACTGTGGTCAGCGATTCCTTTGTTTCGTCGCAAAAAAAAAAAAAAGAACAAGCGTCCGCCTCGTAAAAATGTAAATTACTGTAAAATCGTGTGCGTGCTACACTATGCAGCCGCTGCAGCGCTGCAAGCCGCCATGTTTGTCCTGCGATATTTTTCTCCGCGCAAAATTAACTTTCTTCTTTGCTTACATTGTTGGTCGTGCGTTATTAAAAGTAGACCTTTTTTGTTTCAATTGTGGCTTTATTATGAAGTAAGCTTTTGAGTCTAAATTAACTTTTCTAGAATGCGTGTACTGGGAAATTATTTTTGAACAAAAGGAAAATATTGCGTTAGTTCTTCTCCAACAAGGAGAAGGCCCTTAGATAATAAAACGAAATAGAGTCTGCAATAATTGTTGTGAATAATTGACGCATCGTGACGAACCAGAAATCCTATGGGTTATATAGATAACCCATAGGATTTCTAGGATTTGCATAGGCAAGCTGTGCAAATCTGGTTGGCTATCTCATCACATTTTCTAGTACTAAAATCACAAATGATTATATACAAAGGGCTAGAAATGAGAAAGATTTCTAATTTCTATTCTAATGAGGTGACCAACTGACCACAGATTTCAACTGGACTTTGCACGTTACTAATGCATGCGGCTTTGAGATATTATGCTACTCTTACATCCTGTATAGACAATCGATTGGGATTTATTATTCAGCTCCTTAACTAACTTGGTCATTTATTTTCAAATCGATTTGTTTATCGATAGTGTACACAACACTATCAAAATATGTTAAATCGACTTTTAATCGATCTAAAATCTTTTTCTTCCTCTGGCTAACCTTTTCCCAACTATGTTGGGGTCGGCTTCCAGTCTAACCGGATGCAGCTGAATACCAGTATTTTACATGGAGCGACTGCCTATCTGACCTCCACAAGTCAGTAACTGGGTAATACGATACCCCTTGGTAAGACTGGTTGTCAGACTTTCGGGGTTCTGACGACCCATAACGACTGTCAAAGATCCACGAATGACAGCCAGGACCAATGACTTAACGTTCTTTCCAAGGCACGGAGGAGTCTCGGTATGTAAAGACGATCACCCATCCACGGACCAACCCCGGCAAGCGTAGCTTAACCTGATGGATCGACCCGTGCGGCTGTTATTACTTAGCCACGAGCTCCTAAATCGATCTAAAATCTTAATTGCTAAAATTTTATTGACCGTTAATATTTGATTTACCGTCTATTTTGTGGCCTAATCACAACACCAAAGTCCGCGAGAAAACCTAAACACCGACATGCCACTAAATTATCGATTGTTGCGTAAAATAAAAGCCTTTTCACACACCTAGTGTATTCTCGCGGGCATTTCGCGTCCCTATTCAGCTGAAACAAAGCATGGCTCGACTTTTAGCAGGGTTAATTAAAATGTCAACAGCACTTATTAATCAAAGCGACAGTCGCGTTTGGACGGTTAAGGTGCGTCCTTTTGTTGCTAACGTTGGTAGCATTGAATTTCGTGTTGGAGTTTGATTTTTGTTTGGTTGGGAGTGCTGTTTGGAACAGTTCCGTTTTAAATTTGGAATGACAGTTCGTGAAAAGAAAATTATTTTGGCCAGCAATTCAATGGCTGGTTTTTAGAGATGTTCTTGTTCATCCATTTTCTGTTCGTAAATATCTTACTACTTACTTTGATTATTAACAATGGCTGGTGACTTTTTCTGTCAAACATTTTTAATAATATTATTATCATGGTCAGAGGAATGGGAATCACAGTACGATGTTTGCATTCAATCACTTTTGCCAAGTCGGTCAGTGGCCTAGCCGCGTCTTTTAAGTCTGAACAAATCAAAAGGATGATCAAAACTCATACAAAGTTCATTTTTATTCACAGGTCACTTCGATTCCCAATTTTCATTCACCGGCCACTTCGATTCCCAATTTTTATTCATCGGTCACTTCGATTCCCAATTTTTATTCATGGGTCACTTCGATTTCAAATTTTCATTCACCGGCCACTTCGATTCCCAATTTTTATTCATCGGTCACTTCGATTCCCAATTTTCATCCACCGGCCACTTCGATTCCCAATTGTTATTCATCGGTCACTTCGATTCCCAATTTTTATTCATCGGTCACTTCGATTTCAAATTTTCTGAAGCTTTGGCTCCCATTGTTACGGGCCTTTAAGGATCAAATGGCTACAGTTAGCCAGATTTGATAATGATGGAACATTTTACCAGTGAGTTTGGCCCGTCTTGAAGAAAATGACTGAAAATTCAATTAGGCTCCGTATAAAGTCTCGTTCTAACGACAATAATGTCGGGTTCACAGATTTTCGAAATTCGAAGATTCGAAAGGTCCATAGAATCAACTTCATACAAGGATTTTCAGGAACTTATTTAAGTAAGATAATATTAAATAATATAATAATTATCGCTCACTTTGTGCCTGCAATTTCGTCTAATTTGTAGTTCGCTCTTAGCTGTTAATTTTCTTATTTCCGCTCTTAATTACATTCACATTTGATTGATAGAGATTACTTGCCGTGCATCTAAAGCAATTTACAAGGGGAGAAAAACAATTATTTTCATTTCCCGTTTGATGCTGTTCCAACTCTCATTTCCGAAAAAACGGATGAAAGAGATTAAAAAAAAAATGTTTCTGTTAATGAAGAAACGAAAGTTAACATTTTTTAATTTCGCTTTTCTTCCATTTGTAGCTCCATATTAAAGATTAATGAGAACATTAATAATAGAAAGGAGACGTTTAATATCACAAATAAATCCTGGCCACAATAAGGGATTCTATATTAATATTTCCCTTACTGACCCAAAAACAACAGCTGTTATTAAATAAATGATCGCACCCACATCACTCGTATGGGCCGCAGGATAGCTGTGACGTTGTAGCTACGTCATCAATCACACGGGTCGCGGGTGGGGGGAGGTATATAAGTAGGCGACAGCGCGGAGTGGGGGGCATTCTTCATTAGTGAATCGCGGAGAGCACACGTCGACGCTAACATATTAATCATAATAGGTCTTCTGCGTTATTACTCTTGACGTTTCCTACGTGTCATTGGTTCTGTAATGAGCGTCCTCGAAAGGCGATTATTATTAATCAAAGATATTGTAATATGGCGCGCTTGGTTTGTTTGTTGAACTATCGCAATATTACTGAGGACTTCTAAAGAAAAACGTCTGAAGGGTTTTCTTTCATTCAAAGTAAACAATTGAAGTATTTTCTCATAAATATATAGAAATGATGAAGATTATTTTCTTTATTGTAATGTCTTTGTTTTTCAAGTTCAAGTAGAGTTAAATACGGATAATTAAATTGCCATCTGCGTAGGGATGCTCAAAAAAGTGTATTATATCGATATATCAATACGCGATATTATTGCTTTCCTTTGTATCGTAACCGTATCGCATACATTTCAATCGATATGCGATATAATGAGTGTATATCAATGCAAAGAGGTATTTTTTCAAAAGGTTTTACTGCATTCTTTAATTTTTAATAAGAAAAAAAAATCATAAGTACCTATATGTTTTTAAAATAGTTTTTATTCGGCTGATCTTGTTCTACAAACAATTTTGTCAGCAATATTCTTATTACGAATAACAATATTATTATGTTCAATGGCACTGTTTATCATCATTTTGTTAAAATATTGTAATAGGAATTTAAAAATTCTAAAAAATAAAACATTTTCATAGTTTGATAAAATAGGAACAATAGGAATACGATATATGGAAGAGTATCGTATGGTCCAAAATATCGTACTTAATTTCGATATATCGTATCGTATTGGGCATCCCTACTTCAGAGTATGAGCTCCATTGCTACCTTTTAATTTAATATTTTAACTAGTATTACCTCCGCGTTATCGATAGGAGTGATTTAAGGCTTCCTTCCCTTTGTTGAAAAACCTCATTCAATTATCTTTGATGTAGTTGAAAACCAAAAAGTATCATAAATCATCATTGGGTCTAAAATGTCTCTGTGAAAAGGATTGTTTAGTCTCTGATTGGTGGGCGTTTCGCTTTGTGGTTATTGGTTTTCAAATGCTACCTTTAATATTATTGTGGTTGTGGTACACTGCTACCTATTATTTGCTTTGTGGGCTTTTGATTTGACCTTGACCTTGACCTTGATTGACCTTGGATATAATTGTTTTGTTTTTATTTATGTAAAATACAAAGGAGATCATTCACCATCCATACATTTTTGGGCTAAATGTGAAAGTATATAAATTTTTTTCGTGTGTTAACTGTAGTATAAATATTAAAATTCAACTTTAAACATCACCCACATAGATAGAACTCTCTAAACATCTACATGTATTCGTGCTATGTCTGTAATTTAAATCTTTTAAGCATTGCTTTTAGGTAAGTAACTTTTATCTTATTGAGTACTAACTTCCAAATCAAAGTAGAAATCTATCTGAATACAGGTTAAAGTATTGAAAATTAAAAGTAAATACCTATGCCGGGAATATATTAGGGTTTACGGAATATATTTAATTAAAGCCTTAATGAGTTCAGTCTAATAAAAGTGACAAAGCGATGAGTGGCACAGGATTTTTTTATTTTCGAGGCAGAACATTGCGTATTCTAGACGGGCTCGTGGCTGAGAAATAACAGCCGCAAGGGTCGATCGATCAGGTTAAGCTGCGCTTCCCGTGGTTGGTCCGTGGATGGGTGACCATCTTTACATACCGAGACCCCTCCATGCCTCGGAAAGCACGTTAAGCCGTTGGTCCCGGCTGTCATTCGTGGATCTTTAACAGTCGCTACGGGTCGTCAGAAGCCCGAAAGTCTGACAACCAGTCTTACCAAGGGGTATCGTATTACCCAGTAACTAGGTTGTTGAGGTCAGATAAGCAGTCGCTTCATCTAAAACACTGGTATTCAGCTGCATCCGGTTAGACTGGAAGCCGACCCCAAAATAGTTGCGAAAAGGCTAGGCAGATGAACATTGCGTATTCTTAAAAAAGTATAGTCAGGTACAGGGTGTATCTTTATTTAAACGCACCAAACGCGACTTTCACTATTTCCGGGTTGCAGGAGGTCGGGTTAAACCACTATAAGGTACGAGTGACAGGGCTTGCCCTAAAACCCCCATACAAACCAAACAACAATCACTTGACCCACAAAACTTATACAGGGTGATGAACAGCCGACACACAATTGTCACCCAACCCATGCCTAAAACCAACCCGACCATAAAAATGAAACGCATTTTTCGATATCTCTTGCCGTTTATTTTTGGTGAAATAAAAAAGTTTTCACTCAGAAACAACAATGTATTAGGTATTTATCGATGTTACAGGTAGCAACAGTGCCCCTTCAGAAGTAACTAGGCGAGGGTGATACGAACACCGAAAGAAGTTGGTAGCGCGTGACTTGACTTCTTAATTCACCCGTACCATGAGTTTTTAGGTTATATTGGAATTTGTATTGGAAAAAATGTAAAAGAGACGAAAAAATCCTGCGAATTTTGTCCTTCTTCAAATAAAAAACAGCGTAAGTGTAATCTTAGCTATCCTAACTATATTCTAATTTATAAATACGAAAGTGTGTTTGCTTGTTTGTTACGCTTTCACGCTAAAACGGCAGGACGGATTTGGATGAAATTTGGCACACGGATAAACCATAACCTATTTTAGGACATAGGATACATTTTATCCTAATAATCCGGCCATCACGCGCCAAGCCGCTGGCAAAAGCTAGTAA
This sequence comes from Cosmia trapezina, assembly GCA_905163495.3. Taxonomy (NCBI): domain Eukaryota; kingdom Metazoa; phylum Arthropoda; class Insecta; order Lepidoptera; family Noctuidae; genus Cosmia; species Cosmia trapezina. The sequence goes on from LR991023.1 coordinate 27,013,722, forward strand.
TATTATAAAGGCGAAAGTGAGTTCGTTTGTGACGCTTTCACACTAAAATGGCTGACCGGATTTGTATAAAATTTGACAAATAGGACCTGGAGAAGGACCGCTAGACTACTTTTTAGGAAAAAAGAACCCTTATGGTGTGACTCAGTCTGTCTGTCTGTCACAGCTGGATATCTCAAGAACTACTAATGCTATCAACTTGAAATTTAGAATAGTTTTAGATGACGTTGACCCAACTATTTTGCAAATAAGAAAGAAATAAAAATAATTATATTTTTTTTGCAACTGGGACTGAAAGGCGGTCTTAAAAATTTAAAGTGGGGCTACTAGGGCATGTGGGGTATCATATGAAAGAGCGCTGTTTGCAAATTCTTAAACTATTTTTATTTTTTTTAGGCCGCATAGTTTTCGACTTTTGATGTAAAATGTAAAGAAAAATACCGTTCCCCCCCCCCCCCCCTTATCTCCGAAGTTTGCAAAGCGAAAAATCTGAAATTATTCTATGTGATAGAAGTTTATGTAAAGATTACAGGAAAAATAAAACGATGTCTCTAAGTAGCACACTTTTTCAGAAATCGGAACGGAACCCTCGGTGCGCGAGTCCGACTCGCTCTTGACCGGTTTTTTAAATCCTGGATATCAAACAAAGTCTCGGGCAACAGCTAGTTTGTCATAAAATCAAATCATAGAGAGCCCTTTTTAAGTTATTTATGCGTGGTATTACTTAATGCATAAAAGGGAATCAATCAATTTTACTTGTATGTTTAATTGGCTAGTGTTAATTTTCCAATTGTTTTATTAAGTTTAAACGTGGGTGTATACAAAATATATCGCACACCTAGATCTAAACTGAGACAACTCAAAAAAGGTAATTTGTCAGGAGACGATAAAAACGTAGTTATATCTGCATTTTTTGTTAGGGAAGTTATACAATTTAATTTGATTATAGATAATAAATAGCTCGTAAAATGTCACTGTATACAAACTGGGGCTAAAATTCAATATTTTTTATCGATAATCACTGTTTTTCAAACATAACTCAAAAATAACGATTTTTGAGTTGTCTCAGTTTAGATCTAGGTGTGTGATATGTTAATTGTATAACCATTTAACACATTCGTTTGTGCAGCTTTTACAATACAATAAAATAATACAACAATTTTCAGTCACAAAAATAATATTGAATTAGCAGAATAATGTGATGAATGTTAAACAGTCAATTTCTTTTCAGGCTACCTTTATTTGTGGAAGGTTTTGTTAACTCACTATTCCACAAAAGGAAAGTCAAGAGACTTTGTCCCTTCGACTTTTCAAAGTAGGGGACTCGAACAAAAATTGGCGGGTACGCGACAATGCAAGCGTAAAGTGGGGGTGAGTGAAACGTACTATTTTACTAAAGTAATTCACTTGTTTGAACTTGCTGGAAGGAATTCGCAAAATAAAAAGTTCAAAGTATTTGCAGTAAAATGTTTGCCGGGCTTCCAGTTTATGGGGCAACCTGTATTTTCTTCTTTGAATATGCTTCTACAAAGTGGAACAAGATTGAGAAGCACTTATTTCTAAGTCGGATAAGAGTTCTAAGAATTGTAGCTGCGCATTTTATAAGAATAATGCGCGTCTAATGGCTAAAACGAAGGGCGTATAACATAAGTTATATAAATGCTATACAGCGTGACGTGAATCATTTTATTTTTTTATTTATAGGTATTATTTTTCTCTAACTAGTTGGCGTGTATGAGTAATTTATATGATTAGTAACTTTATTACTCACACACCGACGCTAATTCTTGAACAATTATTGTTGGGTTGCGGTTCGAAAAAAACCGGCCAAGTGCGGGTCGGGCCCGCACACGAAGGGTTCTGTAACACCGTACAATATTTTCTAAGTACTCATTAAAAAAATCTTCAGTATAAAAAAAACAAGTTTCTTTTATGGGGACCTTTAATTTTTAATTTTATTTTTTTTTGTTATTTGTTGTTATAGCGACAATAGAAATACACAATCTGTGAAAATTTCAACTATGTACCTATTACGGTTCATGAGATATAGCCCGCTGACAGACGGACGGACAGCGGAGGCACCCTCGGGTACGGAACTCTAAAAAAGTAGCCCATAATTTCATTCAGTAAAAATGTCAAAAAAAAACCAGTTCGTCCGTGTTACCTGCTTGTAAACCCGAAGGATATAAAATAAAATATAAAAGGAACATTTCACAGGGGAGGCTCGCGTGCGATAGGCCGGTGATCGCCAGCGATGATAGTTGGCACGCGAGGCGCAGGCGCAGTGGCGACGTAACTCTGACACTATGACTGATCAGCCCACTGTCAGATTAGTTTAATTTATGGACAAAGATGGCGGCTGTTGTGTTTGTTTTTATTTTAAACAGTTTAAGCAGCATTGTTAGCTTTTGTAAAATATAATGCGTGTTTTAAACTGTAGACAAGGTGCGAAAGCTTTTAGTACAGACAACAGCACATGAGGTTATACCAAACTGTCAAATTTCTCCAAATGATTTTAAAACTAGGTAGTTAAGTTCAAAATCGAATGAGAAAATTTGACAGTTTGTAAAATCAAAATCAAAAGTCATTTATTCAAATTAGGCTGAGAATCAGCACTTTTTGAACGTCGAAATTACATATAAGACAGTCCCCACAAAACGCCCGCCCTTCACCACTTCCTAGTGCTTTAGCTGGGAAGAAGAAGTAGCGGAACAAACTCCCCAGCAGCACAGCTGTCTGTTCAGTTAGAAGAACTTGATTCTATACAATAGTACCTATGCAAAATAATTTGCGCAACACAATACATTCAATTACATTTTTGTCAAATGTAGTAACTTGAAGTTAATAATTACGGGCTAGGTATGTTTCGAGACTCAAAATTATTTTAATAACAGACCTAAGTAGCAACAGGTATAATAAAGCAAAGAAAACATAGAGTTACCAAAGACACAATCTTTAGCTACCCTGGTATTATAACTTTAATTTACCCTTACATTGGGACAGCGGAAATTACAGGGTTATTCTGACATACACGGCAGCTTTAGTTTACGCAGACTACGGTTCCCTGGCAACTGAATTTGCCTTACAAAATATTACCTGGAATCGAAGGTACTCTGTCATCATACTCCCTTCGGTGACGACATATTGCGTGATACGTTTCGACAACACTGTATATTAATTCAATTAACATAACGTGCTCAGTACTTACCCAAAATAATTAACGATTACAAATCCTCAAGTGGCACATTCGATTTTAAATAACACCTGTCGTACTTACTCAGTAAAGTGTCCATGAGTGAATCGAGAATCGAATAATGATCGATTATTTTTTCGCAACATAAAATGCCATTTAATTCATGTAAACTTCGCGCGAAGAAACTCGCGATCAATGGGATTGCGTAATAAATTCTCTTTAACACGTAACGAGACATCGAATACGAGTTTTTGTTCAGTCGAGTTCTCGATTCGGAATGTCAAACGTCAAGTTGACGTTTATAAAAAGAGTGTCGCGTTTCGTTACAGCGCGCAGCGTGTAGAGCTTATTAAGACGTATGGTTTTTTACCCGAATAAAATCAGATTGCATTGCCTGTTCACTTTTTCTCTTTCTTTAATATAATTGGTTTATTTATTATACCAACCAAAATTATTGGTTAACAAGATAGGATCATGCTACATGAAAAATATTTTGTCACATTTAAAACAAACACGCGACCACAACATTTAAAAATAAATATGCTTTTTATTGGTACTGCGCAATGTCCGTTTATTTGTACTGTACAATTCAAGGAACAAAATTAAATGTTTTTAAAGGTGCAGCTTACACAATGGGCATCAAAATGATACAAACTTTTATGAAAATTAAAGAAATAATCGACATATAAACTTATTATGATTTAATTGCTGTTGTGCATGGTTCAACAACCTCCCAAATTAAACACCTTCTCCACTCCATCGTGGGTAAAATTAAGAAGCAGTCCAACTATTTCAACTTAGTCCATTCTAGCTGCCGTTTAGATATCATATGACAAAGGGAATGTCCGCAGAGTCAATTAATCTGCCTGCCTTTTGCCAACAATGTTGGGGTCGGCTTCCAGTCTAATCGGATGCAGCTGAATACCAGTATTATCTGACCTCTACAACCCAGTACGATACCCCTTGGAAACACTGGTTGTCAGACTTTCGGGCTTCTGTAGCGACTGTCAAAGATCCACGAGACGTGCTTTTCGACGAACGGAGGAGTCGCGGTATGTAAAGATTACCCATCCACGGACTAAACCCGCAAGCCTGATGGATCAACCCCTGCGGCTGTTATTACTTAGCCACGAGCTCCTCGAAAGTCCACAGAGTACCAACTAATTACGGCAATAACTCTGGAATATTGTAGCAAAAGATTATTGGCAACATCCCGACTTACTTGTGTATAAGACCTTTTCATTTGTACCCATATTCGCAAATGAATAAATGATTATGATTACTGTTTGGTAGTAGCACTATTAAATAACAATATCACTCTACTCTTTGACATGATCAAAACCATACTTGTCCCTCTTTCCATCAGACTAGCAATAAACTGTTCAAAAATTCACATCCTATCTAACAAAACAGGGCAGGTAAACAATCCCATACCATAAATATTAAAAAGCTCGATGTCACGAGCTATCCGAATTTGTCATCGAGTGGCTAAACAAAGGTCCCGGTGATTGAATCCGGATAGACAAAACAATACTACTATTGTTCGATAACTAGCTGTAGAAAGGTTGCGTACCCCTGATTTGGGTGTGTGAGAGATTGACAGCGGTGGATACTCAACCTTTGGGCGTAGTGTATCGATAATAACTTTATTACCGCTAAGAAGTGAATAGATAGATAGGTAGATAGATAGAATACTCTTTATTATGCACACCATAAAAATCATCATCTCATCTCATCTCTCGTGGATCTCATTGGTGGAGTCCTGCGTTCTGGGTTCCTGATGACAATACCAAGGAATACATATCATGACATGGGCGAATATACCTTTTAGGCAAACATGCCAAACAAGGACCATATTGGATGGCATTAATGCTATCAAGTCTGAAAAAAAATTGGCACAGAATCCCAATTCATTAGGTGCAGTGTGCAATGTTAACCACCATTGTACACTATACTCCATTTACAATAAGATTATACATTTAAACAAACCTTTTTTACAGTCCGTTCAACCGATTTTGACATCTATTCCGTACGCTTAATGATGGCACTAAAGGCAAAAAAGTGGTTACAATATCAACTGTTTACAGTAGCTGCCATTTTGTCAACGCAATAGAAGTCAAAATCAGTTGAACGGACTGTAAAAATCCGGTCAAGAGCGAGTCGGACTCGCGCACCGAGGGTTCCGTTCCGATTCCTGAAAAAGTGTACTATTTAGAGACATCGTTTTATTTTTCCTGTAATCTTTACATAAACTTCTATCACATAGAATAATTTCAGATTTTTACCGCTTTGAAAACTTCGGAAATGGGGGGGGGCGGTATTTTTTTTTACATTTTTCATCAAAAGTCGTAAACAAAGCGGCCTAAGAAAATGAAAAAATTGTTTGAGAATGTGCAAATAGCGTTATTTAATATGATCCCCACATGCCCTAGTAGTCCCACTTTGAATTTTTAAGACCCCCTTTCAGTCCCTGTTGCAAAAAAAAAATAAATATTTTTATTTATTTTTTATTTGAAAAATAGTTGGGTAAACGTCATCTAAAACTGTTCCAAATTTCAAGTTGATAGCATTCAACTGAAATTCATTCGTTGTTCTTGAGATATCCAGCTGTGACAGACAGACAGACTGAGTCACACCATAAGGGTTCCTTTTTACCATTTTGGTACGGAACCCTAAAAAGGTTTGTTTAAATATCTAATCTTATTTTAAATGTGTAGTATACGTAATAGGTACTGCAAATTCCCCCCATTTCAAGGACTTAGGATGTTTCATAATGGAGGTTTCCGAAAAGTGAACTTTTCATGTTAATTTTATTCGTCCAGCACAGAATTTCCTGTGTCGCTACAGTATCCACTTTTACATGTAACAGAGAGACTGTTATTTATGCTACAGAATGATTTGAAATTCACAGCATTACTTGTAATTACTACAAAGCCTAATAAACGGCAAATGCAGCCAATACAAGGAATTGCTCGCATTTCCAATTACCCGGTACCATATGTCTATCTGTATTCAGCCATAGATTAGATATTAACTGAAGTTTCGGGTGTTTATAAACCCCTGAATGTTCATTTAAGTAATGATTAGAGACTGTTTAACCATTGATTTTGGACGTTTAAGGGCACTAGGAAATCGTGTTATGGGTTTTTGGATGAGTTTATAATTATAGAAAACTTAACGTAGTAAGAAACTGCTTTAAGTTTTCTTTAAGGCGCCAAGAAACTGCTTTAAGTTTTCTTTAAGACTTCTTATTTACGCCACAGTTATCAAAATACGGCACTGCTTTTTGCATGTTTTTAGTGATATTTAAAAAAAATCTTTTACAAGGTTTATCTTCTATCGGATTGTTTCACTGACTGGTGAAACTTTTGAGCTAGCCATATGTTTTTTTCGTGGCTACTACTTTAGGTTTTCTTAAACTTATCCAAAACTCATATCAAGATTCTTAGTCCTTAACGTATCTAAACTTTAAGATAAATAAAGGCCTGTGTTACTATAGAAAAAGAAGTAGAAGCGAAACTCGGACCCGCATTCTTTTGATGTAAAATAGGGATGTCAGCATTGTCGATGTACTAACATGGTCCACGTAGTGCGCCATAAGTAAAGACACAACCCTGACTGCGTTAACCGTTTCTTACGCTTTGAAACTGTAACTAAAACTTCTATACATTTTTATTACATGGTACCTACTTGGTTACTTTCAGTCATCATTACCATCATCAGACTATAGCAGTCCACTGCTGGATATAAAGCCTTTCCTTTCGCACGCCATTCAACTCTGATCCAATTTTCGTCAACTCTCATCCAATTTTCGGCAACTCTCATCCAATTTTCGGCAACTCTCATCCAATTATCGGCAAATCTCATCCAGCTGCTAACAGCCACCCTGCGAGGATCGTCGGTTCGTATCGGTTACTTTCAGGGCCTATTTCACGATGTCCGAATAAATTCAAAAACGTTATATGAAGCTTTGAGTAGGAACTAAGGTTAATCGTAGGTGCTGAAACAGGCCCTAAGTGTTTCTGTTTATTCTGACCGTTAAATCTGTCGACCTAAATGACGTGGATTTGTGGCGAATATTTACGTTAGTCTTACGTACTAATGTTAGGTCACTATTGGTTATTCATTAAATTGTAAGTACTTATGCAAAACTTTACGTACATACTTAGGTGAAAAATTATGTGCCTATTGTGGTCAGCGGAAATACCTGGTGGATGGTGATTCATTTGTTCTACATATAATATGTTATTGGCGGAATTATATTTAAGGCTGCTCCTTCCTAAAATACGGCGAAACTAAGTAACTTTGTAACCATCTTTTACAGTAACTATAGCATCTTTCTAATAGGAAAAAATACACAGTAATCTACAATACATAAGAAGTGATTTCATGTGTCCTGAAATCTATTTTAGTTTGTAGAACTAAGGAAAAAAAAAACCTAAATACAGGTCTGTTTCGGTCTATTTTTTCGAATTGTTACCATATTACTCCTACAGTTTTCATTAAAAGTATTCATAAATTTATACAGTTCTTTACAAGCTAATAAGGAATGATTTGTCATTACTTTTTTAGTTTAATCAACAGATTTTTTGTAAATCGATAATTACTTCATATTTTGCAAGCGTTGTGTCATCGCGCTTCTTTTTCTTTTCTATGTAGTCCGACAGTGACCGCGCTTTTTGCGACGGACAAGCCTTAATATTTCTTTATTTCTTATGCTGTTCTGTTGAAGTGCAGAAGATGAAAGCGAGAAAAATAAATTAGAAGATGTCAATAAAGAATCAATGGTGTCTCGATCAAAAAGAACGTAGATACAGAAACAAAAAAAAAATTGGTCTTTTTTTTACTTATCCTGTATCATTATGCTGTCACGGACAATAAAATCACTATACACCAATCACAAAAACATTACTGACGAAAATAAAAACTACCCGACCGGAATAATTCCGGAAACTTTTTGACATTGCAAAATGGAATCTGTATTCGAATTTCCAATTCCCAGAGGACAGGAAGCGTAATACCAAATTCAGTATTTCCTATTGTCTCCTCTGAAGCGATATGCATCCCCCTGTTTAACAAGTTTGAGGGTGTTTACCCGGGTATCGTGGAATCTACCATCGTTACCCTTACAATTCGTTGTGCATCGAGAAATGTTTCCGGACAGGGGACTTTTTTTCCCCTGTGATATTTCGTCCAGAAATTATTGAGTTGTCTGTCGATGTGTAATTGTTCTTTTGTTTATATCTGTAAAATGAAGTGTAGTTAAAATTGTAACAGAGTTTTTGGCTGGTAGGTGTACAGGGTGTAAGTGTAAACAGTGGAAATATTTTAAGGGGTCATTGTACTCATCATTATGAACAACTTTTACTATGGGACCAAACCTGAAATCGCGAAAAAAAATCAGCTGTTCAGTAAATTTATGTCCGCATAATTCGTCGAAATCTGATTTTTTTTTTTGCGATTTCAGGGTTGGTTCCATAGTTAAAGTTGTTCATAATGATGCATATAATGACCCCTTAAAATATTGCTACTGTCTACACTTGCACCCTGTATAGTTTGAACTAATTCATCACAGGCCCTGAAAAGTTTTGACGGAAAATGAAAATTATTACTTAAAGTATTTTTCATTTAAAAGCAGTAGAGAATTACGCAATATAATTAAGATGATGTAATTCTGGACTGCGTACCAAGATAATTATACTGTAGGTAGGTTACCTCATAATAAAATACTTCTAGAAATACTGATTCATTGACAACCAATTACATTAAATTATTCGCGGTTAACGATTGACGTCAGCTCTAGCTACCCATTTAAACCTTCGTTTAGTAACCTTTTTTTTTTCATAAAAAGAGATCTTCATAAAAATATTTCCTCCATAGGATATGAACATTCAAATCACATCAGACGCGCGTCAATCTTCGCATAAATATCTCGGCACCGCGATCGAACGGGGGCTATCGCGCGCAATCGATAGCGATCGCAACGAACGCTCGACACTCTAATACCGGTAATGGAAGTCGACACGGGCCGGCTCCGTTCGATTTTCCGAATCGTTTGCGTCGAACGAACGCGAGATAACGAGAAATGTCTCGACTATCGTTTTATGTGCACCGTACGAGATTTTGTAAAGATTATGCACCCTATTACCCTATTATAGGCGTTCTAGTTTTAAATAGGTGGTAAAGTGGAACGTTTTCTGTGCAATAGGGTTCTTTATCGTGTGACCTAGTTGCTTGTCTGCTTACTTGAAGTTAGGAAGTCGGAACTAGGTGTGTTGCAACCATTTTGACACACATTTACTGAGTCTTGATAATCTAATTGGGTCTGGGCGTCTCTGCTCTGAGCTAGGATTGATGTTTCTAAACTAAATGCTTCACTATCTAAGATAGTCGTTGATATATCTTCATATACACCCCCCTTTCTTCTTCCTGTGGGGTAGGCAGAAAGTACAGAATGCCACCTGTTACGAACCTTACATATACTTGTATTGTTACGTTCTCCGTTCCTCCTTTGCATACGTTCATACTACTTCAAACACGCACGTCGGTTGCGAGTACTACGCACATGACCTTTCTGAAGAACATCACCGATAAGGTCACAATAATATCCTTCTAGGCTAGGGCGTCCCCTACCGGCGTTTCCACTCACATCTGCATAGTAAATACCTTAAGGTTGATGCGCCAGGGTAGCCCGCGAAATTCAAAATTTCTTACGTTTTTTGCAATTTGTAGGTCAGTGTGAGCTTGTATGTTGATTAAAATATGATTCGCGGCCGTAGCTAAAACGGCTTTACAGAATTATTATAGAAGATCATTAGAATCAGCAATACAACTCCATAAGTTAGCAATTATCTCAAATCTAGCGATTTCATGAAATCATGAGGTTTGAGGTAAATACTAACTTATGGAGTTGTATTGCTGATTCTAATGATTATAATTCTGTAAAGTCATATTAGCTACGGCCGCGAATCATATTTTAATCAACATACAAGCTCACACTGACCTACAAATTGCAAAAAACGTAAGAAATTTTGAATTTCGCGGGCTAGCCTGGCGCTTTCGCCTTAATATAGTTACGTTTTAGAACTGATCGATATTGAGATTATATTAGAATACTCACCAGGAAAATTCTCTAAGTAGATCTTCTGTCATCCCCGCTAAATCTGTAACAAATAAAATTATATGTTAGCAAAATAATTATTTTCACATTTGGAAATAAACAAGGCTTATAAAAATATAGAGTAAAGTAATTTCAGGTCCTTAATCTACAGATTAAAAAATATACACGTGTCGAATTGAGAACCTCCTCCTTTTTAGGGTTCCGTACCAAAATGGTAAAAAAGGAACCCTTATGGTCTCACTCAGTCTGTCTGTCTGTCTGTCTGTCTGTCTGTCTGTCTGTCTGTCTGTCTGTCCGTCTGTCTGTCTGTCACAGCTGAATATCTCAAGAACTACTAATGCTATCAACTTGAAATTTGGAATAGTTTTATATGACATTTACCTAACTATTTTGCAAATAAGAAAGAAATAAAAGTATTTAATTTTTTTTGTAACAGGTGCTGAAAGGGGGTCTTCAAAATTCAAAGTGGGGCTACTAGGGCATGTGGGGTATCATATTTTATGAAAGAACACTGTTTGCACATTCTTAAACATTTTTTATTTTTTTTAGGCCGCATAGTTTTCGCTTTTTGATGAAAAATGTAACAAAAAAATACCGTTCCCCCCCCCCCCTTTTCTCCGAAGTTTGCAAAGAGAAAAATCTGAAATTATTCTATATGATAGAAGTTTATGTAAAGATTACAGGAAATATAAAACGATGTCTCTAAATAGCATACTTTTTCAGAAATCGGAACGGAACCCTCGGTGCGCGAGTCCGACTCGCTCTTGACCGGTTTTTTTTTCGTCGGTTAGAAAGACAGATCCACGACAGATCTAATGATACAAACGTCAATGTCAAATACGCTGCATAAATTACCATTATGACGCTGGCAGGATAGTCGACATCTAAGAGTAGAAGACACTTTCGTGCTTATCACCACGGGCGAGTGAAAAACGTTTAACAGCTGCACGGGTCGATCGATCAGGTTAAGCTACGCTTGCCGCGGTTGGTCCGTAGATGGGTGACCATCTTTACATACCAAGACCCCTCCTTGCCTCGGAAAGCATGTTAAGGCGCAGATTTCCTGAAAACGATCAAAAATGTGTTGTTTGAAAGCTGTGTATCTCATAAACCGTAAATAATGTTAATATGTAAAAAAAATATGATATTTTCAAGTCCTTTTCGCATACAGTGATGGAAGCCAAAACATAATTAAACATACTTTAATGCACCAAAAAAATCTTTAAAAATACCTCCTAATAATCTTTAAAAGCTGTCTAGCCCTTCATTAGCAATTATAATTGTAATTAAAAATATAGATACCATGAAATGTCAAATTCTAAACTGCATCCAGTGATGGATTACTTTTTATTAAACAGTTAATTTCTAATTTTATACGATTTTAGTTGCACTTTTACGACATAATTCCGGTGCGCGTGAGAATCTTCTATCTCGTGCGTCAAACTAGACAGCCATAACGCCTTTTCACTTACACACCGAGCTAAACCAAGCTTGGAGCCTGGGCCTTAAGCCGTTCATCCCGGCTGTCCTTCGTGGATCATTGACAGTCGTTAGGGGTCGTCAGAAGCGCGAAAGTCTGACCATCAGTCTTATCAAGATGTATCGTATTACCTAGTAAGAAGGTTGTAGAGGTCATATTACTGGTATTCAGCTGCAACCGGTTAGACTGGAAGCTGACCCCAACATAGTTGGGAAAAGGCTAGGCAGATGATGATGAGTTCGTATTTGTTTATCATAAACACAACATCATACCCTACATTATAAATTCCTCTCTTCAAAACCACATAAATCTTCGTTAAGTATGAATCAAGTCGGTCTTCAGTACTGTTTGTCTATACTTGTGTGACATCATCGGCTCCGAAGTAAACAATGCAGTAGGTATGTAGCATATCTTATATATAGTATGTAGGTATACAGGCTGTGTTCTTAAAGCTACTGTAAGAAAAGCCAGAAGGACCAATCCAAACAACGAATTATTACGCTTGTGTAAATACTGGCCAGTAACATTATGAATAACATAAACTTTTCATAAATAAATAAATCAAAATAAAATAGCTTTTTATTTCTTGCTGTTTGAATCTTACAAGAAAATAATATAAATACTGGATGCAATCTGAAACATTTGAAATTCTTAAATTATTACTTTAATTTAAAAAAATTTAAGCGATCTCTTTATAATGACATTTAAAAAAACCATACTTAATGTATTAGTTTTCTATTATTATGATTATTTATTTATCAGTAATATATTGTTTCATTGTGTATATTGTTTCATTTCGTTTATCAGTTTTCTCCATAACAAATACATTTTTAAATATTTTTATAAAAAACATTTAAAAATATAAAATATTAGGGCTGCAGAGACAGAAACCTCCTCACAATGCGAACCGTAGCGAGGAGTACCTACTGCTTGTTACATTTTATTATTATAATTTATTTTAACGATTCCAGTTTTAATAGCAACAACTCCTATTAGTAGAAGGTGAAGCCCTCCAGAGATGACCTTTTCATAGACTGTTTATAATAATAGTCAAGTGGTCTTAGGATCCACCTTTAAAGTGGCATCAAAGGCCACTTTTATTTACGTGGATCAGTTTTTGGCACAATATCTTCTTAAGTACGCCAGTCAACCAGATTTCTTTATGCTGGAATGATTTATAGAAGGCTTTTTCTAGCCATTTTGACAGTCCAGTTTGCCTTGTCTGTACGTTATAACTACTTAGCTTCTGCCGGCGACTTTGTCCGCATGCAATTTCTTATTACCCCGACCACAGACTTATATTGACCCCGACCCACCTCATTGCATCGCATAGCCCGCCTCAGTATTACTTCATTTTCGGTTAGCGATCTTTTGGAGTTTTTTTTATTTTTGCTCGGCTTGTAGGGGTAGTAGCGTGATGTTAAACTATAAACTTTCTCAAGAATTAGGCTATCAAATGCAAAAAGATTTTTTGAAATCCGAGTAATAGCTCCAGAGATTAGCGCGTTCAAACAAACAAACTCTTCAGCTTTATTATACAGGGCGTCCCTGGAAGTATGGATCAAATCGAATAGGGACGTGGGCAAGGTCATTTCCAAACTTTTTAACCCTGAGAATATCGGTGCAATTTTTTACGGTTCAAAAGTTATGAACAATTTTTGTTTTTTTCCATCACTTCGCATAGTGCTCAAAGAAAAAATCATTAAAAAAAAACTATCGGGGCCACCATTAAAATTTTTTTTAGGACGTTGTAGAAGAGTGGGCCTTTCTTGTGGTAATACTTTTACACAGCTATAAAATATGTGTTCAATAAAAATAAACATTTACTGCAAAGGGTTCTGTCTGGTCTGGCAAAAATTTTACTCAATTTTCGAGCGATTTAAAAAAAAAAAAATTTGCACCGACATTCACAGGGTTAAAAAGTTTGGAAATGACCTTTCCCACGCCCCTATTCGATTTGATCCATACTTCCAGGGACACCCTGTATTATTAAAGTTTATATAAGAGTCATGTGAAACTTCTGTAGAGACCTTTTCAATCATGGTCCTAAGTATGTGCTACCCACGCTCGGAAGACAAAAGATTGCTATTAATCACCTTATTGTGGTGTACGTAAAAAGGTAAGTAGGAACGTAGGAACGCCTTGAAAGGACTGATTGGCAAAAACAAAATTAAATGTTAATCAAATAAGACAAGGAAATTAACAGTCCAATTTTATGTTGTTTTACAAGAAACTCTTTGTTTACCTATAGGAGTACTTATATGTAACTTAATGTAAGTTATACATTGCATAATTATGTTGGCCAAACTGTTTGTCCTAGGCCAAACACGTTCATCCCATGCGTGAAATGTCGCAGCAATAGGTATTTTGAAGTGTCTCAATTAGATTCTATACTTAGTGCTAATAAGCCATTAAAAAAACAAAAAATTTATTCAATCGATAAGTGTCTTATAAATGCATTTAAATTTTACATTTTAAAATTTCGCGCGAAAAAGCTGGACGTAGTGGACGCCATATTGCTCTGTGGTCATGCATGACGTCAGTTAGCAGTGTAAACAAACACTTTTTATACGCTGATCAGTTGACAGTTGACATTGACACTTTTTAATTTACACAGCGGTATGACGTAATGACATGGCGGCTACTTTCATGGTGCCAGAAAACAGATAAAAAAAACTGAATTTTAAAATTTATAGTGCTTGTAAAATAACGAACTAAAACTAACATTTTCCGGTAACTTTTTGCCTAAGTTATCTTAATAATATATTTTTAGATTTTTCTCCTATAGAGTAAAATACTGTATTTGTGGCTCGCTCGGCTCGGGCTTGCGCGCGGTTGGTCACAGTTTTATCCTAACCTAACACATTTGGCCGGGGTGTCCCGGCTTAGTTATACACCGGTTTGGCCTAGGACAAACTAGTTTGGCCTGAAATCGGGTTTGGCTGATAACACATACATAATGTCATCATGTCCAATGTATATCTACCACATTGGACATGATTATGATTGTAGTACCTACAGTGATAGCATAGACTGACTAAAAGACAACTCACACCGTAACTGAAGACAAATATTAGGTACCTGGATTTAAAAGACATATTGGTTAGTGTGTTACCTATATTTTTATTTCTTTCTTATTTGCAAAATAGTTGGGCAAACGTCTTCTAAAACTGTTCCAAATTTTAAATTGATAGCATCTAGAGTAGTTCTTGAGATATCCCGATGTGACAGACGAACAGACAGACAGACTGAGTCGCACAAAAAGGGGATTGTTACCATTTTGGTACGGAACCTTAATTAGCTCTGTTACAATGTTCAATGTTAATAATAATAATAACAACTTTAATAACGTGTCATTAACATTTTACTACTGAAAATGTGGAAAATATTTTACTATTAACATATGCCTACAAGCTATTACAGTTAATTACAATGAAAATTAAATTACATAATTGTAGTAGTAACGTTTTATTTTTACATTATTAAACACACCTTTGATCTTCATAAGTGGTAAGTATACACAGGTATCAATTATCACTTGTCAAAATATTCGTATCAAAACATTTTTAACAACGATAATTATCATATTCATCATCTGCCAAGTTTATTACCACCTATGTTGGGTCTAACTAGATGCAGCTGAATATCTTTTTTACATAGAGCGACTGCCTAGCTGACCTCCAAAACCCAGCCACTAGGTGAGACGATTCCCGTCACCTCCTAACAAATCACCCAGCCACTAGGTGACACGATTCCCGTCACCTCCTAACAAATCACCTAGCCACTGGGTGAAACGATTCCCGTCACTTCCTAACAAATCACACAGCCACTAGGTGACACGATTCCCGTCACCTCCTAACAAATCACCCAGCCACTGGGTGACACGATTCTTGCAACCTCCTAACAAATCACCCAGCCACTGGGTGAAACGATTCCCATCACTTCCTAACAAATCACGCAGCCACTAGGTGATACGATTCCCGTCACCTCCTAACAAATCACACAGCCACTAGGTGACACGATTCTTGCCACCTCCTAACAAATCACCCAGCCACTGGGTGAAACGATTCTCGCCACCTCCTAACAAATCACCCAGTCACTGGGTGATACGATTACCGTCACCTGTTAAAAATCACCCAGCCACTGGGTGACACGATTCCCATCACCTCCTATCTAATCATATTATACCCACCTTTATTGAGTATTATTGTGTTTTTCCATCAGGAATTTCTCAGTAGCAGCCTGGAGTCTGTATTCGTGCCTTTTGATGGCAATAGGCTCGCCACCTATTACATGGAACTTAAACATTACTGGCAAAATGTGGGTGTATTATAGGTAGACCTCTGCCCAACCCTTCAGGGAAACAAGGCGTGATGTTATGTTATGTATTGACTAAAATCTCTTTACAATAACCCCAGTGAAAATATCATACGGTATGGTGCTGCCCATGTATAATAAATCAAAATATAAGTAATACTGGTCCACAGAAGTATAGCAAAATTAAATATTAAATTAAAAATTTTTCAAACAAATAAATATCAAAATAAATTCGGTAAAAGAAATCACTCTGTTTAGACAACCGAGCTGGCCACCTCCCATACCACACCAACCACCATACCATACCATAGTGGCCAATCCATTGTTCGCTGAACATGGTTTTTTTGTTTGCACAAATGTTCAAGGATTCAAGTTCATTCACTCATTGACCTAGTGGTCCAATTCTACAGTGTTTAAATTTACTGAAAATTAAAACTCTACTCTTTGACCTAATTACTGCACCTATTTTGTTTATTTTTTGTATATCGATATCGTAGCAAAGGCGATATCAAGTATCTGGTAGAATTTATTGCATATATGTGAGCTCCATACCATATACATTATACTTTTTTCCACCACTCCACTGTGCACGTGTGAACGCATTTAAACTTAAATGAACGCATTAACTTTTTAATGCGTGCATTAACACTTAAATGCGTGCGTTGTATCACCCGACAGGACAATAAAAAGTATGTGTTTCGCAATAAGGAGGTGACAAAGCGCAGTTGAAGTGTTGACTCGAAGATAAATTAATGGTATCATAATTATGATGATATCATTCGAGTTGCTAAGCTTTATAAGTTATGGAATGTCGTAGAACGAAGTTGTATAATATGTTGCACACGATTTTGTAATTATCTGAGTCTTTGTTTATGTTACTAATATATCTTCCTAACGTACGTGTAGAACATATTTAGTGTCTAGCTATGAATGAGTAGGTAATAAATTGTGATTCATGTTTTCTAGAATATTCGCATTTCATGATGCAGGTTGCGATTTGTACAGTCATCAACATCATCTTCCAGCTCATTCTAATTTTATTTTAGCTTGAAGCGGTACGTCTTTTACTTCCATAACGTCTCTTATTCTCTGAAGTTTGTCGACACATCTCAGTGTTCGTTTTCTTTCGAAACAGAGTGTCACAACCTGAGGTCACAACACAGGCAATGCAGGGTTATAAATTGCAAATAGTCTTGGATATGAGGCTTTTAATTGCCTACATTGCATACTGTGTGTACTTTGTAATTTTGTTATTATTTTATTTTTTCTAAGGTGCGTTTTATTTGTGCAGAATAAACAATTTTTCTTTCTTTCTTTTGTTTCTAGTCACCGCCTGAGGTATGTGAGTGGTGAGGTAGGGCGCCATTGACATGATTGGCAGACTGAGTTAGCTTGACCATTGTCTACCTCCCCCGTCTCACCGCTCACATACCTCAGGCGGTGACTAGCATTTGCGCGCACACTATAGCCATCTATTCACCTTTTCTTTGTGTATAATATTGTTTCAATAAAACTTCGTCCACAAAACCATCTTTTTTTTCTGAAACCCTTTTTTTTCATTCTAGAATAAAAGTAAATTTTCCACAAACCTTAGACCACACGCATCGAACTTATTAATTACGGAAGCATCGCGTGTCAGTACTTGAGCCAACGCAAATGTTAATGCATCGCCGACAGCATTATGCAGCATTATGCAGGGTCGCGCGCGCCACTTACTTATACCCCATATTATGCAATAAACCAGCAGGTGAACAAGCGAGATTCTACTTTGTTGATGAAAGTGATAATGTTCAAGTTGGAGGTTGTTTTAACTAGCTGTTGGTGCCTGGCGTCGCTCGAGTGAATTTCATGTCTCTACCTCCAGTGGTTTTGGCTGTGTGGTGTCTGTTTTCATAGAAAACTACCATTCAAATTTCCGAATGCTCCGGTGAATTTTCCAAAAAAAATCTGTCATACCAACCTTGTCCTGACAATTTACAAACACAGCAAAAAAAAAAACCGGTCAAGAGCGAGTCGGACTCGCGCACCGAGGGTTCCGTTCCGATTTCTGAAAAAGTGTGCTATTTAGAGACATCGTTTTATTTTTCCTGTAATCTTTAAATAAACTTCTATCACATAGAATAATTTCAGATTTTTCTCTTTGCAAACTTCGGAGATAACGGGGAGGCGAACGGTATTTTTTTTTTAATTTTTCATCAAAAGTCGAAAACTGTGCGGCCTAAAAAAAATTTAAAAAATGTTTGAGAATGTGCAAACAGCGTTCTTTCATATGATACCCCACATGCTCTAGTAGACCCACTTTGAATTTTTAAGAGCCCCTTTCAGTCCCTGTTGCAGAAAAAATACATATATTTTTATTTCTTTCTTATTTGCAAAATAGTTGCGTAAGCGTCATCTAAAACTGTTCCAAATTTCAAGTTGATAGCATTAGTAGTTCTTGAGATATCTAGCTGTGACAGACAGACAGACAGACAGACAGACAGACAGACAGACAGACAGACGGACAGACAGACAGACAGACTGAGTCACACAATAAGGGTTCCTTTTTTACCATTTTGGTACGGAACCCTAATTATTAGCAACAGTAACAATAACAACAGCAACAGTTCTGAAGTGACGCGCTTACATACATTCCGCAATAGATTTTTATTTATATGCTGGAGCTTCAAAAATTCATATCTTTCTTTTTGTAGTGTGGATTTTACAGTTTTTTTTTTGACATGAAAGTAACATTCAAGACGAAAATGTCACAAAAAAAAGTTTGAAAAATACCCACAACAAAAAAGATATGAATTTTTGAAGCTCCACCGGCAGAAAACTGTAAAAAATTACAAAAACAAAAATAACTCGAAAACTACAAAAAATTGCGAAACATATACGTACACACGGCTACACATAAAGGTATACATTTTCAGTTTACACTGACCTCTCATTTTAAGGAATTCCTATACAATGCGATATCAGCTTATACTAGAAATGTACAGCTTGATCTGTAGCCCTCCGTACATGATATTACCGAATATTTTTGAATACCATGAGGAATTCAGATTTTTCTCTTTGACGTCACTATTTGTACCACCCTGTATATAGTTTTTTTGGTCCATGACAGGGAATCAAGTACACTTGTCAGTCATTAGACAGTTAGTGGTGCATTTAGAAGTAGGCATTTTGAGAATTAGGCATTTATAGAATAGCCATTTTGAGAATTAGTCCATTAAAGACTTAGTTGCCGTTTTGAGAATTCATTCTGCGCCTAAATCGTTCAATTGAAGGGAGCTTGGGATATTTGGATACTAAAGTACGCTCAAAACTCCGACTGTTTGGAACAATCGAAAAGAGTGAAAATTCAAGACTGTTAAGCAAAAATAACCCATTAATATTTAAGCTTTTGGCTTGGTTTGTCTCTCCTTCACCATGGAGGTCCATAGACGAAACCAACAGCCTTCATTAAAGAGATATAGAAATACATGCAATCTCGCGAAATACCAGGGGTGCATAACAAAACAGGCTGATATAGCTTAGTTAATCAAGGCGTTGCTAATCCAACATCCTATTTGTCCGGCTGCCCACGACATTACTCCCGTGTCCGGTCCGCCCCACGGGATTGGGGATCCATCCGGGATCGCCAACTTTATTGTGGCGCTTCGGTTTACGGGATTAACATTCCGAATATTTTACAAAGGTCAATGGACGACTGCTACTAAAGCGGTATTTTGTTATTTTCCTTAAAGGTCAAAGCACACTTATCAACTTGGGAACGGAACGTAACCGTATCAACTCGAGCCCTTTAGTATTATTTGTATGAAACTCCCTAGCACACTAATCGGAATCGTAACGTAAACGTTTCGCCTCAGGACAAGCTCGACAAGCTCACGAACCGCGGTGTGGCGCGTGGTCAACCAGCGGTCTCCGCGCTTACGGCTCGTCGTCCCCGAGCTATAAGGCTCTCCGTCGCCTCGCTTGAGTCTCTATCTGTTTTTGACGTAAGCGCGGCGTCGCCTAGCCGTAGCCGAGGCGATGTATCGGAGCTGGGTCCGCTTTGGTTACGTGCTTACGTTAGGTTGACGACTGTTTGACGGCGTGGCGAAAGGCGATACGGTGACGATCACTTTCCGAGTTGATATGTGTGCTATGACCTTTTCCTATTACGTATGCGTGACGTCATTTTGATGACACACAAACGGACATACGCAGGAAAATAATGTCCAATCTCTTGAAAGTACTAGGGGTGCATAACAAAACAGGCTGACATCAGGCTTAGTTAATCAGGGCGTCGCTAATCCAGCGCTCTATTTGTCCGGCTGCCCGCGACATTAGTCCCGTGTCCGATCCCGGGGCCGCCGGGATTTGGGTATTTATTCGGGATCCCGTACAAATTTTGTACAGGACGCTTGATTGGCAATTTGGAATTAACATTTTAAGATTTTTGGTGGGAGGTTTCCGAAGTAAGCTTTTAATTTTTAAAACACGCAGTTTGACTTTAACGAACGCTTGGGATTTCGATCCAAAAGTTAAAAGTAAACTCCTAGGCAATAATACTAACTCCTTCCATCTTATATAACGTCTTCCATAGTCTGATATACTCGTAAACTATCTTTGAAGGATAAAATCAGGAATGAAGTTATCCGGAAAAGAACCGGAGTAACCGACATAGTTTGCAGAGTAAGCAAACTGAAGTGGCAGTGGGCTGGCCATGTTTGTCGAAGGACCGATGGCCGGTGGAGCAGACGGGTCCTGGAGTGGAGACCGTGTATCGGTAAGCGTAGTGTGGGACGCCCCGCAGCTATATGGACCGACGACCTGAAGAAAGTGGCTGGGACAGACTGGATGCGGAAGGCGGAGGACAGGGTGTTGTGGCGCAGCCTGGGAGAGGCCTATGTCCACCAGTGGACTGCGATAGGCTGAGTTGATGGATATCTATATAAATAAAAAGAGAAGTCCTAACTGACTGACTTGTTAACGCCCAGCCCAAACCATTGGACCTAGAAAGCTGTAATTTTGCACAGAGGTTCCCTTTATAATGTAGACAAGGAATTCCCGTTGGTAAATTCCCGTGGCATATTTACCGATATCCACGCGGGCGATGCCGCTGGCAAAAGCTATTTATGGATAATGCTGGTCTTAAGTCCCAACGGTCATAAAAAATATAAGATACATATTTCATGAAACAAGTAGTACCTATGTATAACGAAGTTGGACAGTCTCAAGGTCAGACCAACACGTGGCGGAGGCACATGTAGCAGATAAGTAAAGTAGGTAACACATGCTCTCAAATGGCTGAATAATTGAGCTCATGAGATATTGATGTTGGAATATCAATCTTATTCTAAGTAGATACAGGTTGCTTTTAATATAAAGCTATTCGTCTACGAGTGTATGCAGTGTATAATATACCCTATGTTTCTGTAAAAAGTATAATACTGTACTAGGTTCTGCCCGCGAATTCGTTCGCGTGAAATTATATCATATGACACTCGGCAATACTTTTCTCATTAGTGCAAGAATTTTCAGAATCGGATCAGTAGTTTCGAAGATACAAACACAACAAACATACAACACACACAACAAACAAACAAATTTTAATTTGTTTTTTTTTTTCTAATTTTATTACATAAACGAACAAATTTTATCTCTTTATAATTTTAGTATAGATTCGTCCTGTTCATTAGAATCAATTGGAAATCAAACACCAGACCCCACTTTCGACAGTTTCTCCTGCAAACTAGATTTTTTTATCTGTTCTAAAATTAGAGACCTCTTTTTCTAGTTTTCTTTTCTCGCTGTACATTTTCTTAACACCCTCGTAACCATTTAATTTAATCACTTCTGCTTACTTTTCCTCCAATTGGAGCGTGGTGTAGATATCGCACTCCCGGGACATTTTCTTATCCTCTGTACAAAACTAAAGATTCCGTTGTTTTAATTTAGATTTTTCTAGAATCATTAACACGCTTACTTAGTTTTTATTTTATTATTCTTTTATCTTTTAGGGTTCCGTACCTAAATAAGAAAAAACGGAACCATTGTAGGATCACTTCGTTGTCCGTCTGTCTGTCTGTCAGTCTGTCAAGACCCTTTTTCTCAGGAACGCGTGGAGGTATCAAGTTGAAATTAAAATGAAATACGTAAATCTATAGTCCCTTAGAGCTCTAAAAAAATTAAGCTTCTAAGTCAACGCATTAAAAAAATACGGCCATTTATGCGCCATATTCTGATACTCGCAAGTAAACTTCCTGTTGACCTAGAATCATGAAGCAAGGTATTATAGCACACGTAAAGGAAAAAGTCCGAAAATCGTTAATTTTGTAATTTTATAACATAAAAAAATTGTTTAGGGATTACAAACTTTGTTTTTGGGACCAATTCTTTTTAACTACGGAACCCTTCATTGTGCGTGGTCCGACACGCACTTGGCTGGTTTTTTTTTAGATTTTCTAGTTGAGTTTGAGAGAAGATTTTTAAGTGGGTTAATCGATCCGTCTTGGAACCCAAGTGGGAAGGTTTAAATTGAGCCTGGTAAAGTTACCTACCTTACCTACCTCGACGGAGCGGCAGCAGGCTGTGGATGTGGAGCTATGTCACAAACGGTGCTCCACCTCCTATCCTGCCCTCTGTGCCCCAAAACATGCAGCCAGAGTGGCCTCTGCACTGCCACCGACGACGCCGTGGAAGTGAAGAAGTTTTGGGCCAACAAAGTATGAATAACTGTCGTTCCAGGGACATGAAGAAGAAGAAGATGTTGGTTATTTATTATCTGTGGTCATCCTTTTCAACCATCTTTTTGAATAGGTACCTATATTCAACTCAAAAACTGATGTTTGAGTTGAAGAAAAACGAAGATCGCGATGGATTGGTGAATGATTTGCCATGGATGGGAGAAAGTCTTTACAATATCAGTACCTGCTTAGGACAAATCTTTATCACTCCTAGCGATAAGAATTTCTACTTCAACTTAAGGCTGCAGTCTTGCAAAATTCACTCGCGGCGAATTATTTGCGCAACTTTGTGTTTTTTTTTAAACAAAAGTAATGAAATAACATGAAATATTATTATTGTATGTAAATAACCATAATATAAGTAATAGCTGGTTATTTTTTTTAAGTTCATCTGGGTGGATTATGTTAGGTAAATCAAGCGTTAAATACAGCTCTTTCGCGCCAACAACGATTCGAGTTATGTTTGTGCACTTGCATTGGGCAATACAAATTTTTTTTTAGAAAATCTGTTCAGCGCATAATTGTTCCCATATTCTTGTCTTCAAAATGCGCTGATTACTTTTTCCTTATTATCTTTAATTTTCTTAATTCGGATGTCACAATGTCATCGAAATTCTCTGTTTTTATCTCTTAATAAACGGTTTGTTTCATAATAACAAAGCATCGTATGCATGTAAGATTTGGTTGGTTTAATGCCAAGAGTTAAAAAAATAGCATCTAAATCACCTTAGTCTAACAATAATAATAATCTCAAAATACATCCAAAACGCTCCGACCCACTAAGAAATTTCCCTCGCAATTCTTGTTCATAAACTCTGTTTTGGGGGTTTAACGCTTGATTTACCTAACATAATCCACCCAGATGAACTTAAAAATATTTACCCGCTATTACTTATATTATGGTTATTCACGTACTATAATAATATTTCATGTTATTTCATTACTTTTGTTTAAAAAAAATACAAAGATGCGCAAATAATTCGCCGCGAGTGAATTTTGCAAGACTGCAGACTTAAGTCTTCTTTAGGACGATTCATTTAGAAAACTTCTTTTTCTGACTTCTCTGACCTCACCTCTTTTAGTAAAAATAGGGCGGCCTTACTTTCGGCCACAAACGCCTATCCTAGGATACAAACCCAAACTAGTTTTAATTATACTACTAGAACATTAATACAGAAGTTAGTGCAGTATATGCTTTAATACAACTACGGGTGACGGGAACTCTGAATGGACTAACTTTATGTATGAGGACTAGGAGGTTCATCTTCACGCTATGCTAACTACGTAGGCAGAGTTCTGGAGTTAATTCTTGCTTGAACTTGTAAATAGAAATACTTGTTTGGACTTAGGGCGAATATAGCTGCCAACAACGCCACCATTGATAAAAAAAATAATAAGTCTGGAGATATGGAACATTACTTCGAACTTAGGGAGGTTTAGTATGGATTTTTTTAATACAAAAAATTCTACCTCGTCTATTTCAAAATGTTCCCTATCTCCACACTTATCAATTTTTCAATGGTTAGCAGCTCTACTCGCCTTTTAATTATGCGGTTAAACACGTTTCTATCTGCTAAGTTCGGTGTCTTTAGCATCAAAAACTTATTACTATTGTGATTTCCTGAAAAAAAGCAGGTTACCTACTATCTATATAAAAAAAAATCATCTATCTATTTCAGACAAATAATAATATATTTGCCATAATATTGTTAGTAGGTAGTACTAAAAATATTTTAATGTTTTAGAGAGTGTGTTAAGTTGTTTTGACGTTCGAAAAGTGCTGATTCTCAGTCAAGTTTGAATAAATGACTTTTGATTTTGGTTTTATACGAGACAGGAAAAGTTTTCTTGATGAAAATTATATCTTTCGATAACTTTCCGTCTTGCTTCTCTCAGACAAAGAGTGTACTCTTTGTCTTAGTAGTAGTAGATTCGAATTTTTAGGTTATTTCTAAGATTTCTACAATGAACTATATCCATTATTTCCTCAACTTTCCCGTACCATTTATCACTGTTATTTTCTCCGCCATCAACAAAACAGATAATTGCTTCCTTCCATGAGTGATGAGCATCTGTATTCCTACAATCGCTCCACAAAGACATCGGTGCGGATGCGCTTAATCTGAGATACGGGTCTTAATGGAGCGAATTAAGCGATATGAGCACTACCGTGGTTTGTTTCATGTATCATTGGAGACGATTATGTTATCATACGAGTAGCTATGAGTGTGCCAATCTGTGGTGAACACACTTAAGGTGTACCTACACGGTCAACTCAAATGCCACAATTCTTGGAAGTTGCCTCAATCTTAGCGTTGCGCGACGCGGAAAGTTGCCCAGAATTGACCAATTAAGTTGCCCGGGTAGCCTTACAATAGGTCTTCACCACAGATTGGTATACTCATAGCTATTGGTACGTTTACTGTCGCATTCTCAAACTTGACTAAGCCGTTAGGTCTTATGCTGTCAGTGCTACTTCCAGGGGTATTGCAACGAAAACTTTTTAGAATGTCTTAAAGTTATGTCTAATTTTTCTGATGTCTATTTATTTTTGTACATTTCTTTGAACTGGCTTCTAATATGACACCTTCACCATTCGCCATTGGTTTTTATCAAGATCAGTAGATTTATAACTCGTGTGCGTAAACATGGCACCTGGCTAGAAAACAAAATTGTGTCTAAACACTATGTTTTGTCACGTTTAAAGCATCGTAAAGTAGCATGTTATGAGAAACTCAGCGCAAATTAAATGTTGATATTCAAAAAACTATAAACCTCATTAATTTTTTGCACTCAGTTCTTTACACGTAATTCACTGGAGCCAGGTGCTATGTTAACGCGCACGGTCTATAGTTTGATACGTAGTGACGTCGTGTCTGTTTGTATAAAAATGATTCCAAAGCTCCTGTTAACGTACCTAATGTACAAAAAGGTTGTCTGAAAAAGATCGCTTTTAGGGCCCTCGCTCACGGCGACTTTTTGTAGGGATGCAGTAGCGATGCTGTCTCGCGTCCGCATCGATACATAAGCGGTCGCTAGCTGTGTGCCCTCGCCCACGGGCCCAGATTCAGTCGCGATGCAAACGCGATACTGGTGCGCTTCTGTCGCGATGCAAACGCGATTCAGTAACGGCACAAAAATACCTGCGATCGCTACAGTTGCAAGATGGACCAGCCATTGTGTCGCCCTGTGTAAAATTTCAACATATTGTATCTGTAATTTTTATGGTGTGCGTAATAAAGACTATTCTATCCATGGAAATATAAAAAAACATTATATCTATGTATTTAGTACGAATTTACCTGCCAACCATGGTGCATATAAAAATTTAAAGAAAGAATGAAAGAATAACCTTTAAATTCTGTTTAGTTGCCATGAGTTGCCGAGTTGCCTTTACAAGCTGACATAATAATGATATGTTTCACCTAAAGCGAGCCTATTTAACACAAAAAGAATTATCCCAAGTGACACCTACAGTCTATGGTAGTATTAATATTCATGTTAACCCCTCATTTAATTATAGAGCTTGGCACCTGACGGTCCCTTCGCGGTATAAATGTCAACAGGGGTAGAACGGGTCAGCCTGGCATTTGTAGGGCACTAACCTGTTACTGCTGGTGCATATTTTGACCCCGATACCTGGTACACGTGGCTCGAAGTACCAACACGCCTAAACAAGGTTTTGGAGTGGTACTTTTTGACCAGTGTACCTATTCTTTATAAGTCTGTACTTACGAAATAACTGTTAGAGACAAAAGGGGACAAGTACTGCTACTTTTACTTATCATTTAGCTTAACACAAAATTAATCGATAACTGCTTTTTAGTATTATTTGTCTATACTTATTATAAAATAAAGAAAATTTTCGTGTCTGTCTGTGTGGCCGCGGTATTCTTCTAAACTAACCAACGGATTTTGATGCGGTTTTCACTATCATTTAGAGAATTTATTCAGGTTTATATGTATAATACAATTTAACTTATTTAGTAATATATAAACTCTCATATTTTGTCAATTCGTAAAAACCGTGCGAAGCAGGGGCCGGGTCGCTAGTAAACATATATAAAAGCTAAGAGTTAATATTGTTTAAATTTCTCTTCTGTTCCGATTTTAATTAAATGTAAATTTAATTTAATGTAATGTGTATTTAAATTAATGACCTATCTTTAAAAGGAGTTTTTACCTAAAATACTACCTACTTTAAATATGGCAATTGAAGAATTAAGGCTCCGGTAGACATGTGTGATGCGACTCCTGTAGAACAATTTCCATGAACAAATTGTTTCACCAGAGTCGCATCACGCAATCGCATCGCGCCTGTCTACGGGAGCCTTAAAAATACAGACTTTATTGAAACCAACAATCGACATTTCAAACAATAACATCAATGTTCATCATAACTTAACACCAGAGCTTTAGCTCGACATTTTTATTAAACTCGAGCCATTTTTGACAGCGCTCTAACTGCATCATTGTCACACAATTTGGAACTTATCCAAACTGAGCTCGAGCCACTAGAGCGAATTTTTAGCTCCTATTCCATTTCATTGGTGAAGTTTGTGGGGTTAAAAGTATGTTGTATAAAGTATTATAGAGATAAACACCTATTTTTATGCTCATAGATAGGATGTTCGGAAGTAGACCAGACCGCACCATAATTGCGTCAGTTTCATTTTGATAGTTCAACAACATTCATTGCGTTATTTACGTTATCGAGTAGACAAATTTTTCGAACATATGAAGCAATGGATTAGCAATAGGGATGATGCCTGGGTAAAAAAAAAGAAATTCTATTTAGTCCGTCAGTCACATAATAAAAAAATATTAGACACGTATTTTTTGCTATATCATATTAATAAAAAAATACTGAGCTATCACGCATTAAAGTTGGGGAGAGGGGGCTCGCTACGTCACTTGTACGTATAAAACCTAGCTACGCGTGACGTCATGCCATATTTTAACTCAATGTATCGCCGTAATTTTTTGATTACGTAAAAAAAGAAAAAATACGTGTCCAATATTTTTTAATAATCTCTATGACGGACAAAAAATAAATTTTTAGTCATCATCCCTATTTCCTTCAAAATTATTCAGATTCCGATCGATAGTGTGTTACGTAATTAGGGTGCTGAACACACAAAGAGACAGAAGTATTGTACCTGGGGGCTTACTGTGAGCTCTTATAGCAGGACAGAAGTTGAACGTTTCCAGTGAGAGAGAGTGACGGTGCTATAGGTCGTATATAGCTCTGTCTCTCTCTCTCACTGGAAACGTTCAACTTCTGCCCTGCTATAAGAGCTCATAGTAAGGCCCCTGTACACAGAAGTACTGTGAGAGGGATTCATGAAAGTACTATGCGCGTCAAATAAGAATAGGATCGCGCTTGCTGCCAACTTCACACGATAACTGTCAAATTAGTAAGCATTGGTACCTAATGAAGTTCGCGAGTATTGCCATAGTATTGCGGAACAAAATGGCGTCTTGACAGTACTATTCTTATTTGGCACGCATAGTAGATACCTATTATTATTAGTAGGTACCTATACCTAGAGGAGCTCGTGGCAAAGTAATAACAGCCGCACGGGTCGATCCGTCAGGTTAAGCTACGCTTGCTGGGGTTGATCCGTGGATGGGTGACTATCTTTACATAGCGAGACTCCTCCGTGCCTCGGAAAGCACGTTAAGCTGTTGGTGCCGGCTGTCATTCGTGGATCTTTGGCAGTCGTTACGGATCGTCAGAAGCCCGCAAGTCTGACAACCAGTCTTACCAAGGAGTATCGTATTACCCAGTAACTGGGTTGTGGAAGTCAGATAGGCAGTCGCTCCATGTAAAATACTGGTATTCAGCTGCATCCGTTTCGACTGGCAGCCGACCCCAACATAGTTGGGAAAAGGCTAGACAGATTGAGTAGGTACTCCTATTGCTAATTTTTATTGTTTTATAATTTTACATTTTCTTTTCTGTGTTTATGTGTCTCTGCCTTTAATTATTGTAATTTTGTTTTAACCGTGTTAATTAAAGTTAAATAAATAAATAAAGAGCACACAAAGAGTTGTGTGAGGTCATTCTGGGAACCTATATCTACTCTACTTATGTCTGCCACCGTTCAGCACTGCTATGATGACGTAGATGAATTTTTAGGCACTATAGTTTATCACCTCACTTGTGCCTCAATTTGCGTGATGGTTACAATACGATGACACATCATGCAAAACCAAAACTTACTCAGTAATGACGAATTAAGGCTCTTACAGACAGAGGCGATATCGCGTCGCGACGCGATATTTTTCTACGGATATAATATCGAAATATCGCGTCGCGACCGCGATATCGCCTCTGTCTGAGCCTTAAAGGCTCTTACAGACAGAGGCGATATCGCGGTCGCGACGCGATATTTCGATATTATATCCGTAGAAAAATATCGCGTCGCGACGCGATATCGCCTCTGTCTGTAAGAGCCTTTAGTTCTAAATTATTTCCTTGTTTGTTTATTTCGATGTTATATTTTCCTCTTTAATACTTCTTCTATTGTATTGATGTCTTGTAATAATAAAAGCTATTCTAGTCTTCGTCTCACGTAGAGTAACAACATCCTGGTCTATAAGGTATGTCAGCGGTTTCCCATCACGTAGGAGCGGCTTGTAGCAAATCCACAAGAAAAAGTTTCCCAGTTAACAACTCAACATCAAAGACAGATCAATCGGCTTCGCAGCAAGAAATCGACCACTTTAATAGCTCAACATAGCAATACTATATTATCTCATATTCAATTCCCATCTCCTACTAAACAAAAAACAGTCGCAAGTCTACCAGAGCGCTAAAAATTCCACACTTGCCTGAGAATTGAACCCAGGAAATCCGTTTGTAATGTACTTACGTACCGTTGCAGCGATGCGCCTAACGGGACCCCACACACAAACATACAATTATAACACCGGAAAATATACATTGCTTCAATTCCATAATGATTGTGTAACTATCTAACGACCAGGATACCAAAAACTAACCTTCAATGAAAATCAAAACCTTTACAGCTCAACATAATTTGGTCGGTATTTGATATACATTTCATACAATGTACGTATATTTAAAGTCATCATTCATACTCTTTGCGCCGTCACGATCGGCCTGGGGCTTAATCTAATTTAAAATTCATCCGGCTAACTTAAAAAGTCTACTTAATTTGACGGGGGAGACCGGAGGAGACACTTTTCAAATCTGTCGTGTAACGTCTTGAGAGCGCGTGAGGGCGCATTGACCGCCCTATTTAGGGGGTTACCTCTTTGAATTTATATTTATTTATGCTACATTGCGTTACATGTTGTGTTTGATTCGAAGGTGCTGTAACAAAAGCGGCAATGGGGAATGTTATTAGCAATAGGATCGGGAAAGTCTATCTTGTTCGGGCTCTCGGCGCTTTGGGCAATGCAATTAGTATGCAAGTACATGCTAATCATAAGTAAGAGTTGCTCGAACGAATTAATTATTATGAAGCACTTAATGCTTTATCGCTTGTTCATATTTACGATTTGCATTTATCATTTTCGCACCAAGTTTTAGACTGGAATATGGTTGAAATGTAGGTCGTACTAAGTTGAGGGAATTATGTTAAAGATCGTCTAATTTAAAACTACTTCTATACAAAAAATTGTATGCAACAAGCGATAGTGCAATTATAAATAAGATGATTTCTGCCTTAATTAATTGCTGCCCAGTTTAGAGTTTGCTTAGTAGGTAGGTACACTGAAGATTCTGTTAGATATTTTAAAACTGATAACAGAATACTTGTTAGCTCCATCATCTTTGCATTTTGCGGCACAAAAAGGTATTTCAGGAAGACTTGTATCGGTGAATAGTAATCATATTTCTTC
Organism: Cosmia trapezina; assembly: GCA_905163495.3. Classification (NCBI taxonomy): domain Eukaryota; kingdom Metazoa; phylum Arthropoda; class Insecta; order Lepidoptera; family Noctuidae; genus Cosmia; species Cosmia trapezina. The sequence continues at coordinate 27,044,417 of LR991023.1, forward strand.
GGCTCGCGGTAGGAGATGACTGTTAGAAATCATAGTGCCGACAAAAGTCAGTTTCAAGATCTCAAGTTTTGAAAGAAAACAAAAACTTTTGAAAGTTTTTGTTTTTGTACAAAGCCATTTAATATATGTTTTTAGCTTTTAAAAGCGTATACTAGATGACTCTGCATTAGTACATAAAATACAGCGAAAGGAACTTCGGTCCAACCGAGTGTCCAACACACGACACCTCCCGACTTTTTCCGAAAACAATCAAATTAATCTGCCTAGCCATTTCCCAACTATGTTGGGGTCGGCTTCCAGTCTAACCGGATGCAGCTGAATACCAGTATTTTATATGGAGCGACTGACTTCCACAACCCAATTACTGGATAATACGCTACCCCTTAGTAAGACTGGTTTCAGTCTTTCAGGCTTCTGACGACCGTAACGACTGTCAAAGATCCACAAATGACAGCCGGGACCAACGGCTTAACGTGCTTTCCGAGGCACGGAGGAGTCTCGGTATGAAAAGTTGGTCATCCATCCACGGACCAATCCCGGCAAGCGTAGCTTAACCTGATGGATCGATCCGTATGGCTGTTATTACTTAACTACGAGCTATTTTGAAAAAAAAACAGAGCGAAATGGGTTTTTCTTTACGGCAACGACATGGAAAAAACATTTTCATCACTCATGTTAAAACTTCTGTAGAAGCAGAATAACTTGGCATGCCGATTGCACTGTTGACGGTTCCCATTGGCGCGTAACACGGGAAACATCGCGGTGCCAAATTGCAAACCGACAATTGCAACTAGTTTGCGCTTTATCGACGTTCCAACTCCGAAATATCGTTCCCAAACTCTCGTTAGCCCCGTAATGAATGGTGTGGTAGACGAATACATCGTTTTTGCACCGAACAGGTAGTATCTCCGACATTAAATAGATTGATGCCGGTCTCCCTTCGCTCTTACCACTTAGTATAATTAAAACCTTTAAAGATTTTACACTGAGTATTTGGTTTCAACTACGATTTTCGCAAGTTTAAAGGGGTTTATCGGCCCACCTCGCGTTTTTGAACCGAAAAAGCGGAGGTTTTTCGTTCGAGTGAAATGAATTTGAGAATTTGTGTAGGCATTGAGTTTTGATTTTATTTGAAGGAGACGGATTTTGGGGAAAGTAATCAGTTAATGTTGTTATTTTATAATAAAGTAGATTCTGCCCGCGGCTTCACCCGTTTGGATGTCGGAAATTATCCCACGGGAACGTACTACCGGGAAATCCTTCCTTATTCCTTGTCTACATTATAAAGAAAACCGCTGTGCAAAATTTCAGATTTTGTCCAAGGGTTTGGCTGGGCGTTGATGAGTCAGTCAGGACTTCCCTTTTTATTTATACAAGGTGTAAAATAAATAACCCACAACCTCTTAAGGGGTCATTGTACTCGTCATTATGAACAACTTTTACTATGGGACCAAACCTGAAATCGCGAAAAAAAAATCTGCTGTTCAGTACATTCTGACGAATTATGCGAACATAAATGTATTGAACAGCTGATTTTTTTTTCGCGATTCCAGGTTTGGTCCCATAGTAAAAGTTATTCATAATGATGAGTACAATGACCCCTTAAGAGGTTGTGGGTTATTTATTTTACACCTTGTATAGATTTAGGTACGTAACTTGAGATCCGACCATTTTACGTTTTAAGGCTACTACAAACAGGCGCGACACGTGACGCAAATGGCGCCTGTTTGAAGGAGCCTTTAGGTATGTTTGGAAGCTTGGTGCAAAGCCATAAGGGGGTGATAGTTGGCACCATTTAGTTTACAGCATTTTGAGCCATAAGTAAATGTCTTAGACGATGAATGTTTTTATCTTATTTTTAACTGCAAACTTTTAGTAAAAAATAACATCCAATTTAAATTGGGGCAAAAAAAAATACTTCGTCTAAGAAATGGCTCAAAATGCTTTTAATGATATCAACTATCACCCCCTTAAGAATTTGCACTTAGCTTCCAAACACCCATATTAACTTTATTTGTCCTAATGCCGTTACAGGAACAGAACCAATCTTTTAAAACCAAGTACAGTACGACACAACTTAGATGTAGCATAGATTTGAAAATTTGCACTCATTCATTTAAATTTTTCGGATATATTTGTTTATATGACTTTACAAGTTATTTCGTATGCGTAAAGATCAATTTTGCCTAAAGCAGTAATAAAGATTGGTGAAGTAACCTAACCGGATGCAGCTGAATACCAGTATTTTACATGGAGCGACTACCTATCTGACCCCCACAACCCAGTTACTGTGTAATACGATACCCCTTGGTAAGACTGGTTGTCAGACTTTCGAGTTTCTGACGACCCGTAACGACCGTCAAAGATCCACGAATAACAGCCGGACCAACGGCTTAACATGCTTTCCGAGGCACGGAAGAGTCTCGGTATGTAAAGATGGTCACCCATCCACTGACCAACCCCGGCAAGCGTAGCTTAACCTGACGGATCGACCCGTGCGGCTGTTATGACTTAGCCACGAGCTCCTCGTAGTTCTATTGCTACAAATAACCTCTAAAACCCATCAGACAGTTACAACTACAAAGCAACATAACAGAAAAATGGTGGGAGAGTGACGACTCGTCCACTTATCACCATGTGATACCATCATCGCCCACACTCTCACAAGGGCATTATAATGGCATTAAATAACGCTTTTGTTCGTGTCACGTTGTTATAAGGCGTTTACACGCTTCGTGGCGCTAAACGCTTGAATTGATAGTTGGAAACGACAATAGCCGAATAGCTACGACGTTGATTGGTGTTCAAGTAGATAGGGAATTCAAATTCGAATGGAACAATGCGTACTTAATCTTAGTTCAAGCCATATTGTTTAGTGGAAAGAATTAATAAACATTTGCAATACTTGTAGTTTTAGATGACGATAATGGTAAAAGGGCTGTTAGTATTAGAAAACTCTTTGTAAAAAACTTTTTATTTTTCATTTTTAGGGTTCCGTGCCAAAATGGTAAAAAAGGAACCCTTATGGTGTGACTCAGTCTGTCTGTCTGTCTGTCTGTCTGTCTGTCTGTTTGTCTGTCTGTCACAGCTGGATATCTCAAGAACTACTAATACTATCAACTTGAAATTTAGAATAGTTTTAGATGACGTTGACCCAACTATTTTGCAAATAAGAAAGAAATATTTTTTTTTTTTTTTGCAACAGGGACTAAAAGGGGGTCTTAAAAAATCAAAGTGGTGCTACTAGGGCATGTGGAGTATTATAAAAAGAGCACTGTTTGAACGTTCTCAAACATTTTTTAATTTATTTTTAGTCCGCATAGTTTTCGACTTTTGATGAAAAATGTAAAAAAATTATCCCCCCCTATCTCCGAAGATTGCAAAGACAAAAATCTGAAATTATTCTATGTGATAGAAGTTTATGTAAAGATTACAGGAAAAATAAAACGATGTCTCTAAATAGCACACTTTTTCAGAAATCGGAACGGAACCCTCGATGCGCGAGTCCGACTCGCTCTTGACCGGTTTTATTTAGTTGTGGTACTACTCCACAAATTAGAATACCTAGTGGTATTCTAATTTGTGGAGTAGTACCACAACCTGCAAAAGAAATTAGAACATCATCCACGTAAAAAGTGGGAGAATAATACTTATTATTGAAGCTAACTCAAAAACTACCGAAGCAAAGTTAGTAAATTTTACATGGGACTAATTTCAAGGTATACCCTTCCGAATAAAACAAGAATCTTTCAAATCGGACAATTCTAAAAAAAGTTATGTGTGGTTACACATAAAAAGAAAGTGTTGACTTTAAAACCTCCTCAAAATGGTAAAAAAGGAACCCTTACGGTGTGACTCAGTCTGTCTGTCTGTCTGTCACAGCTGGATATCTCAAGAACTGCTGTTGCTATCAACTTGAAATTTGGAACAGTTTTAGATGACGTTTACCCAACTATTTTGCAAATAATAAAGAATTAAAAATATTTATATTTTTTTTTGCAACAGCTGCTGAAAGGGGGTCTTAAAAATTCAAAGTGGTGCTACTAGGGCATGTGGAGTATTATAAAAAGAGCGCTGTTTGAACGTTCTCAAACATTTTTTAATTTATTTTTAGTCCGCATAGTTTTCGACTTTTGATGAAAAATGTAAAAAAATTATCCCCCCTTATCTCCGAAGATTGCAAAGACAAAAATCTGAAATTATTCTATGTGATAGAAGCATATGTAAAGATTACAGGAAAAATAAAACGATGTCTTTAAATAGCACACTTTTCCAAAAATCGGAACGGAACCTTCGGTGCGTTGACCGGTTTTTTTTTCGTAGGTTAAAAATAGGTGAGCTTAAACAATGAACGCAAAATGTTTAATAGATAGGAGCAGAAAATGCAAAACGAAGCAAAATAAGTACTTCTGTAAGGATCGTAGCTAAAACTAAAAACGCTACCATGGGAGGGAAGAAAGTTTGAGTTTATCTATGTATGAGATATGAGATTCAAAATATTTCAATTTTAAGCAAGAAAAGTTCAATGATAATACTTAATTGATACTTAAGTGAACTTTCTTACAGACATTTTAACAATATCACCCTAATTTAACTAACCACAAATAAACGATACGAGAAACCATATCGTTAAGCTTCATAAAAAGCTGCGCCGGTAACTTTCTAATTGACAAAACCGTCATCTTTGACATTTCGTCATTGTGTCATCGCCATATCAAAACCTCAAAGTCGTGTTCACAGCACATTAGAGATTTATTCCTTTTTTAACGGTCACAACTCGAAATCACCTTATTACGACATTCGAGATCAAATGAAAGATGATAATCTGGTGAGAACTGAGAGAGACGTGAACAAAGTTGGTCTTGATATATATTAAATCTGTAAGTTCCTTGCATCTATTTTGGCTGTAGAATTTGGGAAGGTACAGGCTATTGCTGATGTGATCCGCAAAGAAGTAAACGAAGGCATTAGTCTGCTTATATAATTATTATAATACTACTGATCCGATTTCGGAACTACTGATCCGATTTCGTAAAGGATTATGTACATGCTACAGTATTGTCGAGTATCATCATGGATATATTTTCTCCGAAGTCCTTGAAAGCAGCTTGTTGTTAAATAAGCCTTAAAAGAGGTCCTGTGTTAGAACAAAGCCTGTCGGCAATTTCCGGAGACAATTTAAATTCCAAATAATGATCAATGCCATTCGATTTCAATTTAAATTCCATCTTCATACGATCGATGACAGTTCAGTTGCCATCCCAATAAATCCACTCAAGGCCTCTCAAATACTCTCGATCGGAATTCGCGGTCACTAGATCAACGACGTGTTAATACAAATGATTAATATCTCCAATTATTACTCAAGATCATTGTCATTACCTTCTAATCGATTACCTCTTGACGACAAAAAACTATGACAAGTTCTCTCAAGGTTTTGTTCAATATATAATTATGTAACATTTCCGTTCAATGCCCTTTACGACGAGAGTAACTAAATAAAAAATGGCCATTCATTTGTCGCACATGTGATGATCTTTCAGATGGTTAGACACGTCAACTTTTATTAGTTTCTAACGTCTAACTACACTAGTGCCGTTTACGGCTTCGTCTGTAGTTAATCGTGTCAGTTTATTGAACGAAGCGGTTAGGTTTATGGAGTAGTAAATGTTTATGAAATCAGTGTCATTGGTTTGTCGAGGTCTGTGTTTGGGATTCCATTTATGTACTTGGGGTTTATGTATGTTGATGGTATCTATAGAGATATTATAAAAGAGTACTAAATAGTGTATGGGACAGAGATAGTACCTAGTTAGTAGAAAAAGTAACTGGTATAAGTTGGAATCTTCGGAAAAAACATATTTCAAAAATTTCACCTATTTCAGTTATAGATAGTGCAATCCACGAAGACGCACACCACTACCCCTCCTACCCGTTTATAGTATACTATCTTTTGTCCACGGCTTTGCCCGCGCATGTATTATATTATACATATAAACCTTCCTCTTGAATCACTCTATCTATTAAAAAAACCGCATCAAAATCCGTTGCGTAGTTTTAAAGATCTAAGCATACACAGACAGACAGACCGCGGGAAGCGACTTTGTTTTATACTATAGTGATGTGTGCAACGGTTAGTAGTGGGGCACGTTTTCGTGGATTGCACTATCTTTAAAAAAATTCATACAAAAGCTAATATTTTTTTTCATTATTTCTGAAACCCGCTTTATTGCATACTGAAAGTACTCGTACATACTATTAATTCTAAAATATACTCCATTGTGGTCGTGCGAGCAATACCTATGAATTATTTACATAGACTGGCTGAAGCAAGAATACAACGTTGAGAAATTTTTCAACATTTTTCTGAACTGAAAAGCTTTCCCGCACAAGTGTACCTCCGTCTGGCGAAAATAAATTGGTGTTTGGTACTTTAAAGTTTTATTTAGACCTACCATGGAAGCTTTTGAAGAAAATTCAATTGATTTTTAAAGGATGTCGACATAATAACTGACTGCTGTGGTTACCGAAGTATTATAGCAAGTTGTTGCCGTAGTCTACTTTATCACAACATACACAAAACAAATACACACATAACTCTAGCATATTATATTTAAATATATAAATGCAGAATTTTTTATATCATAATTAGGCAGGTATCTAATTAAATTTTGGTCCTAAGACCCAATCAATCTGCCTAGCCTTTTCCCAACTATGTTGGGGTCGGCTTCCAGTCTAACCGGATGCAGCTGAATACCAGTATTTTACATGGAGCGACTGCCTATCTGACCTCCACAACCCAGTTATTGGGTAATACGATACCCCTTGGCAGTGGCGGCTGGTGGGTCATGGAACTGGTGGTGCACTTTACTAACTCACTAATTATTATTAGGATTGAAAAATGCAATAAAACAACATTTTGCTTAAAGGTACTTTTTTTATCAATTCGTCGACTTTTTCCGAAACGAAATGTTCGATCACCTTTTTATTAGGTATGGTTTGGTACCTACATGATTAAATCGCCACCAAAAATAATACAAGGAAAACGAAGGCGCTCAATTTCTATGTAGGTACATTTCAGTTTTAAAACTTCGAGTAAATGCTTCATTTTCGTTTTGAACTCTTGTTTTATAAGTATTAAGAAAATGACCTTGGCGGTCCAATCGATTCAATTTGTACTTTGTTTTGAAAATATTTATTATTGTTTTTAATATAGTCAAAGTTAATCCTCATCTTCACAGCTCACACACACACTGTCCCACATAATTATATCAAATCCTTTCAGAATTTAAACGAATAGGTACTTAAACGAAATAAATAAACACAACAAATCAAACAATCAATTCACGTAAACAAAACATCGCGGCACAATCGCGGCGGCACTCGGGAGCTCTCGGTAATCTTCGGTTCGGCTCGGTCAAGTTCGGCGCCCGTGCGCCGCACGAGAATGGACTTTTTACTCCATACAGTTTGTACCCACTATCTTCTGTCTCACGCGCTAGGCGTTTTAGCTCGCATCTCATAGAAGTTGTATGAGCATTCGCCGTGCGCTCGGCCTAGCGCACGAGGAATTTTCTTTACACCGAAAATAAGTCTTAAATAGTTTAGCAAAGAGTTTAATTGGTTCGTCATTATTTCGTAAGTATTAAATAGATAGGTAATCAGATGTATTAAACATTTTGGGTTTCTTTCTAAACCTTTTGAAATCTGGTAGTGCAGCGCACGAGTGCACTTAAGGGGCAGCCGCCCCTGCCCCTTGGTAAGACTGGTTGTCAGACTTTCGGGCTTCTGACGACCCGTAACGACTGTCAAAGATCCACGAATAACACCCGGGACCAACGGCTTAACGTGCTTTCCGAGGCACGGAGGAATCTCGGTATGTAAAGATGGTCACCCATCCACTGACCAACCCCGGCAAGCGTAGCTTAACCTGACCCGTGCGGCTGTTATTACTTCGCCACGAGCTCCTCAGGTCCCATGACACTGTAAAGACCTAAAAAATTAGAATCAAGCCGCGAATACGTTAGGGAACAAAGTGTCCCGCAACATGTCGCGCAACGCTCAATCTATGTGACGGTGCAACGTGTCCCGCAACAAGCCGCGGAACATATTGCTATACCAGAAAGGTTTAGGTAGTGAAATAAAGGTAAACAATCTTGACGTGACTTTTTACATAAACACTTAGTAAACAAATAAACTACTGCTTAAACTAATGGCTCAATTGATTTAGTACCGAATCATTATTGTTGTATTTACAATGGTTTTCAGTTGCATTTTATTATTAAACTGAGGTTTTAAAATATAAAATGATAAAAGACACATCAAGATTGTTTACCTTTATTTCACTACCTACCTAAACCTTTCTGGTATAGCTCCCGCTCCAAGAGTGAGTGTACATGTTGCGCGTCACTGCCGCGCTATTTCTCGCTTAAAATCAATCAATCTGCCTAGCCTTTTCCCAACTATGTTGGGGTCGGCTTCCAGTCTAACCGGATGCAGCTGAATACCAGTATTTTACATGGAGCGACTGCCTGTCTGACCTCCACAACCCAGTAACTGGGTAATACGATACCCCTTGGTAAGACTGGTTGTCAGACTTTCGGGCTTCTGACGACCCGTAACGACTGTCAAAGATCCACGAATGACAGCCGGGACCAACGGCTTAACGTGCTTTCCGAGGCACGGAGGAGTCTCGGTATGTAAAGATGGTCACCCATCCACTGACCAACCCCGGCAAGCGTAGCTTAACCTCATGGATCGACCCGTGCGGCTGTTATTACTTAGCCACGAGCTCCTCTTATTTCTCGCTTAAAATATTAATTATTTTTTCTCCCTGTAGTAATTAATTCCGCATCTATCGCATTTTTCGATTACGTTTCGCTGAGCTGCTTGAAGTTAGTGTATACTAGCACTAATCACCACAACCTGCTCGAGCGACATTTCTATAAACACTAACTATATTCCGGATCCGGAACTATATGCCTGCAATATATTCCGGACATTCACGTAGTTGTCGAGTGCCATGTTCCGCGACCAGTCTCTAGTCACCTTTATGGCTTTTAAAAGGGACACTTTTTCTAAATTGGTTACGAAATGGGACCCTAAATTATACGTCCCACGAAGCCCCAATTGCTATGTAATTAAGTATTTAAATAAAATTCCCGTATCATGATAAAGAATTAAAGCTTAACACAAGAGTGACAAAGCAAGTCCACAATTAAGTGGGCAGTCATTCAATAAAGCTTGCACTGTATGAAGCATCATATTATCCTATTAAAACGACCGTGTGAGTTAATTTGTCCCTGAGAATGAGACGCATCCGTCTTCCAAAGGAAATTGGTTTAACTAGGTAACAGCAATTTCGTATTCTAAGAATATATTACAATTTATAAAGTACTGTACCACTCATAGATATAAGAACGAAGAAGATGTATGTTAAAATGTATCGGAACCCTGTGTCTCCACTCTTTCCCTTTGTCACTTTCATGATTGACGGAATTTGTAATATGAACGGCTCATACTGAGCATGTCGCGCGGACACATTTTCGCCTGCTTGCCACTTCTCCTGTTTTTTATAAATAATAAATCATAAATCATTTATTTGCCTGAAATATGGTGGGACTGGGTACACAAGATGTTAAATTAAATTATAGCACAGGACATATTTCACCCTCATTAAGGGCATGCAAAAATATAGTTAATTTACAACAATAAATTATTTGAATAAAATTACAATTACAATTTATATTTCTATGGTACCACTAGTTTTCTTGAATAGTCTGTAGGTACTTTCAAATATTGTCAAGAACTTAGTGCACTTGCAAGGTACCTACAATATTTTGTTCCTAGCAGTCGGAACTCTAAAACCGCATTTACACGATGCAAATTGCCTTGCCTGTGGCATGCAATAAAATTGAAGCAACAAATTATTTGCATCGTCTAAACAGCGTTTATACGGCGCTTAATTATACAATTAAGTCGCAGCATGTAAATCATTTAAATTCATCTCTATGTTATCCTCTATTTCATTCTTTTATGCCTCTCCAACGTCACGATTATATCATGTGATAGTGTTATACGTAAGAGCTGTATGCAACGTCACACCTAGATTGAAGCTTTTACTATCAATATTTTATTAAATCTAATGGCGAAGACATCAGACAAGCAAGATATATTTTTATTCAAACAACCTTCTATCAGGTTATCTGCATCTTTGAACATTAGGAGAAGGTGCAACGAGCTTGCCTTTCTGGGTCACCAACGATCGTCAGAATCGTTGAAGACATTCCAACAAGTATTATAAATAGAAAATTGTTTAAGTAGAAATACAATGATATAGACATTATCGAACACTACAGGAATAAACATTGTTACGTCAATAAACTTCCACAAATATTTTCATATTCTAATATTTCAGGAATTACAGCAAGCTTTCGCAATCCCTAAACAATGAATTTTGTCTTTTGTTTTCTGCAAAAAAATCTGAAAATGTTTTATTTTTATTCAAACCTACTGACACAAAAATATAACAAGAAGAATTTAAATCTACAGAGTAACGAAGCATAATTGCTATTCAGATCATAAAAATAGCCCTCTTTGTAAATATTACAAAACCCGTGTAAATAAAATCAAAGGAGAAGCCCAAATTAGTGAATCTCTTATTTTTCCTTTCCTGCCTTCATTAAAGGTCTGTAAATAGAACCTAAACTCGACTGATTTATATAACACAGAACAAAGATTTGGCAGGACAATAGAATGAAATGGTTTTTCGGCATACTTACGAAAACTTTATGAAAGCAGTTAATGAAAGAGTAATAAAAGTATCTAAAACTTTTGGCTGTAAATACTTTGCAGAATAAATTTAACGTTTTATCTAGAAAATAGTTCTAGGTTAACAACGGACTTTCGAGGGCCAATATTCCTGAAAGCAAAAAATACCAAAAACAATGCATCGGAGGTTAATGCTAATGTTCTCAAAACTTGGGTGGATTCAATTTGTTCAGAAACTGAAACGCTCTGTAAAGTTGCTAACTATAAATCAAACAATGAGATAAAGCGGTTTAGGATAATGTTAGTCTAAGCTCGAAACTTTCGAGCTGGGATTCTGAAGATTACGAAGTTTTTATAAAATTTTCAGCAGCTTTAAGTACTTTGAGTTGGGTTTACTTTAAAACTCGTATTTTGATGGGGTTAATTAGGCAACTAACCCCTAAGGTTTGTCATGCATTCACGATTTAACTAAATGGCAAGATTTGTAACAAAAAGAAAATAATTGAGAGAAACAGTGCGGACGAGTAAATGAAACGGCAAGTCAGACAAATACAATACTGCCACCGTCAATTCCGTAACATTTGTCCAAAAAACGAACAACCGACCTAATTCCTACATCTTCGACAGCTAATCCATCCTCAGCCTTTTAAAGTAATTGAACGTCTTTATGTTTGTCATCAACAAATTCTAACGTTTCTTTTTCCTCAATAAAAGGATCGTTTACTGTGATACCTTCGCTGTCATTCATCACTTGAACCTTATCCAATAAGACAAAGAGCTCATCACAATGAGATCGGAGGGCTTTCCTCGGAGCGACTGTTCACTCCCTAGGGTCCTTTGTAATCTGCATCGACGATTTGTGTTCCGCACAATAGGGGGATCATTTAGGTTCTCCTTGCTCCTTAGAAAATGTATTTTGGTATAACGTGAAACGCTAAATGTTTGGTGTTGGCATTTGAATTTTAATGTGTGTTATGTTTCTTTGATGTAAAATATCTATGCCATATTTTCTTGTGCTTCGTGTTTTGAATAAAATTGTTTGAGTTACATCTTTGTTTGCTTTTGTTCAGATATTATTTTTCGTTCCTCCATATATTGTCTAACTACTGTTTCATTCACTGCTGTGTGTATGTCTCTTTGAAATCATAAACTTTGAAGCCAGATTAATTTAAATCAAATAATATGACAATATTAGACAAAGGACAGCCAATCAAAGTCTATCAATCGACTCGAGATCAAATAGAAGTCGACTGTCAGAATCGAATTGCCGTTTGCAAGCGGTGATAGACAAAATATATGATTCAATTTCCATCTGCTTGCTTTAAAGAGATCCAGCATTGTCTAAGGCTGTCAACCTTTAATCTATATCATCAATTTGGAGTCTCTTCTTCCCCGCCTCTAAGCCCCTGTTACGTTTCGGACACTTTAATGCACTTAAAATATTCTATAGTGTCATAAAAGGAGAGTAAGTTACGAGGCTCAGGGGAATAGACTCGTGTTTTAGTGATGTAGTTGCCGTTAGAGACTATATTAAACTATGTTATGTCGTGAATGTTTAATATTACAATCACTAAAATGTCTTCACATATATTTTTTGATTAAATGTCGACGCGACTAGAATTTTTATTCGTTATAAAAAGAGTCTGACAGAGATATTTTTTCTTTGATTGAAATAGTTATTTTAACATAAAATTATGTGAAAAATCGCAAACATCGTTTTAATAAACACTAAGGAAACCAAGTTTGTTTTAATATTTAATTACCAAACCAAATATATTTACCAAGTTCTAAATAAAACATTAACAGAAACCCTTGTCAAACATTAAAAGCAGTTGCCTCACTAATTCTTATTCACAGCTATATTCAAACTGGAACATCTCGGAACACTTCAAAACTTGGTCTTTGCATCCGCAGTCCCGTACCGTTGCACATCACTACAGCCACACTCCCGGGATTAATAGTGGAACTTGTTTTACTATCTGCTTTAGATATAAGTTATATTATATGGTTTTCGTTACGCTGCCTCTGCTCTAAATCCTGCGAGTCGCATTTATTATTATAATGTTCGACATTAATTTCCCTTTGGAAGTTTGATTCTCTTGTTGGTTGTTTAAAGTATTTTGGGTAAAGGAAATGGCTAATCTAGGCGGAGTTAGTAAATTTTCAGAAGTTTGAATGAATTTGGAACTGTGTAAATATTAAATATTCGGTTTTTATTTGGAATTTCTTACTTTTCATACAGCAATCATTCAATATTTTGATCAAACTGTTGAGGTTAGCTGATGCTGTGAAAATTTTACTATATGCCAAGCCAATCATCCGCTTGCATTTGCGATTGGCATCGCGTCAACTATCTAAACATCGCATATCGATACAAACGGAATCGATCATAAAATTCAATCATTACACGACTGAACGATATAAATTCGTATCGAATCGGACATCCACGTTATCGGGCGAATTGAATCGAGTTGATAATCGATTCGGGCATGTTTGATTACGAGTGTTTGCTCGTTTGTGCCCGCTGATTGCAAAACGTCAAATTGAATAATCGTGTCGCAATTATTGCCGTCAACATTTTCAATGTTTACATCCATTTGTTAGTCGTGGAGATTTACATAATTTTCGGAATGGTTATATGTGGAATAAATTGTTTGCGAAACTTGGTTTGCATCGTTTGACATTGTGTTGTGCTCCGAGCGTTCAGCCTGTGATAAGTGTGATATCGTTCTGATGATGTGAAAAATACTATTGTTTTGCCTTTTGATTAATTTGTCGTTTTGATAGTAGGTATTGGATGTTTTATTGAGGATTTATTTTTCGCTTTTCTTTTTGTTTCACAACACGACTTAGTTTCTACGAAAGCTTTTATTTTTATCAATTCTGTCTTTCACTTTCTACATTACTTCTAGTATTGATGTTTCCTCAAACGTTGCTCCTTCGAAACTTTACATCATTGATAAGCTCTCTCTCATACTTTAATTTTCTACTCTCTCTGTCTCCTCTCACAATTTCACCAACTCCAATCACACCACATGTTACAACACAAACATTTAATGAACAAAAAACAGCGCGTACAATAAAAGTAACAACAGGTGCGGTTCGTTCCTAATCAGTTATTCAGCGAACGTCACAATTCGTTATTCTACGCGCGTGCCGTATGTATACGTCAAAATGTAGAGGTCTGTTTGACAAAATTAAGCGGCTCCCGCGTAAGGCAGTCAAGGGTACGCGATTTATTTTAGGCAGCCATTGTTGTTTTTGGGTAAAATTTTAATACGTAACGTGAAAGTAAATAAGTGGAATGTCGGATGGAATACGTTGGTGTGATGTGAATTAATTTGTGTGATTTCCCGAAATGTAATTGAAATTGCAGAGCTCTTTAGAATTTTTATTTTTTTTATTTTCTGTAGTATTTTCTGGAATAACTAATGTGATTTTGTTGAATAAATCTTAAATAAATAACCCTTCCTTAATTAATGTGAATGAATCACGGAAATTGCGAGATAAATAAAGCGGTTTATCGAAGAAAGTGGTTCCGAATAATTCATTGAATATTTTCTTTCGCCCATAAATTTGGTAAGGCTAGGTTTAAAATCGAATTTAACATCATCCAATTTGGATTCGCGGGGTGACCTCATCGCACGCAATCAGCTGTACAAACGCGAAAATATCTTTGGCAAACACAAACAGTCGGAGTGCGTACCGAATTCGGTCGTATCAAGCCGATAGCCGAGTACGAAACGAACTGCCCAATTAGGAACATACCAATAATGAGTTGTCAAAACAAGGGTTTCATTCAGCAAACCTACCTTTACAGTATAAATCAGTCTTATTACTTTTACTTTACGGTGCAATTTCCTTTGTTGAAATTAAACGGGAGTTTTGTATATTTAATGCCAAAGTTGAATTGTGAAAGTTCGGTTTACGTTGCGTAGGATTTGTTTAAAGTTTAAAAGCAAATCCGGCAATTAGTGTGTGGTTTTTTTTGGTCGGAAATTATACTACGTTTCGTTTTATTCCGGTTAAACGGGTTGTTGGGCAAAGTTTTAAAGGCCACATTTTTGTGTTCAGCAGGTATTTTAATCGAGTATTTTGTTTTAAAAAAAATACTTTTTGAACTTTAATCAGAGCTAATAGTATGAAATGAAATGAAATTGTTTATTCTGTAATTATGAATCGGAATCTCTTTTACACGTCATAATTATTTAAAAAAATATGGAGTCGCCATTTCCTATCCGACTACCTCTGAGAAGAAATAGTGAAACAAACTCGGGGTCAAAGTCTCTTTTAAGTCCAGACATAATCTTGGTCTGATCTTGTAAGGACCATGTACTTACAAGAACTATCCATGACTGAAATGGTCTGACATGTCCAGACAATGCAAGCTCAACGACTCGACGATCAATACGAAAGGACATCTAGGTAGGCCGCATAAAGTACTCAAAATGCCAGACCATCATTAAAAATAACTGAGGAAGAAAAAAAGATAATTAAACAAAAATTACACACATAGTGCTCACATTCATAAGAATAAAGATTGCTGACTACTCAAATAAATTACTACCTGTACAAATGTCACATTAAGTCACACATTCCAAAAAAACAAATGAACCCATAAAAACTCGTCACAGGTCTATCGAATGCCATTTCAAAACCGAAGAGGTCACAAGTCACGACTGGAAGCGCCATCTTTAATAGCTTATTAATCTTGAATATAATTTCCTCACAGTGATGGATGGTGACTGATGACACCTCTTGTGAGAGGTTACGTTCGGAGGGGGTGACAGTGATGAAAGTCTGTTCCACGTCATTTTTTTTATTTAAATGGAATATTCAGATTTTTGGTAATTTTTTTGATACTAGCTGTTGCCCGCGACTTTGGCCGCTCTTTTTATATACAAATATTCAGGTTACAGGCTATATACCTACCTGTCTAATTTTATAATGATTGGTTCAGGATAGTAAAAAAGATGCTAGTTTTTAAATAAATTTAAAAAATATATATCTTTTGATTTTGTAAGTCGATTTTGATGAAATAAACGCTAAATGTTACTCACAATATAGCTTCTTATCTTTCAGTAATTGAATTTTGAATCTAATGAGTGGCTTTTACGTGATGCGTGCACAAACAAACATACAAACCGACCAAAGGACAAAAATAAAAAATGTTTTTTACGTTCTGTTGCTTATTTCTCGCGTCCTCCAGCACTTTTTTTTTGTAAACATCTATGTACAGACACGGAAAGTTTACGTTTTTATTATATGTAAGTATAAAGATAGTAGTCCTTTTGGCTTGAATTTAAAACTGATGTGGCTTTTGGCAGTTTGACACAGGTTTTCTTATTAAAGTAACTTTCTTTTCAACTGTCATCATTATAGTTTGTTCTATCTTGACATATATTGCTAATTAGGTCTCAAGTAACATAGGACTTTTCATCTAATAGTCTAATTCATTATCTTGGATTTTATCAGGAGATATCTACGTATGCAAATTATGCAATACAATCTCATGTTTCTTGTAGCGATATCAATGGTACCTACTAAGTACATTATCTTAATTCACGGTAGGTATAACTTCTAATTAGAAAACGTCCGTTCGCATTCAGTATTCCTGAACAGTTTTGGAGTTGTTGTACAAGGAACGGTCTTGTAACTTCATTTGCTTAAGGCATTGTACGGCAAAGGCATTTCTCGACTATATCTAAGACACGAGTAAATTGGTCTAACTTTACTCAAGCCAACCATTCTCTTACTTGGAAATATAAAGCATCTGTCTTTTCCTTCGATGCTAGCTGTACCTAATGACGCAAGCTTGGATGAAATTAAACGGATTGCGTGACTCGATTTTGTGCCACCTTCTATAATAACTTCAGAGAAGTGAGGAGCGAAGGATCAAAAATTGACAGAAATTGATAGAGTCCGACCGAAAGTTCGGTTTCGGTTTCGGTTTCGGCAAAAAAACGGGTTTCGGTTTAGTTTCGGTTTCGGCGGCAAACCTGCCGAAACTACGACTGAAACCGAAACTGCATTCGGGAGTTCTCGCGCTGTGCTTGTTCTTGTTCGGCGCGGTAAATTCCATCCAAGCGACGAAGACATTTTGCCGCATCCACGTGCCTAATCATGTCGTGGCTGGTGTTTGCAGTTCGTTTTGTTTGTTGTGAGTTATTTATTTTGAATTCGTTAAGTTTTATCACGTGAGCATCAGAGTAGGTAGTAAACATAAAAAAAATAATTTAATATAACAAACTAATACATAGAATACAGTAGAATCAAATTTAACTAAAATATCTACATACTGTTTTGGTTAATTTAACTCACTCGCTATTTTTTTCTTATTATATGCTATTTTTATAATCAAAATAACAACCCCTCATGGGTTTTCATGTTGATTATCAATAATTAAAAATGTCAAAGACTGCAAAGCCATGTAATAAAAAAATAAAACTGACTGATTATAATAACGTTTTTTATTTTTCCCTCAAAACATGATCCTTGTAAGGTAGTTTCGGTTTCGGTTTCGGACGAAACTGAGACCGTTGCCGAAATTCGGTTTCGGTTTCGGTCATAAAAACCAGTTTCGGTCGGACAATAGAAATTGATCCTTCTATCCCGAACTAATCTTACATGTGTAGGTAAAGTTTATTTCTAGAACATATTACTAAGCGTTTCAATATTAAATTGGACTATAATAAAGCTTTTACAGTTAAACACTAATCCTCCTTTCGTTGTTCTGAGAAATAGGGTTTGGATTTTGGAGCGATTACATTTAATTTGAATAGTATTAATTCAGTTGGTTCGGGATGAAAAGTTAAATACGAGTAGTTACAGTCAAATTCAATAGTGTAGTTAGGAAAGTCAATTATTTACGTAAGTCCTGGCTAAGAAACGGCCTACATGTATCCCTTTCTGGGGGCGTAGGTGGATCAAAGGATTATAACAGGTGGATTGGGGAGCGAGCTTATACCTATAGTATACTGAAATAAGTGGCTATGATCCAACAGGTACAAAGCAATGGTATTACGATCTAGGGTTGGATTGACCCCTGTACAATTTCGACTTGAACCCACTACTACTACAAACTTATTTATGGATCACCAAGGTAATGGCCGGATCATATTGCTCATAATTAGATATTGAGCTTGGATGGATCACCAGGGTAATGGCCGGATCACATTGATCATGATGAGATGAACATAAGAGAAACAGCGGGAGATGCTAAGTAGGTACTTAATTAAACGTCACCTGACCGTGGCCCTGGCACAGGCAACTGAAGGAACACGGGTGGGTTTTAGGCAGTAAAAATCTGACACGACCTCCTGCTCCGCCCAGAGCGGTAGAAGTCATTTGACTATTACCCATCTACAAAAAAAAAAAAACCGCCAAGAGCGAGTCGGCCTCGCGCAGCGAGGGTTCCGTAATTTCAGATTTTTCGCTTTGCAAACTTCGGAGATAAGGGGAGGAGAACGGTATTTTTTTTACATTTTTCATCAAAAGTCGAAAACTATGCGGCGTAAAAAAAAATAAAAATATGTTTGAGAATGTGCAAACAGCGCTCTTTCATATGATACCCCACATGCTCTAGTAGCCCCCACTTTGAATTTTTAAGACCCTCTTTCAGTCCCTGTTGCAAAAAAAATAAAAATATTTTTATTTCTTTCTTATTTGCAAAATAGTTGGGTAAACGTCATACAAAACTGTTCCAAATTTCAAGTTGATAGCATTAGTAGTTCTTGAGATATCCAGCTGTGAAAGACAGACAGACAGACTGAGTCACACCATAAGGGTTCCTTTTTTACCATTTTGGTACGGAACCCTAAAAACGGGACCAACGGCTTTACGTGCTTTCCGAGGCACGGAGCTCCTTCAAAATATAAATAATATCCTCCTCCCAAATATACATAAAGGACTATACATACAAAACACTGGGTTTCAGAATGTGCTGCTATACTGTAGTATAACTCATGCTGTGGCAGCTTATACGATGTAAGGAGTAGCTACAAGGAGCCGGCTTGTGGAGTGGCTAAGAAGTCTAGTAAACGACGTACGGTCAGCACCATGAGTCGGTTAACACTGCTACTTTTTGACATCATGTAAATTCACACAAAATGATTATGATAACCTGCTTTTTACCATTTCAGTTATTAGATAAGAGTTAATTTTCTTTAAAATTTACATCTGTTCCGATTTCTGTTCTGTGTGTTTGATGTTCTGTTTAATGAAGGATTTTTCTCAATAATTAAGATTTAGAAAACACAAGTGGTAATCGACTTTTGTTGCTGACTGTACAAGCATAGTATGTTATCTTCTAGCCGTATGTGCTCACAATATGTTGCGGGTGAGCTGAGCGCTTTTCTGTTGCCACAGAAGCGCTAAAGCGCCTGTTTCACCAACATATTTTATCATCCCGATTTTGGTAAAACTGTAATTTATGCAGGGTGGAAGGGACATCGACGCACAAACGGTTACCACGTATTCAGTACATCATTCTGAGCCCCCACATAAAGAAATTTTTCATCGGTTATTGAAAAAAAAATCTGCTCTTCCATACATTTTGACCGTGAAGGTATTGCACTATTGTAGGAAACTGCAGATTTTTTTTTCAATAACCGATGAAAAATTTCTTTATAGGGGGGCTCAGAATGATGTACTGAATTCGTGGTAACCGTTTGCGCGTCGATTTCCCTTCCACCCTGTATACCACTTACTTGATTGAACAGTTTAAAAGGTAAACGTGATCAGTATATCATTCTTTTTATCAGAGATAGAAGCACAACAAAATTACAATTCTTGCTCTTGTGCTAAAGGAACTCCTAGTACAACACACAGGGTTACACAGATGTGACTTTGAAGTGTAAATGAAGAAATTATAAATTACAATGAACACTAACAGCTAAAGGCTCCCGCAGACACTCGCGACTCTAACAAAACACTTCACGAAAATGGTTCTACCAGAATCGCATTGCACCGTCGCGTCGCGGCTGTCTACGGGAGCCTTTACACGTCATTGTCGACTACAAATACAAAAACACGTCAACTGCAAAAACTTACAACTAAAACATCTACATACAACAAAAGTATCAACAAGTACTTACGAACATTCTCGAAACGGGACGTACCTGTAAGAGACACATTCATACATTAGTCGATATTCAGACTTTGCTTAGGGTAAAATAAGTGGGTTTTCTATTCAAACCCATTTCTTTATATAAAAAAAAGTTGTATAGCCCTCCTCGGTTGTGCAAAGAGCGGCTTTCAGGCACTCGCGTGCGCGGGGTCAGAATATTGGTGGTGTGAGCGTTGAGAGGGAGCGATAATGGCTTTTGTACACTTCTTCAGACTAGGGTTATCCCGAACTATTGTTAGGATAAGCTTTGATTTGACTGCTGTCAGAGCTAGCAATTTTTTTTTGAAAATATAGATAATAAATGTCAGTGTTTGTGATTTATTTTCAAACAAGATAATATTTTATATGTAGATCATTAAAATAGATACTGTAACTATAGATTTTAATGAGCTATTTTATCGTTAATAACATTTTTTAAACCTACTTTTTGATATCATACACAAAAATCATTTTTTATTCCAAATAACGAAATTCTATTCTAATTTTTGAGAAATATTACGAAAATTACATGAGATTTGACGTTTATATTTGCTTTATTTATTGTGAACTTGAACTATGGCATCATCAAATTTATCTTTGATAATACTTCTAAAAAAAATATTGACTTGGATCAGAATTTAAATGAGGCCATAAACACGCTTTAAACTTATAACATAAAATTAAACCACGCACAGCATGACCGTCTCGCCAGTGGTTCTCAAAGGGTTAGGAGACTTGCTAGGCTACACAACCGCACTCAACTAAAAATAGTACCTATTACATTTTATTCATATAAGAATTCATAATTATTATTCAGTTTCAATCCAGAACTTAATACAGGCTTTATTATAGCGCCGTAATTCTCGAGCCACATCCAGTAGTTATTTTTATTTGATTTATTTATTTATTGGTCTATCCACAATTATTACACTGTTCAACCAATTTACACAAGCCTTAATACAATCCAAGTGCACAATATTAATCGATAGATACAGCATGCAAAATAAGTCAATGTAGTTTTTAGGGTTCCGTACCAAAATGGTAAAAAAGGAACCCTTATGGTGTCACTCAGTCTGTCTGTCTGTCTGTCTGTCCGTCTGTCTGTTTGTCTGTCTGTCACAGCTGGATATCTCAAGAACTACTAATGCTATCAACTTGAAATTTGGAACAGTTTTATATGACGTTTACCCAACTATTTTGCAAATAAGAAAGAAATAAAAATATTTATATTTTTTTTGTAACAGGTACTGAAAGGGGTCTTAAAAATTCAAAGTGGGGCTACTAGGACATGTGGGGTATCATATGAAAGAGCGCTATTTGCACATTCTTAAACATTTTTTTATTTTTTTTTAGGCCGCATAGTTTTCGACTTTTGATGAAAAATTAAAAAAAAATACCGTTCCCCCCCTTATCTCCGAAGTTTGCAAAGAGAAAAATCTGAAATTATGCTATGTGATAGAAGTTTATGTAAAGATTACAGGAAAAATAAAACGATGTCTCTAAATAGCATACTTTTTTAGAAATCGGAACGGAACCTCGGTGCGCGAGTCCGACTCGCCCTTGACCGGTTTTTTTTTTCTGACAGAATAATTTTCATATACACATTTTGCTTGACCCAAGAACCTAAAAACTATAAAGACAGTCTCGCACCCACACACGAAAGAACTTACAAATAACTATAGGCCTGGGCCTCCATTTACGTGAAAGACTCTCAGAGACTGAACTTTTGAAACGGAACTGTAGTCTATTCAGTTTGAGCGAATAAACAGTGGTACTTTGTGGCAGATTTAGTACCGGCTATGTGCGGCTATGTTTTATTGGAGTGCCGTTTGGCCTGGGACACGAGATAGGTAAATTGTTACTGGTGATTGGTAGCGAAATTGGACCCGTTTTTGGGCTCTGATATATTGTAATGAATCCTGTAATTCATGATTTGTTGTTCCGTTGTTGGTGAATGTAGTTTCGGGTGAAAACGCCGTAAATACAGGACTATTTAGTGGTAATGGTAATATAAAACGTGCCGCTGCAATCGCGACATTAACTTGACACGCGTATACGGTTCCGTGTTTTCGTTTTATAAAGATAATTTAATTGCATTAAACGTTATTATTTATTGATTTATTTACAATTTTCTAAAATACATAGCATCTTGGAGCCACCTGCAGTCGCGCAGAGATGAAATTGAAATTAAAATAAACGAGAAAACGGGTCACACCACTCGAGTTTTTTTCTGGGGGTTTTGCAAAAAAAATCATTCATGAAGGTACTCACAGCCGGGTCAGAACAATAGAAAAACGATGAAAAAAAAAAGATGTCGGTCAACGACCTTTTATCAGCAGACATAGAACAATAGCTTCATGAATGAGTCGTTTGCATAGAGTTATCCTAATTTTGGTTATTATTTTATTATTTAGTTTGTTTGAAATATATATTTTTTTTTCAATTCATTAATTATTTTATATTATTTAATTTTTATGATTACTGACTATTAGCCCTAACTGTGTCTTTAATTAATGTTGCTATAGCGGCGGCACGTTGAGGAGTTTGCTTCGACTTGACGTTATTATGCTTCTTATCTTTAATCCTAAATCTAGATCGAGTCTATTTAGAGTCCCAGCTGTTTCGCAAGAAAAATCTAAGCGCTTTGTCTTCTAAAAATTGGCACGGCCACTGCGATGCAATGCAAACAAACAATTGTTGCGCTCCCTCTAAAACCCACTTTTTAGTACATGGTCCTTATGTCCAGGACATTTTAAACTTCAAAAATGCTTGTACGCTATCGCTATGACGATATGAGAACAAGCGTCATTCAATTGTTTTCATCTCACCAAATATCGTGTTACAGACATTCGTTTACAAACCATCACAGATGCGTGCAAACCGAGGCATGAGTGAGCGTCACCTCGCTTCAAGTAACGCGATACGGGGCGTCAGCAGGGACATACTGGCGCCAATACCCGCCATACTCCACTTTCATTGTGTGCATAGAGTAAACACGAAATAAGTGCAGACGTGATGCAGTTTAGTTTTTAATATAGAGGCGAATTTAGAAAAAAAACTAAACGTTCACATTGTTTTGTGATGAAGTATGAGCAGACGTGATGCAGTTTAGTTTTGTCTATATGTAGATGTGAATTTAGAAAAAAAAAAAACTAAACGTTCACATTGTTTTGTGATGAAGTATGAGCAGACGTGATGCAGTTTAGTTTTGTCTATATGTAGATGCGAATTTAGAAAAAAAAAAACTAAACGTTCACATTGTTTTGTGATGAAATATAGGCGGTCAAGGAAGACAATTAATTATTTGCATCAATATTATAGAAATAGTATTCAAAATAGAATTATAAGTTTGTTAATCTGGTTTCCATAACCAGGTAAGTATATAGGTTAGTACATAACCCTATTGCTTCTTCTTAAAACAAGGGTATTCAGTGAATTATGTTGTAGCTTTGGCTGTAACATAATTCTCTGAATACCCTTGTTTCTTGACTTGACTTGAAGACAAGCAATATTATAATAACTAAGTAGACTCGCAACTTGTCGCTAGGATAACACGGAATAGTTTCAGTAATTCTTAGTTATAATACAGACATAGTTCAGAATGTCAGAAAGGACGAGACGAGAGCGAACCGAGCGCCGCTTTCATGAGCTTCTGAGTGCACATAGAGTAGTTTGAGGAAACAGAGGCGACGGAGATAAATTAATTACTTACTCACTTTCATCCATCTAAAGGTTGTCGTTAAAATAATAATAATAATATAATAATATCCTTGGACATTTCACACAACGCCATCTAGTCCCAAGCTAAGCAACCTAATGCTTGTGTTAGGGTAACGAGATGGCTGATAAACTACTTACTATATTTTTTTTTTTTGTAAATACATACATGTATATTATAGATAGAAAAACACCCAGACTCGGAACAAATACTTGTAGGTCGTATAAATATTTGTTCCGTGCGGGAATCGAACCCGCGACATGCTGCGCAGCAGTCAAACGCTCAACCACTGCGCCAACCGTGTCGTCAAAAAAAAAAATTGTGTCACCCTATGTAAAATGTCTGTTATTTTATATTATGTACATTATAAGTATTCTATTCTTCATTATAAGTATTTAAGTCTTTGCGTGTGGTTCATACCCCACAGGTTCAGACAGTGGCTTTTTAATTGTTTCTGTAATTACGACGCGACTTGCGACAGGTTAAATTGAATTATTGAACATCATCCTCATATACTTAGCTAACTTATGAGTTTAAGCTCTCAATAGCTTAGGTTCGACAAAATTATCTATTTAAGCGAATCCTTATGTTTGGTTTTTGAGGTCCTCAGATAAACCCTAGATAGTAATTCACTCGACTTTTAAGCTAAATTTTTCCTTAACGAAGTGTTCAATACGATATCGAACCAATAATCACTATCGACATGCATAACCTTTATTTAAATACCTCAGAAACCGTACATTAAAGGCAGTTGTTTGGCAAATATTAAATAAGTAAGATTACTATTAAATTATTAATTAATACTTCACCGTATCTACTTTACTACCTACTAAAGGCTCCTACAAACAGACGCTACATGCTATAATCTCGCCTGTTTGCAGAAGGCTTAACGCAGTAGAAAAGAAAATTGTAAATACATAGTTTCACAATTTTTTATGAATCTAGGTTGCTTAAAGAAACCGAGTCCTGTCAACACAATACTTCACATCATATCTTTGTGTTAATCATGCGAAAAGATTAGATAATAATAAATAGCCTGTCTTAACAATGACCTGCTCTTGTTTCTTTTTGCCTAAAAACAAAGCTTTCATATATGGGCCTTAGTTGCCTGAAATAAAGGAAATAATTTTAAAAAAATGTCGTTTTAAATGGTATATAATACAGTCAGCGTCAATAATATCGGGACGAACAACTGTTCATAATGATTTAAACAACTATGACTATGAAATATTAACTCTATGACACAAGGAATGTTTCAGAATGAAGACAGTACACGACAACTGTCATTCAGCCAAGAACTTTATCCAATTGAGATAAAGTTTAATTTTTTTAGTTATTGATATCATTTTGAACAGTGTGTTAGTCCCGATATTTTTGCTGAGTGTACAATGTCGACTGCTTTAACGGCTAAAAATAAAATAAAGCTAAAAACTCAATTGAAGATATGATAAAGGTAAATGTAATGATGTTACAATGAATGTCTTTCCATAATAAAATAAATACTCAGTAGTCTGTGTAATCCCCCTTCAATCGTGCGTTCCATTTTTATTCAGTTGCACATGACATGTAAGTAAGTATGTAGGTACAATTTGACACCGTTGGGGCTTGGGGCGTCTCCATATTTCACTTCATTGCCAAAGTGTAATATTACATTCTGCGCCGCAGATTTCATACGCTCCGTGGAGATTCACGTAGACGTGTGGCGTCGGGTTACGCCACTAGTCAATAAAAGATGTTCGTGCGGTTCGTGTTGCGAATGAAAAAAATGCGAATTGTTTATGTTTTTTTGTGACTATATTTATATTGTGGTGAGGGAAGGTTAAAAAATATGGTTTTGTGTATGCGTTAAAAATGTTACTGTAGTGCTATTCTGTAAACATTTCAACGTGAAAACTTAGGTGAAGTGAGCCGTCATTCCACCTGACGCTAAGGGTTGACATTATTGACAGTTCACTTTAAGATCACTTCACTTATCTTTTCACGGTGAGATATTTACAGAATAGCACTACTAGTTAATGCTTTTATTTTAGATACCTACTTACTTAGACAAAAAAATCTTGATATATTACTAAATAAAACCGGTCAAGAGCGAGTCGGACTCGCGCACCGAGGGTTACGAACCATCATTTATATGTATTGTTGTTGATGATTTCTGAAAAACTGTGCTATTTAAAGACATCATTTTATTTTTCCTGTAATCTTTACATAAACTTCTATCACATATTCACATAGAATAATTTCAGATTTTCGCTTTGCAAACTTCGGAGATAAGGGGGGGGGGGGGGAACGGTATTTTTTTTTACATTTTTCATCAAAAGTCGAAAACTATGCGGGCTAAAAAAAGAAAAAATATGTTTGAGAATGTGCAAACAGCGTTCTTTCATATGATACCCCACAACCACATGCTCTAGTAGCCCTACTTTGAATTTTTAAGACCCCCTTTCAGTCCCTGTTGCAAAAAAAATATAAATATTTTTATTTCTTTCTTATTTGCAAAATAGTTGGGTAAACGTTATCTAAAACTATTTTAAATTTCAAGTTGATAGCATTAGTAGTTCTCGAGATATCCAGCTGTGACAGACAGACAGACAGACTAAGTCACACCATAAGGGTTCCTTTTTTACCATTTTGGTACGGAACCCTAAAAACAACTTTCCTATGTTAAACTAAATTACGAGCGGCCAGCCTTCATTATCACTGTCATCATCATCCAACTATGGATCTACTTAAACTTCTACTTACCCCCGTACCACTGAAACCGTACCAGTACAAACATTTTGCAACTTTTTACTTCCCCATCTAACCCTCACGAGTAACTCTTTCTGTGTCCAGCGTAGTTGATAAACCTGCGTCGTTAGCGGGCGAGGGTTAAGACGTGACGTACATGCCGATGTGGCCCAATGATATCGAGAATAACACGAAAGTATCGCCCGAGATACTGGCTGAATGGAAATGGCGGTCGAGAGGGAAAATTAAATTTGGAACGATTTAAATAATAAGGGTTCAAAAGTTAGGTATTGGGTGGGTCCTGGGTCTTTGTGCGGATCGTGGGACCATTTTTTTAAAAGTGATTTTTGAAATTGGTAATTGTCATTTTTTCCTGAGAATTAATTTAAGAATGATATAATGTTACTGATAAAAGCTAAATAGGAATTTATTTGCGTCATATTTTGATAATGATTACAATGTACTTACTTATATGTATGTAATAGTTACTTTTAAGTGAAATTTAAGGCTGTACCTACAAATTTTGTTTTTGTCAAAAGGTGCCGCAAGTCATCAGAATAAATAAATCATGATTGAACAAACTACTTAGTCGCAAAATACCTAAACAAACGTGTCGGAAAATGAAGAGATATTTTAGTCTATCATTCAAAGTAAAACAATAAGCATAGATTAATCTGCGCAATAAGTAACACTTTCAAGTCATCAAGTACTTACTTACTTTCTATAAAAAACATAATATATCTTCTATCTCAAATACAATAAAAACTAGGTTCAATTCGTAACGTTTCCCAGCTGATCTTATCCTTTTGAAATAAAACTTTCACTAGCATTTGTGGACCATTTCTTAAATGGCAAAGACTATGTATCTTCACGTTTTATCAAAAAGGGATTCAGATAATAGCTGGAGATTACTTTCGACTTACTATTATGGTGAAACTGTATTCGACTTGATATATGGACTATCGAAAACGTTACGATTTTGCTAAATCGATATCGTGTTGTTTTCAGTTCCGTGTTTGTAAGATTATTGTTAGGATTATGATCTGTTTTATGATTACTCCTTAGTTTTCGTTCAACTAGGAGCCCTGTTTTGTAACTTTGTACATATCTTACGCTATTCATACGATTGTGTTCTTCTCAATCTGCCTAGCCTTTTCCCTACTAGGTGGGGGTCGGCTTCTAGTCTAACCGGATGCAGCTGAACACCAGTATTTTTTTTACATGGAGCGACTGCCTGTCTGACCTCCACAATCCACTTACTGGGTAACAAGATACCCCTTGGTAAGTCTCAAGTCAGACTTCCGGGCTTCTGACGACCCGTAACGACTGTCAAAGATCCAAGAATGACAGCCGGGACCAACGGCTTAACGTGCTTCCTGAGGCATGGAGAGGTGTCCGTGCGGCTGTTATTACTTAGATTCTTCTATTATTAATTAATAGATTTAAATTATTTTTAATGTGTGGAACAAGCAAAGCTTACCACAAGGGCTTTTGAGAACCAAAACCTTTTAAACCTTTTAAAAATTTTTGAAAACTTAAAGATTAGTTCCACAAGCTGTTTTGAATTTCGCAGTTGAAAATTACTTTTTCCCGAAACGGACACAACTCAAAAAAGGTCATTTTTCAGGAGACGATAAAAACGTAGATATATCTGCATTTTTTGTTAGGGAAGTTATACAATTTAATTGTATTCTAGATAATAAATAGCTTGTAAAATGTCACTGTATACAAACTGGGGCAAAAATTCAATCATTTTTATCGATAATCACTGTTTTTCAAACATCAAACAAAATTAACGATTTTTGAGTTGTCTGTTTAGATCTAGGTGTGCGATGTTTGCATTATTACCCACAGATCTCTAATACTACACAGAACTGTGCATATTTCAAGTACGCACACGCACAAAGAACCCTACAGCCAGATCCAGTCCCCTAACTCCGCTACCCAGTCCTCTATAAACAATAAGAGGCTATTGTTTCTTGACGTGCAATCATCATAAACCGCATGCATCTACCGTTTCGCTACCACAGGCCCTTTATAGCTTCATCTACCATACCTTATGGCCTATGGTTATAAGAACGGCTATGGACGGTATTAAACACTTATACGCTCCGTTTTTGTGGGTTGTTTTGAGATTAGAAACGGCTATGGTAATTTTATGTGGTATTGGCTGTTGTTTTTAGGGTTCCGTACGAAAATGGTAAAAAAGGAACCCTTATGGTGTGACTCAGCCTGTCCGCCTGTCTGTCTGTCACAGCTGGATATCTCAAGAACTACTAATGCATGGAACAGTTTTAGATGACGTTTACCCAACTATCTTGCAAATAAGAAAGAAGTAAAAATATTTATATTTTTTTTGTAACAGGTACTGAAAGGGGGTCTTAAAAATTCAAAGAGGGGCTACTATGGCATGTGGGGTATCATATGAAAGAACGCTGTTTGCAGATTCTCAAACATTTTTTTATTTTTTTTTTTGCCGCTAGTTTTTGACTTTTGATGAAAAATGTAAAAAAAAATACCGTTCCCCCCCTTATCTCCGAAGTTTGCAAACATAAAAATCTGAAATTATTCTATGTGATAGAAGTTTATGTAAAGATTACAGGAAAAATAAAACAATGTCTCTAAATAGCACGCTTTTTCAGAAATCGGAACGGAACCCTCGGTGCGCGAGTCCGACTCGCTCTTGACCGGTTTTTTTGTTAGGGCTTTGAGTACCTGCGGTTATTGTAATAGGAAGGGATGGATACTATTACAATAAAGTGAGAAAGCAAGCCGGTCTGTCTGTTTTGATACTACGTTTATGACAAACCTATTTAAATAAGTATGATGATTTTTGGCTAAAGCATTTAGACAAATATTACGTGGTGCCGTGTGCAAAGTACTTACACACAGTTGCAGGTCAAGTTATTACAAATGGTCAAATTTTCTCATTCGATTTTGAACTTAATCTTCAACATTTTAAAGTTTAAAATCATTTGGAGAAAGACAGTTTATTTATAACCTGATGTGCTGTTGTCTGTACCTAACAGTTACCCACAGTATTATTTATCTCACGAAGTGACACGCGCGTTACTTGTGGTTACCAAGTGTACAAACACGCTGTGAATGTGTGTGTAAGCGCAGGAGCTCTCGGTACCGTCCGAGACAATGGCGAACTCGGAAGTGTGTGTGCGTGTGTGTGCTAACGCTACTCGTCTTCAGGCACACATTCACAACGTGTTTGTACACTTGGTAAACACAAGTAAAGCGCGTGCCGCTT
The DNA here is from genome assembly GCA_905163495.3 of Cosmia trapezina. NCBI lineage: Eukaryota > Metazoa > Arthropoda > Insecta > Lepidoptera > Noctuidae > Cosmia > Cosmia trapezina. The sequence goes on from LR991023.1 coordinate 27,073,997, forward strand.
CGTGAGATAAAAATACTATACTACACCAGAATAATTTAATTTCGAACAAATTTTGAATTTTTGACAGTTTCTCCATACAAAAACTGTCAGTCGTCAATTTTATTTCACGGATAAAAAATATCCGACTTTGGTCAAATTAGCCCTTAGTGGTCCAAGATTAGTCAGTTTAAAAAATCTCTACACGTAGTTTTTACTAACCGTAGTATTAATTCTCACTAGGTCTGATGTACTGTCTGAAGTGAAGTACATTGAGTAGGAGCTAAGACTCTTGTTATCCATTCGAACTCAACTGAATGCGTGTACCACAAGTCAGTGGGTTCAGCACAGTTCAAACGTGTTGGATTTCAGCTCAAGACCCATCCTTTATCGATTTTCAGACCACGTCTTAAAGATAGGTCTGTGGGCGCTTTCTTTAGATTTCAAAGGCGACAAATTAGTTCATCAAAATCATCACTTCCGCCGAAAGACGTCCACTGCCGAACCGGTTCTGTGCTTCTCACATCCAGAACGAATATCATTAGTACCTAATTGCTTAGCTTTAATAATCATGAAGAAAGTCATGGATGTTGCAGAGCAGGAGTGAAAGAGAGTTGATGATTCCACCTTAAATCGGAAAGAGAAAGATGGATCGATGGTGTCTGAAAGTCGATCTGATAATGGAGACAGAAGGTTGTCTGTGATGTCAATATTTCCATGAACGAATTCCCTACTTTTGAATTAACTTATCATACCAATAAGAAAAGACGATGAATCGCAACACTTAAGAATATAAAACCGTATGGAAGCATAAGTAAAAAGTGCAATAATTTGTAATAACGACTTGGCATTGTCGCCGCACTAAACGCAGCCGGAGTTCCTGCTGAATATAATAATATATATCTACTGGTAGAAGGCATAGCCGCTTCGTTCGATAGTTTATAAGCTGAAGCGGGAGGGTAGGATTTTTTTAAATTTTCATTTTGGACATAAAACGTGGCAATGCCGCCTGTCTCTTGGGTACATTACCAGTCGACTGAGATGCGGAGGAATTTTTCGACGCCATATTTTAGTTTGTTAATAGTTTTAGTTAGATTAGGTTATTATATGTTAATTTTAATAGTTTGTTATTTGATAAATGTCAATACAGATTTAGTTACCTAGTTAATATAAACAATTTTACACAGTTACTAAAGGAGAGATATAATATTTTGGTCATGTCACTGAGTATATAGACAGCATTGCACTTAATGCACCTCTGAAGTAGACAAGATTTTCTTCCATCAAATGGAGTGACCGAATATGCATGAAAAGAAACGAGCAATAGAAAATTCAGACATAATGTAAACATTTATATTGAATAAATGCATTGAATAGAATTTATATGTTCACTTGTAGCACGAAACTAAATGTTAGTTCTGTCAGTGATCCGAAATTCATTATACCATCGATATACCACTATATACCAATTTACCATACATACGTTGCTTGAGTTTATGGGACAAGAAACTGATACAAATATCCTTCAAATTCGCTCTCCTCTTTAAATTCATACCCCACCTCAAACGTTGGCAAAGTAATATTTGCATACTCGGAATCTTAAGATGTTCCTTCCTTGTATGAATATTTCGTATGTGTTACTTTAACCGTTCCCGCCAACCTCGTAGTTACCTACTCGAAATTTCAATTCTGCTTTTAACTTATTTCTTACAACTATTTACTGTGATGTCACGTCATGAGCTGAAGTCTGTTTCGTCTATTTGTCTCTTTGTTGATCTTGAAGACTTCAAAATGTGAGCTAGTTTTTAATGAGTTTTTGGGAGAAATGGCGTAGACCTGACAAACTGTGACGGCCATTGACTTTATATCAATGGTGACACAGTTTTTATATTTTGTCGGTTATATCAGTATTCAAGTAAACGTCTGAGATCTTGTACCGATTAAGTATCCCTTTTTAAAACGTTGATGGTATTACAGCAGTTAACAACAATCGATGATTTGGACGTCTTTTTCATCATCATTTCACTGGAAGACACCCATAGCTAACCAGCTAGGCGAAAGCCTCTCACAACCACGTCAGAACCAACTTAATCCTCCACAAATATGCCATTTACAAAACTGTCAAATCAAAAACCCATTACTTATCAACCATAAACCATGTTATCACCTTAATCCTCTATGCCTCTTTGCCACACTCATCATGATTGACTCCAACCCATTGACATACACGACACCATAACACAGTAACTGTATTAACAGTAGAACAACAACATACGTTTAAAAACGACCTTTAATTGTTGTGCAATGCCTTTAATAGATGGACATAACGGCTGAAGCGGCAATGGACCGGTAACCGTTGGAGCAGATGAGGTCTTGAGGAGAAATCACGAAACGGCAACTAACCAGCTAGAATTAGAGAGGTGAACAGATGACCTTATAAAGAAGAACAAACTTCATGCAGAAGGCAGAGAACTACGTGTTGTGGCTCGATTTAGGAGAGGTCTAGTGGACTGTGCATTTGTGCAATTGAACCCTTACGCTCCCATAAAGCGAAGCATATTGACACAAAATAGCCCATTTGACATACTGTTGATATTTTATACTGTGACCATAACCCACCTCTGTGCTTTCCCTTTTAACACAGTTCCCAAATTACTTTTGGACTTTTTATCGAGAAGTCGGTAGTGTCGGCTTATGGAAGACGTGAATAGGTTTATAAATGGTTTAATGAATGAGCTGTTATCTTCTATTGTCATAGGATTTACATAATTACATCTACCTACTGATTTTTGAGGTTATGTGTGAGTAGTTAAATGTCGGAGTATATTTTATGGAGAAATGATGGCGGAAATTTTATATCGTTCGTACGTTTTTATGTTAAGATTTAAATGGTCATTAAAATCTAAAATCTAAATGAAGAAATCTTAAAGCTATCCTTTTAAGACTCTTCGTGTTAAAATCTATCTCATCATTCATTCTCCTGCCCTTATCCCAATCTATTTGGGGTCGGCGCAACATGTCCTTTCTCCCATACTTCTCTATTAGTCGTCATCTCGGTAGACACCCCCTTTCTAGACATGTCATCTTTCACACAATCCATCCATCGTTTCTTTGGTCTTCCCCTACTCTTATAATATATACTCTTGCAAATATTATCTACACTAGATTTTCTGTCGATATCACCTTGAGCGGTAGGAACACCCATCGCACATTCCTATTTTATTTTGTTTAGTAGCACATAATAATATATTTCATTGTATTCAAGAACATTTAATTTTACTTTCACACACGCCATGTCGCAACAGTAAACCGCCTTATCTTGACAAATATCTCCATACAATGTCTTTACAAAGCATGGTATTAGTAGCCATCTAACAACATACACGGTAAAATCTAATTTATGGTCAAAAACCGGACACCGTGCATTCATTGTAACCTCTATGGGCTATTAATTTGATTGGAAACACACTAATTGGAGAAATTTCACTGCGTTAAAGCAATAGGTGTCACCTCTCTATTCTTGTAGGGCTGACAGTTTAAACAATGGTTTACTTAATTTGACAGTTTTATTGAAATAGTTTGGGTTTTAATCAGTGGTTAGTGGTTTTCTGTTGATTTAGGGCAAATTTTTCTATAGTCAAATAATTTTTCTCTTATCTGAAGAATAAACATTTCAATTTGACAGTTTTTGTTTAAAAAAATATGTCAAACTGACATTTATTCTTCAGATAAGAGTTATCTGTCTATTGAAAAAATAGCCCTTACTCTAAAAAACGGTTAAACAAAACAACGGCAACGCCAGTCTCTATTTGCCTCTATTTTTCTATTTGTGCCTTTGGTGACAAAATGTCTTTAGAGCAGATTTTCAGAGGAATGTTTCAGAGGAACTCTGACTCAATCATTTAAAATTTGAATAGTACCAGAAAAAATATCGTGGGGCTTATGGCTGAGTAATAACAGCCACACGGGTCGATTGATCAGGTTAAGCTAAGCTTGCCGTGGTTGGTCCGTGGATGGTTGACCATCTTTACATACCGAGACCCCCTCAGAAAGCACGTTAAGCCGTTGATCCCGGCTGCCAACCGTGGATCTTTGACAGTCGTTACGGGTCGTCAGAAGCCAGAAAGTCTGACAACCAGTCTTACCAAGGGGTATCGTATTACCCAGTAACTGGGTTGTGGAGGTCAGATAGGCAGTCGCTCCATGTAAAATACAGATATTCAGCAGCGTCCTGTTAGGCTGGAAGCCGACACAGATATAGTTGGGAAAAGGCTAGGCGATGATGAGATGGAAATTTAGAACTTCCGAAATGAAAACAGTTTTTAAAATCAGTTTTAAGTTTTTTGTATACGGTTTCTAAGAGTGACAACCTTTTATAATGACTAGCACTCATACCTTCCTATAATTTCTCCATACACACGTTTAAGTTATAAATTACAACTTATTATCTATAATAACGCACATTTTTATTTGATGCTGCGTTAAACAACCATTTTTAACGTGTTATGAAACGTATCGGGTTTTGATTACGATGATAGCCGAAGAAACCCGACTGCGACCGAGGGGGGTAATGTGTTTCGGTGTTTATTTCATATAAACTATGATAATTTGATAATAATTATAGTTTGAAAAATATAGGCACTTGCGTGGATTGAATTTTTACACTTTTTATTTTGATATTTGAATATTCGAATTAAAATGCATGATTATTATACAATCTAACGTGTAGAAAGCATCTCAGGGATGCGATTGACATTCCGCAATTACTATGAATAAATCAAAGGAATAATTATCTCTTGAATGAGTGACCTTTAAGTTTGTTTCGGCCTTTCTTCTCAGAGTAGTCGGACAGCAAACGCCGACGTCATGCAGTTTCTTTAAAACATGATTGACGTGTAAAATCATTCATTTATCATTATCAGCCGGAATGATACCCTGCTACTCCAAAGGGTTTCGATTTATCAAGGGTAGTCGATCAAAACTATGTTACGTTTCAAGGGGTGGCCCAGTGCGGTAACGGCCGAGACTTACGAGTTGTAGGTTCGAACCCAGACAGGCGCTTTACTTTGTGTAAATTATTTCATCACTACTACTCTCAAAACGGTGAAGGAAAACCGGCATGTCCTAGAACTAAAAATTCGAAGACATGTGACATCTACCAACCCGCACTGGGCCCGCGTGGTGGATTACGGACCACTCCTTCTCACAGAGTGGAGGACTGTGTCCCAGCAGTGGGAATATTAAAGGCTGATTATGATGATGATGAGTTTTAGCAATCATCAGCAACTTGCCAATGCTATCATCTAACTGACTTGCATCAACTTGTACTACGGACTATCTAATACTATTTATAATATTGTAAAGAGGTAAAAATTTAAGAGGCCCCTCTCTTAAATTTTTACCTCTTGTGGCTAAGTAATGACAGCCGCACGGGTCAATCAATCAATGTAAAATTCAGTTGCATCCGGTTAGACTAGAAGCCGACCCCAACATAGTTGGGAAAAGGCTAGGTAAAAATTTAATCACCCTTTCTACATTTATATTTGTAATCAGGGTTCCGTACCAAAATGTTAAAAAAGGAACCCTTATGGTGTGACTCAGTCTGTCTGTCTGTCTGTCGGTCTGCCTGTCTGTCTGTCTGTCTGTCTGTCTGTCACAGCTGGATATCTCAAGAACTACTAATGCTATCAACTTGAAAGTAGGAACAGTTTTAGATGACGTTTACCCAACTATTTTTCAAATAAGAAAAAACCGGCCAACTGCGTGTCGGACCACGGACAATGAAGGGTTCCGTAGTTGAAAAGAATTTATCCCAAAAACAAACAACATTGGATCCCAAAAAAAAAAAAAATATGTCATAAATATATAATCATGTTATGTGTTATTGTGTCCCAATTGTTTTTATTTTTTAGGTTTGTGTAAAAAACAAATGTATGTGCGTCATTTTTCGCGGGAATAAATAGTTTTTCTTTCTTTCTTTCATAAAATTACAAATTCACAATTTTCGGACTTTTTCCTTTACTTGTGCTGGGAGACCTTGCTTCTTGCCAAATTTCATTATTCTAGGTCAACGGGAAGTACCCTATAGGTTTTGATTTACTTGCGACAGTTACGAGTATAAAAATGTGCCGCAAATTGGGCCGTATTTTTTTATTGCGTTGACTCAGAAGCTTGATTTTTTTAAAACTCTATGGGACCATAGACTTACCTATTTAATATAAATTTCAACTTGATACCTTCACGCGTCGTTGAGAAAAAGGGTCTTGACAGACTGAGAGACTTGAACATTTTTTTTATGTGATAGAATTACAAATTAACAATTTTCGGACTTTTTCCTTTATTTGAGTTAGACGACCTTGCGTCATGCCATTTTGATTTTTTTTTTTCAAAATATGACACATAAATGGACGTATGTTTTTATTGCATTGACTTAGAAGCTTGAGTTTTTTAGGACTTCAAGGGACCACAGACCTACGTATGTGATATTAATTTCAACTTGATACCTCCACGCGTTCCTGAGAAAAAGGGTCTTGACAGACTGACAGACAGACAGACGGATCAACGAGTGATCCTATAAGGGTTACGTTTTTTCCTTTTGAGGTACGGAATCTTAAAAAATAAAAATATTTATGTTTTTTTTTGCAACAGGGACTGAAAGGTGGTCTTAAAAAATTCAAAGTGGTGATACTAGGGCATATGGGGTATCACATGAAAGAACGCTGTTTGCACGATCTCAAACATATTTTTATTTTTTTTAGGCCCCATAGTTTTCGACTTTTGATGAAAAATGTAAAAAAAACACAAAAAAAACATCTCCGAAGTTTGCGTAGAGAAAAATCTGAAATTATTCTATGTGATAGAAGTCTATGTAAAGATTACAGGAAAAATAAAACGATGTCTCGAAATAGCACACTTTTTCAGAAATCGAAACGGAACCCTCGGTGCGCGAGTCCGACTCGCTCCTGACCGTTTTTTTTTATGAAGTACATAATAAATAGTATTCTATTCTATTCTATTCTAATAAATACAGACCCACATCTTACAAAAGTTAAGTTAACTCAGTGCTATCGACAGTCGAGATAAAGCAGGTTTACATTAGCTCGGCGGGCGTTAGGAGTAAGTAACTCGGATACCTCTCCGTGTGAATCGGATGCACAAATAAAAAGAACTTCTCTTACACTAGCTGTTTTGTTTAGAATTTGTTTTGAAAGCAGTGAAATGTAGTGTTGGGAAGTTTTATTATGATCGTGGAAGGAATTAGGAATGCTTTTGGAGATTTTGGTAAAGCGATTGAAAAGCTCAATTGTTGAAATGTATTTTTGGTCTAATCCTCCAAAGTCGAACCAGTCGAAGTGGCGATGTTTGGGAGAGCTCTATGGCTAGCAGTGGACGTCTTCTGGTTAAAATGTTGTTGTTGATGAACCCTAGTGTTATCTATCTATATAAATATAAAGAGAAGTCCTGACTGACTGATTGACTGACTCATCAACGCCCAGCCCAAACCCTTGGACCTAGAAAGCTGAAATTTTGCACAGAGGTTCCCTGTGTAAGATAGACAAGGAATAAGGAAGGAATTCCCGGTAGTACATTCTCGTGGGATATTTTCCGACATCCACGCGGGCGAAGCCGCGGGCTTAAGCCAGTGTAACATAACTGAGGCTAAGATTCGCTTAATATTAGAAAATTCGTCTTCAACTGATTAGTAATATATTTAGCTATTTTGTTAATTTATTGTAAAATGTTATTATTCTGTGAATTACTTTCTAAATGAAACTGACTTCGGTAATAATAACTGATTAATTTAATGTAATTTACATCTTATTTACTGCACCTACAATCTATGCAAATAAATGATTACTTTACTTAGATCATCCAATCGAGAGACGGTTCTGTTCGTTAAGTTACGTTAAGTTTCTGATCGAGATGAAGTTAGATCTATTTGCTTGAATGAGACTTGAATGAGTTAGCAAACATTTTCGTCTTTCGTCGAACACAAGATCAAAATCTCAATAGGTACTTAGTTCAAAGCAAATAATTCACGTCTCCTATACTCCTACACGGGGTCTCTAATTAACGACTTCACACGAAATAAATTATCAACATAATATTCGTATAGGTAATTGCCTAATTGTTACCACAGAGTTAAGGCACAGATTTCCTGAAAACGATCAAAAAGGTGGTTTTTTTAAAGCTATTTATCTCATAAACCGTAAATAATTTTGACATGTAAAAAAAATATGATATTTTCAAGTCCTTTTCGCATACAGTGATGGAAGCGAAAACACAATTATACATATTTTAATGCACCAAAAAAATCTTTAAACATAGGTACCTCCTAAGAATCTTTAAAAGCTGTTTATCCCTTCATTAGCAATTATAATTATAATTAAAAATATACCATGAAATGTCAAATTCCAAACTGCATCCAGTGATGGATTACTTTTTATTAAATAGTTAATTTCTAATTTTATACGATTTTATTTGCACTTTTACGACATAATTCCGGTGTGCGTGAGAATCTTCTATCTCGTGCGACAAACTAGACAGCCATAACGCCATTTCACTTACACACCGAGCTAAACCAAGCTTGGAACCAGGGCCTTAAGTAAAGCACACATGTATAATAACTCTGTTTGATTGAGGAAAACTTAGTGACGGTCAGCGTAAATTAAATAATGATTCGTTAAAAAACGCCTGTGATCGACTAAGCCAAGAAAATGAGCATTCGCTGGATGCCGGGATACTAGTGTTGAAACAAAATAAAGCTCCTTCTCGTAATGCTGTAAATGATATTGGAATACACTAAAGGCTGATATCAGGAGCAAAAACTAACACCCGCACCCTAATTGCTTCATATAATAGGTACATAAATTTATCGAACATATTATGACGAAATTTGTCTGCACGACAGCGAAAATAACGCAATCAATTTTGTTGAACTATCAAAATGAAACCGATTTCGATTGATAGTGTGCTACGCAGTTAGGGTGCAGGTTTCAGAATTGAGATTTTGAAGTTGGGTTGGGAACTTGTAGAACTTACTAGATACTAAATGACGACACGGTTGGCGCAGTGGTTGAGCGATTGACTGCTGCGCAGCAGTCAACCCGCGACATGCTGCGCAGCAGTCAATCGCTCAACCACTGCGCAGCATGTCGCGGGTTCGATTCCCGCACGGAACAAATATTTGTACGACCTACAAGTATTTGTTCCGAGTCTGGGTGTTTTTCTATCTATAATATGTATGTATTTACAAAAAGTAGTTTATCAGCCATCTCGTTACCATAACACAAGCATTAGGTTGCTTAGCTTGGGACTAGATGGCGTTGTGTGAAATGTCCAAGGATATTTATTTATTTATTATTTATTTAATTAAATGACTAACTAACTATAAATACTATATAACAAACCGGGTGTATATACAAAACGTGATGGAATATCGATAGGTAACTCGTGGACTGCTTTTTTGGTTACTGATAGTACGTTAGTACTATTCTACCTATCTGAGCCCAAAGTGCAGTATTAGAAATCTTGGTATGTTTTCAATTAAATATTATTCTGAATCCCCATTTTGTTTTATCGTTTTTTTTTTTATAAACAACTAACGTAACAATGTCTAGTTAGGGTTCCGTACCAAAATGGTAAAAAAGGAACCCATAAGGTGTGACTCAGTCTGTCTGTCTGTCTGTCTGTCACAGCTGGATATCTCAAGAACTACTAATGCTATCAACTTGAAATTTGGAATCAGTTTTAGATTACGTTTACCCTACTATTTTGCAAATAAGAAAGAAGTAAAAATATTTATATTTTTTTTGTAACTGGGACTGTAAGGGGGTCTTAAAAATTTAAAGTGGGGCTACTAGGGCATGTGGGGTATCATATGAAAGAACGCTGCTTGCACATTCTCAAAAATATTTTTATTATTTTTTAGGCTGCATAGTTTTCGACTTTTGATGAAAAATGTAAAAAAAAAATACCGTTCCCCCCCTTATCTCCGAAGTTTGCAAAGATAAAAATCTGAAATTATTCTATGTGATAGAAGTTTATGTAAAGATTACAGGAAAAATAAAACGATGTCTCTAAATAGCACACCTTTTCAGAAATCGGAACGGAACCCTCGGTGCGCGAGTCCGACTCGCTCTTGACCGGTTTTTTTTATTAGTTGTGTACTTAACCTTTCACCTTGCATTCAAAGTTTAATCGAAAAGTCTTTTTCTCGAATTCGTGTTTTTCCTATTACTGCACTTTAGGTTCGGGAGGGCAGTATTATTTATTCTGTGCTGCTAGTGATAAGCTAGCGCTGAACTTCATTTAGGCCATCAAATTCACAGAGAACAAGATACCTACCATTTTCCGTAGTACCGTCAACTGAATCCCTTATCACAAGTTAGGAGTTAGCATTCTGTACCATGTTATTTTGTTATTCTCACGTTCTTAATTGCTTATTGTGATTCCCTGCGCGTCCCCAAGATAATACCATTAACTGTTATAAGAAGGCTCTCAAGTGTATTCACCTTAACATTTTATTAAAATATAAAAGAGAGATTTTCAAGAATTAAGTGCCGTCAGATGTCTGTTTTGATTTGAGTCTCTTTTGAATGTAAATAGACTATTTTGATAAATGAAGCTGTGTTTTGGGAATTAAAATTGTGGAGAATTTTATTATTTTGAACAAATCTGTTTATTTTTTGGAATGTCGTAGAAATAGGATAGATTGGGAAGCTTTTACTAATGGATAATGTTAAGTGTAAGTATTTATATTTGATACATTTTTATCGTCATCGTTATGACTAATCCCCCTGCCGAAATCAACGGCAATATTTTGATGACACATTTAAAGGAAATTAAATTCTTATTGACAAAAGACGCCCAAACCAGAATCAGTTATAAAAAAACCGGTTAAGTGCGTGTCGGACTCGCGCACCGGGGGTTCCGTTCCGATTTCTGAAAAAGTGTGCTTTATAAAGACATCGTTTTTTTTTCTAATCTTTACGTGAACTTCTATCACATAGAATAATTTCAGATTTTTCTCTATGCAAACTTCGGAGATAAGGGGGGAACTGTATTTTTTTTAACATTTTACTACAAATTATATTATTAGTATTAGGTTGCGTGCTAGTTTTAGCGAATTGTATTAGAAACTTTTAAAAACCCGACCATCTATAATGTACTACAATTCTTGCAATTAAAATTTCATTTCATTTCATTTCATTTTTCATCAAAAGTAGAAAACTATGCGGCCTAAAAAAATTAAAAAAATGTTTGAGAATGTGCAAACAGCGTTCTTGTATATGATACCCCACATGCCCAAGAAGCCCCACTTCGATTTTTTAAGACGCCCTTTCAGTTCCTGTTGCAAAAAAATATATATATATATTTATTTCTTTCTTATTTGCAAAATAGTTGGGCAAACGTCATCTAAAACTGTTCCAAATTTCAAGTTGATAGCATTAGTAGTTCTTGAGATATCCAGCTGTGACAGACAGACAGACTGAGTCGCACCATAAGGGTTCCTTTTTACCATGTTGGTACGGAACCCTAAAAAACCAACTCAATAACGCCACAAATGCAAACAGCCTTATCACTCAAGCTTTTCGAATCCTAGAACCAGTAGATAATACAGTACTTTTAGTAACATAAACTTTCGCAACACTGACACTCATTGTGTGTCCACCGTTATCGTCAGTTATCGGACGTTATCGGTACATATCGGTCGACGACGTCTACGATTTGTGCCAGTTAGATACGACCGTTAAATATTGTCGTATGTATAGTGTGTGCTTTGATGAAGCGATAGTGACGCGTCATTAGAATAACTTTTATTTGAATAATCATTTTGATGTTGCAAGAGGTGAAATATACATTTAACAACAGCGTTGAACCGATTTCCTGCCCTATGGAAAAATGAGTCAGGTTCTTCAAGGCAATTTTTTTTGTAAGTAGTCCCAATTCCTAAAAATAATTGTGGCCTAGAATAGCAGAAGCAATAGGGATGATGCCTGGGTAAAAAAAAAGAAATTCTATTTAGTCCGTCAGTCACATAATAAAAAAATATTAGACACGTATTTTTTGCTATATCATATTAATAAAAAAATACTGAGCTATCACGCATTAAAGTTGGGGAGTGGGGGCTCGCTACGTCACTCGTACGTATAAAACCTAGCTACGCGTGACGTCATGCCATATTTTAACTCAATGTATCGCCGTAATTTTTTGATTACGTAAAAAAAGAAAAAATACGTGTCCAATATTTTTTAATAATCTCTATGACGAACAAAAAATAAATTTTTAGTCATCATCCCTATTGTCAAGGATAATAACAATATGAAAAAGAAGACTTGGACCAAAAGTTAAATCTTCTAATATCAAACTAAAAAAAAATTGCTACCTAATACAGGGTGGGTCAAAAATTGCTACCTAATACAGGGTGGGTCAAAAATTGCTACCTAATACAGGGTGGGTCAAAAATTGCTACCTAATACAGGGTGGGTCAAAAATTGCTACCTAATACAGGGTGGGTCAAAAATTGCTACCTAATACAGGGTGGGTCAAAAATTGCTACCTAATACAGGGTGGGTCAAAAATTGCTACCTAATACGGGGTGGGTCAAAAATTGCTACCTAATACAGGGTGGGTCAAAAATCGTGGATCAAACGAAACATGGCGATCGTTGAGGTTATTTGCAGTAAGAAAAAAAAAAAAAAAAAAAAAATGATAAAATAATTTAAAAAAAAAGATAAGTAGGTAACAATAAAAAGATATTGAAAAGGTGCCAATACTCATAAATCTTAGTACCCACTGTCATAAAAGCACTTTTGTAGTGATGACTAAACACCATTTATTCTTTTAAAATAGGTACCCATTTTAATCATAACTTTTAAGGAGATCAAGTTAGGGCTCTGCCACAGAGATATTTTTTAATGCAAATAACCCCAGCTATCGCCCTGTATCGTTTGATCCACGATTTTTGACCCACCCTGTATATCAATAATAAGAAACAAAAATCAATCTGCCTAGCCTTTTCCCAACTATGTTGGGGTCGGCTTCCAGTCTAACCGGATGCAGCTGAATACCAGTATTTTACATGGAGCGTCTGCCTATCTGACCTCCACAACCCAGTTACTGGGTAATACGATACCCCTTGGTAAGACTGGTTGTCAGACTTTCGGGCTTCTGACGACCCGTAACGACTGTCAAAGATCCACGAATAACAGCCGGCACCAACGGCTTAACGTGCTTTCCGAGGCACGGAGGAATCTCGGTATGTAAAGATGGTCACCCATCCACTGAACAACCCCGGCAAGCGTAGCTTAACCTGACGGATCGACCCGTGCGGCTGTTATTACTTAGCCACGAGCTAATAATAACCAAAAATAAACAATAATAAGAAAGAAACAAACAAAAACCCAATAAAAAACGAACACAAACTCTTCGAACGAAATCCTATCAACTAACACTACACTAACTCCATTAAAAGCTCACAAAACGACACAAAACTCGTCAGTTTTAGCGTCAAAAAGCGACGATTTTAACAACCAAGTTACTTTAAATAAAACCTGCTCCTAGTCGTGCTCAAAGGCAATGCATTCTCTATAAAATGCCGATAATACTGCTTTACAGGCGGCTTTGTGTTGCATTGTATGCAAGTATATGCATGCAACGCGCGCAGAAAGTACTGTGCATAAATCTTTTCAAGAAAACTGTTTATTTTATTCTACATAGATGCTATGTTTGGCTAAATTTGTTAGATCAAATATGCTGGATTCTGTAAAGGCTTTTGTGAGACTTAAGTATTAAATATGTAGGGTCCATCACTTTGTCGATGGAAGTTGCGAAAACTGCCTATTTTGAAAATAACTAGCTTTTTCCCGGAAGCCGCGCGTGGAAGTTTCAAGTCTATTAACTCAAGGAATAAGATTTTTCATACAAACTTAGGATCCCCGTTTCACCCCTTTAGAGGGTGAATTTTGAAAAATCCTTTCATAATGCACTCCTAGACCTCATAAGGAACCTGCGTTCCAAATTTGGAATCTCTAGACCAAAGTGGTTTGGGCTATGCGTTGATACATCAGTCAATCACTTTTGCCTTTTATATACCTGTATATAAAAGGCAAAAGTGATTGACTACGTACTCAATCAATCTGCCTAGCCTTTTCCCAACTATGTTGGGGTCGGCATACAGTCTAACCGGATGCAGCTGAATACCAGTATTTTACATGGAGCGACTGCCTATCTGACCTCCACAACCCAGTTACTGGGTAATACGATACCCCTTGGTAAAACTGGTTGTCAGACTTTCGGGCTCCTGACGACCCGTAACGACTGTCAAAGATCCACGAATAACAGCCGGGACCAACGGCTCAACGTGCTTTCCAAGGCTCGGAAGAATCTCGGTAAGTGAAATAATTTAAGTGTTACGTGTGTCAAAAAGTGAGTTTTATCGAAGAAGAGCCAACAGTAGTATGGTTGAAACAGACCCATACACATATTTATTTATAATGTTATAATTGCAGTGACTTATCTATATTATGAATTGGTCTATAGAGTAGTTATTCCTTGTAATTTACGACAAATGGATCGAGTGACAAATGTGATATCAGACGTATATAGGACGTGGAATATGTGTCAGTTGCAATCTGTTGTAATATTATTTACTTCATTATATTGTAGTGTGGAGGAAATTGGGGGCAGCAAGTTCAAGAGTGTTGTGTGAACTTGCTTATGTATTATGTAAAGGTTATCTCTGGAGATTTTCTTTTAATGCCATTTTATTTTGACATTAGAAAAACAAACCTCTTTGTCCAACCTTTGATTTCGTTTGGGATCTAATTCAATCAATCAATCTGCATAGCCTTTTCCCAACAATGTTGGGGTCGGCTTCCAGTCTAAACGGTTGTAGCAGAATACATGGAGCGACTGCCTATCTGACCTCCACAACCCAGTAACTGATTAATACGATACCCCTTGGCAAGACTGATTGTCAGGCTTTCGGGCTTCTGACGACCCGTAACGACTGTCAAATATCCACGAAAGACAGCCGGGACCAACGGCTGTAAGTGCTTTCCGAGGCACGGGGCAGTCTCGGTATGTAAAGGTGGTCACCCATCCACTGACCAACGCCGGCAAGCGTAGCTTAACCAGACGGATCGATCCTGGCGGCTGTTATTACTTAGCCACGAGCTCCTCTTTTATATACAGGTAGGTACTACCTTGTATAATAATATTGAGCTTTTTAAGTGGTAACTTATTTTGATAAAGAAACAGGAAGTAAAAATAATTAAATAACTTTCCTAGTACCGTTTTTTACTTTGGACCTGTGTGATTTTAAACAACTTGGCTATTAAAGTCTACGAAAAACGAACTGGCTGCATTACTTAAAACAACAATGTTCCATATTCAAAACTGCATTAAGGTCTCATGCAAAACTCAATTTTTATCACCAATCCGAAGCCTGATGCTGGCATAGTGTCCAATTTAGGCGAACACGGCTTATGTCACATGCATATCGCAACACGTTATTGGTACACGTAAAATTTACAACATCCTCCAATAACTGGTTAGATCCAGCTATAACTGGTTTTATCCGCACGTAACTGGATTAATGTTGGGTGTTATTAGGAATTTGCGTCGTTATGAGTCCTTCCGGAATTTTTGTGAAAGTTTTCGGTATTTTTTCGAAACAATTTTGCTAATTTTAAACAGATTTTTACAAGGACCTTAGGTGTTCGGTTTCAATAACTATGCGTAGGTTCTGTAGGTAATGCTTTCGACTTAAACCAAGCTATTTATATCTTTAAAAATTAATTGTAAAAATAAAACCCCCGTTCTCATTTAATGTTAAGCTTACCCTTCACACGCAAGAACGCACAACAACAAAAAAAAATCGTAAATCAAATAAACTCGATTCACAATCACAATCGGCGCCCCTCAATATCGATCATAAGTTAGTCGACAGATGGCCGCTCTAATAATTAGCGATGAGTTGAGATTCTTCCAGTTATTTACACAGAGTTATAACTAACATAGAGGCCGTATGAGTTACGTCAACAGTGTAATACATGTTGGTCACCAGAAAACTAAAGGCACCGCAGACAGGCGCGACGCAACTCCAGTACAACAATTTCTATGAAAACTTCATGGAAATTGTTTTACCAGAGTCGCGTCGCGCCTGTCTGACGGAACGTACAAATTCAAGTCGATATCAAAAACTTGTCAAAAATGTAGATAAATTAGAGGTTTTTTTGACAGCTTGAGACTAAGCGAATGTCCTTAGAAATAAAGGATGTCATAACCCTAATTGCGGAACACACTACGAGTATCAATCAGAATCTGAATTTCATTTAATTTCATTTATTTACTCATTAACAATTAAAATTTTTGTTGAACATTACCTATTAAATAAAATAATATCACATGCAGAAACAATACATTTAAAAGCCTAATTAAAATTGATGTGAAATGTTTAGTTTAAGAGTCAATTAATTTAAATAAAATATGTAATCAAATAAATATAATGTCAAGTTAATAACAGGCATTTATCAAATTATTTTGAAGTAAATTGCTAATCCATTGCTTCTTATATTCGAAAAATTTGTTTGGTCGACAACGTAAATAACGCAATGAATGTTGTTGAACTGTAAAATTGAAACCGATTCCGATTGATAATGTGTTACGCAATTGCCCCCGGAGAATAATTTAAGTGTTACGTGTGTCAAAAAGTGAGTTTTATCGAAGAAGAGCCAACAGTAGCATGGTTGAAAGTTGAAACAGACCCATACACATATTTATTTATAATGTTATAATTGCAGTGACTTATCTATATTATGAATTGGTCTATAGAGTAGTTATTCCTTGTAATTTACGACAAATGGATCGAGTGACAAATGTGATATCAGACGTATATAGGACGTGGAATATGTGTCAGTTGCAATCTGTTGTAATATTATTTACTTCATTATATTGTAGTGTGGAGGAAATTGGGGGCAGCAAGTTCAAGAGTGTTGTGTGAACTTGCTTATGTATTATGTAAAGGTTATCTCTGGAGATTTTCTTTTAATGCCATTTTATTTTGACATTAGAAAAACAAACCTCTTTGTCCAACCTTTGATTTCGTTTGGCATCTAATTCAATCAATCAATCTGCATAGCCTTTTCCCAACAATGTTGGGGTCGGCTTCCAGTCTAAACGGTTGTAGCAGAATACATGGAGCGACTGCCTATCTGACCTCCACAACCCAGTAACTGATTAATACGATACCCCTTGGCAAGACTGATTGTCAGGCTTTCGGGCTTCTGACGACCCGTAACGACTGTCAAATATCCACGAAAGACAGCCGGGACCAACGGCTGTAAGTGCTTTCCGAGGCACGGGGCAGTCTCGGTATGTAAAGGTGGTCACCCATCCACTGACCAACGCCGGCAAGCGTAGCTTAACCAGACGGATCGATCCTGGCGGCTGTTATTACTTAGCCACGAGCTCCTCTTTTATATACAGGTAGGTACTACCTTGTATAATAATATTGAGCTTTTTAAGTGGTAACTTATTTTGATAAAGAAACAGGAAGTAAAAATAATTAAATAACTTTCCTAGTACCGTTTTTTACTTTGGACCTGTGTGATTTTAAACAACTTGGCTATTAAAGTCTACGAAAAACGAACTGGCTGCATTACTTAAAACAACAATGTTCCATATTCAAAACTGCATTAAGGTCTCATGCAAAACTCAATTTTTATCACCAATCCGAAGCCTGATGCTGGCATAGTGTCCAATTTAGGCGAACACGGCTTATGTCACATGCACATCGCAACACGTTATTGGTACACGTAAAATTTACAACAT
Organism: Cosmia trapezina; assembly: GCA_905163495.3. Lineage (NCBI taxonomy): Eukaryota > Metazoa > Arthropoda > Insecta > Lepidoptera > Noctuidae > Cosmia > Cosmia trapezina. The sequence continues at coordinate 27,091,811 of LR991023.1, forward strand.
CCTCCAATAACTGGTTAGATCCAGCTATAACTGGTTTTATCCGCACGTAACTGGATTAATGTTGGGTGTTATTAGGAATTTGCGTCGTTATGAGTCCTTCCGGAATTTTTGTGAAAGTTTTCGGTATTTTTTCGAAACAATTTTGCTAATTTTAAACAGATTTTTACAAGGACCTTAGGTGTTCGGTTTCAATAACTATGCGTAGGTTCTGTAGGTAATGCTTTCGACTTAAACCAAGCTATTTATATCTTTAAAAATTAATTGTAAAAATAAAACCCCCGTTCTCATTTAATGTTAAGCTTACCCTTCACACGCAAGAACGCACAACAACAAAAAAAAATCGTAAATCAAATAAACTCGATTCACAATCACAATCGGCGCCCCTCAATATCGATCATAAGTTAGTCGACAGATGGCCGCTCTAATAATTAGCGATGAGTTGAGATTCTTCCAGTTATTTACACAGAGTTATAACTAACATAGAGGCCGTATGAGTTACGTCAACAGTGTAATACATGTTGGTCACCAGAAAACTAAAGGCACCGCAGACAGGCGCGACGCAACTCCAGTACAACAATTTCTATGAAAACTTCATGGAAATTGTTTTACCAGAGTCGCGTCGCGCCTGTCTGACGGAACGTACAAATTCAAGTCGATATCAAAAACTTGTCAAAAATGTAGATAAATTAGAGGTTTTTTTGACAGCTTGAGACTAAGCGAATGTCCTTAGAAATAAAGGATGTCATAACCCTAATTGCGGAACACACTACGAGTATCAATCAGAATCTGAATTTCATTTAATTTCATTTATTTACTCATTAACAATTAAAATTTTTGTTGAACATTACCTATTAAATAAAATAATATCACATGCAGAAACAATACATTTAAAAGCCTAATTAAAATTGATGTGAAATGTTTAGTTTAAGAGTCAATTAATTTAAATAAAATATGTAATCAAATAAATATAATGTCAAGTTAATAACAGGCATTTATCAAATTATTTTGAAGTAAATTGCTAATCCATTGCTTCTTATATTCGAAAAATTTGTTTGGTCGACAACGTAAATAACGCAATGAATGTTGTTGAACTGTAAAATTGAAACCGATTCCGATTGATAATGTGTTACGCAATTGCCCCCGGAGAATAATTTAAGTGTTACGTGTGTCAAAAAGTGAGTTTTATCGAAGAAGAGCCAACAGTAGCATGGTTGAAAGTTGAAACAGACCCATACACATATTTATTTATAATGTTATAATTGCAGTGACTTATCTATATTATGAATTGGTCTATAGAGTAGTTATTCCTTGTAATTTACGACAAATGGATCGAGTGACAAATGTGATATCAGACGTATATAGGACGTGGAATATGTGTCAGTTGCAATCTGTTGTAATATTATTTACTTCATTATATTGTAGTGTGGAGGAAATTGGGGGCAGCAAGTTCAAGAGTGTTGTGTGAACTTGCTTATGTATTATGTAAAGGTTATCTCTGGAGATTTTCTTTTAATGCCATTTTATTTTGACATTAGAAAAACAAACCTCTTTGTCCAACCTTTGATTTCGTTTGGCATCTAATTCAATCAATCAATCTGCATAGCCTTTTCCCAACAATGTTGGGGTCGGCTTCCAGTCTAAACGGTTGTAGCAGAATACATGGAGCGACTGCCTATCTGACCTCCACAACCCAGTAACTGATTAATACGATACCCCTTGGCAAGACTGATTGTTGTAAGGCTTTCGGGCTTCTGACGACCCGTAACGACTGTCAAATATCCACGAAAAACAGCCGGGACCAACGGCTGTAAGTGCTTTCTGAGGCACGGGGCAATCTCGGTATGTAAAGGTGGTCACCCATCCACTGACCAACGCCGGCAAGCGTAGTTTAACCTGATGGATTGACCCGTGCGGCTGTTATTACTTAGCCACGAGCTCCTCCTATTTGCATCAAATTATGAATCTTTTTTTTAGTAAAAATTAAGTGATTAAGTTTAACTTAATATTCCAATTTGTCGATGTGCCATCATCAGTTACCGCCATCTATGTTTACAAAATTGAAACTTATTTTTGCACGAACTATACTACTATACTACGTACCATAGACACAAAACACGTCGGATTTAAAAATAGAACCACAGCAAAACTTGTGAGAGATTGCAAACATCTCGGAAGAAAGCGCTCCTGCCGTAAAATGTTGTTGCAACTTATGCTAGATGATAAACAGTCGGCGTTCCTTTTATTTTTATTTCCTCTCTTACTGGAGTTTCCACTTCAATTGCTGCTTTTTAGAGATATTCTTTTTGTACTATGATGAAAAAATAATACTGGTGTCGGCTGTCGGGTTTATATGAAATTATTTTAAATCAAGTTTGACTTTAAAGTAAAAAGTGACTTTTAATATATCTAGAATTATTGGTAGGTATAGACTTACCTATCTTACACAAGGTAGTTGTTTTACTTGAAAACTCATTCCCCTATAGTTTATATAGAGACAAAATCCGTTTGTATAAATACTACAATTGATTGGCGGAGTCAACAAGGCTGTTCTTTCGTTTGAAGAAAAACAAAATCCATTTGTATAAATACTAAAATTGATTGGCGGAGTCAACAAGGCCGTTCTTTCGTTTATAGAGAGACAAAATCCATTTGTATAAATACTACAATTGATTGGCGGAGTCAACAAGGCTGTTCTTTCAAGTTAACAAGCGTTTTAGATCAAAATCACACTGCCTTTCTCAGAATTTTTGTACGACATTATTAACACCCGATATTTCGTAAATAAGTGTTATTACAGGTAGTAAATAAAGGGTGAAAAAGCGATAAAATAACAGCTAATATGTAGAAAATAACAATTTCGACGATAAAATGAGAATTCTTTATATATCAGGTTATGAAAAACGGTAACGGGTGGAGTAGAATAAATTAAATTTATTCTCCTGGAGTACAGTTTCGTGATCGGAATATTTTGCGAACATCTAATAATAAGTTGGAAGTACCCCTTGCAAGTACCTGGCAAATGTCTTTGATTTCGCAATTCAAGTTATATTTGTTAGTAGAAATATTATAGGAGATGTTTTTCGTCCTCTCAGTTTTATGTCGAGTTTGATATATATTTTGGAGATTTTTTTTGTGTTTACAGAAACCTGCTGAAAATATCGTTACTTTGCTTGTTTTATTGAGATAGTATTTAGATAATAGTTATTACTTATGATATTATTTTTATTATCAATTTAGAGTCAAAGTATCTAACATATTTCTAGGAAAAAAACATTCGACTCGATGTCATCAAATTGCTTTGAAATTAAATTAAATATAGATATAAGTCCACATACAACTTTCAAATTCAAATTCAAATTGTTTATTGTGGTACACAGGTAAAAATATGGTGGTACAGTACATCTATGACCCGCCTTTAGGCATACAATAATCGTCATTCATACACACATAAATAACGTAATAAACATACAATACTATAAATATAACACATTCACATTACACACACATACAAGACGATTACCCTATTCGCTCCTTTGGGCCAGTAAATAAGGTCATCTTGCTTTGACTTCATGACGCTCACAAAGAAATCAGAAAAATCCAATTCATTCTCCAAATATACACTTGGGCATATGAAGGGGAATCACCAATAAAATCTGCTTTTTATGTCCACAGGATTTTATACAGAAAATTTTCGCGAAAACATCGATCACTTGGTAGAATTTCTCTCAAACGGACCAACCCTTCCGCTGCTCTCCGGTCGAAACGATACCAATTTTTCACCGATACACGTTTGATTGACCCGAGGTATCGTAATTGGTCTTTGTACGGTGAAATTGTTGTTAAAACGTGGTCACTCGAACCGACGCTTTGTGCTTTGCTTGACACAGGTTAATAGTTCCGTTACAGTGCTTAAAAAAACCGAACGAATATTGCTTTCACGTTAGCAATTCTGTTCTGACAGTTTTTCGTACGATGAAAATTCCGTGAATTTCGTGACTGTCGCTCGTATTGAAAGCTACTAGAGCGAAGTTTTTGACTTTAGTAATAGGGCGATGTTATTTTGACGTGAATTGATGTACTATTAGGACAAAATGTTTACCTATATCCGAGTAAAATTGTTTTTTTAGGCACTTACTTAATTTACTATTAACAAAACCACACAGTATCAAAATTACAATAAAACAATTTTCTATTGACTGACATTTACTTTCGGTATTGGTAACATTACAAAAAACGATACCAATTCGATACCATATACCTGCTCAAACAAAAATCAAAATCAAACCCCAAGCGCAACAGCTAATAAACTTTTAATATAATTCGATATCAAATTGAAATTTCAAGTATCGACGTAATATTCTCGTAGGTAATTGGTATCGTGTTCATATCCGATGTTCTATTATTGAAAGGTCGCTGTATTGTTTTCTGTTTAGGCTGCATCGAACGGGTTGATCGGATTGGTTGTGTTGTCAGCTGTTGGAGTTCCAGCGTGTTTTGATATAATTGTTTTTGTATAACTGCTCTGCCGCGGCCGGTCCCAGTCCCAATGAGGCTTATAATGAATGTTGATTTATTTTTAATAGGATTCGTGTTGCGTTTAGTTTTCAAACGCAAAATGGTAAAGTAAATATGTGTCGATCTAATTTTAAATGCAAATATTGTTATGTTAGTGTTATTTTAATCACGTTGTAATGTCAACTCGTTTATAATTGCTGTAATGCAAATAAGCAAAACAATTTCTGCAAAATCATGCGTTTGAAATTGTATCGCTATGGGACTTAGAAACAGCGTTAATTACAAAAAACTTCACGACTCGCGATAAAAATATTGTACCTAAACATCTTTTTAGCGCTCGTCAAAACTTTCTCGGATATTAAGATCGTGACGTTCGCCTCTACATTTTCGGGCCGACATCGCTCATCAAACTCATAAAAAAAACTACGCCAGAGTTGTAAAAAGACATCTAATAAAAAAGTTTCGCGTTTAAAAGCGTCACAATATATACGTCGTTGATATAAGCGACCACAATAGCATCAGCCCTACCGATATGAAACTAGGGTTGTCACCCTTTGTAGAAAAAATGTATAATAACAATTCACACAACGAGATAAGTAAAAATACGAGCTTGTTAAACCGTAAAAAGTAATAATGGGGAGAGTAAAGTCAACAACGGTTGCATTTGTGTCACAAAATTATTCACGCGCGTTAGATTTTGTCGCCATTTTTAGGACACCCGGCGTGTTAGGACAGTAGACCCTGGCCCAGGGGGAGCGTAGCGGTGTGAGGCATAATAGAAATAGTCATAATGGATGAAAGACATTTTTTAAATATTAAAAAGGTGATTTTCCGGTAGTGCTTCTTACTTGATAAGAAAAGGGTGACTTTCGAGTTTTGCTTTGCATTCATTGAAATTATTTGCTGCGTCGTGTGCCGTCTTAAGAATGTACTTGCAATATACCTAACAGATTATACGAGTGCAAAAATGCAAGAGGAGTATCGGCTATTCCGTCCAACTTTGTTGTTATTTTCTCTTTTCTCCGGCGTTCGTTAATTCACAGCGCTGTCCTTAAAAAGTCTCGATTTTCGTTCGATTATTTTTGCTTTGCTTTTTTTGGATGAAATTAAAATCCGTTTTGGCAACCCTCCACGCGCTACATGTTTATTTAGAAAAACATGGTATCCCAATTAACAGAACCTTTGTTTTACGAGTAACGTAACGAAAATAAACTAGACCGTCCTAATGTTTATTGGAAATCCTTTTGTTATTTTCCTTGTTGTACTGTAACTGTCATACAAAATTTGGCTTCTAACGAACCTCTTGTTTTGTTACAGTTTTTTTGTGTCATTATTTTATTTTTACTAAACTAATTTGGAGTTTAAATCATGTTTGGTTTTAAAATTAAGATAGAAGCTAGTATAGCTTTGAAAATTATTCCACGGGAACGTACAACCGGGATAGAGTGTATCCTATGTCCTAACCAAGGTCATGGTCTACCTGCGCTGCGTGCCAAATTTGCTGTGAAAAGGTAACAGGTTGCATTATTACAATATTAGTACAGAAGAATAGATTTTAAAACCAAATCTGATTTAAATTCCAAATGAAAAAACTGCCAACACAAAATATTTTAACTAAAAATCAAAATACAATCAAATTGCAAGTCAGCAAAATTCCGATTATTCTATAAGCTTTGACATTTGCGGCAGATGTACGTTAAAATTGGATCACAGTATTGTGTTGGAGCAGCTGACGCGTCTATGTCTCTGTGACAGATTCTGCGTCGAATATTGCAATGGGTCTCCGAGACCCCTCGCGCAAGGGAGGGTTAATAATTTCGTACGAATTACGATAATTTACATAACGATCTTGATGTGCAGTATTGGGGTACCTTTAATTTGAATTTGTTTATTGAATTTAAATTGATGAATTTTTTTTATAGTCATCTCAGCTCCAAATCATATCGCGTCTTCATGGTTAATGTAATATTTAACGTGATAAAATTAAATGTCTGCTCAAAAAATTTGTAAGTAAATAATTATTTTTCGTTAATGCAACGCTAATTATGAAATGGTTTATTAGGCCCTTACGTCACGTTTTTAAATTGGTTAGTACATATTAATAAAATTATTTAACGAACCGCGCAATTTTGCTGATTTTATTTAAGTTATATTTAGATACACCTACACTAACGCAAAATGGCGACCCAATCTTTTCACCACTGGGGGGTGTTCCAACTAAAAATACCTTATCTTATCACCTCCCATGGGTCAATCAACTTGGTCGTTCACCTCGCCATGTGTGTTCTACATTCAATTAAATATTAAATCGCGACGCACCGCTCCCCACTGCGGCCGACATTGTACCGCTCACAACGCGATTAACACAGATTTGTTTGTATGTACCTACAGTCTATTCAAATCCTTATTTCCAATTGACATTGTTTCCTCTTAAAAACGATTAGGTACCAATTTTATTCTAATGTAAATGAATTGATTTCATGATGACTTTGTACTGTTGAAAAAGCCATAAAAAACTGAGCTTTAGGTGTGGGTATTAAAATTGTAGTTCAATAAATACACATTTGTTTACATGTTTGGAAATTAAATCGCGAACGCAGTATACTCACTACCTACGAATTATCACTTCCTCCGCTGACGCATAGATCAAGAGCTCCGAGGTGCTAAATTTAGCACTGAATCATTGCCGTTTATGCAGTGAGGTTAATTCTGTATTAATTGAAGTAAGCCAATAACGGCTATTACTAGTTTCGTGCATTTGATTCGAATTTTCGCACTTAATTTTCAGTATCAAGTTTTACTACGCTTCAGAGTACTTAACGACTTTTAAAAATCAATAAATACGCGAAGTACTTTCCTGCGTCAACAAGAAAACTGCATTTCTCAAAATTTAATGTAAGTTTAAGCTAATTATTTTTTTAAAACGATTATAAAGTAATAGTTGTTTTTAAAAAAAATATTAGCTCCTAGGAAGGCGAGTATTTTATTATGAGAAAAATAAGAGAATCGTACTTAAAGAGAATATTATAAACTATCTAAAGTACCTACATTAAGTACATTAAGCTCGGAATGCTTCGTGTTCTTCCGCCATGATATGAAGAAACGCCGACGATGACCGAACTAAATTAAAAAGTAATGAATACTATCATCCTAATCATACACTTACGTCATCTCTTTTTATTCTATGACCTTAGAGAATGCATCATCAAATCGTACCCTGTCATTACGCCGGAACTGACCAAGAATCATGAGTAATTACGAAGTAAGAGGCCTCTGATTGAACCTTCCCTGGGCGTGTCCATTCTACGTTTGAGTGACAGCTCTTTGTTCACTCCTTTTTTGAATTTGGAATGGAATGTTTTGTTTTCTTAACGGATTTCGAACGTTTTTTTGAATTGACCGTTTGATGCGGCCGTGTTTTTTACCTATTAGGATTTGCTTAAGTGAATTTAATATTGAAAATGTAAAGATTGGATTAAGTATCAGATTATCTTGTGTTTTTATTCAATACTAGCTCACTCGACAGACGTTGTCATGTCCAAAGTTCATGTATGAGAAATGAATTTTCTTCATAAACTTTTTTTCGTGAATTTTTCCGATGTTTTAATAATAAAATTATTCTGCTATTCGGGGCGGAGACATGTCCAACAAATCTAAGATCGTATAAATTGATCCAGCCTTGAGTTTTAGATGGTGTAACTAACTCGACTTTGTTTTTAAATATAGTACATACTTATACTTCTTGTGTTGCAAGAAGTATAAGTATGTAAGACTATATTTATGCATGCCACCTAAACGAAATAAAGATAAAGCAGCAGTTTATCTAAAGTGAAACAATCCCTATGATAATAACCTAATTTAATTTCCAGAATGATATGTTTTCAAAAGATATCAAATTGAAATTAAATTCCTCGACTATCGACTTCATAGAAGGAAAAATTTTAAATAATTCAATATAGATAAAGAGAGGCCCATATAAAAAAAAACCGGTCAAGTCATGAGAGAGTCGGACTCGTGCACCGAGGGTTCCGTTCCGATTTCAGTAAAAGTGTGCTATTTAGAGACATCGTTTTACTTTTCCTGTAATCTTTACATAAACTTCTATCACATAGAATAATTTCAGATTTTTCTCTATGCAAACTTCGGAGATAAGGGTATAAAGGGACGGCTTTTTTTTAATATTTTTCATCAAAATTCGAAAACTATGGGACCTAAAAAAATATTGAGAATATGCAAACAGCGCTCTTTCATATGATACACACGCTCTAGTAACACCACTTCGAATTTTTAAGACCCCCATTCGGTCCCATATTTTTATATCTTTCTTATTTGCAAAATAGTTGGGCAAACGTCATTTAAAACTGTTCCAAATTTCAAGTTGATAGCATTAGTAGTTCTTGAGATATCCAGCTGTGACAGACGGACAGACAGACAGACTGAGTCGCATCACAAGGGTTCGTTTTTACTATTCTGGTACGGAACCCTAATTAACACTAATGTAAGAACAGAAGCTTTCAAGGCTTTTAGCGTTACGTAATAATTAATTGTTGAAATGAATAAACATTATTCGGGTACTGAGTGTAAACTTAATTAAAAGTTATCAGACGGTATCATAATCAACTTTTATCTTTTCCCGAAGTCCCGCTACTAAATAATTTTTTTATAATACAACCGGGAATGTTATTGAATGCGGATGATTAAGATTTCAACCGGTGTGAATGACTTTTGATTCGGTAAAGAGGAAAGTTAATAAATTCAGAGGATGGGAGATCGAGTAGAGACACTTTTTACGATATATTTTGTACTGAAAGAATAATTTGAAAGATGCTTACATATTTTTAAAAGCACTTGAAGTATTTTATCAGTTACTAAAACTGTACAATAAACTTACAAGTATTTCCAATATCCACACATACCTACGTGGCAATTTACAACTATAATGCACACTTGCACAGTACATGTGCGAGTCATGAAATAAGTAGGTATTTACTTCAAGTATAAAGTATAAAATTTAATTATTTTAATATTGACTTAACATTTGCACAACCGAAAGGTGTAAATCAAACAAACAGACTGTATCACATCTAATGTAGGTACTTTCTATATTCTAGCAAATAAAGTTATCATTCATTCATTCAATAATTCAAGAATTTCAAAAGAGGAAGGCTTTACTCAACATCAAATTCCTAAATGAAACATCGCTAAAGATTACGGATTTGCGACCCGCCTAAAGAATAGCCAATTTCATTTGAAAATCTACCCCATAATCTTGACTAAGCTAGGGTCCACAGAATCCTTAATTTCATTAAACCTGTAAGTATTAAAGCTCTTAAAATCGATGTTAAAATTTCTTCAGTAATTAATCTTCATCAGAACCGTCGTTTTATTGGGAGTGACTTTCAACTTTGTGATTAAAAGATAGTTGGATACTTTCAAATTAATTTTCATGCCGAGTTGGGGAGTAAAATTTTCCGTGGCAAGCCAGAGAATGAGAAAAAGGGAATATGGAGTCTACAATTATTTACAAACCAAAAAGTCGAGAATGAATTCTCGAGTATTCGGTTTGTAAAAAAGCGTTTGGTTTAATCATTTTTTAGATTGATTAATTTCTAATTGGTCACTTGCCTTCACAAACTTTGTCTTGTCTTTGCATTTCTTTTGACTCTCTTTTTATTCAAACATTTTCTTATAAAATACATGTTTTTTACAGCTGTTAGTTTATATACATTAATCTCCGAGTCTTTCGCCATTCCGCCATAAAACCTCACTCGAAATAACACCTCGACCTGAGAACATGGCAACCGCAAACTCCCACCGGAAAAGCCCTTATTACTTACCCAACTCGGACTAACGAATCGGAGATAAAACCAGTTATAATTAAAATTTAACTGCGCCAGTAATAAAACTATAGAAATAATTATGTTAATTATATTTTGGGAGCTATCATACGCGTTCATCATGCTGTCAGTTAGTGCGAGTCTGTTTTAGATGACAGTTTAAATAGTGGTTTTGTATCTATAAATCTAAATCTTCGGGCAGACGATTTAGTAAGTAATTGTTTTAGTTGTCAGTAAGAAGTGTCACTTGTAAAGGAAAGGTTAGTTGATTCAATTATATTGTAGAATCAGGTTTGTCTTAAAACAGATAATTTATTATTGTTTCTGAAAGTGTTTTAATTATTAACGATCCATTAGAAAGATTTTGTGTACAGCAATCAAAGATTTAGATCGTTGATTTGCCCTGTACCGCGTCAAAAGATGCTCGCGTTTCGTTTTGACACATCTGACAAACACAATGTCACAGAGAATTTACTTGATTGTCATTCATATGTCATTATTATTCTATGACTCTTCTCAGTATAAATACTTTTTCGCGAGATTTAGAAGGTACGCTGAGGGCAAATCTAATGATTTAAATCTTTGATAGCAATTTCTTTAGATCACTATAGTAGGTCCTGTACCAAGTCTCTTTTAGAAAAGCGGAAATAATCATACAATTGATGACACAACCGCTTAGGGGTCATTATTATGAACAACTTTTACTATGGGACCAAACCTGAAATCGCGAAAAAAATCTGCTGTTCAGTAGGTAGGTACTTACATAAACCTAACTATATCAAACTCGTCAAAATATACGGAAGCTGATTTTTTTCGCGATTTCAGGTTTTGTCCCATGGTAAAAGTTGTTCATAATGATGAGTAAAATGACCTATTTTCATCGACCCTGATTTGAAAAATGTATCGGCTCACACTTATAAGTTTTGACGAAATTAAATTATGCAGAGATGCTCATTAGTAACTTAGTAAAAATAATTAGAAGTTGAACAAGATCTTCAACTACCGTCATTACCCAAATCTGTCAACCGACTTAAAAGAAAAGGAAAGATAAAAGCTTGACAGTTCTAATGCGTTTCTCTCTTTCATAGATTATGGGAGCTAATTATACGAATGGAATATTAATTAAGAGCTGTTTTATTAAAACTAATTAGGAAGCTAATTATTATTCGACAGTTATCGCACTTATTAATTATACTGACGGATATACGTGGATAACTTTTTGATGTATTGTTTTGTACGTCTTAGCTTTATTGGGTCGCCTATATTCGAATATTATATCCTTTACTTTATTTTTTTTTTTAAGTTTCTGTTAACTTTATAAAGAAATTACAAAAAAAATCATCATTGATCATACCTACTTCAAGCTTTTTGAGGATTTTTATTTTTGCCGTCACAGAATTAAAATTTTTGCCCATTTCTACAAAATATACCTACTTCTTTAATTTTTTTAAAATTTATCTATGCTTTTTTTTAATTTGTGAAATAAGTAGGTACTTATAATATACAGGGGTTCGTGTTTTCAGGTTTGGTCCCATAATAAAAGTTGTTCATAATGATGAGTACAATGACCCCTTAAAATATTGCCACTGTTTACACATACACCCGGTATACCTTACTACATAATAATATGTAAAAGTATATAAAAAATAGAGAAAAGTGAAAAAAATTACGGATTTTTTCCATCACCATGCGAAGACAAAATTTTTATGTCTATTTTCGTACATATCAACCGAAAAAAGAAATAGAATTTTATTTTACCCATCAGTACAAAAGAAGCGTTTAATCCTTTTACTGTCAACATTACTTGAATATCGAGAAATAGGCGAGTAAATACGGCTTCCGAGCCTCTCAGTCGTATCCTTTTCCAATACTCGATTGAAATTATAAGCTCCAGTCGGGGGAGATTCGACACTTTCGAGCCAATAGATATTTTTATACGTCATTGTCGAGATATGAAGGTTTGGGAGCCAGTGACTTACGTAAGTTATATCTATTTGGGGAGATATTGATCGAATAATATTATAGGCATCAGTGAGTTTAGGTTAGGTTTATGAGAGTTTGGGGGGCCTGTCTAGCTGTGGATCTTTCGGCTGAAATGATATGAGTTCTAAGCAATTTCTTTTCACTAGCTTCTGCCCGCGGGTTTGTTCGCGTGAAGTTCTTAAATGTATCCTATGGCACTCAAGGATAATGTAGCTTCCCATTAGTGAAATAATTTTCGGAATCGGATCAGTAGTTTTGGAGATTACCTCCTAGCTCCTACATCCAAACAGATGTAGTGGTAGATGGGCTAAAAAGAATCCCACCAAAAACATTTTCATGTAAAATGTTATCAAGACGAGATCACATATAGCTCGCACTGACAAAAAGCTGTCAGATCTCATGTAGAGCCAAGCTTCTAACTCTACACGCCCTAACTCTCGAAACCCTAACTTCACAAACTCTACACCTTAGTCAAAATATGAGGCTTGGCCGTTTCGTTACAACAAGAACTATTGTATAACAGAAAAGTAATGAACAGTGAATACATTTTTCACCTTGCGCCCATGTGATGGTAGCGAAACGGCCAAGCCGCATATTTTGACTAAGGTGTAGAGTTTGTGAGGTTAGGGCTTGGAGAGTTAGGGCGTGTAGAGTTAGAAGCTTGGCTCTACATGAGATCTGATAGCTTTTTGTCAGTGCGAGCTATATGTGGTCTCGTCTTGGCAACATTTTACATGAAAATGTTTTTGGTGGGATTTCATTTCTTTTTGTAAGTTGCTTATGATATGTATAGGTTGATAGGTAGGAGATTAATAAACACTTATCGAAGTATATACAAGTGTATTAATATTATTCGTAAGTATAAGTACTTATTATTTGCGGAAGTCTCATACAAATTTCCATCCCCTAGTTTAAGGGTTTGGGGGGTAAAAGATCCAAGTTTTGAGAATTTTTTTGTTGTTTGTGTATTAATACTAGCTTACATAATAAATTTCAGGTTTCTAGGACTTCAGGAAGTACCCTAAGAATTTTTATGATCATCAGTGAGTCAGTGAGTCAGTGACGAAATCGGGGTATTTTAGACATCAATAAAATCTAAAGTATAAGAGCTATGCAATTGAAACTTTATAGGTTTAATAAGTCAACCACTGACATCATATCCCGAAAATTTTGTTTATCGGGTATAATCCAAACCCAAGTTAAGAAGGTTCAAAAATACGACGAAGTGCTTCGAGAAAGGGTAGGTAGTGCCCTTGCGCTTCGCTTGGCTCGTCTTGGCGGGGGCACTCCCGTGCCCCCAGATTCTACGACGTAAAAAATGAAGTAAGAAATTTCTTTTATAACTTACCTGGTATAGGTAAGTTTATTGATCTATTGTAGCTTTCTATGAAAAGCAAAATCTATTGTCATTAAATTTTCCAAATCTATTTTTCAAAGTGTACAACCAAGGAGCTTCTTGAAACTACTGTTTGAAGTTTTACTCAGTTAGCTACGCTTGCCTGGGTTGGTCCGTGGATGGGTGACCATCTTTACATACCGAGACTCCTCCGTGCCTCGGAAAGCACGTTAAGCCGTTGGTCCCGGCTGTCATTCGTGGATCTTTAACAGTCGTTATGGGTCGTCAGAAGCCCGAAAGTCTGACAACCAGTCTTACCAAGGGGTATTGTATTACCCAGTAACTGGGTTGTGGAGGTAAGATAGGCAGTCGCTCCATATAAAATGCTGGTATTCAGCTGCATCCGGTTAGACTGGAAGCCGACCCCATCATAGTTGGGAAAAGGAAAGGCAGACTTATTAATTCGTTTATTGCCATCCTATTTCCGCCGAAAGCCTAGGCGAGCCAAAGGCTCAAACTAAACTAATGAAGAAATGACATAATAATTATCAACGGATTTTTCATTCAATAACTCAACAAATAATGAGATGTCCGCTTCACACGCAAGAAAACAATTTCTAGGATTGGTCTCCTAAAATCCTTCTACATAAAACAACATTTTATTATCCTTAGTCCCTACAAATCCTACAATATGGTATAAAATAACCATCTCAGCTTGTCGTCTATAAAATGCAGGAAAACAGAAGAAAAAGAACATGTTCTTTCATTCATGAATGAATGTAATTACTTCGTGTCCTAGTGAATGAACTTAAGGAACTTATTGTAATGAATTTTAATGTCATGCGGTCCTTATGCAAATCTTGTCCTCATTCCATTCGGTCTTTTAATTCTTACATTATTACTCAATTAATAATACAGTTAATTTGTTTTTGTTATATGCTTTGTGACTGATGTCATTCTTCACATAGAATATAGTATGAGTATTTTTAAGTGAGATCGAATTTATAAAATTGAGAGCCGGTAGGATTCTGCGACTTAGTTTATAAATAGTAAATAAAGGAGTATTCTGTGGAATATGATATTCTGGATCTGCTAAGTGAAAAGTGTTTCCTAAATTCTCCAAAAGCTGCTGCAGAAATGCCAGAATATGAAAACTGCCAGATCCCGTGGCATTCTGCAGATCAAAATACATTGTTAATACACTAATTTTCTCTCTCATATCAATGACCACAACCAAAAACTCCCATTTTCAGCTAGGTCACACCTCGATTCGCGCCATTTTTTCCGCCATCTTTTATAATCCAGGTCACGCGCACCATATTGATAAGTTGTCGCAACGTGTGCCCGATATTTGCATGGCCCGACTACGATTAGTGCCTACTTTTGCTCCTTGTTCCTTCACAAGGAGTTGAAGAGTTTTCTCAAGTATTTTTTTTCTGCTGTGAATTTTTGGTGTGTGAATTTTGGATGATACGCGTATTGGAACTTGGAAGTGAGTAGGTGTACGCGTTCTTTCTTTTATAAGTTTTGGGGTCTGAATTTTTTTAGGATGTGTTTTGTTTGAGTTTCGTATTTGTCATTTTCAAGGATGTTGTACGCTGTGGATCAATGTTAATTACAGGTAATACGCAAGGTTTTTTCGGATGGAATAAGTTAACTCAAGTAAAGCAAATCATACAGTTACTGTATGATTTGCTTTACCTACTTGAGTTCTTACTACAGTTCACATAGGTACAAGTAATAAACATGCTTTTGTTCTGTGTTTTAGGCACTGTGTGTGACTGCGACCAAACCAACTCGGTTAATATTGATGTAGCTAAGCGCTAGAATTTGTTACTAATTTTATTAATTTGCCAAAGGAAATGGTGTGTAAGGACATGAACTTGATGTATTGATTACAAATCTCTATAGACATAATTACCATTTTCAAAGTGTTTACATGTTACTTAAGGCTCTTACAGACAGAGGCGATATCGCGAGCGATATTGCGATATTATCGCGTCGCAACACCGCTACGCGACACGTCGCGACGCGATATCGCCTCTGTCTGTAAGAGCCTTTATCCGAAGCAAATGCAAATTCAAATTCCAATGCATTTACAATCTAACACCCAACCTCAAGATTATCTAACACAAGTACTTCGGTATCTAATAACCGATTTACATCAATCAGTTCTGTAAATTAGCGTCTTCATGTGACATTACGTATAACACCATCCCTCTCAGTCACACACTATGGTAATGAAAGAGACGGAGGTATCCTGCAGGTGTGTTTGGCATGAAGACATGATTGAGGTGTGACATTTATCGGGTCTCTTTGTGCTATTGATTGGAAGCAAGGATGTGAATCATTAAGTTGGTATATGTATTTAGAAAGTTGGTTTGAAGATGGTTGTGATATGTGAGGAGATGGGATGAATTACCCTTGAGTAGAAATGCATAGTTATTTAAACAATTGAAGTCAAAAGTCAAATAATTTATTTCAATTAGGCATATATCAAAGGCACTTTTGAATGTCAAAATTTACAAGAAAATAGAACTGAATTGATTCAATTCTATTTTTTTACAAAAGTACAAGGAATCGAGACGCATATATCTCTATAAAAATAATTATATTATTGTTATTTTTATAGAAAATTATGCGATTATTTAATCGCTATAAAATAATATTATAATTATTTTTATAACACATTTGCTCGTAAAGGGTCTCTTATTTCACGAATTTCAATATCGTAATGTATGTCATTACGTACTTGTGCGTAATTGTAATGTAAAACGCACTGGTTTCTTTTTAACAAGGTAAAACGTAAGGTTTATCAAGATGCTCCGTCTAAAACGAACGGTACTTTTTAAATCTTAGCAAAGAGTTTTTATGTCAGAAAAATGGTCAACATTTTATGAATAAAATTAACTTTGGGAGATAAAATATAAAAAATAAACATTAATTAAATTAAAGAATTAATTCTTTAATTTAATTAATTTTGACAATAAATTGCAACAACAACAAACAAAAACAAAAAAATATTAATTTACCTACTTTATTAGTAATACTGTCTGTTTTTGTGCCTTTGCTTTAAAAAAAAAAGCGCTAATGCGCGCGCATCGCTAATTTGTGAACAAGTAAAAATTATTCCGCACGCTTTTTTTTTCGCTGTATTGTTTTTATTTGAAAATGTCGTCAAGTAATGATGAATTTATTAATTCGACACCGCCAGAAGTCTCAAAGGCATCGAAAAAGGCTACTCTAAGCCTATTTCCTGAAAAATCGACCGATAGATACTTACAAGCGTATCAAAATTTCATCTTATGGAAAACAAGCAAAGATCCAAATTATTTTTCAGAAAGTGTGTTTTTAAAGATTTATTCGTTTAAGAAAGTCCGAGTTTTATTTATTTCCTCGCAAATATGTTATAAAACGTCGTATGACATACGTGCGCTTTGATAATTACAGCCTCTGCTTTCTTGTAGCCCTCGCCTACGGCTCGGGCTAGCTATATCGCCTCGGTTGTAATTTTCAACTTACCGCACTTATATCATAATGTACTATTATAGAGATATATGCGTCTCGATTCCTTGTACTTTTATGATGTTTGTTATACCAGTACCTAGTCCAGGACTCCGGTACTACCTTCAGAAGGTACGTATTTTTTTTGTAGGAAGCCGATAAAGTTATCAATAATCTTATCCTTTTTTATTCGGCAATCAAATCCCCTCATTCGTCTACGGGTCTAACAAGGTAGACAAAAAAAAGAACAACAAAACAGCTGAGTTGATAAAACTCTCCATTTTTTAAGAACTTTGTTAATTATGCCTTCTGTTAAATAAAACAATTGACAAACAAAAAAATTCGAATGAAACAAAACATCAGTCTTACTTATTCTAGACTTACGTGGTATCCAAAGCCGTATCCGCGACAGAATGACAGTTGAAGCCCCGAATCCCTCAGATAGGCTTCGAAAGGCCCTAGAGAAAAAGTTTTTTAAAGACGTCTTTAGTGCTATTTGAGTGATGTCTAAAACGTATGTGTCGCTAAAGAAATGTTGAAGGGATTTCAAAAGCTTTTATAGTGATCATGGTTTGAGTTTAGGCAAGATAGGGTTTGTCATGCTGTCTGTAGAGGATTGGGCTATAAAAAAGAAAGGATGGTAAGTAAAAGCTTGTATTAGATAGATACTCAACAATTAAATCTATCCATTACTGTCTTAGGCATTAACCCCTCAAGTGTCAACTGCACCCCATGTGTGCATAAGAGAAAGTGCTCGAAATGTCGCGTGCACCCCATGTGTGCATAACTACGTCATCGTCACAGCTCTCATTGGCGATGGTATTTTTTACGTTTCTTTTCACTTTCAACACAATTTGGCTGTATCATTCGATTAATCGATTCATACTTGACCAGTTTTAATAACATTTTAATGGAACACTACTAAAATTTAACGAAACGTAATTTTTACAAATTCATCTGTGATTTTCAAAGTGACGCGCCATTTTTATTTTCATTGCGTAAACAAAAAGTTTTTATTCGTTTTTGGAGTGTTGAACATTGTTTCTAAGTGGAATAGATGTGTAAACATTGCCTACACATTATTGTGTTATCGTAATGAAGATTTTTTGGTGAATATGTGTGTGAATTCGATGTATTGTGATAAAGTTTTATGGTTATGTGAGTGAAAATTATAAAAGTGAAAACATATTTCATCACTGCGAGATGAGGTCAGTTTTATTTGTTTATTGAATAGTATAAATAGTTAGGTAAACTCATAACGAAGCTAGGAAGGTATAATATATACCATGATAATGGCTATAAGTTGCCGATTTCTCAGTTTTTCTGAAGGCCTACTCAAAAATCAAAAAGTTTTCTAAACTTGCGCATCACGCGGGGCGCAGGGGGCGGTCCGGGCCATACACTTGAGGGGTTAAAAAATAGGTAAGTACGTCTTGACCACTTGACTTGATGAAGAAATGAGACCACTATAAGAACTCTAACAAACCGACTTCTTAAAAGTTCTTTACGATTCAGATCGACATTTATTTTAAACTACCGACATTATAACCTATCCTAACCTAACTAACTCATAAAAGTAATAAAAAGAAATGAAATGTTTACTTATTTTAAATTTAGAACTGACACCGCCATGACAGCTGTCTGGCCGCCATTACTGTTGAAAAAGCGCGCGTAACAGCAAATGAAGCGTTGAAATTGATTCAATAGTGTTTTACAATGTAATATTATGTTTTTTTTTAATAATTATGTTACGTGTGTTTAGTTACGGACTGTTAATTTGTTTGTTAGGCTACCGTCGTGTATCGGTAAGTAATAAATTGAGCATGAAATAGATTAGGGTGTGTTCAGAGGTAATGGATGACGTAAGCAGCGGGGCCGTTTTCGGAGCGACATTTTAGGATTGGAAAGTGTTCACAAAGTGAGATAAATTCATTTTATCGGTGTTTTTATATTATCTACCTACGTCATTTTGATCATAATTATTTTATTTTTTTACGCTTGATTTTTCTTTTACATAAATTATTTTTTTATTACTTGGTCCGACTTCAGGGACTTAGTTGAGTTTATGTATAACAACAAAAAATCTTATTTCTGAAGTCTGAATGTACTAACTGTACAACTGCAAAGAAAACTTTCCTTCACCAAAGCCGCTTCCCTACTTTTTCTTTCAAAAACCCTTAAAAGCAAGTCAAACACGCTAAGAGCATTCACATTACTTCAAAACAGTCGCTCGTATATTTCAAGTCACCGCGCTCTTACCGTCAGCTGTATTTGGAAACACCTTTAAAGTTTCAACCCATGGCCGCCAATGTTTACCCTCACCTAGCACGTGTTAATACAAAAAACCTATAAAAAACCGAGCACGAACAAAAAAAAAAGAAAAAAAAGTATAGTCTATGATCTCTCGTGACGCTCAATTTGAAGTCTCTGTTGTGGTTTTAATGTTTTTCTTGAGCACCTGCCGTTAGACGGTTAGCATCGATAAAAATTGTAATAAAATGTTTTATTTTTTTTAATATTAACGATTGTTAAAAAAACATTAGGTAAAGGTAGCCGTATGTTACACGGTTCCGTACCCACAGGGTTTTGTTGTTTTTTTGTGACTGTTTCCTGTGTTTAAATTATAGTCGGTACACATTTTTTATTGATCATTGATGAGTTATGCACTCAATAAAACATGTGTATTTTGTAACGTTTGTTTTCGAAATAATTCTTCCACCATCTGTTTTATCCTATAGTAGGTATACAAATACAACTAAAGCATAATATAAGCCTAATCAGCCAATAATTTTCCCACAGCTGTCCGATCGAGCCGTCAACCACCACGCAGGCCCAGTGCGGGTTGATGGGTGTCACATTTCTTCGAATTTTTAGTTCTAGGACATGCCGGTTTCCTCACGATGTTGTCCTTCACCGTTTTCGGTTTAAAGAACTTTATTTCTCATAAGAACTTAACAAATAGTAGTTCGCTTATAATGAGATACATAAGTGTTAGTTTAGTACTATTACATTAGTTACCTCTAGGGTGCTGGAGACTACGACATCCATACTAATATTATAAATTTTAAGTAAATAGACGCAGACAGGTCACCTACCCAACATTTGATATTTAAAAACGGCACAATGTCGAATCATTACATGATAAGTGGAAGTAGGACGGCATGTCGTAATTATCGGAAGCGAAAAAGAGACAAGACGTCGAAAAGTGGCTAACTAGCCAGATTTCAACGTGCCACTTGCGGAGCGTGTTTAATAATAAGAGTATAATTCCTCTACCTCCCTTCACCCACAAAATCACTGGCCGGAGACATTAGAGTTATTAGTACCTATATTTCTTTTTATGTTATTTCAAGCGTTTTGAGAGTAGTTTAAAAAAAAAAAATTATTTAACGATTTTTATTTCGGAATGAGTGTAATCCCATAGAGTAGTGGTGATGAAATTATTTACGCAAAGTGCCTGCCCGGATTCGAAACTACTCGTAAATCGTGATCATTTCCACTGGACCACTACTGATCAAGTGTTTCTTGCTTGAGTACATTTTTCAATAACAATTTCGTATTTTTTCGCGTACTAGCGAAGTAGGTACGCGAAAAAATACGAAATTGTTACTAGTCACATAGTCACATATTTCGTTCATATTGCTCATGCTTTCCATTCCCAGGGTAAACAGTTGAAAGCGACACCGAGGGTGTTAATAGCACTTAGGGCATTGCTTATCAAACATTGTATTAAGTTTCGAGATTGCAATCACGAATAACATTTTAGTATGGCAGCTAGGAAACTATATTTTACACTACTTGCAAAACAAGTGTAACATGGAATGTGGCAAAATATATTAATATGATGTCACTGATTTTGTTTAAATATTGTACATTATGCACTTCCAAGCGTAAGCCAGTTTTCGTATTCCAACCGAAGTATACCTACTTAATTTTTTCATCAAAATTGACACCTTAGATTCGGGTTTAAAATCAGTATTTATATTTAGAATTTCAACTTTGACCAATAAAGTTCGAAATTCAAAAATGGCTCGATGGATGACCTGGGATTAAAGGTAACTCTTGTTTTGTGATAAGGTTGACTATGTTTCAGATAAAATTTTGACAAATCGTGACACTTGT
The DNA here is from genome assembly GCA_905163495.3 of Cosmia trapezina. Classification (NCBI taxonomy): domain Eukaryota; kingdom Metazoa; phylum Arthropoda; class Insecta; order Lepidoptera; family Noctuidae; genus Cosmia; species Cosmia trapezina. Next base: position 27,113,108 of record LR991023.1, read on the forward strand.
AAATCTTTTATTTAAACTTGCAAATAGGTTTTTCCTAAAGGCTCCCGCGGACAGGCCGTCGCATCACGCCTCCCGACGCTAAGCAGAGAGTTGAAAATCCAGTGCGCTATAAAATCCCGCCGCGATTTTTATCACGCGCTGGATTTTCAACTCTCTGCTTAGCGCCGGGAGTTGAAAATCCAACAGTGTGTTTTTCGTCGCGCTGGGATGCACTCTGTTTTTGTTAGGTTGGATTCTCAACGCTCGCCTCAACAACGAGAGTTGAAAATCCAGTGCGCTATAAAATCCCGCCGCGATTTTATTACGCTCGTGGAAAAGCCCACTAAAAGCAAACAGTTACAATATTATGCGGGAATTTTATGACATTCTATTTAATTGTTCCCCCATCAAGAATGAGTGGGTGACTTGCTTATTTTAACTGCTTATATGAGTTTAGAATTAAGCTATAAATATTTGATGTAGTTGTCATACTTAAGCGAGAAACAACGAATTTTCTATCGTACAGTACAATATACTCAGTATTTTGGCAGTTTCTGCTGGCGATGGCAAAAAGCAGCTTTCGTGTCTTTCGATTAATGATTGAATTAAGTATATTATTACAAGCAGAATTGACTGTAAAATTCTAAATTAACGCGAGCGAATACCTATGTCAGCTTAATATCTCATCAGAGATATTGAATATGCTAAGATAATATTCGAAAAACGAAAAGTTACCGCATCTTGCCTCTATATACACTGCGGTATCTCTGTCAGAGATCGTCTCTTCATAAGTTTGCAGTAGCCACTTGAAGCTACTGAGATAATGAATCCACCTTCGGTTTTTTGTTTCTCATAAATTAGGATAGCTGATAGTGTTTTGTCAGAATACGCGATAATCAGACTAAATGTTCCACTTCAAAATAAAGTCCCAAACAGCCTATACATATACAAGTTTAAATTAAAATCGGAAAAATTGCTTTGAACTGTCACTAACAAATGTATTTTTTCATTATCAGAAAACTGTACCCATAAATTAATACAATAATAATAATAATTTAGTTTCTTACGACTAAGTTATCAATAAAATCATTCAGGCTATTTTTCTCTAAATACTTAACATTTTAAATTCATTCAACAAAACAGCCAAAACCATTTATAAAACTTCACACAAAAAGTCAAATTTCAATTTTAGGCTATAATTAATTCATAATGAATAAACAAATTTTTTCGAGGCTTTACAATAATTTGCATAACACTATTAACAGTTGACCAATACTGGCCTTCAGAGTATTTAAATTAAATGTTTACCAACTTTTAAGGTTCCCTTAGACAGGCGGGACTCTAGTAGAACAATTTCTATGAAAAATTCATAATAATTGTTCTACTAGAATCGCGTCGCACCGTCGCGTAGCGCATGTCTGCGAGAGCCTTTATAGTCGATGCTGTCAATTCTGTTAAGCCTCAAACATTTGATCATCGACAAAACTTACGAAAATGCACTCATTAATTCCCGGTATCTAGAGAGACTCAATCAATCTGCCTAGCTTTTTCCCAACTACGTTGGAGTCGGCTTCCAGTCTCGGATACGGCTGAATACCAGTATTCTAAATGGAGCGACTGCCTATCTGACCTCCACAACTCAGTTACTGGGTAAAGGCTCTTACAGACAGAGGCGATATCGCGGTCGCGACGCGATATTTCGATATTATATCCGTAGAAAAATATCGCGTCGCGACGCGATATCGCCTCTGTCTGTAAGAGCCTTAAAGCGATACGCCTTGGTAAAACTGGCTGTCAGACTTTTAGGCTTCTGACTACCCGGAGAATGAAGATAATAATAATCAGCCTTCATTGTCCCACTGTAAGGCAACTGCCTTTATCCACTCAACCTCAACTCGATCCTGATCTAGTCCCTCTTAAAAGTGTCAAGTTCATTCCGCCATCTACGCCTGGATCTTCCACGATACCGTTGGACTATACAGATTATCTAATTGCTATTAGATATAATATCTAATATATTATTATATTCAATATCTATCTAGAGAGATTCTATGTAGATAGATTCGACGAAGTAACTAAGTAAAAACACTTCAGAAACCGGTGGGGTAATTGCATAAAATGGCAATCGATCGCAATGTCTTTCATTTTGACATCCCTTGCTTCACAGGTTTGAAAAGAAAAGTTTTTATATTTTTGTAAGATCCGGCCTGAGCTGGGTGACATTAAATCTGTTTTTATTTTATTTTTGTATTGTAAGTATTGTATTGTAAATGACATACCATAATTCAATTTTATTATTAATTTGACTACCTGCCTACTAAATTAATACCACCTGACTTATAGACTGTATCTGTTATCTGTGCTATTGTGTGTTATTGTATTTTATTTATTGTGTTTTTCATTGTTACTTGGACATCTTAATGACATCTAGACATACAACAAAATATTTTTCGGATATTATGCTAATTAATGTTACTGATCTTATGTTATTTTATTTTATGTTAATCAATTAAAATCTACAAACTCGACAGCAAACCAACATTGTGCTTTGCAGCGCCCTGACAGGGTTCATGTACAAAAACCGACAATTTTTAATTTGTAAAATGTGTGATGTGCATGAGAGCAAATAAATAAATAAAAACAAATTGTAAGTTAAACAACGTAATTATCGCAATGAACGCGACTGAACTGTCAAAACGAAAGGCGTTGCGATCCTTTTAAAACTATTATATCAAAAGTAACTCTTTAGTGACTATCATCATCTTCTTTTAAAATACCTATCTGTAAAACTTATTATCAGTCAAACATCAATAGTATTCAATAGTATGAGCTCCGGGCCCCTAACCTATCGCATACTGTGTGAGAAACATGTTCATATTCGCTCGTTAATTTTTTATAGCCACGTTATTGCTGTAATGAAGCTAATAATAGATTGAAGAGAAACCGTCGGTTCTAATAATTGGGGGGAATGAATAAGGGCTTGTAAAGCATGCATTTAATTTTAAATGAATATGAGAAAAAACAGGTCGTTTGAAAAAATACAGCATAGTTCTTAAATGACTCGAAAAAATAAAAACGTAAAACTGTGCAATGTGCATGCATAGTCTCTTTGTGCATGCATAATCAATAAACAAAGTGCATAATAATAATGTAAAGTCCATCGGTGATGTATTTAGTCCAATGTGAAAATGTGCAATGTTTAGAAATTCTAATTTGAATCTATAAATAAAATAGAAAGAGCATTTCTACCCGATAAATCTAATACTTTTGTATAAGAATATCTTTAGGACCTCTACAATTACAAACTATTGCAGACATTAAGCAGAGATTATAAATAAGAGACTACACAACTACTACTACTACTACTGTAGAAGTGTGTTACTGTGTTTGTTACTGTAGAAGTTAATTGTAATGTATCTCGTTGGTAATCCTTAAATAAATAAATAAATAAATAAGAGGTATCTTTGCGTACAGTTGTGCAGACTATAATCATTCCTTAACTTTAAGCAACGTTTATAAATAAGGGTGTAAGTAGCTAGACGAAGAAGCTTTCATAATATATGTTTTTTCTATATTTGCTTATGTTAATGTGTAATGGCGCCCATCGCCTGTCGATTTTTGGATCACCTGAGACATCACAGATGCGTTGTCATTCCAGAGGCAAAGCTGAAATGTCCCATGTCATCTGCCTAGCCTTTTCCCAAATATTTTTTGGTCGGCTTCCAGTCTAACCGGATGCATCTGAATACCAGTATTTTACATGGAGTGACTGCCTATCTGACCTCCACAACCCAGTTATTAAGTAATACGATACCCCTTGGTAAGACTGATTGTCAGATTTCCAGGCTTCTGATGACCTGTAGATAACGACTGACAAAGATCTACGAATGACAACCGGGATCAATGGCTTAACGTGCTTTCTGAGGCACAGAGGGGTCTTGGTATATAAAGGTCACCCAACCACGGACCAACCCCTGCAAGCGTAGCTTAACCTGATGGATCAACCCGTGCGGCTGTTATTACGTAGCCACTAGCCCTGAATTGTCCCATGTGCCTGTAATTAAGTTCTTAACATACCAGGTAGACTGAACCTGCTTTACCCTTTTAAATATCACCAATGTGACGTTGTACAAGTGCATAGCAGTACAGAGAGACACTGTCTAAAATAATTTCGATAAGAAAAATCTTCCAACGATTTTTAAGCATCTGCGATCTCCCAAGATCGATATTTCACGATCCAAGCACATGTATTTCAACTCCAAACTCAATTATGTTAGATCCACTGAGGTCCGATTGAGTAATATTTCATCTTGGGTCCTTAGGGATGCTGCAGTTTGGAAGTTGCTTTCGGCTCCTTCCGAGATTCCTCTGTTCAATGTCATCGTCTTCTGTTGCTCTGTTTTAAATCGGTGGGCTAAGAATAAGTAGATTGTTTACAAATGCATCTATTTTTAGTTAGGTAGGTATCTGAACGTATTTAATTAATGTTAAGGTTAACGTTTTCAATGTTAGTTACTAAATTCGTTAGTTTATTTTTAAGAGTCTTTTAAGGCTCACTTAGTATATTTCAATTATTATCATCATCATCAAACTTCGACTTAATTATGGCTCTTTTTTTCCCTAGAAAGTTACATAATTCTGAAAAACAGCATTTTATAAGTCCAAGTATAGTAAGTAGTTAGAAGTCCAAAAGTATGGCAACCAGTCTTACCTAAGGATATTTTGTTATCCAGTAATGGGTTGTGGAGGTCAGACCGGCAGTTGCTCCGTGTAAAATACTGGTATTCAGCTGCATCCGGTTAGACTGGAAGCTGACCCCATCAGTAGTCGGTAAAAGGCTAGGCAGTTAAAGTAAATAAAAATCTAAGTATTGCAGACTACATTATCCTAAAAAACACATACATTGACCTGATATGACCTGCCTCGGTTTTGGAATAATACAGCTCAGCAGTTTGGTCAAAGATTATCAACTACATTTTAATAAATATAAATCAGCAAAAACATTAGTTTGTTGAAGTCAGTGAGATTTTTCCATATCCAATCAGAAAAGAATCTGATTAACTTAGAATCTGATTAACTCTAAAATGCCTTAAGTTAAGTTTAGAGACTGAATGAGTGGAAATGAAATAGAAACTTAGATTCCAGAGAATCTTGTTAAGTCAGCGTCTGTTTAAGTCAACTTTAAACTTAAAACTAACATAAACATTTTAGTAACTTTGATACGAGTCAAATTAATGCGAAGTGCACTCAAAACTTGAGTCATTGTCTTATTAATGGATAAAGCGGCAGTTTTACATCTTATCTACTAAGTTTATCTATTGTAATAATAGTTTCAGTCTTAAATGTAATTATTCCAAGTTGGAACCTCTTAGGATTATCAAAATCAGCGGTTTCTTTACGACGTAAGTTTTTTATGTTTTAATCTTTCCTAGAATTATCTCTAACAAAATTAGGCTACTAAAATTTATAAATATATTCAGCTAGTATATTTTTACTGACAGATTTTAGATTAAATTCAGTTGAAATAGCATTATCCATATTAAACCAACGATAAAAACAAATATCAGAGGAACGAAATAAAACTACAAGATTGTTTCAAGTAATTGAACATAAAAACCAGTGAAATAACAGTAATGAAGGCGTTGTGTAATCTGTGCAAAGTACACGTCTCGCATATTTTATGAGAAGATGTAACACAACTTTGAACAACTTATGTATTTAAGTCTTTAGTCATTTTTGTGTTTATGACAAACCGCGGTTGAGACATGCAAAATAAACTTTCTCAACACAATAATATGTAGTACCTACTAAATACAAAAGTCATGAATGAATGATAACTTTATTTGCTAGAATATAGGATGTATAGTATACAATCAATCTGCTTAGCCTTTTCCCAACTATGTTGGGGTCGGCTTCCAGTCTAACCGGATGCAGCTAATCTTTTACAGACCAGTATTTTACATGGAGCCACTGCCTATCTGACCTCCAGAACCCGGTAACTGGGTAATACGATACCCCTTGGTAAGACTGGTTGTCAGACTTTCGGGCTTCTGAGTACCCGTAACGACTGTCAAAGATCCACAAATGACAGCCGGGACCAACGGCTTAACGTGCTTTCCGAGGCACGGAGTAGTCTCGGTATGTAAAGATGGTCACCCATCCACTGACCAGCCCCGGCAAGCGTAGCTTGAACTGATGAATCGACCCGTGCGGCTGTTATTACTTAGGCACGAGCTCCTCAGTTTCATAATGCTAATATGATGTTAAAAATAATAATTTCATGAAAGCCTGCGAGTGTGGATGAGGATGTATACATACATTAGATGTTATACAATTTATGTCCGTTGTCCTTTTGTGTATATGTTTCTATGTCCGTTTACTAACACGAGGCGGCCTCTAAATTAATATTTTCTTCTAACCTCACAGACAGCTGCTAGCTAGATTTACTGCTGGGGAGTGTGTTGCGCCACTTTTTCCCAGCTAAAGCACTAGGTAGGCAGTGGTGACGGGCGGGCGTATTGGGGGACCGTCTTATGTAATTTTGACGTTCAATAAGTGCTGATTCTCAGGCTATTTTGAATAAATGACCTTTGATTTTTAATGCCTAAATAAAAGGATTTTATGTCTTCGGCTCTCACAAGGGTATGGGTTATCAAGGTTTTATTTCAGCAGCGTAGCAGAAATCACCTCTAAAACAAAGTTTATCATTCGTATAGCCAAAATAATTGTTGATATCGGATCCCAAACCCACACAAGTTTAAACATATACCTATACCTATTTGGTTTTATTATACCTACTTGGATATAATTTTTATGGCTTCAAAAGAATATTTGCCAAATGAAATGTGAACGGCAATATCATTGTACAGATCATCTTTCTTGTTTTCATAGTTTCCTTAGAAATCTAAAATTAGAGTTAATCGACCTACTATTTGATCGAAACCATTCACAATGTTTGCCAAAAACTCCGTGCCTCGGAAAGCACGTAAAGCCGTTGGTCCCGGCTGTCATTCGTGGATCTTTGATAGTCGTTACCGGTCGTCAGAAGCCCGAAAGTCTGACAGCCAGTCTTACCAAGGGGTATCGTATTACCCAGTTACTGGGTTGTGGAGGTCAGATAGGCAGTGGTGCTGTAAAATACTGGTATTCAGCTGCATCCGGTTAGACTGGAAGCCGACCCCAACATAGTTGCGAAAAAGCTGGGCAGATTGATTGGGTATAGATAGCTATAACCGTAATATAGTTATATGAAAACGGTTCATCTGTCGGAATGCCCTAATTTTAGACGTAGAGCTCACCGACCGCTAACACGGTACCGCTCGCTTCGCTCGCTCGGCTCGCGCGTTGTTGGTCACAAAATTTTAACCTACTTAATTATCGGAGTGCTCTATATTATTAGATCGTACTCGTATTTTAGTTATATTCTTAGTAAGACAATAAAATTTATCCCTAGATATCCCTAGGGATTCAACTATATTACGGCATCAACCATTTAATGCGACATATAAATATACTACTGAATAATCATTAAAAGATATAAGTAATGTAAATGTACTTCTTAGTAGGTCTTTGTAAAATTTCCTCTTCAAGTAATGTAAATATACTTCTTTGTAGGTCTTTGTAAAATTTCCTCTTCGGAAACTCCCACAGATCGCGTCATATTTTATATGAAACAGTTTTATACTAGCTATTACTAGGTACTTATCAAAGAGATTATTTCTATCGATACTTTTTATAAAAGACAAGCTTTCGATCAAAGCAAAATTGCAAATAGAAAGAATTTTGTTTTTTTTTTCTACTCAAAAAGTAAAATATTAGAATTTGTGAGATATTATGCCTGCGAAGATTTTAGTTTCCTTACCCAGTCGCTTATCCTCAAACTTTTATTCAAATACACTTCAGCAGAATTCACTCGCTAGATGGAAATTCATCTATTTATTCTTCTCTTGTCGCTCTAATTATTATTGTGTCCTTGTTTTAAATCCCTCATATGGCAGTATATTGTATTTCACACTAACCAAATTTTCGGTAATATCATACCGGACTTTGAAATCCTTGTGAATGTCAACCCAACTATTTATTGCATGTGACTGCATGCCGGTGTGGACGTACAGTAGGTAAGAGAACACAGACATGTTTTAAAGCGGACCTACCTATTATTACGTATCAAAACAAACCTGCATCAAAGTTGCCTTTAATTTGTTTGTCCTCGAAGTCTCCAACTAGAAATTGAATGGATTCTGCAAATGCACAAACGAGGTAATTGTGTAATTGTATTTGGGTCACCGAAGAGACTAAACTCTAGAATCTAGGCTGGTTTGTATATCTAACTAGGTAGGTAGGTATATTGCTTTCATGTTCTTGTTGTTCATTGCTTGAATACAAATGTTAATTGGGGTAATAATACTAAGTTAAGAAGTAGGGTAGTTGCGCCGGTTGGCGACCACTTAGCTGAGTTGCTAACTTTACACGAGTCAAAATATTCGCCATTTACACGTAAAATAGTTGGCGACTATGTAAATAGGTCCTAAATATAGTCAAGTTGTGAAACAAAACATAAAATATCACACTTCCATTCATAAATTATGAAAAATTGTGGGAAAAGTGCAAAAATAGCCTAAATGTTAGATAACGACCACTTTTTTCAGTTGACGACCACTAGTACGTTAGTTTACGGCCACTATTTAAAAAAATAAAATAAATGAATAAAAACAACTTTTATTAATATAAAATATTTTTTATTTTTCACTTTAAATTAAATATCAAATAATCATCAACACAAATAGTATTTAATCCTCTGATTTAACAGAAAATCTGGTTTTATTGACGCACTAGTTTACATTTTGAGGTGTTGGCAAAAACTTTCTCACAACCACATTCCACGACGATTTCAGTGGTCCAAAAACACTTACGTCTGCTGGTTGGAGCATGTGGGTGGTGTTCGGAGGAGGAGCATACAAAATTATGCCAAGCTTTTCGCACGTGGCACTCAAGCCTAGTGCATACATGTGCAATCTGTGACAATCAATCAGCAGCATTATTGCTTTTTTTATACAGTTGCGGTCCATCCAAACATTAAAATCGTTGGTGATGGATTCTTTGACCCATGGTCCTTGACAATTTTGTGGACAGTATCCAGAAGCTCTGCTTCTTAATTGGGAATCCGCACTTGACAACATTTAAAATCCACTCTTTAACACACTTTTCACGCTCCACTCCTAGTACAGGATCTGTCCTCTAGCCTCGATAGCGTCACGTCTCTTCCAACTTAATAAATCCTGTATCTTTGTTCGAGGAATCCCATATGTACGACAAGTCTCTCTCCCTTTCCATTCTCCCGAAAGTCATGAAGAGCTTTTGGTAGATCTTTATCGTAGTATTGGACAGTCTTTTTCATTCTCTTAGTTATTTGCAGAACTTTTGAGGGCGTCATCTTGAAAAAAAAGTTAAGTAAATAATACGATTATAAATAATCGTATGTGGTCGAACACTGAACATAGGAACTTAATCAAGTTATTTTAGTTTGCGGCCATCCTTCTCTTCGTACTAAATCGTGATGGTCGCAAACCACCATCGTAATTTTCGAACCGTATCAGTTAGCGACCACCTATTCAGAACCAATGTTTGTGATGAATTAAACAAGTTTTATCAAGAAAACATGTGGTCGTTTACTGAAGAATTACATCTTTAGGCTTTTACAACACCAAACTCTAAATTGTGTAACCATAAATAGAACATTCAGAACATTATAAGCAAAACAAAATAAAACTTAGTGAGTCAGAATACGACCACCTGGTCGCTTTCTAACGTATTTATAAAAAATGCATTTCAGTAACCGACCACTGAGTTTTAGTTTAATAAAAGGTAAAAATTTACTTAATTGAAATTAAAAATTTGAAATCACTACATAATTGAAGTAACCACGCTTCTAATTTGAGTAAATAACTTAAACTAAGTAACAAAACTCACCTTCGAACGCCGCGCACCTTGCTAATTTTTTGCTCTAGCGCAGCACATTCACACACCACTGAGTCAACACGTAAATTGAGCGTCCTTTTCCTTTGCTTTGGGTCAAGCGGTTGGTAATAAATGTAGTAAATTCTTATGACGTAACTATTCAAGTAATATAAAAGGCATACTCTTTATTTTTATTTCCTAAAGAAAGGTTATAATCTTTAATTAAAGAAACCTAGTCAGACAAGTGGTCGCTTACCGGAGGTGGTCGAGAAACCGGCGCAACTACCCTAAGTAACTAATTTCAGTTAGCAACATTTGATTTAGAATGTAGATAATTAATATGTTCTGCTTCTTTTTGGTATTGAAATATTCTTGAGACCAGCTTAAGAAGAGATTTATTCAAATCCCAGTCAAATCTTAATTATCTTGGCGTTGAATTTAAGAAAAAGTCAAAGCCCGCTAAATAAATCCGTAACAGTGACGTTGATCACAATGAGCTTTGAAAATATTAAAGCATTTTAGTAAGAAATTCGAATATTAATTCACAACCCTTTCTAATCCCCGTTGAGAAAAACTTTTTGGATTATAAAAATGGATTAAGAATAGAGATTTTGGTCTTAAATTCTTAATTTAGGAATTTAAGACCAAATGAAAATTCAAAGACCAAAAATTGTAGTCTCTTAATCTTCTCTAAAATTCTGAACTATGGAGGACGCCTTAAAGATATTATTTTACTATTTATTTTTTGATACCTAGCTTTGTTTCGTCGTGAGGGCTCCTTATTTATAAGGAAATCAATCTACTCGTTACTTTGAAACGAAATCTAATATGACTCGCGATTTTGCGAAGTCAGGAGATAAAATGATTGGAAAATCGGAGATAATGTTCCATAATAAAATAATGCGAATGAATGAAATGTGAATGACAGTGGAATATTAAGATTTTTCTACTACTGTATAAAAGTGAGTGTCGTTTAAAGATCATATCGATTCTTCAAAGTGCAATAAAAACAACTTTTTTGTACCGTTAACAGTTTTATTTATACTTGCTAAACCTATGTCTTGTTGACATTTTCTTCACATATCACTCAGCATTGATATACATTATTCATAACACACACCACAATACACACATATATAATCCCGCCTCAAACGAGGCCTAAGATTACAATTGCGCAAGTGTGGCAATGTTTACATTTATCGCGTTTCAGTTAATGAATACGCCGACTGGTCACATTGACACTGCGTTCTTAGAAACAGTATGATAAACAAACATACGAACCAACCGGTGTACTATTACATGTGTTTACACAATATTTTCTACTAAACGTCCACACAGATAAACTCTTTTAGAGAAACGTTCCTGATTGTTTGTTTTATTAAATATGCTCCTCGCATCGATACTTCGACGACAGAAATATTATTCTATGATTGACTAAACGTTTCATAACTAATGATGGAGATTGAGAGTTCAAATAAACAGAAAATGATATTGTAGATAAGCTTGTAGAAAAGAAAAATAAAACTGACGAGCTAAATGCTACAGTATCAAGCATCGATAAAAGTAATAACATTGCTAACGATATCGCTCTCTAAAAAGAAGAAACAAAAATAAATTCAGATAAGTTTATCTTTGTCCAAAATCTTATTTTCTTCGTAAAGTGAAATGGCCAACAATTTAAATTACTTGAGATAAAAGAGAATGTAATTAATACGGGTAAGTACCCAAAATACAAAAGAGGAAGCTTAAGAATTTTAAATTCTTGACGATGCAATTATGGTGATCTTATCATTAAGTATTAGGAAGTCTAGAAGTGCTATCAACCCTTCAATGGTTGGGTTTGAGCCAAAACGATGGAAATCAGAATGTATATCGTTATTTATTTCATATTCCATTTCTTACTGACCACATTTCGATGAGCAGTCCACGATGCAATTGACCTTCATTTGCGAAATGGAGCGCGATATCAATTTCTTTGAGAGATTTTTCTTTGTTGTCTTTCAACATCATTTCATTTAGTTTGCCCGAAGCAATTTATACATTTCCTCATTTCTCCGAAATCATTTGTATCATCGTCCAGCTTGTTTGTTCTATGAGTTTGAATGTTCTCAGAACCGGTCTAATCTTATTAGTATTACTGTATTGGCCTCCGTTGATTCGCGCTGATATTAACCAAAATGTACGTTAGATATTAGAGCGAATTCGTGTTTGTATACCTCACCTTGACTTTATTAGTCACTCTTTGCACAAACACCTACACTATAATCTTATCTGAACATAGCGGTGCGTAAGTAATAGTGTTACTTGAATGTTTTTACCAACCTCAATTAAAAAATCCGGTTGCGAAGTACGTAGATTATGAGTTTCCAATTTTAAAAGCACATTACATCCATGTAGTTCACTTTGAGGCAACGTTACACAGGACGGTATGCTCGTTGAGCACACATAACATCACATTTTGCACTTGCCAACTAAAAACAATAAACGTTGTAAAACCGACGTGTATCCAGCTAGCTAAAGCCGTATTTCCCTTTACGAGAGAACGTTACGTGAACACAGACCAGTCACAGTTTATTTTATTTTTTGTTGGTTATTACGACGATTACGTGTGGAGAGGAATTCGTAGCGCGCAATACGTCCGCTCGCGACGCAGGCGGTCGACCGACTGAGGGAATGGTAGGGTATTGTACGTACGGGAGACGAGCGATGAACGAATGGCCGTCTAGCTTGAGCGAACGCATAGGGCGCATCCGAGTCGGACGGGCGCGGCGCGGCGTGATCCTGCCAAACCCTCTCGTAGCCCGAAATAAGTGTTATTAATCACGCTACTGCTGTTTTGGTTTTATTTTGCATTGAAATTGGTCCTGATCCCGTACCCAGCGGCAAATGATTGGCACGGGGAAGTTCGAATTTACCTGGTTTGCCGACTTGGGTGTTTTCTTACCTGTCGACAAGACCATTGTCTATTTGATAATTTGAAGGGACTCTTTGTTATGTTCTGCGGGGTGACATCAAAGTGGTATTTATTTAAAACTGCAGTTGATGAAAGCTTACAACTTGCGTGGGTATTAAAATTAACAATTTGAATTAAACCCAACCGTTGTGACAATAGATGTAGAGTTTGTAGAAGTTGCAGAACAAAATAATATTATTTATGATATCGGTGTAGGTATTTGTTATTTGATTACAATCAGCTTATTGAACACAATGTAAATTGTTATTGAATAAATTAATGAAATTAATGAATGAAATATTTTCTGCAAGGGTTCAAAATAGATTTCGTCGGAAAATTGCAATTTTACACTGAATGTTTAGAAACGATATTTGCCCGAAGCCATATTTTATGGTTGGCCTAGTTTTACGATCACGGGCTACGTAAGATTATGGGGTAAGCAGTACTGCAAGTGGCATGGATACTAGGTCATGTCGTACTTACAAAATGGAAGGTTTGATGACTATTCCTTGCTACGAGACGAACTTCAAGAAGGTACTTATAGAAAAACAAATGATGATAGGAACAAACTACAAGGATAAATAAGAAGTATAAATCACCATAAACAACATGACGGCTCCAAAATAAATTCTGAACAATTTATTTTGACTTCCCAAAGAATGTTTACAGCATCTTCCTTATCATAATTATGAAAACAAATGAGCACCCATTAAAAACTTATTGCCAAAACAAGTGTAGGTACATCATAAATACGATAATGTTCATACAAAATATCAGTAAAACTGTTGTCTTGAATCAAGTTGATCAAGTGAGCCGTTATTTATTCTTCACGATTCATTTATCAATATTTGTAAGTACGTCGTTTTGATGTATGGTCGTGTAAAGTAGTATCATGATACGAAAGTGAGAAATGATCGCTTGTTATTCTTGCTTACCTTTTTTTAGTAATCGAATTTTTGTATTTTTATTTTTCTGAAGTCTTTTGTTAACTTTGTTGTGTCGAAGACGTATAAAATGTTTGAGTTTGGACGGTTGATTATAAAAGCGAAACTTGATGGGATAACAGTTTCATTATGTCATCAAACTCTGCCTAATCTTTTTCCGACTATGTTGGTCCCCAACTGGAAGCTGACCCCAACAGTTGGGGTCAGCTTCCAATCTAACCAGATGCAGTTGAATACCAGTATTTTACACGAAGCGACTGCCTATCTGGGACTCCACAATCCAGTTAATGGGTAATTCGATACCCCTTGGTAAAACTGGATGTCAGAGTTTCGGGCTTCTGACGACCCGTATCGACTGTCAAAGATCCACGAATGACAGCCGGCACCAACGGTTTAACGTGCTTTCCGAGGCATCCTCGCGGTCTTGGCCAACTTGCTCGATCGCCCCGTGCAGCTGTTATTACTTAGCCACAGGTATACTGTAGTAGGAATAGTCAGATACCAAGACCACACGGACGGTCACCGTTGAAGTAGACCGATCAAGTAAAATCCGCGGTTGGCAGATGATGGAGAGAGATCGTGAGCGGGCAACGACTACACCTTAACTTCTCCCGCTCTGTGAGCGGAAGGGCGTGTCAGACTTTTACTGACTAAAACCCACCCGTGTTCCTTCAGTTGCCTATGCCAGGGCCACGGTATTGCGATTGAACACAGTTCATCGTGACCACGACCGTAGCGAAGAAGAAGAAGAGATAGTTAGATAATCCAATACTTATTTGCCAACCAGAGTACAGTATCCGGACGTTAGTAATGGCTAATGGCACATGAAGTTTGACAATGAGACTGTCACACAGATAAATAACTAGACAGGGACGAACTCTCGATGTGCCATATTAAATTAACGACCGCGTTCTGTACATCATTTTAATGCTTTTATAACGAAATCATACCCATCGTCAAAACTAGTCTGTTGTTCAACAATACACATTTAGCCCCCATCAATAAACTTTTGTTCCTATTTTATGATTAATTTATTACATCCATCCTTCCTCCATTGTCCCCAAAACTTTTTTGTCCACCGGATATGTCCACATCAAGATTGCGAGCGGGCGCACTCAACCAATTTTTATTATGCACGTTTCAATAAAAGGTACAGTGGCAATTTGTCACCGAGCGTGAAATGGCTTACAGATTCATCTCTGTTGGACCACAATGCTGGAATTGCGGATGATATTGGAATGGGCTAATGCAGACTAGTTACTTGAAAAGGAAGATGGTTTGGAAAGAAGGGAATTAATTGGTGAAGGATGGAAGGAAGTGTTTTGTTATTGGATTTGTGAAGGTATGTAGGTAATGAAGAATGGGAAGCAGACAATATAATAACTATACTCATCAATATAGCTCCGTTCCACTGGAGACTTTGCTGCATGATAAACCTGACGAAGAGATCCCTTTCAATTCGAAAGTAAACGAAAAACTCCGAACATTACGTAATTAAAACATGAATGGAATTGATTATACATTAGACATCTTTGCAATTTTTCGACGAACTATCAACAGAATACAAACAATTAATCATTACCAAAATTGAACCAATATCAGTCGTACTATTGACACACCGGTTCAGACTAGAATTGAAATTCATAAACGCCTTGTGTAAATTTGGCCAGGTTAGATACATTTAGATTAGGTTAGGTCAGGGTGAACTTAGGTACCATATTGTTTGTCATCGACCGTGAAATGGATTTCAGGTTCAACGACGCTGAACCACGGAGTTAAAATAATAGTTTGAATGACTTGGATAGAGAATTACTTACAGTTGACAAATTAATTCGCTATGTGCATAATGTCCTGCTTATTATTTCGAGTGCGGCTGATACTGGTAATGGTAAAGTTTAAATCAATTGTTTATCGTAAACTGCCGTGTGATTCTGTAAGACTTTATTCTAAACTTCAAATCTGAATTCGAAGTTTCTTGGTTGGTATTCTAAAAACTCGGTTGATAATTCGAATTTACACTAGCGCTACCCTTGCGAGCGTGTCAGCGAGTTGAACTAAATTGACCGTGAGATTTTGACAGATACTCGACATCGGCTTTGCTGGCCATTTATTAAAAATAGAATAGAATAATTCCCTGTCACTTAGACGCTCAATTCAAAGTGTCAAATAAAAACAAGTGAGATGAAGTGATGCGAAGTGAGAGTGAATAGCGATGTGAGATGCGAGTTGTTGTTTGAATTTTACAGAATCGACGTACAGTATACTCGTATTAATCAATTAATCACTTTAATGGCATTAAGCTTAAAATTACCTCAACATGACGACTACCGAGATACTGAAACATGATAACGACCGAGATACTAAATAAGCCAAGTTACAAATGAATGTGTAATTTTAGAACCCATTGTGCGCAATAGTTGGGAAGTGGGGGGGGGGCATATTTTGAACAGTGTTGAAATTAAAACCTTTCTCTCTTTTCCCTACGCTATTAGTTCTATAATGTTATGGAGTCTGTTTTTCTCATATTTCGCTTCCATTTCAATCTATCTTTGACATTTCTGTCGGATACGCTTGCAATTCACCATATACCTGTGCACTATATCTGTCCGTTTGGTTCCACTTCCCCCATATACAATAACAACACCATACACTACGGTACCAAATTGTGTATGATCCAGACACCTCGTGTAGACTATTATATTTTCCCAGCTCCCAACAATGGCATGGCGGTGGTGAGGTTTGGAATTCATCAGTGTAGTTCCGGCATCTTCCGATCGCGATTGTGTCCACAGCACCGTGAGTGATTTATTGGCCGCCATTGTTGTTCACGTCATATTATATTTACAAACACAACACATTTGCTTTTCGATATATCAGAAATCGTGGCTGGATTTCTTGATGAAATATATATTTTTTTGTTTGGTCGTAGGGATCGTTTGGTCAGTAATCGCTTCACACTACAAATCCCTGTATCGAGGATTGGCGTCCGCACAAATCAAATACGACTCGGATTGTTTAGGTGCTATGTACACATTATGTTGCTTGTGTAAACATATAATTTCATACTAAAGCTAAAGAGAAAAGTAAATAAAATAGCTCACATTTCTGCTAATACGAAAGAGATTGCAGGCACTCGAGGCGAAAATCTTCGAAGATAAAAATAATTATTATGAAATTAACGGTGTTGCTTTTCGGTTGGCATTTTTGTTTCTTTTTGAGTCATCTAAAAACAATCATGAAAAGCCGCTGCAAATTTTTGGAAGGACCGTGCAATTATTTGCTAATGCACTTCTTTCTACATTTTTGATGAGTCTGGATGAGTCACTAACAACTTTCCAGCATCTGATTCACTCAACACGAATGATATTAAACGCAGATTTTACTAAGAACATGAACAAAATGCACATAATAACGACTGAATCAGGTTTTTGCTCCGGTTCACTATCCAGAGTTAATCTCAAACTGCGCGAGTGCAAGCTTTAATAGCTATAGAACTAGTAATTTTGATATGAATATTCAGTGAAGCTGAGATGAAGATAGTGCTGGCATATTTTGAGTTCTCAGCAATGAGTAAGACGTCGACATTGCATGAATTGCAATTTAAGCGACCACACCAGAACAAAAAGCAAATAAGAAACCTAATGTTACAGTGAATGACTATGTTCATCTGTTTGATGATATCTAAAAAAAGAATGACAAAGGTTGCTTTCAAAAGAACCAATTATAAACCTTTGTTGTTTCATGACAGAGAAACCATAACAGTAAATGGCAAAACATTCAAACTAACAACGTCATCCACCAAAGACACGATAAAAGAGAGCGCTGTATCAGCATAGACCTTTATGTTAACTTTTATACGTACCATCAAAAATATATCATAACAATCTGTATCAGATCTCACATGCCCTATATCCGTAACAAGTTAATTCGCGTTCACCATAAAAACGTTCATTTTTCGCGGCACTACGAATCCCCAGGTTATCGTTCGATGGAATTATTATGCCAAACACACAACTTGGAGCGATTTGTTCTTTTACAACAGTTTCTGTTTGAAATTCTGGCGGGCACTGCTTTATTTTGAGAGATCGTTTCGTATGATTAGTCATCCTTGATAATTGGGTTTCCTGACATAGGTATCTGTTTTTAGGGTTCCGTACCCAAATGGTAAAAAAGGAACCCTTATGGTGTGACTAAGTATGTCTGTCTGTCACAGCTGGATATCTCAAGAACTACTAATGCTATCAACTTGAAATTTGAAACAGTTTTAGATGACGTTTGGCCAACTATTTTACAAATAAGAAAGAAACAAAAATGCATATGTTTTTTTTTGCAACAGGGGCTGAAAGGGGTATTTAAAAATCGAAGTGGGGTTACTAGGGCATGTGGAGTATCATAATGAAAGAATGCTGTTTGCACATTCTCAAACATTTTTTTCTTTTTTTTAGGCCGCATAGTTTTCGACTTTTGATGTTTGCATAGAGAAAAATCTCAAATTATTCTGTGATAGAAGTTTATGTATAGATTACAGGAAAAATAAAACAATGTCTCTAAATAGCACAGTTTTTCAGGAAATCATCAACAAAAATTACATATAAATGATGGTAAGGAACCCTCGGTGCGCGAGTCCGACTCGCTCGTGACCGGTTTTCTGTTATTGGGTGGAAAACAAGTAGACGGCTCATCTTATGGTTAATGTCACCTCCATCTATGGAGATGTGCAACATATGAAGCATTGCAGATGCACTTCCTACTTAGAGGCTAAGCTTATAATATTCTATGTTCCTTAAATTACACCAGCACCAATATCCGTCCACCATCCCGGCCGTATCCGTCGTGTCTATCTCCTAGAATTAGCAAAAATTTTAAAACGTAATAATATCGTTTTGGCCCATCCTTCAGAAATTACTTCTCGTCCATATCTTCCGCTAAATACGACTTGAGATGATATCAATATGAAGTTTTATCAAGTTACGGTATTAAATTCGAAGACTGCGATGGTATGTACTTATATATTTTGTGAGCACTTCGTTTATCGTATGCGAGCATGACGTGACCCATTTTTCTGAGCTGACCCATACATTTTGTGTAAGATGTTATGCAACTGATATAGTCCGTGTTGTCTTTACTTGAGTGCTCTTAAAACAAACGGTTTAATGTGATGTAGAATTTCTTGGTAAAGTTCAAAATATAGCTTTTGTATTTGCATCTAAAATAGTTAGGTACCTACTTTATTAATATGATAAAAATATGAACTCTGGATAAACATTTAATAAATTGACAAAGAAACTATTAAAATAAAAATTTAACATCCTACCCTAACTGAAACTATTAACAAGCTAAAATATGGCATCAAAAAATTCCTCCGCGGTGCTATCGAGTGGTAATGTACCCAATAGACTGGCAGTATTGCCATGTTGTTTGGCAATGCTTAGCTTCTGGCCAAGGTAAAAGACAGCCCTTGGGTCATGGGAAGTGTCAACCAGCCGTTTGGAGATTTCGTTGAACAAACCATGAGTACTCGGACCGGCCCGAGAGTTTCAACCCCAACTGCTCGAAAACATGAATTGCAGAAAGTTTATCTATATTAAATATAATTTTGGGATAGCGCCAAGCTTAGACTAACGTATAACATTGCCATACATATTTTTTCTTTATACACAACTATTAAGGCGCAGATTTCCTGAAAACTATCAAAAAGGTGGTTTTTTAAAGCTGTGTATCTCATAAACCGTAAATAATTTTGACATGTAAAAAAATATGATATTTTCAAGTCCTTTTCGCTTACAGTGATGGAAGCCAAAACATAATTAAACATACTCAAGTCCTTTTCGCTTACAGTGATGGAAGCCAAAACATAAATAAACATACTTTAATGCACCAAAAAATCTTTAAACATACCTCCTAATAATCTTTAAAAGCTGTTTATCCCTTCATTAGCAATTGTAATTATAATTAAAAATATACCATGAAATGTCAAATTCTAAACTGCATCCAGTGATGGATTACTTTTAATGTTAATTTCTAATTTTATACGATTTTATTTGCACTTTTACGACATAATTCCGGTGCGCGTGAGAATCTTCTATCTCGTGCGTCAAACTAGACAGCCATAACGCCATTTCACTTACACACCGAGCTAAACGAAGCTTGGAACCAGGGCCTTAACAGTCTGTTTTACTTGGAGTTGATTCTATAATTTTAAGGTTCTACCTAACCGTGAATCCGACGCAGAATAGAAAGAACACGGCTCAATGAATCCATTCCGATTGATTGGCTTTAATATATTATGTTTTTGATAAACTTTTACAACGTTAATTATTTTTGAACGACCAAAGGCTCTTTTCACCTAACATGTCCGATATTTTTCTAGGAAAGACCTTTAACTTATTTTGGAAATGTGGTAACCTAAATAATGGAACAAAACATTATTCTAATAATAACGATCGTTTTTATTCTGACCAAGCCCGATAAAAGTCACATTCTTAGAATACGAATTTTTTAAACTTATTGGTTTTACTGTTAAACCCATAAAACAATTCAATGGAACAGTAAAAAAACCGGCCAAGTGCGTGTCGGACCACGCACAATGAAGGGTTCCGTAGTTGAAAAGAATGTATCCCAAAAACAAACTTAACATTGGATCAAAAAAAAAAATTGATGTCAAAAAATTACAAATTCTCAATTTTTGGACTTTTTCCTCTACTTGTGCTGGGAGACCTTGCTTCTTGCCAAATTTCATTATTCTAGGTCAACGGGAAGCACCCTATAGGTTTTGATTTACTTGCGACAGTTGAGAGTATCAAAATGTGCCGCAAAATGCCCGTGTTTTTTATTGCGTTGACTTAGACACTTGATTTTTTTAGAACTCTAAGGGACAATAGACTTACGTATTTAATATTAATTTCAACTTGATATCTCCACGCGTCCTTGAGAAAAAGGGTCTTGACAGACTGACAGACTTAAACATTTTTTTTTGTGATAGAATTACAAATTAACAATTTTCGGACTTTTTCCTTTGTGTTGTATTTGAGATACGGAACCCTAAAAAGAGGTTAAATTATAAAATTGAAAATTAAGCCTTCTCAAACAAAGAACAATTTACCTACATATCCAAGGCCCGCATCGTAGTTCAAAACATTTTAATGGGACATTACGGAAATGTTTAGATCACTGGCGATAGCGAAGAAAGCGTCATACTTACATTTGTGTCGTTCGATTTCAATAAACGGTCTCCCTTCGAGCATAAATAATGCATGTCGAATTGTTGGGCCCCGTATACCAAGATAAAGATCAATAATAATGCTACATCTGAAAGATGCTTTTGTGTGCCCCCACAGATCATGATGGCGTCAATACAAACGTAACAGAAAATAACCTCTACAGTCTAAAATATAAATACAATATTTGCGTACCGATTTTTTACAATAACCACTTGCTGATTGACCAAGCGCCTGTTTGTAATAAATAAGTTGATTCAGAAAGCCAGAGACATATCTAGGACAGCGGTTTTGATTATCATTAAGCGTAAGTCCGTGTTACTGGTTAAACTTTATCGGTTAATGCAACTTGATTAATTTCATACGAATTAAAGGAAATTAATCTTTTAAAGTTGCTCTTTAAATTACAAGTGGGTTGATCTTGTGGCATGAATTACTTACGAAATATCGTACTGCTAATTATCAGCTTGCGGAGTAAATGTGTTGTAATGAGTATGTTTGAGTAATAACGGGATGTATGAATCAAACTAAAGTATTTCTGGAGGTTTAAATTGGTTAGAAAGATAACATGAGATGAATCATTGCCGAACATTGTAGATGGTGGAAATAAACGACGATATTTTGATGACTTTGGTATCACTAAATGTAGGATATATTATAGATGATACTCGTTATCATAAAACCTTTTAAAATCACTTCAGTAAGTACTACATTTTTCTACCACGTAACAATTCCAATTCAAACCGACTTCCAATGGTACTCGACCGGTTTTCAGCCATCTTTTTTTACATACTCGTTCCGATTGATAAGGAGTCTTCGCTCACTGTTACTGTAAAAGTATTTTAATCAAAGAGAACAATTTCTGTTCACTCGTGTAATATACTTTCTCTTTCAATTTCTTTCGAGGCTAGTTCGATTGCTTTTACTTTTGCTCTGAGCTAAAGAAGTTGTATTGTTTTTACTTTTTCGATTACTCTTAAATCATTTGCTGCAACAAAAAATGTTTTCTGGAACGAAGCAGTGATCGATTTGTTATGCTAATTATTTTGGTGTTTTTATTTAGCAAGTGAAAGAGAAATTTTGGAATGTGGGTGTTTAACATTTCCAGAATTTGGGAGCGGTACCTGATAACTGATTAAACGCTCGTGCTGATAAAAAAACGGCTAAAGAGAGGCTCTTCTTTGAGTTCTTTAAAATGAGTTCCTCTGGTGCACCAAAAGATAATGCTGCAGTTCACAATTCAATGATGTTTTGGACTAACCAGGTTCCGTTAACCATTTGGCGGTAAGATACAAGCGTGCCTATTGAGTTCTTTATACCCGGTCCAGAAGCAGATCTGTTCCTGATAAATAGTAACATACTTGAATCATTTTAAAATCTAAAGCATTTACCATTGAACTATGAGTGCACTATAGTTCACTTGGTTGTAAGTTTTGTGACTCCGGGCATGGGCGTGACGATCTGATATAAATCTAACAAATTGTTTGGACCTCAGCATTGTGTTTCCAATTGTTGTTCTTGGTTTAAACTTGCAGCTAGATTATTTGTTGCTGGTAAATCTTTGGCCCCGTAAAGCAATGCGTATTTATTTGTGATACAACATTCTTTAGATTTAGTGGAATATATGACTGTGATGATTGCTAAGCAATGCTCGTTGATTTTTCTAGTGTCCTAATCATAATTTCTGTCATTTCCACCACATTCATAATCTATTAGATATTCTTCTTATTCAATCCTATTGATAATATATGGATATCATGTATTTGAACACCCAGTTCGTAAGTGGAAACTATAATATTCTGCCTTCATAAATTATTGATTACTGTGTATTTATAATTGACCATCGTGGCAAATGATTGATGTTCGCCGTATTAATTTTGTGCCATTTACCGTTAAAAATTTTGGTTAACTCACACACTCGATGGCAATGGTAAAACTTTCCTGTAAATCAATTTGCATTCCAATTACACACTAGTTAATAGCTTCATTTAAACAAACTTGATACGTAAATAAGCAATTGAAACTCGAAATAGCTTCCTCATTTGAAACACGATCAATCTTCGGGAGCAAACAAACGAAACACATTAAAAATAAAAAGTAAACTTTCTATAAATCGAAAGACCCTTCAAGACAATAACCCAGACGATATTAATCTCGCTCCCTGCATTTGAAAATTCAATATTTTTATTGCTATTTGAAGGCTACGAAGGAATAATAATCGTTCACGTGCACCGGATGTCAAAATCAAAGGGAACCAACCATTCAGCGACCCTTTTGAGTCAAAATCGCGGTTTAATGCCAAAACAAGACTTATTGTCGATCGACCAACTTAGAATTACCCCTCAGCTTACCACAACAATCTCTGCTGCTTCACTATAAAGTTCAATATTATCTGGCTCTAATTTTTGATGGATACCCGAACAGTTTACATCCCGCTCATTGACGCCGCGCGGCTCTCGGACTCGTAAAATCGAAACAGAACGCTGATATAAAAGGAAAGGCAGATGAATATCGAGATGAGAAAACCGCTATTATGCATGAGATATACCGGCTGAGCGTTCGGTGAACCAGAACGATGAACATTTAACGATGTCTTGAGCATACTATTAAATGTATATATTATTATGTTCAAAAGAATAAGCTATATCGATATTGCTTTAGTATCGATGTAGGGCTCCGATATAACTCGAAATAAGGCCCTTATCGAATCCTCGGATTCATTCATTGATACTCTTTATCAAAGTAAGACTGTATTTCTTTATCGGTATGATGTTCATCATTATTATAATGATATACTGTCATTATTATTATTATACCATTCTAATCTGAATCTATTGGTGATAAGGGTAAATAAACTATTACAGTTACCACCACCACAAAGACCACACCATAAGGACCACTTCTATGTCGCCTCTTTAGCCTCCATTACCAGATAATTTCATACAATATTCTTTACCATTCTTGGTTTTTATTGGTAGAGACTATTTATCCACCGCGTAACAGGCCCTTATATTTGCACTCGTTTATTTAACTTTGCGTATTCCCTGCAAAGGTAGAGAGAACATAATAAATTAATTTTAAACACAAACTACTCGATAATGTTCGTGGCACGGCGCCAGTACTCCAGTAACAATTGTTAGAGTATGCCGCGTAACGAGAAAATATATTTATAACCTGTGTGACTAATGTGCGTAAAATATTGTAGCAGTACACTATTAAAATGACCGCAGCAACATTCTCGTAGGCTGTAAAAATCCAATAATGAATATTAACTTCCGAATGACTGTTCTTTATATTTCTATAATCACTTCGGTTGACAGACGGATTGATAATGGCAAACTAGTGGACGCTGATGAACGTTATCTTCGTAAATTGCTTAGTCAGCGTTTGTCAGATTCTCCATTGCCAGAAAAGTACACTTGCAGAGTGATCATGCTTATCTTCTGCAGTAACAATAGGTGTCACAAGATCTGCCTAATATCTATGTTTTTATTAATATTATAAAGAGGTAAAAGTTTGTAAGTTTATATGTAGGGGTTAATCTTCGGAAGTACATACTAATCCGATTCTGAAAATTCTTTCACTATTGGGAAGCTACAGTACTGCCGAGTGCCATAGGATATAATTATGTTATGTTAAAACAATAAATTTCACGTGGATGAAGTCGCGGGCAGAAGTTAATTAAGACGAAAGTGAACCCTAGCTTGAGGTCACCAGAGGCATAATAGTTATTAAACATCCCAGCTCAAATACCCCAAGTACTAAGGCGGGGTCTACGGAGGCTAAACCAATTCCCAGGCAAAATTACTATAGCCATTAGCTCCCTTTTTAGGAATCACTTATATCCAGTAGCATTGATGGGCCGAGTAAACTGATGGCTAAACTAGGTAATAAAGTTTTCAATTACCACTGACCAGAGTTTTATGTTAGCCGCACTAAACTGCCGTATGTAGTCTCCACAAAAGAGCAGCGAGACACCAGTTTTATTCTCAAAAAAGAGAATCGCACAATTTCATTCTGTTCTTGGTTCCCTTGTGAAAATTTATTTCAATAGTACATTCGCTCATTCGGAGTTTAAGAAAGGATTCGACTAAGTTCCAGTGCATCTTTAGCGTGCTATTAATTTGTCGTCCTTTGTACAGGACACTCAACTTCAAGGACGTGCCAGGGAGATGGCTGGGAGATGCCTTCAAGACAATTACCATTGAGAGGATTTCCTAAAGTTTTATAGATTTCATTTTATTCGATCTGACTGAACGTTGTTAGCTTCTTTTACATTTTAAAACTCTCTCGAATTCTTTTGCGTGCGAAATAAATTTATCGTGGAATTTCGATTTGCTTTATTTTGCCACTAAGCTGTGTTATCATTCGTATTCGAGAAATCAGAGTCTGGAATAATTTATATTATATTTCTATATATCGTATCATATGTGTTGGAGAATATTATGAGGTGTTTTTATTAAGGTAGAAGCAATTACTTTGAAAGGTAATACTTTATCGTAGGTTACTCGTAATATGTTGTAAATAGATGTTACCTAATATGTGGAAAAGAGCGGAAGCTATAAAAATGTACGATTTATTGCATATTGCAGCAGCTTTTAAATGCTTACACTTTGCTTAGAAACGCTGATTATGTTTTTTAATTTATTTTTAATTCCTCCTCTCTTTGCTCAATTCCCACTACGGCTTCTAGATAAAACAGTGAGTTGAAATTGTAAAGAGCTATTTAGTTATGTTTAGCAACTTCTTTTGATTTTATCTTGTTTGATTAGTTTGTCAATTTTGCTTTTGGATTTTGAGAGATCATATGCTTTTATTTAAGGCTTTTAATTTTTTCTTTTACTCAGTGCTTGGATTTGTCTTATGTACCTATTTCGCAGGATGGTTAATGCTTTAGCCATAATATTTTCTGTAAATTAAGTGTTTTTGGAATTCTCACGGCAACATTGATACATGTAAATACACTTATTATTTCATATTATTATACTATCCGGCTTCTCCATATTTTCGAGTCGATGGCAAAAGTAAAAATAATTTATTATGTTAGATGAGTTGGGCCCAGTAAGTAAGAGGCGTTTTTTGGTCCTCAGAAGTGCAGATGTATGGACAATTTGGACACTCCAAATTAAAGGACGTGGGTTGGTCAGGAGGAGCACCATTCGCATTGGGTGTCGATAGATTATGAGGATTATTGATCCTACTAAGGCTTGCCAAGGGTCCGCAATAGATCGATTGCTTTCTATATAGGCCATGCAGGTCAAGTCCGGGTCACAGGTGCTTCTGGGGCTGGGCGAATAGCGTGGTGGCGGATGCTGCTTTTCCCACAACTCTATTCTCACCTTTAACGTTTGGTCTTGGATGACCTGAGTCCAACGAAGAATGCTCTTCCGGCTCTGTAGTCTAACGTAGGTAACATAGGAAAAAAAGTAATCCTGAACTTTTTAACATACATACTAGACTTAGCGTCGGATAACAATGCTCTCAAAAAAATATTCGACCCTATCTTTTAGAGAAATATGAAAACCATCCACTTAGGATAACTATAGCAAAAATATAAAAATAAAACATGGAACCTCAACCGGGGAATCCATTAGGCCGCCGCGATTTTGCGTCTATTATTTGTATTTTTTTAAGTACAACTGAAGGAAACTCGCTTCGTTTCGGTGTTGTTATGAAAGATCGTGGAATGATGAATTGCTTTTTGATCTCTCACTGAGATTAGATGTCCGAGACTCATTCTGTTGTTGCTGTTAAGTTGTCTACTTGTCTGTTATGTTTGAGAGTTTTTGTGAGGTAAGAATGTGTGGAGATTCTTTGAGATTTGGGGAATATTGACGTTGTTACTGAGTTCAAATAGTTGGGCTTTTTAAAAGGGACGAATGAAATACTCCATAATCAGTCTCTAAGTTATTCAATATTGAAAATACAATCGGTGTATAATCAAGCTTATTGCTGCAAATAATTGCATTTCCCTTAATAATTATGTCTAGTTTAACAGATAAACTAGCAGAACAAAGAAAAAATGGAAGGATCTAAATAAATAAATATCCTTGGACATTTCACACATCACATCATCTTATATTATTATTATGGAAAAGGCAGTGAATGATAAGGTGATGGCTCACACATAAGTATGGAAAGAAAATTAAGCACCATCACATGAGGTTTTTGCTACCACAAGTAGGTTTTAAAACACAACCTCTCTTCAGCCATTCATAAACGTTGACACTCTGTAAACAGATAATGAACCAGAGTACCTACCTACCCAGATTGCACAAAGCACTAACGAACAAACAAACTTGCAGCCAGAACAATGCGGAATTGTTCATTAAACTGGTTATCGGTACCTGTAGTGGAAAGTACCGAAGTACCGAGGTATGATTAATGTTGTTTTTCTTTGAAGCTATTAATTTTGTGGTCTGATAGAGAAGTTTAGAAGTAGTTGTGTTTGGGCAGGTATGGTTTTGTTTATTTTATTTTTGTTGTTGTTAAAGAGTTTAAGTTCAGCGTCAATCTATTAAGTATTAACATTCTAGTCTTCTTTGCTATAGAAATGTCACGTGGTTTCAAGAGTGACTTTACCATTCTTTTCATTTTATTAGTTTCTCCTTCTTTAGGTTGCTCGCAGGAATCGCCTTAACCTGTATGACCGTCCATTGAGTAAATACAAGTTACTTTGAAATCATTGCTATAGTCAGACTTGTAAATAGCTGCAGTAAACTGACACTTTTAATGTCATTTTTACTGTCATTTCACTATCAAATGGAAACATTTTTTTAACGAAATGACAGATAAGAAGTGTTATTTTACTGCATCTAACCGAGCATAGAGTCGCTAACACAGCAAAAATAAAAAAAAATCAGGGGGTCTTCAGGCAAGCATATTGAAAATCTGCACTTTTTTTTCCCGATCTACAAATCATATGTTATGAAAGCTAGATTAGTGCGCAAGTCCGTCTTAAGGTTCTTACAGACAGAGGCGATATCGCGAGCGATATTGCGATATTATCGCGTCGCAACACCGCTATGCGAGACGTCGCGACGCGATATCGCCTCTGTCTGTAAGGGGCTTTATACTGGACCGATTTTTCACTCACCTCAACAACTAAAATTTCTTCTATCTATTTGCAGGAAATTATTAAATCACACATAATAGCCTATAATGTTCCCACTGCTGGGACACAGGCCTCCTCTCTGTGAGAGGGAGTGGGCCGTAATCCACCACGCGGGCCCAGTGCGGGTTGGTAGATGTCACATGTCTTCGAATTTTTGGTTCTAGGACATGCCGGTTTGCTCACGATGTTTTCCTTCACCGTTTTGAGAGCAGTGATGATGAAATAATTTACATAAAGTAAAGCGCCTGCCGGGGTTCGAACCTACGACCTACAACTCGTAAGTCAGTCTTGTAAATTATTAAATGATACCTACTAACAAGCATCAGGGTCATTTACATAAAGATGTAGGTACACAACTGACATAATAATTATGTATGAGTAATGAGTCCGTATGTATTCCTAGTAGGTACATGTATTACTATGCAAATAGTCGTGTTTAGGTTATTCATGCGATGTGGTATCTTATCAAGTTATCATACATAATTTAGTAGTTTGCGGTGTCGCGAAAGAATAATTTGCTGCAGCTGATTGAGGATTCGAAGACCAAGTTTCCTAGGTTGAATAGCAACAATAATTATCATTTCCTGAAGGCTTAAAAGCTGTCAGTGATGATACTGATGAAAAAATAACAGTCAATCAATCTGCCTAGCCATGTTTGAGAACGTGATTACAATCAATCTGCCTAGCCTTTTCCCAAATATGTTGGGGTCGGCTTCCAGTCTAACCGGATGCAGCTGAATACCAGTATTTTACATGGAGCGACTGCCTATCTGACCTCCACAACCCAGTAACTGGGTAATGCGATACCCCTTGGTAAGACTGGTTGTCAGACTTTCGGGCTTCTGACGACCCGTAACGACTGTCAAAGATCTATGAATGACAGCCGGGACCAACGGCTTAACGTGCTTTCCGAGGCACGGAGAAGTCTCGGTATGTAAAGATAGGATTAACGTGATTACAAAGACATGTATAATTATTAATATACAAATATTGCTTATTTACTACTCATATAAGTAGAATTTGGACCTTTATAATCGGAAATTATAAAAATGGTTCATCTAACGAAGCCTTATTTCAAAACCTTCATACAAATGAGTAAATACGTACAAGTTTTCTTTTGTAGCAAGAATGTGACATTAATGGAGGCAGTGCTTGAATGCTCTCATTATCGCTATGTAGGGCGCCATCTTGCGTGATTACGTCATTCCTTTCATACTTCAATTTATACGGGGGTAATGTCAGACTTTCTTTTTAAATGGTTATTTCATATTGATGAAGTGCTGAATGTGGTTTGGATATTGGTGGAAAATCTTTGTAATGAGTGTCTTTGGCTGTAGGACCATTTTGAGTTATAACCTTCAGTAAGTGTATTTTTTGTTGTTGTTCATGTTAAACAAGAACTAAGGTAGGAGGTATGATGACAACCAGTGTGAAATTATAATCTACTTACTAGCTTTTATAAGTTTTTAAACTGTCATGGTCACTAACATTGTTATTAGCACAAACGGGATATTTACCATGTTTACTGTTTTTGAGTTCCCGATATTTCGGCACTGTTGCAAGCACCATGATCACGGATAAACTGAAGTTATTTCGGGTGGGTGTTTTATGAGCAGACAAATCGGTCTACTCTCTTTCTTGCCACTTTACTAGCTTTTGCCCGTGGCTTCGCCCGCGTGGATGTCGGAGAATATCCCACGGCACCGTAATACCGGGAATTCCTTTCTTATTCCTTGTCTACAATATAAAGGGAACCTCTGTGCAAAATTTCAGCTTTCTAGGTGCAAGGGTTTGGGCTGTGCGTTGATGAGTCAGTCAGTCAGAACTTCTCTTTTTATTTATATAGAAGATAGATATAAATAAAAAGAGAAGTCGTGACTGACTGACTGACTGACTTATCAATGCCCAGGCCAAACCCTTGAACCTAGAAAGCTGGCACAGATGTTCCCTTTATAATGTAGACAAGGAATAAGGAAGGATTTCCCAGAAGTACGTTCCCGTGGGATAATTACTGACATCAACGCGGGCGAAGCCCCGGGGTAAAGCTAGTACTTTATAAAAAAAAGGTGCATTATGGTACTCGGAGATCAATCTACAACTACAATACATTCTTAGAAACAAAGGTATTGAAATCTCCCAAAGTTTAAAACTATTGTCAAAAATAACTGTTTTTCTACTACCTGCGGCTGCAACCATAAACAACGATAACATTGAGTTTGCGGGTGTAAATGTGCATATTTTAACAACATTTTAGCATTTCTTTGTTAACCCTACCAACTTGTTAGATAAGCATTATTTTTTTGGGTTTTCTGGTCAAAATCAATGTTTTTTTCCGTATCATAAATCAATCTGCCTTGCCTTTTCTAAGCTATGTTGGGGTCGGCTTCCAGTCTAGCCGGGTGCAGCTGAATACCAGTATTTTACATGGAGCGACTGCCTACCTGACCTCCACAACCCAGTAACTGGGTAATATGACACCCCTTGGTAAGACTGGTTGTCAGAATTTCGGGCTTCTGACGACCCGTAACGACTGTCAAAGATCCACGAATGACAGCCGGTACCAACGGCTTAACGTGCTTTCCGAGGCACGGAGGAGTCTCGGTATGTAAAGATGGTCACCCATCCACTGACCAACCCCGGCAAGCGCATCTGATGGATCGACCCTTGCGACTGTTATTACTTAGCCGAGAGCTCCTCCTCCGTTTTTCAATATCATAGGCTAGTTTAATTTTAGGAATAAAGATTTAGTGCAAAATCTTCACACTAATATTTTAGGCGAAAGTTTTTGTGTTTGTTACTTCTTCACGCCCAAATGGCTGGATCGATTTGGATGAAATTTGGTATATTAGATAGCTGTATTAACACATAGAGTACTTTTTATCCCGGTCTACGCGGGTGAAACCTAGTTTTCTAATAATTGGCATCTAACTTACCCATTATTATAATAATTGTGGAAATTCGGTTCTTCTTCTTAGCGTGCCGATGGCAAATATTCACTGACGCAGTCATAAGAACTTCAAGTGCACAGGTGACTGGTATGCAGCGCAAGACGGAAGGTGTGCCATTGTCTGCGGAGTAATGCCGCATACACTGAGGTCCGAGTCGTCATAAACCCCCATGGCTGTGGAGATTCTCTTTGCTACGGTCGACTTCGGTTCGTAGTCTAGGGATTTCCAAGTCAGCCACGATAATGTGTGTGGAAAGCTCTCAGATGGCTCGATAAAACTGTGGAGTGGTTAAGCAGCTCCCCCCAGAGTTCACGTCTTGCTGAAGAGGCGCTGCCATTAGTTACGCATAACTATATACACTTTATTCGACCCATTTATGTATGATGAATTGATGATGTTGAAATCAGAAATGCTACTAATTCTGATTTCAACAACATCAGATTCTGTCATATTCATAATTTTAGTGAAATAAAATATATTCTTATTCTTATCACAAACCAATCCTATCATCATCATCAGCTAACTAGCCTTTTCCCAACTATCTTGGCTGCGGCTTCTAGTCTAACCGGATACAGCTGAATACCAGTATTTTATATGGAGCGACTGTCAATCTGACCTCCACAACCCAGTTACTGGATAATACGATACCCCTTGGTAAGACTGGTTGTCAGACTTTCGGGCTTCTGACGACCCGTAACGACTGTTAAAGATCCACGAATGACAGCCGGGACCAACGGCTTAACGTGCTTTCCGAGGCACGGAGAGGTCTTGGTATGTAAAGATGGTTACACCCATCCACGAACCAATAGCGGCAACCGTAGCTTAACGAAGCGTAGCGTCAAGCGTTTTGACATACCAAGACCCCTCGTCTTGGTATGTCAATATGGTCACCCATCCAAAGGTCAACCGTGGAAAGCGTAGCTTAACCTAATCAATCGACCCGTGCGGCTGTTATTACTTAGCCACAAACTCCACAAAAACCAATCCTATAAACCTATCATGACAATCCACATCCCAAAAATTCTAAATCAAAGTCGGGAATTCCCAAACACGAATCCTACGAAACGCCGCGGCCGTAGTTTCTAAGCAACAAAAAATAAAGTATTAGAAGTTCAAACAAACAAGCTTCCTTACCTGTCTACCTGTATGGAACAATGGTGCCTTTTAGCCTCATCCTCTTCCTGATCTAAAGCAACACGTGTAAAAAATTGACTTTAATTTAAGAACTTAGCTATTGATAAGGATGTGCTTGTTATCAGGAAGTTTACACCTGCTTTCTTGTTTAGTTAAATGCACTTATCTGTTGTGCGTGTTCCGGTTTGTTGCCGGAAAACACAATCGAAATAGAATCGGATGAGTTAAAAATCTGAGTAGCCCATCTGAGTGGCCCAGTAATAACGGCTGCGACTTACAAGTTGCAGGTCGTAGGATAGAACCCCGGCAGGCGCTTTACTTTGTATAAATAATTTCATCACCACTGCTCTCAAAACGGTGAAGGAAAACATCGTGAGAAAAATGTCCTGAACAAAAAATTCGTATACATGTGACATCTTACCAACCCGCACTGGGCTAGCCAGGCCTCTTCTCGGTGAGAGAGTCCTGTGTCCCAGCAGTGGGAACATTATTTAATAAAAATCTGTTTGTTGTTAATGACATGAGTAAGGTATACAAATACAACAGTCTGAATCCCAAATCGAATTCAATCGAGTGGTGGAAACTGCAAAGATTTATATGGGGGGCTCGTGGAGCCGCAAGGGTCGATTGAAGGTTAAGCTACGCTTGCTGGGCTCGGTTCGTGGATGGGTGACCATCCGTTACGTATCGAGACCTCTCCGTGCCTCAGAATGTACGATAAACCGTTGGTCCCGGACTCATAATTGTTGGTCTCGGGCTGTCATTCGTAGATCTATAACAGTGATTCGTTACGGTTAGGCAGATACCCTAAAGTCTGGCAACCCATCTTACCAATCGTGTTACCCAGTAACTGGGTTGTGGAGGTCAGATCGGCAGTCGCTCCATGTAAAATAGTAGTATTCAGCTGCATCCGATTAGACTGGAAGCCAACACCAACAGAATTAGGAAAACGTTAGGCAGATTGATTTTAACCTATAAACTTTTTGAAATTACTATAGTCTGAGCGAGAGGGCATGGTTTACGATAGAGAAAGAGATTAGTTTTCTTCTATCCAGGGGTGTTAATTAATTACCTTGTCAAGGGAATACAATAACCGAATCGTGTTTAACATGAACATTAAACATGAATTTGAACATTTGCTGAAAGGTAATTAGTAGAAGGTAACTAGTAGGTACTTAGTGTAATTTTTCGACAGTTCTATGATTGTCTATTTAATATCAGCAGCAAAACTTCTGTGAGAATATGATACCGTGATGTCCGGGCTACACCAATGTGAAATGCCGTTGATTATCGCGATGATGGCCGTAGGTGTAGCCACTACTTAACGCGATAATTTTACAACGGCATTCACATTGCCGATTGACGTGGCGATAACTTGCTGGCGGCGTTCAAGTGTGGCAACTCAATTTATCGCGATAATTATCGGAATTATTACCGCGATGTTTATGGCGATGATGGGCATTGACCTTGAAGTTGGTGTGGCTTCTATATGGCGAAGAAACAAATACGTAGCATTATAAGTCAAATACTAGTCCACTTAAAAAATCAGATAAACATTTCAAATTCATAAACAATCAAGATAATACAAATTGAATTGTAATCACTTTCATCAAACTTTTACTACCAACAAAAGAAAACCCTGTTTAGACATTTACACTTCCTTATCACTAAAGCGAACAGTGTGAAAGCTACCCCCTAATACCTTGATAACATCTCTGCTGATATTCTTTTGACTGATTCAAAGCGTGTTATAAAACTTCTATAGCCCGGGACGACAAAAGAGAGAATTGTCGTCGAACAAAAAACAGCTACCTGAGAGCTTCAAAAGAATGGCATTGATTTGCCGATTTACCGAACTAAAGTATTTAATGGTAAAACGTAATCGGGTAGGATATTAAATTGAAGTGACTTATTTATTTCTGGCGATTTGATTGGCTAGAGATAAGAAAGATAAGCTTTAGAAATGTTGAATAAAAATAAATAAATAAATGTTGTGGAATTTCATCAGTAAAATTTTGTGTCATTAATTTGCATCCGATTATGAGAACGACTGGAAGACGAAGTCGGTCTTCCGGCGGGCAGATGGGCGGACGTCTGGTAAGGACCAGGCCCAGGTCGACGGTGCGTTGTGTTCCACGCGCGCCTCGAAGAGATGTCAGCAATGATGGGTTCTGATTGGGACGATGCCACCGGGGTCGCGGGTTGTTCGAAAGAGATACCGTGGCCCTGGCATAGGCAACTGAAGGAACACGGGTGGGTTTTAGTCAGTAAAAGTATGACACGCCCTTCCGCTCCACCCAGAGCGGGAGAAGTCATTTGATGATTTCCCATCCACAAAAAAAAAAGCGTGTGATGTGTTTCTACGTCATTCGACGACACTTACTTCTTTTAAACTTGCAGGAAGTTGCAATCTAATAATGAAAACTATGTTGATCACATCAGCAGACCCTCCCCAAAATTGTTAACCCCTGAAAACCGAAAATTACATACGGGAAAGAAATTTACACATGGCCACTACTCGCCCGGTTCGCAACCGGGTCGGATTGAAACGGAAAAATCGCGTGAATTCCCTTCATACATTTTGTATGAGTCATTGAGCATCTTTCTCCTCTGAAATGGTTGAGCTTGGAACAGATTGAGGGAGTGGAGAGGTACATTTACATTACTCGTAATATTAGTCATACGACGAACGAATCGTTTCTGCTTAGAAATTTTAGTTGGCTAGAAAATTATTGAGCATGACTTGAAGATAGAGATAGGAAATAGAAGGATAATATCATGTAGAACGCATTTATACCATTACGTGAATTGGAAATACAGTAATGGATTAGAAACTGGCTTAGAATTCCATACTGTCTAGTGTATAATGGATTTACTCATCTCTAAGGTTTAGTCGAAATATAAATCTAGGATATAGGTATTCGGTATGGCTGTCTCAAAGTCAAAGTCAAATCGTTTATTTCAAATAGGCACATAAAAGGCACTTTGAACGTCAAAAATTAACAAGAAAATAGAATTGATTCTAGTTGCCCCTTCTAAAAGATAGTTTCGTATGGAGAAGAATGAGCAAGAAACTCGACCGTAACTCTTTTAAAAGAGACATGGTGGATGGTCCTCACATATTTACAAATATTGTAAAAGTAGACTGTTTTCCTAAAAAAATACAAGCAGTTAACAAGTATTAAGTCATTGTGTTTGAAATTCTGAATGAACAACCTTCAAATTCTCAGAATGGCGCCGAATAGTATCAATGGCAGAGTTATAAGAACACCCATTCATTAAATAACACGCTGTATACTTTTTGGGGCTTCTGGCTAAGTAATAAACAGTCGCATAAATAAAATAAATAAATAAATATACCATTTATTTCAGGCGACACAGGCCCGTAGATATTTATACCTTAACCTAAACATTCATACTTGAATATAAACAAAACGCTTGACGCTACGCTTCGTTAAGCTACGGTTGCCGCTATTGGTTCGTGGATGGGTGTAACCATCTTTACATACCAAGACCTCTCCGTGCCTCGGAAAGCAGGTTAAGCCGGTCCCGGCTGTCATTTGTAGATCTTTGACATTCGTTACGGGTCGTCAGAAACCCGAAAGTCTGACAACCAGTCTTACCCAGGGGTATCGTATCACCCAGTGGGTTGTGGAGCTCAGATAGGCAGGCGCTCCATATGAAATACTGGTATTCAGCTGCATCCGGTAAGACTGGAAGCCGACCCTAAAATAGTTGGGAAAAGGCTGGGCAAATGATGACCTTTGTTAATAACTATGATGATGACAAAGGTCATATTTAACGGATAACAGCAAAAGTGGTGTATGTAACACCTCCACCTGATGCATCTACACAATAATAAAGGTTATAACACACATATCAACTCGAAAAGGGATCGTCACCGTATATCAACTCAATAGCCGTGCAGTATTCTTTGTATTGCCGGGGCTACACTATGCGCTTTAAGAGGAAACGTGGGTGCTCTTTTCTCCATACAAAAAGATACAAACGCTCTCGCCTGTTTTCTTTCTGGTTAATGACCATAAAGCAATGATTTTTTACAGAAATATAAATATCTGCTACTTGTATGCCCCTATGTTTTCCTTTTTGATGATATATTATTTTTATAAGAATTAGAACCCTCAAAAAATGCTCAAAATTGCCTATTCAGACCGCTGTCAACAGACGCCTAGTGTACCAATTTGACAACTATTAACGAAAAAAGAAAAACTTTTTTACAAAAAACAAAAC
The DNA here is from genome assembly GCA_905163495.3 of Cosmia trapezina. Classification (NCBI taxonomy): domain Eukaryota; kingdom Metazoa; phylum Arthropoda; class Insecta; order Lepidoptera; family Noctuidae; genus Cosmia; species Cosmia trapezina. The sequence goes on from LR991023.1 coordinate 27,149,605, forward strand.
CGACTTCTAAAGAAACACTACAAAGTGAAAAATAACTTTACTTTCGGAAGTCGGTGTCTTTGGATCTGTAATTTAGGTTTTCGCCCCCGACTTCCGAAATTAAAGTTATTTTTCACTTTGTAGTGTTTTTATAGAAGTCGGTTTTGTTTTTTGTAAAAAAGTTTTTATTTTTCACTTTTTAGTGGGTCAGTTTGTAATTTATCCAAGTTACAATAACCCAATGTCAACTGCTCATCACGTTTTACAAAATATTGCTTTTCCCGATGCAGGGACGTTAATTGTTGAGGAGTTCTCCTAGAAAGAACCAGGAGAACTGGAGCTCATGGTGAATTCACCATTCCTCGCGCACGTGTGGGAGTGGCGCGAGGAGGCGAAGCGCCGGGGCGTAACTCCGCTGCCGCGAGAAATCACGGTACAGCGGACAGAGCTCCGGCGGGATCTCATGGCGGCATGGAAAGCGCGACTGTCGCAACCCAGCGCTGGGCACGCCACAATAGCGGCGATAAGTCCCCTCTTTGAGGAGTGGCTAGAGAGGCGCCACGGCGTCCTCACCTTCCGCCTGACGCAGGTCCTCACCGGACACGGTTGTTTCGGGAGGTTCCTGTTTCGCATAAGGCGGGAGGAAACGCCCGGGTGTTTCCATTGTGTGGATCGCCCGGAGGACACGGTGGAGCATACAGTGGAGGTCTGCCCGGCTTGGGCAGAGCACCGCCGTGTTCTCACGGAGGCGATCGGCGGCGGCGATCTCTCGCGTCCGAGCCTGGTCCAGGCCATGGTGCGGAGCGAGAGTGCATGGGAGGCCGTCACCTCCTTCTGCGAAGCAGTGATGCTCGCGAAGGAGGAGGCGGAACGCGTGAGGGAGAGGCAGCCTCACGCCCTCAGTCGCCGCAGGAGACGTCCCGGGCGGCGGGAATCGCGGGGCGATTTCCGGCCACCGTAGGCGCGGGCCTGCGGACGGTGAGCAGCGGGTAGCTCGCCGTCCGGTAAGGACCAGGCCCGAGTCGACGGCGCGTTGTGTTCCACGCGCGCCTCAAAGAGATGTCAGCAAGTGACGGGGCCCAATAGGGCCGACGCCGCTGGGGTCGCGGGTTGTCCGAAGGGGTTACCGCGGCCCTGGCATAGGCAACTGAAGGAACACGGGTGGGTTTTAGTCAGTAAAAGTCTGACACGCCCTTCCGCTCCACCCAGAGCGGGAGAAGTTATTTGATGATTTCCCACCCTCAAAAAAAAAAAAAAAAAAAAAAATGGTGAATTCACCATCACCATTATTCATTTTGACGAGCATAAAGCAATCGAATCGCAACCTGTGATATACTTAGATAAAATTGAGTATTTCCGTGGCCATTTGTGGTCTTCATCATCAGTTCCAGTTCACCAAATGGTACTTTCCGAGAGCAAATGCACGAGTTACTATAAAAAATACCGAAATCGATATAAGTGTGCCCATAAAATTTGAGGGTTTCCCTCGATTTCCATGGGATCCCATCATCAGATCCTGATTTGATGATCATGGGACCACTTGGGAAGTATACCCTTTCGAACAAAAAAAGAAAAATCCAAATCGGTTCAGCCATTTTCGAGTAATCGGGGAACATACATAAAAAAAAAAAAAAAAAAAGGTTCCGACGAATTGAGAACCTCCTCCTTTTTGAAGTCGGTTAAAAACATAGGGGCATAGTATATATTCTTTTTATTCAGTTTATGAAATATCTTTTAAATTGGTCCAATATTGGAGGAGGAAATAGGCGAGAGCCAAACCTCGAAATGTGACTTTTTACATAGGCTATTTAGTCGGATCTGCAGTTGTCCTTATCGCACGAATTCGAGGGCGGAGCGCTCGCAGAGCGACAGCAATACCTTCTTAAAATACCTAATTTTCAAAAGTCTAGCTGCCCCCATTTCCTCTGAAATCATCATCGCAGTAATTGTTCCGTTGTTCAACGCGATGAATTGAGACTTGAACGGTCAACGTCAATGCTCATTGAATTCACACCCTTCGTCCATAGGCCATAGAGTATATAGTAACTATTAAAAAGGCCATCGGCAATGTGAATGCCGTTGTCAAAATTATCGGCGTAGTGGTGGCTACACCTACGGTTATCGTGTTGATCAACGGCGAAGTCCGCATAATGTAGCCCTCTACTGCATACTCTCAGCCCTCTACTGCATATGAAACTCTCTTCTGCAACGCACACTAATCGGAATCGTAACGTAATCGCCTCGCCTCGGGACAAGCTCACGAACCGCGGCGATACGTTGACGAACCCTTTCCGAGTTAATATGGGTGCTATGACCTTAATCCACACAGCAGTCGGCACTGTATGAAATATAGCAAAACTCTGAACATAACAGTTACTGTTGCTAACGTATAAAAGTTTAAACCAATACACTTGAAACCTGCGCCAAGAAATAAAGAGCCCATTGTTCTAATCAATCTCTTTACGAAACTTTCGTTGTACACTTCAGTTCAAATTATTAGAAGTTATAATCGTGAGGCAATCCACTTTAACACGACTTTACACTGCCGTGTTGAGGATTTTAAAATGCAATTTGTAGAATAAGGATTACTTACTATATTTTTTTAAAATAAATACCAAAACTTCGTTGATTTTTAGTGTTTTTGCGCAAATTAATATTTTGTGGATCTGTTTTTGTTAGAATCCCTTCAGAAATTAACGTGTAAGTTTTGTAGCATGTGACTTTTTATTATAATCAACGCAATCTAAGAAGTCCGTTTGGACAGCTATCAAAATACTTTGTGTAGTGATGGGGAAAAAAATCGGTTGCTTTAAAAACCGATTCTCGAGACATATCGATTTATCATACTTAGAGTTTGTAATCGACAATTTATCTACATTGTTTAAAACTGATTCTTGAGGCATATCCTTATAATACACGTACGATTTTGTAATATTTAACAGTTATTACATAAATCCCAACTAATTTTCAATTTGGGTGAGTTTCAAAGACAAACCAAGACCTAAACTAAATCCCGATATACTGATTTCTTCCAGAAGGTTTATGTATGATAAATTAATAATACATTGTATATTATGCGCCAGTGGCGTACCTAATAGTTATTAAATATAAAAAAAAGCAAAGCTAAAAAATATTGATCAGATTTTGTTTTCAAATGTTTAAAAATTTAATAATACAGTAATTGTACGTTTCTCTCTTTTCAAAATTAACGTTTGTAAAATTACCGATTATTTAGAACATCGATTTCATTCGGTTAAAAAACGGCTTAAAACGTTCACAACTCTACGGCCACGAACATAAAGACATGACATTGTAATAACGTCCTGTCGGAATATTAATCAACGAATAATTCGTATTTTTGAGTCCATTTTTCCAATATAAAGTAAAACTTGGTGCTTACGAATGATACTCATTGTTATAGTGTATGGATAACATTGTAATTAATTAGGACTAGGAATTTTATTTATCGATTCCTTACGTAGGCGTTCGTACAAAGTTATCGCGGCATGTTTTATCATTATCTTCTGGGGCAATTCCACACACAAAGAAATTGCTTTCAAGGCCCAAAAGCGATGTATTCGCGCCATGTTTAAGTTAAAACCGACGGATAGCTGCAGACCTTATTTTAAAAAGCAAAAATTACTAACGTTACCATCACTGTATATTTTTGAAACGGTTATGTTTGTTAAATCTAATCCTAAATTGTTCCAACGACTTTCTGATACCGTTACTCGTAACAGACGTGACAACAGCAAATTACGCTCGCATACTGCAAAAACTGCGCTCATGAGGAAAAGTATTTTCAATACCAAAATAATATAAAGATTTAAACACAAATATGTTTAAAAAAAAGATACGAAATTTATTAGCAGAGAAATGTTACTATCACACAAATGACTTCTTGAATGATACTTTTTGATTATTTAATATTGTTTTTGGACAAAATATATTTCAATTAATCACATTATAATTTAATTTTGACACTTTGTTATTGTTCGATATTTTACCTAGACATTGTATTTTGTACTTTAATTCAATTTGTACGCCATAATTGGCAAAACATGAAAACGTCACATTGATACTTGCCCGGATTTGAACTCACAACCTCGTGCATGAGAGGCGAAGGAGGCTAAACACAGGGCCACAGCACCACCGGGCACCACCACGGTTCAGATGAAGTTAAGTATTATACAATCAAACAAACTTACCAAGTGCAGTTCGATTGGAATTATGCTCCTTGTTGTCTCGTCCGAAGATGATGATTGAATACTACTTGTTAGTATCGAGTCGATGTACTCGCCGGCACCACATGTTTAAAGAATCTCTATAAAGTTTCCGAACGCACTCGATGTACTTCAGTCTTCCCGCGGTTCGAACTGTCATTTAGTTTAAAGATGTATCTGCTGGGGCTGATTCTACATCTCAAGGGTGTAGGTTGATACGACCTGCTAGGGAGGGTGGGACTCATCATCTTCGGACGAGACAACAAGGAGCATAATTCCAATCGAACTGCACTTGGTAAGTTTGTTTGATTGTATAATTATGCTCCTTGTTGTCTCGTCCTCTATGATGATTGAATACTACTTGTTAGATGTTCAAAGACACGTTGTAGAATCAGAACCTCTTTATTAAGGTAAGTAATAATGATAACACTTATAATCATATTAATATTATTAATTTATATTATTAGTTAAGTTCTAATCAGTCATCAATAATAATTACACTTCTAATCACAACCATATTGGTTTATATTATTAATTAATTTCAAATCAGTCAACTTTACTGACTACCTACTTAACTAAAAAGTATTCAGTACAACAATATTTTTATACATAGGTTATAGTCAATCACATATTAATTTTCTGTGAAAATGGCTTTAGCAAATGTTGAGTTATTATAGGTAACAATTGGGCGGTTATAGAATCTGCCAAAGACTTCAGAGGAGTCGGTCCAGCCAGCCGTCCTGCGTATCTCGTCAATATTGACACCTTTTAATAGAGCAGCTGATGTTGAGGCATGTCTAGTGCTGTGACTGGAGAATACTGACATATCTATTCCACTTGCAGCCATTACGGTTTTTATCCAACGGCTGAGTGTACTGACTGATACAGCCAAATGAGGTTTTTTAAAAGATATAAATAGATTTGAAGATTTTCTAATATCAGAAGTAATTCTCAAATAATTAATAAGGCACTTTGCAGGACAAATGTTGGGCCTGTCTGAGAAAAAAGGTAGAACTAACAAAGGTTGATGCCTATTATGAGCAGAAGTTTTAATTAGTTTGTCAATTTTAATGACAATCTTATCATCCATTGTAATTATTTGGTTAGTAACAATTGAGTTTATTGTTTGCATTCTTTGTCCTGTAGCTAAGGCTAACAGTGTAACTGTCTTAATAGAGCATGACTTTAAGTTGTTTAGGTCATTATGATTTTCATCTAAGAAATTAAGTACGGTAGAAATGTCCCAAGTGTACTGATATTTCGGTTTATTTGGGCGTAGACGGAAAAACCCTTTAAAAAGCCTTTTGACTCTTATATCTGCTCCTACATGCGGACCTATTACTAGTGACAGGGAAGATCTTATGCAGTTGAGTGTGCCGTAAGATGCACCTTCGTGAAACTTCATTGTAAGGTAAGTAATTACTTCCTTTACAGGTGTTTCAGTCGCATTCAGCTGTTTTGTGCGACAGTAATAGATCCACTCCCTTATGGAAGGTAAGTACTGTTTTAAGGTATTACTTGATATGGACGACAACATGATTTCTGCTGCCTGTTCTTCGACACCAGAGTCTAGGAACGCCTGCCGGATAACTTCCCTGCCAGTAGTGAAAGATTTCGGTGAAGAGGATGTGGTGAGCTGTAATTGCATAAAGTAAGTAAATCATTACTTGGCTTAAAAACTATTGGTTCTGATACCAGTAGCTTTTTGTACAAAGGAAACCAAGGCTGAGTTTCCCAGTAAGGCACGACAAGAATTCCAGTTGCTTTGTCTGTTACAATTTTTTCTATACATTTCAATATAACAGAAAAAGGTGGAAAGGCATAGAAGAAAAAATTATGCCAAGATATTGTAAATGCATCTACTTTATATGCAGAAGGATCTGGATGCCATGAGACATATTGAGTGCATTTTGTATTTGTTCTTGAAGCAAATAAATCAATGTCTGGATTACCATAACATTTTACTATTTCTTTATAGAATATATCATTTAATTCCCACTCAGTATGGCCTAACTCTCTTCTAGATTCGTAGTCTGCTACAACATTTTCTTTTGTATTAATGTAAGATGCATATACAAATATGTTTCGTTGTTCACACCACTGCCAAATAGTTTTTGCGAGCAAGTGTAAGTGTGGATATTGTATTCCGCCATAACGATTGATGTAGGCGACAGCTGTTGTATTGTCTATTCGCAAAAGGATTTCACAGTGTGACAACCCATGGGCAAAACTTTTAAGACCAAATAGAGCTGCTTTTAGTTCTAGGGTATTAATATGCAACTGAGATTCTTGTTCAGTCCATGGACCACTGGTTTTTCCTTCTTTACATGAAGCACCCCAACCTGAGAGAGATGCGTCTGTGTTTATTTCCAACACAAACCTATTCTTTCTGATAGGAGAAACAGATTTGGGTAAGTTCTTTAGCCACCATTGCAGGTCAGAGTGGCAGTGGTCAGGTAATGATATTGTCATTTCATAATTATCTTTATGTTTTAAAAGAGATAGGAACTTGTGTCTTTCAAGCTCTTTTGTATAAAGTAATCCATACTGTATGGCTGGACAGACTGACACTAATGTCCCAAGGACCTGAGCTAAAAACCTGATTGAAAAAGATGTTTTTGTAAGGAGCTTTTTAACAAGTTTAATACACTTTTTTCTTTTGTCATAATCAATGGATATGGACATTGTGCTTGTATTAAATACAAAACCCAGGAACTTGCACTCCTGGGAAGGAGTTAATTGACATTTACTTTTATTAATAATGAACCCTAACTGTGTTAAAAGAGTTGATGTCTGGGTTACATTATCAAGGCACTCATCATATGTTTTCCCTATACAAAGCCAGTCGTCAAGGTATTGAACTGATTGGTATCCTTTTCCTCTTAGTTTTGCTATTACAGGTTTTAGTATCTTAGTAAATACATATGGTGCAGTACATAAGCCAAATGGAAGTACATTAAATTCATAAAATTTTCCTTCAAAGAAAAATCTTAAGTATTTCCTATAATTTGCATCAATGCTACACATGTAGTATGCATCCTTTTTATCTAGAGTTGCCATATATACATTATTTTCTAATATTTTACAAACTGTTCGGTAGTCTTCTAATTTAAAATGATCTGTAGTTACATAATTGTTTAGGTTTTTTAAATTTAAGATAAATCTAAAATTCCCATTTGGCTTTTGAACTAGAAATATGGATGAACAGAATTGATCATCTGATTCATTACACTCACTTATTACTTTTAACTGAATAAGTTTATGAATTTCAGTTCTGATTTGATGCAAATCAAGAGAACAAAATGAGTCATTCAACGGTAGATGAGATTGAAATGGTATCTCGTCCAGAGGTATTTGGTATCCAGATACCCATTTCAGTACCGTAGCATCATCTGTAATATTTTTCCAATTGTTAATAAATAATGGTAGTCTGCCTACCTGTGGTTCTAGCGCCTGCGATTGTAATTGTTGTTGTTCCGAGATGTTTGTTGCTGCCCCTTGTAGTCCTTCACTCGTTGTTTGGCCGATTGGTTGTTTGGCTTCCCTCCTGTCGCTAACCGGTTGCTTGGACGAGGAGGGCCCCGCCAGTTTAAAGTTTTGGTTGTTTTATTTGGGGCCTTGTTGGGCACATAATTATTGGTGCTTTTTAAATCTTTAATAGATTTCTGAACTGCCTTGGTGCTTCTGATTTTATCAACTAGGTTGCTCCCAAAGAGGAAGGTATCAGCCTCTTCAGTGAGGCAATCTTTCATATCCTTGTTTATGACTGCTCCTATAAGATGCCTTCTGCTGATTGTATCGGAGTGTATTGTGTCACACAGTAATTTTGCTGCATCGTTAACATGTTTGATAATCTCAACCTTGTCCCCCCTCTGCAGGAAAAGTTGTAACGACTTGCCTAGTGCTGTTAGGGCAGCACCTACCAGCTTCTGTCTGTCTGCAATAATAGAGTCCCTTTTCTTGACTGGTTCAGATACGGCGGCCATTATTTCTGGGTTTAGCTTAGGAGGCATTATTGGTATGTTTTCATAGGGAATATATGCATTATATAGTCCATTTCTAGTTTCTTTTGTTAATCCCTTGGCAAGCACGGGAGCCCATCTATTCGCTATTTCAGGATGGGCTGTAGGCCCAACTGCTGTTTGTTCCACTTCTCCCAGAGCAGACAACAATTCTGCATCAAGTGTTTCCTCGTCTGGGACAATCAGCCCTTCAGTTGGCAAGGTTGTTTCTGGGACGGATAGCTCCTCACTTGGAGAGAGCTCCTCGTTTGGAGAGGTAGTCTCCTCATTTGGAGAGGTTGTCTCCTCAACAGCCAGCGTCTCAGGCATTGGTGATCCTGGATCAACCAGTTCCTCTGGTGGTAGGTGGGTGCTTGAGGTGGAATCTGAAGCAAGTAACTTGCTCTATAATCGGTGCAACCGATATAATTTTGTAGATCTAGGCTCTACAGCATAGCAACTACTATAATAAACCGTGATAATTATGCATTTTGCATGCCCACAGTGAATCATTTTTGAAACACGTTTATCATCGCACCATATTACGGTTTTGAAATGTTTTAACACCGCCTCACCCCACAGGTGGGCCTGAGTGTTCATAACAAAACATGGTAACTACCTATGCTAGAAATTAACAAAATTCAAAAGACTCACCGTCTGAATCTGAATCCAACTTCTTAAGTTTTTTGTACAAACGTCGTATTTTTCTCTCCATTTTTTCCTTTTTTCTTTCTAACTTTCTCTTGTTACCACCCATAATACCGTTTTTCTATGATTTCTACTAGTTTATTAGCAAAATATGCAAGCTGAAAAAGAATTTGTGGCGCCGGTTTCTTGACATAAGAAACGAATGGCAGTTCGAACCGCGGGAAGACTGAAGTACATCGAGTGCGTTCGGAAACTTTATAGAGATTCTTTAAACATGTGGTGCCGGCGAGTACATCGACTCGATACTAACAAGTAGTATTCAATCATCATAGAGGACGAGACAACAAGGAGCATAATTTTGTAAAAGTGTATCCAATATTTTCAGCTGTAATTTGATGATACGATTGATTTTGAAACCAGTGACACAAATTTTACTTAGGCTCCAGTATAGGCTCCAGTCGCCAATTTTTAAACTTCGTACATAAAAAACCGGTCAAGAGCGAGTCGGACTCGCGCACCGAGGGTTCCGCTCTGATTTCTGAGAAAGTGTGCTATTTAGAGACATCGTTTTATTTTTCCTGTTATCTTTACATAAACTTCTATCACATAGAATAATTTCAGATTTTTATCTTTGCAAACTTCGGAGATAAGGGGGGGGGGACGGTATTTTTTTTTACATTTTTCATCAAATGTCGAAAACTATGCGGCTTAAAAAAAAAATAGTTTAAGAATGTGCAAGCAGCGCTCTTTCATATGATACCCCACATGCTCTAGTAGCCTCACTTTGAATTTTTAAGAACCCCTTTCAGTCCCTGTTACAAAAAAAATATAAATATTTTTACTTCTTTCTTATTTGCAAAATAGTCGGGTAAATGTCATCTAAAACTGTTCTAAATTTCAAGTTGATAGCATTAGTAGTTCTTGAGATATCCAGCTGTGACAGACAGACAGACAGACTGAGTCACACCATAAGGGTTCCTTTTTACCATTTTGGTACGGAACCCTAAAAATGTACAGTACAACTATTTTCTTAAAGTCACTCGGCAAATTTCGTGTTTCGTCGGTCGTCGGATTTCTATCAGTTACTCTTTGCACTTGGTGCAGTCCGGACGCTCTCGATGGACTTGGAAGTATAATAGTGTTGTTTATACTCTTATAACATAATGTAATTTTATTTTAAAAATGGAAGGAAAGCTGCTAAAGTCTGACGAATCATGAAAGTTGTCGAGGGACATTAAGAAAATAGTTGTAATAATGTAACTAACTATTTATTCTGCTAGTGCTGTACAATATTTAAATAATATCTTATACTCAAGTAAAAATTTGTATTTTACAAACATAATGTTGAATACCATGAATGACGTTAACATTTCAAAACGCAAGTCTTCAAGATAACAATACTTACATAGTTGAGTTATTACTGCTACATAAACTACATTTTAACTTTTATGTGCAAGGTTTTCTTTACATTGTGAGCTGTTTGAATGGCTCTAAACTGTAAAGAAGGTTACGAGTTTGCATTAACTTAAATAGGCATTTTTAATTTATTTTTCCTGTTTTTGCAAGAAAATGTACGAGTTCTTTTACGATACGGTTGGCGCAGTGGTTGAGCGATTGACTGCTGCGCAGCATGTCGCGGGTTCGATTCCCGCACGGAACAAATATTTGTCCGACCTACAAGTATTTGTTCTGAGTCTGGGTGTTTTTCTATCTATAATATGTATGTATTTACAAAAAAAAAAATGTATATAAGTAGTTTATCAGCCATCACGTTACCATAACACAAGCATTAGGTTGCTTAGCTTGGGACTAGATGGCGTTGTGTGAAATGTCCAAGGATATTTATTTATTTATTTTATTTATTTTAAGTAGACTTTTATCTGTGCTAAGTAATGTAGTAATTCTCAGTTTCTAAACGTCATTGTATGTGCAATATCTGGGAAAATTCTTTGTGATTTTTTCATTGATGATTCGTAGGACTGCCTTCTCATAGTTATATCATAGACTATTAAATGAGAAATATTTGTTTATGTATATAGTTGTCATGACGTTCTCGAAAACGACTCTAACGATTTCGATGTTGTTGAACTGTTAACATGAAACCGATTCCGATTGATAGTCTGTTACGCAATAGGGTGCTGATCCTCTAAAACATTATGAAAGCAATAATAGTTATTTATGCAACAGACGTATAATAAGGGGTATTAAAACACGTATGTGGGTTTATGACACGAGGCGAAGCCGAGTGTGATAATAGTATCACATGAGTGTTTTAATACCTAATTATGTACAGTTGCATACAAGACTTTATCTACAACCATGTTATCAGTCCTCTATAAAAGGTTCTGAAACAGTTTTTTGCAATACTAATACTCGTATCGAACATGGCGGCCGGTGTCATAGTATACGACGTGAATTCGAATAAGTTCTTTTTAGGGTTCCGTACCAAAATGGTAAAAAAGGAACCCTTATGGTGTGACTCAGTCTGTCTGTCTGTCTGTCTGTCTGTCACAGCTGGATATCTCGAGAACTACTAATGCTATCAACTTGAAATTTAGAATAGTTTTAGATGACGTTTACCCAACTATTTTGCAAATAAGAAAGAAATAAAAATATTTATATTTTTTTTTTCAACAGGGGCTGAAACGGTCTTAAAAATTCAAAGTGGGGCTACTAGGGCATGTGGGGTATCATATGAAAGAGCGCTGTTTGCACATTCTCAAACATATTTTTTCTTTTTTTTAGCCCGCATAGTTTTCGACTTTTATGAACTTTAGAAGTTTATGTAAAGATTACAGGAAAAATAAAATGATGTCTTTAAATAGCACAGTTTTTCAGAAATCATCAACAAAAATTACATATAAATGATGGTACGGAACCCTCGGTGCGCGAGTCCGACTCGCTGTTGACCGTTTTTTTTTAAATTACGGTGCTGTTGTAGTGAAACGCGCGTGCATTACAATATTCTTTTTTTCAAAACGAGTTGCATTATGAAATTCAGTACAACATTAAAGCACCCGTTTGGATGCTATTATGGTTACCATGGTTACTATGACACTGGCTGTTTTAATGTTGGCAATAAGCTAACTGTTTCAGAAACTTTTATAGAGAATTTATAGCACGGGTGTAGATAAAAGCCTTTAAAGCACCCGTTTGGATGCTATTATGGTTACCATGGTTACTATGACACTGGCTGTTTTAATGTTGGCAAAAAGCTAACTGTTTCGGAGACTTTTATGGAGGATTTATGGCATGGGTGTAGATAAACTGATGAACCGTTCTAAAAATGAACGCCGCTCCACAAAACGTGATTATTTCAATGTGTGAGAGGAAATACTTATTGCATTTACATTACTTGCGTGCGAGCGGCGATTTTACTGTTAACATCGACTCGTTACCGCATTTAGAAGTCAACTAATCGTGCAATCAGTCCAGGTAACATTGCACGGCGGGGAGCATGCGCTTTGTATGGAACGACACGTTCGCTCTGTGGCGCGTTCGTGTCATTTACACACCAGTTGGCCGACAAATCCAACTGTTTGACGTTTGGGCAAGTCGGGTAGGTACCATTTGCATTTAAAAAATCAGTGTTATTGTGTATATTTTTATGTATGTTAGTCTGTAAGGTATTTATTTAGTTTAGTTGTTGACCGTACTCGTCGGTGACTGAGCAACCAATGACAAATACCAATTATGTGTATTGCGTCTTTACACTTCTTTGCATGTGAGTGTAACCGCTGTGAAGGGGCGTTCATTTTTAGAATGGTTTATCTCTACCTATCTAATCGTAAGAAAACAATAACCTTTTGAGAGTGCCATCAGAATATAAAATCCAGCCACATAATCTTATCTAGGTATACCTAGATAGCAAAATGACCTAACTTAGGTTTTTCCCCACATCAAAAGCGAAAGGTCACAACATTGTACGGGTAGGATTATCATCAATTTAGGGGTCGCATATTTGCATAGGGCAGGCGTGCCGGCCCCAGGACGCGGGTCCCGCCGCCGGCGACAACGCGATGTGACGCTACCCGATATGGGTAGGGAGTGTGTCCAATGACGTACGGTATCCTACCCAGGCGATGTATATCAAATTGAGCTTTAGATAGAGACCATCCTCATACAGGCATGATGAGTGATAGAGACGCCAACATTTTAGAAGTGAAATTTTCTTTTTTATACGAATTATTGAGCTCCTTAAGAGGAAATGGGGGCGACCAGACTTTTGAAAATTAGGTATTTTAAGAAGGTATTGCTGTCGCTCTGCGAGCGCTCCACCCTCGCATTCGTGCGATAAGGACAACTGCAGATCCGACTAAATAGCCTATGTAAAAAGTCACATTTCGAGGTTTGGCTCTCGCCTATTTCCTCCTCCAATATTGAACCAATTTAAAAGATATTTCATAAACTGAATAAGAAGGATATTTATTATAGGATTTCAGAACAATGAAAGAAGAAATGCAGCTTAAAATCACCACGACAGAAGTTAGAAATCGCTGTCGTAAATGTATACGCTGTGGCGGAAGCCATTTTGAACATCAAAATTAAAAAATCAAATCAAAAACTGTCTTTTTTTTTACTCCTTAAAATCGACTTTAACTGGTTCAGGCACCCTAACTTCAAAAATTGTAAAGCTATCTAAGTAAATGATACCTTAAAAAAAAGAGCAATAACTCAGCATGTTTTTAAAATTATTTGAACACCTGTAGCTATTTTATTTATTTTTTAAATGTCAATTAAAATCCATTTTTTTTCTTTAATTTTTTTTTCTTTTTATTTTAAATAGTCTGAAAGTTATTTTTTTAGTAAATACGGTGCTTCGAAATGATTTCATACCATTAAACACACATTAGGCCAATAAAGTAAATTAAAAAAAATAGAAATTTTCACTCAATCTTTGCGTTATTAGGCCTTAATTGGAAAATTTTGGGATTTTGGTACCAAAATCGTAAAAGTTCTCTAAAAAAATAAATATCAGACTTTGGTTACAAATATGGCTCAAAATGTTCTAGATGGTCTTTATTAACTCCCCTTTAAGGCTTTGCACCCACCTTCCAAACACCCTGTATACTATGCCCCTATGTTTTTCTTTTTTCGTTAATAGTTGTCAAATTGGTACACTAGGCGTCTGTTCACAGCGGTCTGAATAGGCAATTTTGAGCATTTTTGGAGGGTTCTAGTTCTTACAAAAATAATATATCATCAAAAAGGAAAACATAGGGGCATACAAGTAGCTCTTATTTATATTTCTGTAAAAAATCATTGCTTTATGGTCATTAACCAAAAAGAAAACAGGCGAGAGCGTTTGTATCTGTTTGTATGGAGAAAAGAGCACCCACGTTTCCTCTTAAGACCTGAGTTGAGCTAAACGGCTATTGACAAATTCTTGCACTGACTGCACAGGTCCACTCAAGTTTGTGTGGTTCTTTCCTTAAAAGACCATGTCAGACACGTATCTACATGGTCCGCACATGATCTGACCAACATTATGTCCAGACAAAGAGACTGACCCCTGAGTTTATTTCGCCATTTCTTCTCAAGGGTAGTTAGATAAGAAATGTGACTCCATCTAGCTTATTTTTTTTTAAATACACATTTGTTTTAATATGTCGTTTAAAAATGATTCCGATATCCTGTTTACAGAAAAAAACAATTTCATTTCATATTTGTGCGCTCTTTCTGAACAGTGATCGAAATTGAACCGTTTCGTTCGGGTCGGTGACGCTGAATCGGGTATACTCGGCTTCAGTCGTGTTATCACTTTTAATGTATAACAAGCCCACATCCTCTTTTGTTCGGCAACTGCTTGTGATGAAAAAACTTACAGAAGAAGATTTAGATTAATCCATTCTGTATGACGACGTAAATCGTGACGACAAACAGACACACTTCCCGACGGAAAGTCAAGCACTACACGTAATTTTTTACTAACATTTTTTATTATATAAATCAAGCTATGTCTATCTAAAAATATAATCCTACTAATATTATAAATGTGAAAGTTTGTGAAGATGTTTTGATATTTTTGTTACTCAATAACGCAAAAACGGCAGAAAGGATTTGGATGAAATTTGACACACATATAGTTTATAACCTGGATTAACACATAGGATACTTTTTATCCCGGTAGTAGGTTCCCGTGGGATAATTTCCGACATCCACGCGGGCGTAATCGGCTAGTAATCTTATAATTTCAAGTCTCTATTTTTTAAAACTTCCCTGCTAATATGAATTCTACGTATAATTTGAGAGTATAGGAATGATTTTATGTAGAGTACTCTCACACGCTGAAGGCTGAAGCGATGTGAGCAAAACAGTATAAAAGATCATTTAAAAATGAAATGTGGATACTTATACTGTGCCTACATCTTAAATAATAAAGGCGTGAAATTATCTGTTGCCTGGTTTTGAATGATCTCAAGGAACATCTGTTTTCTCTTGGTAACAATATTTTGTGCTAACACAATGGATACCGTTTCCCATCTCTCGTTCAAGCCCGCGGCGATCGTGAAGCCCCAATAACGCCCTGCATCGTCCCTTGAAGTCGCGCATTTGTTCATCACGACACCACATCTCGAAAACTGCTAGACACAAAACTATGAGATTTATGCAACATCGAAACTAATTCCGTCGGTCGCCCCAGGGAATACTTGATAGTCGTGAGCTACGATTTCTTGTTTTAAACTTAGATTGATAGTGCTGTTATGAAACTGTTTATATTTTCCTTATTGTGTAGTAAACTGTATTATTTTCTAAGTTCTAACTTGGAACTAGGAAGTATCCACCTTTGGAAGCGAAACCGGTAGACTGTCAGCTTGTACCTGTCGTCCTCTTCTCTTCTAAATTCAAACCTACTTTAAACTTATCAACACAAAATTCACAAAAATCATGGCAAAGAATTCCATTAAGAAAATAAATAATAATCAATCAATCTGCCTAGCCTTTTATCAACTATGTTGGGTCGGCTTCCAGTCTAACCAGATGCAGCTGAATACCAGTATTTTACATGGAGCGACTGCCTATCTGACCCCCACAACCCAGTAACTGGGTAATACGATAGACTGATAGACTGGTTGTCAGACTTTCGGGCTTCTGACGACTCGTAACGACTGTCAAAGATTCATGAATGACAGCCGGGATCAACGGCTTAACGTGCTTTCCGAGGCACGGAGGCGTCTCGATATGTAAAGATGGTCACCCATCCACGGACCAACCCTGGCAAGTGTAGCTTAACCTGATGGATCGAACCGTGCGGCTGTTATTACTTAGCCACGAGCTCCTAAAATAAATAATAATCAATGCAAACATATTATTATCAAATCATAAAATCTCGAAAATTATATGAAAAGGTGCAAACAAATCGAATAAACCAATTCAATTAATTTTACTAATCGAGTCCGAGTAAGCGATTCCGAAAACATTTTCAATCTGTGCATAAAACGTCGGGAGAATCACATTTTCATTAGCAATACAATCGAGTCAGTGGCGAATAGGATATTCCCAGTTCCCAGTATCCCCAGAGTTCCCAGACTCAAGAAGTTGAATTCGCCTAAGATTTATAAATTGCAGAGAGAGTTTGAAAGCAACATGGGAAGTTTCTATTATTGAATCGCACTAGTATTAATTGCGGTGGAATTGTAATTAAACTTTATGCGCTATCGAGCGCAGCAGTCTTGAAGTCTTTGTCGAGGATTTTAGTGATAATATTAGGTCTTTACCTATGAAATTGCCGTTCTGCAGTACTGGCCATTTTAAATCAAAATAATTTTTGTTTGGCTAAGAATTCTAATTTCAAATTAATTTTATTTTAAAAACATGGATTTTTTTTTCCAAAAGTAGTCATTTGTTTATTGATTAGTGTTACATTTTCATCGCATTTCAATCTTTTTCGTCATCATGAATACGTTAAAAATTCGAGTAATTATGGAATATGAGTACCGTCGTGGCAGCAACGCGGCACAAGCGGCACGCAACATCAACGACGTTTACGGAGCTAACACTACAAACCAACGCACCACCTGTTATTGGTTTGCTCGCTTCCGTTCTGGAAATTTCGACCTGAAAAATGAACCTCGCGGTCGTCCGAAGACTTTGGTCGACAATTACGAATTAAAGGCGATTGTGGAAGCTGATGATACACAATCTACGGCTGAATTAGCAGCAGCTTTCGACGTTAGCGTCAAAACAATATTGGTCCATTTGCGTCAAATTGGCAAGGTAAAAAAGCTTGACAAATGGGTGTCGCGAAAAAAAAATCAGCTGTTCAGTACATTTCTGTTCGCATAATTCGTCAAAATGTACTGAACAGCTGATTTTTTTTCGCGATTTCAGGTTTGGTCCAATAGTAAAAGTTGTTCATAATGATGAGTACAATGACCCCTTAAGAGGTTTTGCGCATTTAACGTTACACGTTGTATATTGAATAAATGATTATCATCCGTACATTTTCGTCGAGTTGACAATTTTTTATTTTTTCGCGAATACGATTTTGGTCCCATGGAGAAAGTTGTTCGGTTCAATGTTCTTTAACACACCCTGAAATTTGACGAGAATTTAAAACGACACATTGTATCACTATCACTATCACTTCACTACATATTATAAAACAAAGTCGCTTCCCGCTGTCTGTCTGTCCCTACGAATGCTTAGATCTTTAAAACTACGCAACGGATTTTGATGCGGTTTTTTTTAGTAGATAGAGTGATTCAAGAGCAAGGTTTATATGTATAATATATGCACGGGCGAAGCCGCGGGCAAAAGCTAGTAATATATAAATAAAAAGAGGAGTCCTGACTGACTGACTCATCAACGCCCTGCCCTAAGATAGCTGAAATGCACAGAGGTCCGCTTAATAATGTGGACAAGGAATAAAGAAGGAATTCCCGGTAGTAAGTTCCCGTGGGATATTTTCCGACATCCACGCGGGCGAAGCTGCGGGCTAATAATCCTAAAAGCTAATCATCCATAAAATAACGTCTAATCAAGTATGGGTGCTTCTTCAGTTACAACAATGTCACCAGAAAATGAGAAAGTTCAGTCCAAGATACAAAACATGCAAATTCAACTTTTATAATTCCATCCAGCTCGAATGCACCTAGGTAATCGATTAGCCAAAACTATCAGATTGAGAACTTCAAAATTGATCAACTTCAATTCCAATTGTGACGTGTCTATTTCTATGAGATCTGTGCCTCGAATAAATGAATATTTTACACTCGCGTCGGCAGGATTAGCTAGTGATAATGAGATGTGCACCGCAGTTTGCTTTTCATTTCCTGGAGCACCTGCATGATCGTCTGGCTTTGGATTCGCGATTGAATTTATAAACTTATATACAGGCTGTCTTAAACGTAGTGGTCCAAAGGCAGATGGGGTAATAGAAGTAGGCATTTTGAGAATTAGTCCATTAAGACTCAGTTGCCATTTCGAGACTTAGCCTAAATCAAGCGTAGGTGGCTACCTACAATCACTTAAAAATTTTAATGTTGGAATACTAGGTAGTACATTTTTTTTTAAATCCGGGTTTAGCAAGTTTCGCTGAAGTTTAATAAAAATATAAAAGAAAAGATAAGTCAAAATAACATCTGAAGTTTTGCAGAGCCACACTAAACGTAAATAGATACTGTAAAGGCATCTTCCAGCCATATTTGTGTTCGCTACGTCGAAAATTTTGTTCACAGGATCGAAAAATCCAAGTGAAAGTATAAAATTTCTTGAAAATTTATTAAATTAGCGAAATTTTCTGAACTGTTGAGAATATCCCAATTTTTAAATTTTTACTTGATAGGTGGCTATCTCCGCTTTACCCCTTTGGACTATTACGTTTGAGACACCCTGTATCCCTATACAATGTTGCTTTTTTTAGAATTTCGGTCTGGAGTCGAGATTTGGTTTCAATTTGATCAGTCCTCGCAGGATTTGCTGCATGTGCGATTTTATTGATGTTTGGAGTCGTAAGACTCCATTACTTATCTAATACAATTTTATCAGTCCTCGCAGGATTTGCTGCATGTGCGATTTTATTGATGTTTGGAGTCGTAAGACTCCATTACTTATCTAATACAATTTTATCAGTCCTCGCAGGATTTGCTGCATGTGCGATTTTATTGATGTTTGGAGTCGTAAGACTCCATTACTTATCTAATACAATTTTATCAGTCCTCGCAGGATTTGCTGCATGTGCGATTTTATTGATGTTTGGAGTCGTAAGACTCCATTACTTATCTAATACAATTTTAATCTCATTTGAAATACATAGGTATACCTACTGTCGGAAGTTTAATTATAAATATAATACTGGATATGTGCTAGATCCAGAATGATAGAGATATTCTGACTTTCTAAATTAGTAATTAAACTAATTTAATTGCTTTGTTCCAAGTTAGGAAAGGGCTAAAATGATCGTGTTTATTTTTGGCCGTTAATTTGACGTCCAAAATAATAGCTCAGTATTTCAGTAACTTTTGTTATTGGCCTTTAATTATATCTTTGTAGCTAAAAATATCTCAGTATGTTACTAAGGACGATAATTTTGTGAACAATTATGGGATAATTAAACAATAATGTATGAATAATCATTTTGATTGCACACAACACTAATTAGTACGGCTTTGATTTGATATTGTGTAGAAATTGAAGTTATGGTTTGAGTTTGTGTATGTTGAGTTTTTTGTAATCCACGTAAAACTAAAAAGAAATAAAAATATACCATTATAGTTTAGTCAGTTTTAAAAAAAGTCTTGGCCACTCAAATGTCTCGCTGGTGGTGGCGTGTGTGTTGGATCATTAAGTTCCTTTCAAAATAGTTGAGCTAAATGGTGCTGATCCGTGCGTCATGTTCGTGAACGGGCGCCGTCAGTTGGGACTGGTCGTCTCTTAGCTGCCACGGTTTATTTTTAAATTAGTTGTTTTTAGTTTTTATCTTTTTCTTACGGACGCTTAATTTCAACGTGCACGTGAATAATGTAACCAATATTTTGATTTAAAAGAATGTCCGTGGAGTTTCTTGCTCGTTCTTCTCCATAGGAACCTACAACGCTTTGGAATAAGCTACTAACTTCATATTTCTGACTGACCGACGACGCCTTGACAATTCAAAAGTGCCTGTGGTTTATTTGAAATATAAATGCCTTGAGTTTGAGTTTGAGTTTGACTACCGACTGAAGTGAAAACTTATACGTATAACTATACATAGCATGTCGTAGTGTTGAGGTGTCGCGGTGACGCGAACCCGTAAGATTGCCCCTATAAAAAATCGCTCAACGCGCCTAAAGTAGTTTTCACTTCAAAAAAACAAAATATATACCTATCCTTTTTCCATGTCTTTTCCATTATGTTTACGTTATTAACAAGCTAACCTTGATTTCTAACTTCAAAAATAAGCTTCCAAAACAAACCCTCAACTCTCCCAAACCGCGTCGAACCCCAATAACTCACAATTCGAACAAACTTCAAGACTATTTGAAACTCGAAATAAGTCCATATAAAATGGTGGAGGATATAAATTCTCTTGTCATAACCGAGAAGCGCCAAGTTTGCCAGATATACCGGCAGGGTCAGATGGAGTACGTGTGGGACTTAGGCAATGAACCTGTGTACCTACGGAACTTGTGCTTGGTAGATACGTGATCTAAGTAGTTATAATATGTGTTGTGGTTGTGGTTAGTTATAAGAGCATTTATGGTGTTGGATGACAAACAAGCCACCAAGCCACCTAAACACAAAAATAAAAAAAACCGGTCAAGAGCGAGTCGGACTCGCGCACCGAGGGTTCCGTTCCGATTCCTGAAAAAGTGTGCCATTTAGAGACATCGTTTTATTTTTCCTGTAATCTTTACATAAACTTCTATCACATAGAATAATTTCAGATTTTTCGCTTTGCAAACTTCGGAGATAAAGCGGGGGAACGGTATTTTTTTTTACATTTTTCATCAAAAGTCCAAAACTATGCGGCCTAAAAAAAATAAAAAAAAGGATTGAAAATATGCAAACAGCGTTCTTTCATATGATACCCCACATGCCTTAGTAGCCCCACTTTAAATTTTTAAGACCCCCTTTTAGTCAATGTTGCAAAAAAAATATAAATATTTCTATTTCTTTCTTATTTGCAAAATAGTTGGGTAAACGTCATCTAAAACTATTCCAAATTTCAAGTTGATAGCATTAGTAGTTCTTGAGATATTCAGCTGTGACAGACAGACAGACAGACTGAGTCACACCATAAGGGTTCCTTTTTTACCATTTTGGTACGGAACCCTAACAAACAGCAATGAAAAAACAACATAATAACATAATTAGCCTATAACGTTCTCACTGCTGGGACACAAGCCTCAGAGCAGGCCTCTCGAAGACTCGAGAGGGAAGCACCGTTGTTATGTTCCGGGTTGAATGGTGTAATTATAGTGAGCGCGCAAGTGCTAGTGACCGCCGTGAGGTATGTGAGCGGTGAGACGGGGGAGGGCGCGATGGACAAGATTGACAGGCTGAGTTAGCTTCACCTTTGTCTACCTCCCCCGTCTTACCGCTCACATACCTTAGGCGGAGACTAGCACTTGCGCGCTCACTATAATTACACCATTCAATCCGGAACATAACAACGCTGCTTGGCGGTAGAAATACTCGTAGATATGGTGGCAGTACCAACTGCCATGCCCTAGCCGCTGTTTCTTCACAAACAACTTCATATATGTATATATGTATATCTAAAATACTACTTGCTACAAATTAACAAAGCACTCCACTACTGGGTTTTGCCCATTACGGTCCTTATTTAAATATGATTTAAAACAAAAACATAATTTTCGCAGTCGCCATCTTGAATTTACATTTGGACCTCACTGTCGGCTTTAGCCATAGATTTAGCATAGTATACTTACCTATACTACTAGCGTTGAACACCCTCGAAATCCGTGAGAAGTACCTACTTACCTATGATGAAAACTTTGTAAGTTTTCGCAGCCGCCATCTTGGATTTTTATTTTGACCAAATTCACACTTTCCCTCACACACATTCACTTTCTTTCTTTTTTTCTTTTTCTTTTCTTTTCGCATGGAGAGGGCATAACGCTTTTTCGCTACGTGACGATTTCTACCAGATTACTCCTACAGAAAGCCGCGATAAAGAACTTCGTTCCAGAAATTAGCTCTTCGTTAAACAGTTAATATCAGAAAGAGGTGACATGGCCGTTTGCACTCGTAGCCGTTAAGTGTACAGGTATGAACGTCGCACTGAATAAACACATAATTTCTACACAAACAGCATCGGTAAACAATATTAATTGAAATCTCAAACAAGTGCGGTCTCTAGTTAAATGGCACATCGGATTTATATCAGCAACGCGAATTATTACGGGAGAATCGATTTAAATATCTCCCAACCGCAATCGGCGTTTTCATATTTCATTAATTTCAGTTCTGCACTTTAGTATGGCCTACTGTTATGTGTTTTAATTGTATGATTAATTAACTGAAGGGAATTCTTTTGTAGTCTAGCCGGATATTTAATTGGGAATCGCTTTAATTTGAATACTTTTACGTAATTTACTGAATTCTCTTTGAACGAGTCACAGGCGTATTGATTTGTGTCATTAATGCTCCGTGCAATTAAAACGGATGAGTTTATTGTTTAGGGCGAAAGCGTCGGGGTAGCACGCGGAATTCAAAGTACCCCGGTGTCTCAAATGACAGTTACCAAGACGTTCTTATAAGTATTTCTGTTACTCGTGGCTGAGTACTAACAGCCGCACGGGTCGATCGTTCAGGTTAAGCTACGCTTGCCGGGGTTGCCTTTCATGGACGACCGTCCATGAAAGGGTGACCATATTTACATACCGAGACCCCTCCGTGCTTCGGAAAGCTGTCATTCGTGGATCTTTGACCGTCGTTACGGACGTCTTACCAAGGGGTATCGTGTTAAACAGTAACTGGGTTATGGAGGTCAGATAGGCAGTCGCTCCATGTAAAATACTGGTATTCAGCTGCATCTGGTTAGACTGGAAGCCGACCCGAACATAGTTGTGAAAAGGCTAGGCAGGTTGAAGTGTTTCTAATGCTACATTTCATTTTTAAAGAGACAATGATAGCAAACATAAACTGATTACTTTAAATTGAGAACTCGGCAATAAATAGACTGATAGATAATAGTTATTTATGCAACTGACGTATAATAAGGGGTATTAAAACATGAAAGCCGAGTGTGATAATAGTATCATATGAGTGTTTTAATACCTAATTATTTATAGTTGCATACAAGACTTTATCTACATCCATGTTATGAATCCTCTATAAAAGGTTCTGAAACAGTTTTTTGCAATACTAATACTCGTATCGAGAGTGAGTGAACGAACGACAGCAGAGCAACATCTCGTTGATTACTGCGTAATTAATTCGCGTAAAAAGTTGTTAAAAGCTACGATAACGATAACATAGTGAGACTTGCCTATACATGTGACCGAAAACAAGGAGTGTACAGTGACGTTTATTTGATCAATTTCGATGGATTATTACCAAAGTTATTAGTGAAAAACATTCTTAACATTTTTATTTTACAACCACCGACCGCGTCCAGCAGACCGATTGCCTGTGCTTGCCGCGCTTTCAGCGCTGCCTTACGAGTAACTACACTAGACGCACGCTCTCGTTTTGCGCTGCGGTGGTCGCTGCGCTGTCAGTTGCTCACTGTGTGACGCACGTACGCCGCGCTTTC
Organism: Cosmia trapezina; assembly: GCA_905163495.3. NCBI lineage: Eukaryota > Metazoa > Arthropoda > Insecta > Lepidoptera > Noctuidae > Cosmia > Cosmia trapezina. The sequence goes on from LR991023.1 coordinate 27,173,160, forward strand.
ATCGCTGCCTTACGGATGACTGGATTGAACGCTCATTTTTTGCTATGCGCTGAGGAGGTCGCTGTTTTGTTCAATCTGATGACCAAAGGTAAAATCCAAACAAAGGAAAATAAGTTATCATTAACGTCGTAACTAGAAAATCGCTCATAAGAGGGTGCCATAAATTATAGTAAACATTATCTTCTGCTGCAGCAATGGTTCAGTGTGCAGGCTGCTACCAGGAAGCTCTGAATGGAGAGTTTCTCAAGTGCACCCTTTGCAGCGCTTACTATGATTTAATATGCGCGAATATTCCAGATAGTCACTTTTATACCACTATGACAACTGATCACAAATCAAATTGGAAATGTCAGGACTGCGTATGCAAAATGCCCAAACAAAACAATGTAAATACTCCGATAAAACAACTAATTCAAAGTAGCACCCAAATTGAGAAAATTGATGAAAACGTTACACTGCGTAAAAAATCAACTGTAAATCCGAGTTTGATACATAGTCGCCAGGATGATATCTCTGTAGATGAAATTATTGGAAACACTTTATCTGATACTTTACATGATTATATTAACTCTGAAAATGGCTACGGCTGTACAAATCTCAAGGAGAATATTAAGGAAAATGAGAACCTAACATTAAATAACATCAGTTTGTTACTAGATGCTAAACTAGATAAGATTAAATCATCAATACTAGCAGATGTCAAACAAGCAATACAAACTGAAATTAAGAATGCCATTAGAAATATTCAAAACGAGCCTGAGTATAGTGTTAACCATACGATTACAACCACTCATAAAGCGTACCAAGAGGAAATAAATCAAGTCAACAAAAAAATAGAGAGCATTCAAGAAAACCTTCAGAACATAGAAAATACCAAAAAAATTGTAATTTACGGATTAACAGAAGAACACCATGAAACTGAAACAAATCTGTATAAACGCACGTCTAGACTGTTTTACGAAATTATGGGTATAGATATAGATCCTTATATAGAAGACATCAAACGTATAGGGAAAAGAGGAAATAGAAGGCCTCTTGCTATTGAATTGATAAGCAAAAGAATGACCAACTACATACTTAAAAATGCAAATTGTTTTAAGAATACTGGAATAACAATTGGGAAATATATGGACAGGAAAACACTTGAGGAAAGAAATGAACTAAGACAAAACCTAATAAAAGCACGAAAAAATGGTGATTATGCTATTATCAGGAACAACAAATTATTCATAAATGGAAATGAGTTTATTAGTCCCAATGAAGAAGCTACTACGGAAATGCCACAAAAACAAAACCTAACGGAAAATAAAATCATAGAAGACTTACCACCCGTCACAGAGAGAGGAAATACACTGACTCCAAATTCGTCCACACAACCAAATCCATGTATCCCACCGCATACAGTTAATAAGCCAAATAATGTAATAAATAAGACATTTCGCTAAAGATATTACTATAACTTTTCAAAACATACAAAGTCTAGGAAATAAGATAGATTTAGTTGAACATCTGTTACTAGAAAAAAATATTTATATACTATCCTTATCAGAAGTATGGAGAGATAAGGATTTTTGTAACTCTGTATCGCTTCAAGGATATAAAATTGCATCCCAATTCTGTAGAAAAGCTAGAGAAGGTGGAGGTGTTTGCCTAATTATAAGAGAGAATGTAAAATTTATAGAAAGATTAGATATAGTTAATTATTCTAAAGAATTTATAATAGAAATTTGTGCAATTGAAGTTCCTGAATTAAACTGTATATTCATAGGGTTATATAGACCAGATCGCCATATAAATATATTTTACGAACAAATGGAAAAACTTTTAAATAGACTAAATACTAGAGATAAAAATAAATATATCATATTTGGTGGAGATTTTAATATTAATATACTTGACAAAACCAAACAAACACAGAACCTTCTTACCTTAATGCGCTCACATAACCTAAAACAAATAATTCGCGAACCCACACGGATAACAAAAACTACTTCCACTTGCATTGATTTACTTTTCACCAATTATAAATCCATAATAAAGAAAGAATATGTCGAAGATTACGGACTTTCCGATCACAAATCTATTAACTTAAAATTGAATACAAATTGCTTATATACAAACAATAACAAAATATGGTACAAACAAAAAAGACTATTTACAGATAAAAACTTATTACACTTTAAAAATGCATTAAGAGAAATTGATTGGGAAAAAATTATAAGTACAAATAATAATGTTAACAAAAACTACTATACATTCATCACAACTATAACACAGCTCTTAGATAAAATAATACCAAAACAAAGAGTGAAAGTAAAATTTAGAAAAGCTAAAGGATGGATGACAACAGGGTTAAAAATATCATGCAAACACAAAAGAGTACTAAAAATTATACTAAATGAATCTAAAAGCAATATTATAAAAACATATCACAGCAAATTTAGCAAAACATTAAAACGTAGCATAAAACTTTCAAAAAAAATAGAATATACCAGACAAATGAATAAGTCAGATAATAAAACTAAAACTATGTGGAATATTATAAATAACAAAACTGGCAAATGTAAGGCAAGGCAGTATGAAAATATATCACTAAAAGTAAACAGTAAAACTATTTCATCCCCTAAAAAGATATCAAATATATTTAACGACTTTTTTGCTACAGTAGGTGAAACAAAAATTGATGCAAATACGAATACCACCTTAAAAACTGGACGTCCAGTAATGAACTCACCAACTAAATCAATGTACTTACGCCAAGTAAACCAAAAAGAAATACTTACCATAATTAAACTAATGAAAAATAAGCATAGCTGCGGAATAGACGACATACCCCCAATATTAGTAAAAAAATGTGCAGAAGAATTGTCAGTTCCACTCACATTCTTAATAAACCAGAGCTTTGAGAATGGAGAATTTCCTGACTTACTAAAAATTTCCCTAGTTAAACCCATACACAAAAAAGATGATATTCACACCCCTAGTAACTATAGACCCATAGCGTTGTTGCCGACATTTTCAAAGATCTTTGAAAAGGCTATGTGTAACAGGCTAAACTTTTTCTTAGAAAAATACAATATTCTTGATAATTGTCAAAATGGTTTCAGAAAGACGAGATCCACAACATGTGCAGTTTACAAATATGTCCAAACAGCTCTCCAACAAATAAATGACAAAAAGTATGCATTAGGCCTGCTACTCGATATGTCAAAGGCCTATGATAAAGTATCATATACCATATTACTAACTAAACTTTACGGTTCCGGTATACGTGGCCATGCTTACAATTGGTTTAAATCATATTTGAGTGAGAGAAAACAAATAGTTCAGGTTGAAGATCACAATATTAAAAATAGGGAAACAAAAACAGTTCGATCCCAAATGAGAAATCTCACATGCTCCATCCCTCAAGGCAGCGTTCTAGGCTGCATACTATTTTTAATATACATAAACGACCTCCCAAAAATTCTAAATAAACAAACTACATTACCAGTACTATTTGCCGATGATATCTCCATACTTGTGAAATGTGACAAAAGTTGTGACCCAACTACAATCTTACAAAATACTCTCGAGACAGTAACACTTTGGCTACAAGATCACAATTTAGAAATTAACTGTAAAAAAACTAAAATGATGCAATTTAGGTCGTATAAAACATCCCCCCTAAGCTCTAATATAATTTTTAATGACACCCCTATAGAATCAGTAACTACATTTAACTTACTCGGTATAAACATAGACACGCATCTCAATTGGAAAAAGCACATAGAAACAATTAAATCTAAATTATCGAAATTTACCTACGCCTTGTTCCAACTTAAGTACAGCACAAATACAGAAACAGCGCTATCGGCATACTACGCCTACGCAAATTCGTGGCTGAGGTATGGAGTGATGTTATGGGGAAACAGCGTCAACGCAAGTGAAGTATTTATAATACAAAAAAAATGTGTTAGAATACTGGCCCATATTGACAATACCCAAAGCTGTAAGCCATATTTTGTTAAGTTAAAACTCCTAACTTTACCTTCTTTATATATACATGACCTTTGCATATTTGTATTTAAAAATAGCAACATTTTTCCAAAAACAAAAGACATTCATAACGTAAACACACGCCATAAAAATAGATTACATCTTCCACCCTCTCGGATCAAAATGCTTTACCATAGCCCATATTACATGGCAATAAAAATTTTTAACAAATTACCGGAACAAATAAAACAAGAAACCAATTTCAATAAGTTTAATAGAAAATTAAAAGAATATCTAACACAAAAATGCTTTTACTCGGTCACAGAATACCTAGAACAAAATATTTAGTGGGAAAATATTTGATAGTTAGATAAATAATTAATACTTACAATTTTATTTTATTTTAATGTAATGTAAAAATAACTAAATTATATCTTAACATAACTAAAACTATTCACAAAAGAAAACATGGCGTCGAAAAATTCATCCGCAGTGCTGTCTACTGGTAATGGTGATAATGTACCCAAGAGACTGGCGGCATTTGCCACGTCTGTAGGATAACGTTGTTATGATAATTATGTAATACCGTAAATAATTAAGGTGTAAAATTTAAAATTGTCTAAGGGCGAGTTGCGAGTTGGCTTCGACCCCTCGTACGCCTTCCACAGGTCCGGGACCCCAGGGTCTCGAGATTATGTCAATAGCATTTTAAAGTAATGGTAATAGTAGTGGTAACATAAAGTAAGTAAGTAATTACTTACATCTTACTATTATGTTATTACTAGTATTACATAATTATTTAAAATTGTTGTTATGTTGCCGTGCCCTAACCGGGTTTCATGTTGGAACTATTTTAATTGTACCTAACAACTAACTACACATGAATGCAATAAAGAGTTTGAGTTTGAGTTTGAGTTTGAACATGGCGGCCGGTGTCATAGTATACGACGTGAATTCGAATAAGTTCTTTTTTTTAATTACGGCGCTGTTGTAGTGAAACGCGCGTGCATTACAATGTTCTTTTTTTGAAAACGAGTTGCATTATGAAATTCAGTACAACATTAAAACACCCGTTTGGATGATAATTATAATGGTTACTATGACAACGGCTGTTTTAATGTTGGCAATAAGCTAACTGTTTCAGAAACTTTTACAGAGGATTTATAGCATGGGTGTAGATAAAACATTTTATTCAGTGCAAACGAAAGGGACACCAGTACACCACAACACACAAAGGACAATCACACTAATATTATAAAGGCGAAAGTTTGTGAATGGGTGTGTTTGTATGTTTGTTACTTCTTCACGATCAAACGGTTGGACTAATTTTGATAAAACTTTGTAGCTGACACCCTTTTTTTTTTTTTTTTTGAGTGTGGGAAATCATCAAATAACTTCTCCCGCTCTGGGTGGAGCGGAAGGGCGTGTCAGACTTTTACTGACTAAAACCCACCCGTGTTCCTTCAGTTGCCTATGCCAGGGCCGCGGTATCTTCTTCAAACAACCCGCGACCCCAGCGGCGTCGGCCCTACTGGACCCCGTCACTTGCTGACATCTCTTTGAGGCGCGCGTGGAACACAAGGCGCCGTTGACTCGGGCCTGAAGGCTTACTCCCTAAGCACGAAGCCCGTAGTTTCGGCCTTCGTTACGGGCGTTTCCTACTCCGTATCACCTACGGATGGATGATTGGTTCGGGGCCCGAACGAAGTATGAATGACAACATGATTTGACAGTTGTACCTACTCCCGATGTGTTTTTGCCCGTCCGAAAAATTTATCTTTTACAGTTGTTTTGATGGATCGTAATGTCAGACGAACGGACGAAAGGACGGACGAAAAGACGGACGGACTTAGGGAGTAGGGCCCCTGGTCCTTACCGGACGGCGAGCTACCCGCTGCTCACCGTCCGCAGGCCCGCGCCTACGGTGGCCGGAAATCGCCCCGCGATTCCCGCCGCCCAGGGCGTCTCCTGCGGCGATTGAGGCCGTGAGGCTGCCTCTCCCTCACGCGTTCCGCCTCCTCCTTCGCGAGCATCACTGCTTCGCAGAAGGAGGTGACGGCCTCCCATGCACTCTCGCTCCGCACCATGGCCTGGACCAGGCTCGGACGCGAGAGATCGCCGCCGCCGATCGCCTCCGTGAGAACACGGCGGTGCTCTGCCCAAGCCGGGCAGACCTCCACTGTATGCTCCACCGTGTCCTCCGGGCGATCCACACAATGGTAACACCCGGGCGGTAGCTGACACCCTGGATTTACCCATAGGCTACTTTTGATGCCGGTCTACGCGGGTGAAACCGCGGGGCGCAGTTAAATTATAAAAATATATCAATTTATTTAATTGTAGATCTCGTCCCAAAAACCGACCTGACGGATAAACAAGTTTATCCAACTCGGCAAATAGTACGAGTAACTTGAACGACTGCATCGTTGCTGATCGGAGCCGGCTTTAACGTGTACGTTTTAACTTCCGAAGATAAAGCAACTAACAGGCAATTTAAGTTTTTCAAGGAAAACTACCGAGCGCGCTTATTGGACGGTCAGGGGTTTTAAAAAGGTAAGGAAGTTGACTGTTTATAGGATTATTAAAAAATTAGTAGGTAGGTAAGTAATATTTGTGTAACTTTTTGACAAGTGAAAGTGGGACTTCTTTTGTTTTGCCGATCAAAAGTAGGGTACTCTTTTGTTTTACCATTCAAAAGTAGGGTCCTAAGTCTTAATAAGCCCTAAGTTTAGGGAAAAAAATATCTACTGTGAAAAAGGGTGTTGTGGTTTGTGGGATTACTTTCTACCTGTATAAATAAATTATTTGTTTGCATGTGTAAAATTTTTTGCCTAAACTAATGAATGAAAACCAACTCAAAACTAAGTACCTATGTTTTCATTCATAATTTTTGTTCCCTGAATGAATAAATTGTATGCAATGTAATGTAGAGCAGTTGTGGCCCAGTGGTAACGGCCGTAACTTACGAGTTTGTAGGTCGTAGATTCGAACCCCGACAGGCGCTTTACTTTGTGTAAATTATTTCATCACCACTGCTCTCAAAATTGTGAAGGAAAATATCGTGAGGAAACTGGAACGTCGGTGAAGGAAAACATCGTGAGGAAACAACAAAAAATTCGAGGAAATGTGACATCTAACAACCCGCACGGGGCCCGCGTGCCACGGCACACTCTCTCTCTTCGAGAGGAGGCCTGTGTCCCAGCAGTGGGAACATTATAGGCTGATTATGCTTATGCTTAATGTAAGTACCTACTGGATTAATAGAAGTGGATTTGATGTAATTCCTAGGCTTATCTGTTTCCAAGAATTCTCAGTATCTTTAGCCAAGTCACCAGGTACGAATATCTTGATTCTTACTTTAAACACTAAAATTTCCCACCGGCATTCCTAGCTAAGTGGGTCAGGTCTACTTATGAACCCACTCCATGTATCAACTGAGGAGGTTTAACTTGTCAAAGTTAAATTCATGCAGATACCGACCAACATACACCATGACACCACTAACTCAAAACCCACGGAGATATCAACCTTGTCACCCTGTTATATGTGTCACTGATCAGTTTGGCGGCCGCAAAGTTACGCTGGTTTCTTGCATGGCCGAATCCCATGGGCTTTTGAGGTGTCAATTGCTCGACACAGTTGCAATGTTGTTATTTGATTATTCGTTGTAATTTAAATCTTAGTAGCACGCAATAAGGATGGTGGTGTTTCCGTTTTACGATCGGTTGACAAATATTATCTTGACGTAGTCTCGTAGATTTGGAGGATTCTCCGGTAACAAAATATTATTATGACGATTTGTTTATTTTCTCATGGTTGTTATAAATTGATCGGAAGTAATATATTTCCTAAGCTTACCTACAGCAGTGCCATTGAAGAACAGTAGGTACTTACAGAAGACAAAATCGATCATTATAAATGGTCGGTTTTTATTTACAAACAAGTCTTTGCAAATGAAAGAAAAGAATTCATTTTCAGTTCATTTTCCTGGTCTGGTCTGGACTTGAGCACTTCTGGACTGATCCAATGAATAAAGTCTTATTATACAGTACGACAACGTTCAAAGTACGAAAAAGTTCCGTTGTTTATCTTCGGAAAATACCGAACTTTGCCGAACTAATTGTGACTGGTCCAATAAGGTAGTGACGGAATTAGTGCGTCAATCTCAACGAATTAAGAATCCTTAATTCGTTGGTCAATCTATAATTATTTAGGTGGTAATATTTAGGTCGATAGTCATATTTTATCCGCAATATTTCGGTTTTCTCGAAGAAAAATTTGAATGTTTTTGTACCTGTAGGTACCTGAAAATTTTTCTTACGTACACGTAAACGGAGTTGGACTTGAAATGGGGTCATTGTTCTCATCATAATGACTTGACTTGACTTTTACTATGGGACCAACCCTAAAATCGCGAAAAGAAAATCAGGTGTTCTCTACATTTTGTCAAGTTATTCGAACATAAATGTATGGAGCAGCAGATTTTTTTAAGTTGCAAGTTGTTTTAATCAAAGGGTTGCTTCCCATGCGCTAAGAACCAAATAAGGATTGCCAATAATCGTTAGTACGTTATAGGAACCGATTCTTAAACGAAACACAACCTAACAACATCCAAAAATGCCTTGGGAGTTCCCTACTCATTTAGCTGGCTTGTTGGCTGCTAACACAAAGGAATGTGTTCATATTCGCTGCGCCATGGGCGGCTACCGAACTTATAACGCTCATACCTCACCGTGTATCCATTCCTTAGTTGTTGATTGATTTATACCTAGGGCCTATTTCACGATGTCCGAATAGCCACTACTCACCCAATAAATTCAAACATGGAATAGAATTTGTATAAAATTATCTGCCAAGTAAGTTAATAGGAACTTAATCGTAGGTGGTGAAACAGGGCCAGAGTCTTTTCTTATAATATCTCCCCTATGTCAACTGTAAAGCCATGGAAATTAATTGTTTATCAAATTGACTGCCTCGTCGTGCTCGCAAACGCAACTGTTGATCATGGAGGTCACGGTTTCGATTCCCGGGTCGGGCAAGGTGATACTGGGTTTTCCATCTGGAATATTTCAGTAGCAGCCCGGAGTCTGGATTTGTGCGCGCTTGATGGCAACAGGCTCGCCCCTCTATTACATGGGGCTTAAATGTAACTGGTGAAATGTGGATGTATTAAAGGCTACTTCTAAAGGTACACCTCTGTCAAGCCCTTCGGGGAAACAAAGTACGGGCAATTTAACGTAACATCAAAAGTGTGATGTTATGTTAAATGGACGGGCAATTTAACATAATATCACACTTTTGATGTTATGTTAAATATTACAATCACAACTGTCATTCTTTTACAGTTGTATAAAATAGCTATAATATGGCAAATTGACATAGTGGCAGTTTGCTAAACAATTCATTTGGGGGACTTTACCTACTAATGAGTAACTGTAATAGAAACACTTAAGCGCCGTTTACACGGGGCGAGTTTCTGGAACGATCAAGAGCAATAATTGCATGCCATAAAGCACCCCTATGTCAACTGTAAAGCCATGGAAATTAATTGTTTATCAAATTGACTGCCTCGTCGTGCTCGCAAACGCAACTGTTGATCATGGAGGTCACGGTTTCGATTCCCGGGTCGGGCAAGGTGATACTGGGTTTTCCATCTGGAATATTTCAGTAGCAGCCCGGAGTCTGGATTTGTGCGCGCTTGATGGCAATAGGCTCGCCCCTCTATTACATGGGGCTTAAATGTAACTGGTGAAATGTGGATGTATTAAAGGCTACTTCTAAAGGTACACTTCTGTCAAGCCCTTCGGGGAAACAAAGTACGGGCAATTTAACGTAACATCAAAAGTG